>JAZGUH010000547.1:32500-632500 GCA_037893225.1 Hippasteria phrygiana
CAGCAAATCGATTTGTCATTGTGGCACGGCCTGAATTGAATATTCGTTTTCATTTGTTACAATTCAAATTCGCAAATTCTGCATCCAATTTAAATAAAGTATACAGGCCTATACAATTCATGATACAACTTTATTTGATTAATTAATTAATTAATTAATTAATTAATTAATTGATTAATTAATTAATTAAGTAATTAAATAATTAATCAATGTATTGTAGACCTAATTGATCATTAATGTGTTTGTTCTTTTTTTATTGTTGGTGGTTCTTTGTCTTAATTGTATTTTCATGTCTTTCTGTATTTCTTAGAGTTCTCTCTCATTTTATCAGTTCGATTGTCTACCATTATTGGATATTTTAGGAGGCCTATACCGGTATGTCAACTGTGAAATTTGGCTATATGATGCGACCGTGGCAAATGCTGAGCGAAGAACGATTTTCTTCAGCTTATTTTTTGGTATGTTTCCAAAGACTATAAGACCACCTGGTTTAGTTCCCCATATGTTACTTTTGTTAACAAATAAATGAATTCCAATGCTTGACCAGGGATGCATTCAAAATAAAAATAAAAATACTACGCGGGAAATCGGCTGCACATTTAGCGAAATAGATTGGTAATAAATTAAAAGGAAAACAGGATTGCGAATGTGCATTCGAATTCGCGCTAAAATGAATTATCAATTACTAATTCAGTGCACATTCGGGAAATCATACGCTGATTTTTTACGTCTAAATGCACCTTTATGGAAATAGAATTATCAATTGCTAAATAGAAAACGGGATTGTGAACGTTCATTCTATTTCGCACGAAAACGAATGCATCTGTTACAAATTAATGTGCACATTTTCCGAAATCGTCCGGGAAAACCTATATTAAAAGGATCGGATCTGCCGGGCACAGATATATTCCCAATCCAACTCCCAGCAAAATACCCAAACTCACACAAATGATAAATACACAAAACATTCACACACAAAATGTAGCAACGTTTTATCATCATTTAATTGTTACAGAAAGTTATTCATGCATCTCGCATGCATGTTGTATTTGTGGCCAAATTGGGGCTGTATTACAGGTAAATCGATTTTCAACCAAGATTTTGAAGGACATGGTGCTCTTATCTAAAAAAAGAAAAAAGAGGCAAAAAGAAAGTCGACAGATACGAATTTTATACTGACTGAAGAAAACAAGGAAGGACTACACGAAACAAGGATTTGCCAGTCGGTCATTTTGATGATAATGTATGTCAAATCGCTTTAAAAAGCTTGCGGATGTGACATGATCCCCGGATCGATACAGCCTTCGGATACACATCCTTTTTCTGTTCATTCTGCCTTATTACGCTCATCTCCCATTTCATCTCATGTCTCTTCTCGCATCGAGGATGTCCAGAATGACAAGACTGTATGGAGACACAGCGCGTTTTGAAGTAGCTTCTAGTTTGTGCAGATAGGAATCGAGGGTTGCGGGGGTGAGTTGGGGGGGGGGGGGGGGGGGGGGGTATGGATGGGAGGGGGTAAGGATGCGTAGTACCATTGACGGAGAGGTAAATGATTCTACCGGGGATTACAATCATGCAAATGCAGGGTATAATTCATGGGAATTGGTAACTTCAAGGGGTTTGGGAGGGAGGGTAGGGGCTCAAGTTACCCGACTAAATCTCTCAGCTCTTTAGGAAACCAGTAGACCAAACTATTCCTCATCTATTGCTCCGATTTGCATGAGGTCTTCTCGGATTGTGTACCCTAAATATTTACCGAAATACATGAGATTATAATTATTGCCTATCTGCTGTTCCTTGTATAATGTTGTCCTTTCATGTAGGCTATGCGTGTACTTGAACTATACTACTCTTTGAGCTTTAAAAAAAGAAGAATATTATACGAATATCACGAAACGCTTGAAATTTCAGTTCTTGCAAGGCGCGGATCCGGGGGGGGGGGGGGGGGGGGGGAGGGGGTCGACCCCTCCCCCGCTCGTTTCCATATTTGTTTTGCTTGTAAGGGCCTACGCCTATATGTACCGTAGCAAACCAGAAAAGAAAAGCAAAACCCCGTAAAGGTCTTATTTTGCGTGTAGGCCTTCGCAAGAACAAAACAAAGAGGTTAAATGGCGCCACCAACGTTAAGATACTTTTGGGGTAAATGTACGGGGGGAAAATTCAGACCCCCCCCCTGCAAATAATCTTGGATTCGCCACTGCTTGCTCATATATAACCCTGGATTCTTCACATAGAACCAAGTCTTATAACATCCGTCTTCTTATAAGCCCGTCTTCTTCAGAATTACCACACACACACACCTGCAATCGCGGACCTCCCATTGTTCCTCTTTTGTTTATACTTTAACTTTTTCGGAAGGCCTCCCATATGTTTTGTACACGATTTTCAATCGTGGACCTTGACACAATCGTGGACCCTATTGTTATCTTTGTTAAAGGTCCACGGTTTGAATAGCTATACAAACTCACATACACACACAATCCAAAAAAAATTGTACCGTAAAGAGCCGGTCACACTGGCCGCGATAACGAAGACGATAACGAAAATGGTGAGAATAAACGGCATTGATTGGTCACTTGTCGTGCGTGTAATACACGCGCGTTCCATCTACCAATAGGGAGCGTTTATTCGCATCGTTTTCGTTTTCGTTATCGTTATCGTGGCCAGTGTGACCGGCCCTTAAGGCACTATAACTCCGGCTAGCCTACTATACAAATTTTGCAAAAGTACACGTATCACTGGATGTTCCACTTTAATACAGTAAATGCAACTTGCACTTCGTGGTACGTATTTATGCATTTGTTCATAATGTTGCGCATATATGCCAAAAGTTCAAATTTTGGGGTTTGCCGACACCCCCCCCCCCCCCCCCCCCCCCCCCAGTCTCCGGGCAGGCAACGGGCCTGTTGGTGCTATCATGGAGCTATTATGTTTTAGCTCCAAGTTTAATTGGAAGATGTCATCATGAGACAGGTGTCATCTGTGGAACAATTCAGTGCTCATTCCAATCAAAATAACCTAATGATCATACAAAAACGAACTAAATTTAATACCAAATATTCTGTGAAGTAATTCGACATGTTATGATACCATTTGGTTGAAATTAAGGTAGGCTCTGGTGACAATACTATAAATGGTTTGAAAATTAGACTGGCACTTTACTGAAGTGACCGATAAACACAGCCGAATCTCATTAATATGAACTCGGGACAAGACCCCATGTAATTATTCGGTTCCGACCGAATTGTGCACAGTCCTAAGGGAGAAAATTTGCTTAATACGAGATCTGGTAACACGAGAACTCGGTTAAGATGAACATGATTCTCTATAGACTTCTTCGCAAATATAAATACCGCCTGGTTGAGACGTACTTCACAATGGTCAAAATGGATTGTGGGAAGGAATGAGACTGCTTTTTCCTTCCCACAATGCCTTTTGACCATTGTGACGTCTCAGCCAGGCGGTATTTGCGATATTGTCTGTGTCCGAAAGGATTTATGATTTATAGGTATGATGTAGTGTTGGTAGAACCGACAAAACAATGGCAGGCAGTGTTCATATTTGCATTTGAAGCAAGATATGGGACAGAGGGAACCCCTCTCTTTTGTGTTGGTCATTGTGTTTCCGGAATCTCAGGAATTCCTTTCAGATATCCAGGGGGATGTGTTATTAGGTCTGGAGTGTGTATAGGGTATAGGAACAAGAGGGGGTACCCCTTGGTCCAATATCTTGCTGGGTATACATATTTTGTGTGATTTAACATATACATGAAATAACAAACCTGTGAAATTTTGAGCTCAATTTGTCAGCCAATTCCCAAGAAAATAGTGAAAAACCTTTCTGTTTTAAGAGTGATCTTGTACGCGTTCATATATATTGTGCTCATGGTTGCAATCGAAGTAAGCCACAGCGTTTGGAAGGTCTTCAGATATAATTTTCTAAAAAATGACAGCATTCCATACCGAAATATATCTCAGGAGGATCGGTACTGGTATCATCTTTAGAAACAGCAAGCTCTCAGATTGAAACTTAACAATATTAGTTTTGCTCATTACCAAAGCTATATCATATACCTTACAAAATACGAATGAGATTGTAGGCACATTATGGTAGCCTCTAAATTCATCGTAACAAATCTAGCAATTTTTAAAAACATTTTTCATAAAAGGTTGAGCATTAACTGAGCTTAAACTTTAATAGTACAGACTCTGTGTACTCTCTTGAATACTATAGACCGCATCCAATAGGCGGACGTTTTAATTACTTTATTTCATAAATGATGTAAATGGTGTTGGGAGCTAATTGCTGCTCGAATCAAACGTCTTTGTTGATGGCTGTGGCTGAAGACAGCGCCACACCAATGACAGATAGCCAGAGCCGTTGATCAAAATAAACGGCCTGTGTTTGTCTAGAACTAACTAGCCTTTCACACCGCATAAATGTTGACAAGATGAAAGCTCGCCTTCTGGACTCCCAAACGACAAGGTCAGTGACCAGAAGGAGTGACAAGCCCACGTCTTGTAGACTGCCCTTCCATCTAAGATGTGTTTGGCATCAGAACGAAGTCCTGATCTCATATCTGCTACATGCAAGCATGGAGGTATTAACCTCCATGATGCAAGTGTCATAAGTGTTAGTATGCCTTTCGAAGTTCCGTCTGAATTTTATTCCAGATGACTTGGCAAACGAACGCAGAGCTGATGGCGGTTTTTTTTGTCGGTTTAAGGTCATTGCGGGGCATTCTCGTCCGAAGACAAAAATCTGGCAAGGTTTTTTTCTCCAGGGTATTTTACGAAACACATTCCATTAATTACTTTTAAGCAAAGTAGGAGGTATAATTTGCCCACATACTCGTAAACACAAAAACAAAACCGAGGCGGTTTTACATTTGCCTTTCCTTGACATTTTGAGGTTGTCATGGATACAATGCCTTCATGCCCACGCCAGCCCAAGAGAGACGGCAACAAACAGGAGATCGATCGAAGTTTCAGGTATGAATTTAAAATCAGTTCAAAAAGGTTCTTCATCTCAGTCGTAAACGTCGCTGTCCCGGGGAATTCTTTTGAGCAGAGCAGAGCAGAGCAGAACAATTTCGTTTTGACCTTTCCCATCCCCTCCCCAAAGAGAACTTGTTACTGAAGTGATATGTCTAGAGAAGCACATAATTATATTAACACTAATTCTCACAAAATATTACCCTTGGTTCAAATAGAGTACTCATATATTAAGTACAACGACCGGCAGCAATAAATGTCTAATGGTGTTGGGTGTGTGGGCCTAAAGCGTGGCATTAGACTTCAGTTGAAGACAAGTCTTAAATCCCATGATCCAAAAGTCTTACATTTCAGCCTTGAATATCACGAGCCAAACCTGATAAAAGTCGAGGAGACATGTAGGAGTATGGCCAAGGGATTTGCGCTAACTCCTCTTTGAGAGGCATGAAGACTTCGAAATGCTTCCTTAGAAGGTTTATTTATGTTCAAAATGAAGTACTGCACATTAACCAAAGTGAACCGAGTTTAATGACATTTTGAAATCTAAGTTTCCCGTATGATGTTTTATACAAACGCCATGTTCTATTTTTGATAGGTTGCAGAGTATAAAGTCAACCCGTCAGTCTTTACAATTCATCCGCGTCAGTTTAATTATTTCAAGAATGTGTTTTTAATTAAAATACTTTATTTGGTCATTGTGCAAATCAGTCATTTATACGCGGTGTACAATGTGTATAATGAGATAATAGCTTTGGTAACGATACAAAATCAAATTGATTAGTTTATCATGACGAACCAATCCTCTTGAGATTTACATGTATTCCCGTCCGAAATGCAGTCATCTTCGCGAAAATTGTATTTGAAGATCTCCAAAAATGCCTTGGATTTTTTTCGATTTTTAACAATCAAAATAAACCCATGTGAAAGCGCAGAACAGTTTTTGTTTGACTATTTTCTTGATGACGGATTGAACACTTTGTCTGCAACCAGGCTTGAGCTCTACCAACGCTCTACCAATGCTCTACCAAATTGTGGTCATCCCTGGCGAGGCTTGTCAAACTCTCTTACCTATTATTCCAATCAATGTCAAGCACCTGATCCTATAATAATAATAATAATAATAATAATAATAATAATAATAATAATAATAATAATTAGAAATCTCCTGGATGCGGCAAATGGGCGACTCTTCCCGAAATAACCTTATTGGGGCGACACGAGTGTCGCCCTTTTAGAGCACTTTCCCAACGCGCCTTACTAAAAAACACTCCAAAGGGGCGACTTTCACAATAGGGCGACACCAAATTGTCGCCCTATTCGACCAGGTCACCCTAACCCACTCTTTTCCAGGATTATGTGTCGCCCTATCCGGCAATTGAGGAAAATAATAATAATTGTAATAATAATAATAATAATAATAATAATAATAATCGGCAATTAAGAGCGCTCAAATAGTAAACTATATTACAGCGCTTACAATATTATTACCCCTGCTCATCAGGCGCATTAATCATTCCTGAAGCCTTCTCAACTCCCCGGGGAGTATACTATGGGGGTTGAGCCTTCAGTTCTGTAAAACATTGTCAGGGGAAAACCTCCCCACCCACGCACGTGTTGCGCCAAAGTCAGGGGCGTCGCGTGGGGGGAGGGGAACCTTCCCCCCTGGAAATTTACAAAAAAAACGGAGAAACAAATATTTAAAAATTGAAAAAGAAGACGAGTTGCGAAGTCAATGTCGTACTCGATTGAATGTACGTGTATATTTAAAACACTCGAAACCTGCCGAAAGGGGCCTAAAATGCGGCTATATACAGTAGGCCTAGGTATCGCGGTCTTGAACAAAGCGTCGAGTGATGTCCAGCACCCCCCCTCCCCTTTCGATTTTTCCACAGCCGGTGATTTCTCCCTTTGCTGCTTTCTGGTGAGTGCTTTTCCCCCCTCTAGAAAAAATCCTGGTGACGCCCATGGCCAAAGTCCCTACCACCAACAAAGTTAAAGTGGGGTAAGTGGGGCAAGTTAAAGTGCAAAGGACAAGGAACCCATGCTGGTTCGTCTTCACTCCAGATATATTGTCGAGAACCATTGGTTTGAACTCCCAATGAAATCTCGAGTCTCTCAATCTTGCAGGCTAGCCTCGTCTCACATCACAAACCCGATCAGGATCGATTCCACTTGCACCTGTGGTATCATGTACGCAGTGATTCTCATGGGTAACCTCTCCACGGGATGAAGTTATCTGATTTGGCTGCTAAATTCCAAAAACCCAACGCCTAAATCATCTTAATTCCGTCCTGGACAGAAGATGTAACTGAATCTCATCTTGTCTGGGGAATACTGAAAACATCTTTGTTGGCTAGGTGGAGTATCAGTTTTCATGAAACTGACGGCTATAAACAATCTCCAAATTTCTTCTCGATGATTGCGGGTCCCGAGACTTGGCTCAAGAGCTTCTCATGATAAGTAATGAATGATGATAGCCGCGTCAAGAAGCATTATAAATGTACAATATTGGAGGGAATGTGGACATAAATTGAACATCTCCCAAGGTAATGTCCTCACATTAAAATGCATTATCAAAAAAATAATACAAAATTTAAGGCAGGACAGAACTCACAGCAGGATATTGGGATGTGAGAGAAATTCAGTTTGTTAGTCTGCCCCTTTGTTTCCTTGAATTAAATATCCATGTTCAGTGTTTTTAACTTAATTTTTTATTTCCATCATACACAGGCGTGAATGAAAACTACCTTAAAGTGTTTGAGACTACCCACTGGGCACTACAAAAGTCAAGATAAAATAAATCAACTACAAAGATGTTTATGCAATAAAATCAGTATCCCACGTCAGCAAGATTAAAGGTAGACGTTTATTGCAAACATAAAAAAAAAACTACTGAATTATTACGAAATACCGTACTAGATTGTAAGTAAATAGCAGCCTGAAGCATCCTGTGAAATCATGGCACCCGGTGTGCTGTCGTATTCAAGAAAATTGGAAATTTATATCGTTTTCCAACGATTGTCGGCCGACAATAGTGGGAATAGTCTAGTTCCCCGACCTGATAATTCCCTGACGTCTATAAATTGTTCCGTTTTGTCTAAGGTATCGTCAGGGAACCAGACTAATAGAACATAATTTTTCTCTGTTTTCCCAGCATATATACACACATAACTTTAAACAGGTCAGTGTCACAGTATTTGCTAGCACACTATAAAATACTAACCCTCAAATCCATTTATTTCTGACAATTACAGCAAAAGCAAATGATGTATACTACCTTTAACTAGCTATTATAATTACATCACCGATTCTTTATGGATAATCCTGACGTTTCCAAAACTCTCGAGCGATGAATTTAATAAAAGTTAGAAGGATCATGCTGACGTTTAAATCCCAACTGGATATTTCTCAATGGCTTAGAGAGGTGAATTTCTAAAATTGTGATAAATTAGTCCAGAAAATATCAGGGGGGGGGGGGGGGGGGGGGGGTACTGACTGCACTGTGCAATGAAATTACGTCACAAATGAGGTCCTTTCTTTATTGCATCTTGCAAACGGATTTCCATACTATAGGGAAACACCGACACGCACTCCTTTCTTATTCGTCACTGCCCAATCTCTTGATGTTATCACAGCCAAGGGTGACTTGTCATTGTGATAGCATCCTGAAGAAACATTGGTTTTTCCCAAACATCGTAAGCTCGTGGACAGGTAGGTATAGGGAGAACACGGAGAGGGGGCTACACGTTAGTGTCAGCTTGATGCAGCGAGCATGCATGGCTGCCCCCATCTGTATATAATGTCAACATAAAGTGGTTTTGTGGCATTATTGCTCACCGATTAGAAAGCCAGACAAGCGTGAAACTTGTGAGGGATGCAGGATTGCGAGTTAAGATATGTTTTTATTTTTGTTTCAATTTTATTTATTTCTTTTTAGCAACCACCAATACTAAAAGAGTGGTTTGATTAAAACACAAGGATTAAACAAAAATAATAATTAAAACACTTAAATATTGGCAATAAATAATAAAACACACAGATTACAAGTCAGTATGATACATATCAAATAATAAAACTGCAAAAACTTAAAATTATTAAGAGCAAGACTATAGGACACAAATTTGCGACAAGCATTACACACAAAACGAATATACGGTCTGGATAAAGAAGAGGGGATTATTATTATTTTACCAGCAGTCAGGATTGCAGAATACACAGCGACCATGAAATGAAACTATTTTTGTACCGGTTTGTTTATGGAGGCAGGTTGAACTGACCTCTATGACGTAATTCACACGACACCTGTGGGCGTTTCCTAAGTAAATGATGAAGTTTGCGGGAGGGATTTGTCATATCAATAAATAATTGTTCGCAAAGCGATTTTCTGCGAGCATGTAAAGTTTGGATAAATTAATCAAATGACTGCTCACAGGTTTTATCCGGGATGAATTGCTGATTCTTAAAGCTCGTCTTTGAATTGATTCCAACAAGTCTGATTGCACATTGGTTAGTCTAGAATGATATACCTGACATGGATATTTAAGAATTGATCTAACGCAGGCAAAATAATACTTGCAGAGATTAACCCGACTAAGGTCCTCTCGCGAAGTTGCACTAACAGGTGGGCGGCTTTAGTGTAAACAGCATCAGTATGCGTTCCCCACTTTAGATCATCACTAATGTTTAACCCTAATAATTTCATTTGATTAACCTGTTCAATGTTATGTCCATCAATATCAACACAAGAACTTAAGGTATATTTCGGCAGAAATGGATAACCATTTCCTTTGTCTTATTTGGTTATTGTTATTTATTCAAGGCATGTTTTCTGGGACGTATTAGACGCTTGTTGAGAAGATCCTTTAGGTCTACAACGCTAATGTTTCAAGTGAACCTATAATCTTCAAAACTTTAGATGGGAGGTCATGTGTAGATATAATAATAATATGTAAATATGGAAAAGGAGATAATTTCTACGGAGGGTGGTCACAATTTTCAGCTCACTTTGTGAAACAAATGACACTATGTTGCACTTCTAAGTACATAATTTGTTGAATGAATTATTATTGAAATATTTTGTTATGCACTTTTTCTATCAATGATGACGTCATGGCCAGAAGGGGTATTTTTGGTGGGCGGGGCACGCCCCATGATTTCTTTTCTCTTAAGTCTCGATGAATGACGAATTGCAAAAAAATACCAAAATCTTTATCGCGTGTTTTCGTCATTGTTTCAGAATTTTTTTTAGTATAATTCATATTATATTCATATTATATATTTTAATACAGAAAATGTAAAAAATGATTTAGATATCCGCTGTCATCCAGATTCGAATCAGCCAGCTTGCAAGCTCGGTGGTCCAGTAGTAAAGCCGCCTGCAGGCGCCTGCACTATTTAGCAGCAGGTCATGGGTTCAAGTCCAAACAGCAGAGTTGTAACGAGTCACTGAATTTTGTGACTTGAGTCGAGTCAAGTCATTTCAAAGAATTGAGTCGAGTCGAGTCATTATGTCAAGAACGTCGAGTTGAGTTGAATCACAGTGTGGAGTCGAGTCGAGTCAAATATTTAGCTTCAGTCAATTCGAGTCATAAATATTTTAACAGCACATAATATACAAACACAAACGAGAAAGTCATTTCAATTTATATCTGGGCTAGTAGAGTGTCATGTAAACAATTCACTCATGATGAAAATGAAAATATAGGGGGTGACAGTTGATATCATGTACATGTAACATATATAGGGGTACTGTTCAAACCAGATATAGGCCTAAATATAAACCTCTTGTATACATAAACCTCCGAGGTTTACATTTACATGTAGTTTGACTTTATGAAAACCACGTCTGTGAGTAACTTAGCAACAAGTCGAGCCCGATGCGGTCTTAGGCCAAAACAAATTGTTGTGTTGCCCTCGGACAGGAAAAACTGGAAAAGGGGGGGGGGGGGGGGGCGGTCGGAAAAAGTTGTTTTGCTCATCTAATACCGGTACTATTGGAAATAAGGTTAAAAATAAAGTAAGCCTGTGGACGAGGTTAAGCCATGCCGTTATGTGACCGATTTGAAGAAGAAGCAAGTTGGTTGCTTTTCTCTCTCGGTTGTTCCAAACGTCGAGAGATACGACGAAGCTGGCGCCCGTTTTATGGATCGTTTAGTGCAGACAGAATTGAATCGGATATTTGCCAAAGTGCAATCGTGATTTCAGCGCAAGTGAGCGACTACTCATCAACCTGATGGATTTCTATTTATCTGCTGTATCATCACCCATATGCACTTTAGGTCGAGATGGACAAACAACTAAAAACCTCTAGACGACAGGCAGGTCGTTGGGTCTGAACCGTTTAGAAAGTTCATTCCATGCATGTATGTATGAAAAAAGGATGAAAACAGGGATTTAAAAAAAGAAGATAAAAATTGGAAACGAAGTAAGTATTCATGTGATTAAGCAAATTTCAGCAGCATTCGTCATTCAAAACACCCGACTATACGCACGGCAATGGTATGTCCCGCGAAACGTGTAGAAAATTTAGTGCAGTTCTTAGTGGTGTCAATAATCAAATACACTCGGCCAAAATAGAAAGTTGCCGCCTTGTACTTTTTGAATAACTCAAGAATACTGCAATCATTTTAAACCGCTTCAAAAAGTCATAAATGCAGAAAACGGTTCTGCTTCTACTGATGCGTCATTTATGGCACACGACGTTTGCTTACTTAAAGGGAGAAAAACAAAATTTGTCGAATTGGGTGCACAAATAAAAAGTGGCACTTTTATGATGCAGACTCAATATTGTATTGAAACTGTGTGTACAATCGTGAGGTGTTGCACACTAATCAATAAAGTTGTGACCCTTGGACGACCAGTTTTATAGGCATGTCTTTAACATCTCCAGTCAGCTGAAACTTTGTTCTGAGTTTACGCATAGCGTTCGGCGATAGCCTACTCCAAGTCTTCTGGCAACTTCTTGAAAAGTAAGACCATCGTCAAGAAAGGCGGTAGCACTTCCTCCTTCAAAAAGTTTCATTCGCGGCATGTTTTCTGCAGAACCTAATGAAACCTACTGAAATACGCCTAACCAAGCGATAACTTGAGATGAAGCAAACATGTTTTTTTTCATAGCATGCAAATCTTTCATGAAAGAGCCACCTGTGATTTCAACCTGATACATTGTACCTGTGTTACATGAAGGAAATTCTTCGTTACAAAGGTTTTGTGGTCCCCAGAATTTCTGTTCTTTGCGGATAAACACAATTACCGATTTCAGCAGCCGACTTGATAAGCAGTAGCGTATCCAGCTTTTTGTGTCAGGGAGGGCAAACAACGTCTAAATCGTCTTAAAATCGTCTTTAAAACACTACATGTATTTTTGTTTGGGTTTTTTATGACGCCACAAATGCCCCCCCCCCCCCCCCCCCCCCCCACCCTCCCCCGCTGGATACGCCACTGTTGATAAGCCAATTCGAGATTATCTGACATTTAAGGGGGCTTTTGCTAAAGGATGAAGACACAATTTCAAAGTAATCTATTGCCTGCATTATAGAAAATGCCACTTTTGTTTTTGCAGCTCATTCGACAAATTTCATTATTTCTCCCCTAAAACAAACGTCGTGTGTCATAAATGAGTTATTCAAAAAAGTACACTAGGCGGGAACTTGGTCGAGTGTATCTGTTGGCATATACAAACTAGAAAAATCTAGGGGGTGTGTTAGATAACAATAATCTGGAGTGTGCTTAGGGTATAGGGATAAAAGGGGGGGGGGGTACCCTTTTCCCCCATATCGTGCAGGGTATCGTAAATCTATATAGAGCTCATTGTACACACTTGCATCTTGCTATTAACGTGCGAACAATATGAACAGCAAATTCTAAGATGTGTTAGCGGAGAAAGTCCAATCAACCTAAATAGGCCTAAAGTTGTTTGTCAGCAGACTGGCAGTGTTCCATTATTCTAGTCACGTAAACAAATGGACAAGCAAACAAACTTTATCTGATGAAGTTCAGGCCTTGGAAGAAAAACAGGAAGATAAATGAACTCCAGTACTGCAACCCAACAACATTAATCAAATCTTAGGCCTATACAGCTTTTAATCGAACTTGGAATATTGGCGATTCATCTTGAAAGAACGAAGCGACCATAGAGGAAGCAAGTTCTTATGGTCTCCAAGGCTCGTGTTTCATCAAGAAGAATAAAGTGATCAATGGCTCTCGAGAGCAAACACTAAACTGATTAATGTAGGTGGGCAATAGAGTACCGAAGTCTGACGTCAGTTGCCGGGGCAATGGTTCTACACACATGCAGTTTAGAATGTATTCTGGTTCTAAACATTGCATTGATTGACGTCATCACTTCGGTACTCTATATTACTTCCCGCTCCCACCCAGTCCCTGTTCTTCTATATAATTCCCGTGAATTTACGTGGATTTATTTACCAAAGACGAGACTGTGAGTTTCAAGAGCGATTGCTCTCCAATTTCCTTCGTCTTCAAGAATCTCATTTTTTTCCATTTTATGAAACGCGTGAAATACCTGCTATGTTTGAGGGGCCGTGTTTTCAACAGCTTACATAAAACAGAACCTTCGTCAGCATTTTGACACGCTAAACATGTCTTTATTTAATTCGCCTAATCTATTACCGTATATTCCTCATGAGATCCGAGACGAACGAACAAATTACTTGAAAGGAATTATGGCTGCGATTACTCGCATGACTAACCGGACTATTCAAGCTCGATTTCCCCAGTCGACTAGCCTTTCAAGTTCCATTAACCCTGGCCAAGACTTCCTCGCAACTTGCCTGGAGGAAAAAAGCTGTCATTACGGAAAGGAAAACCGAGCGAGCAGCGCGCTATGGGGATTAATGTGCCATTACAGCAACACTTCATTTCATATTCTTTGGGCCAATGGGGGGATTAATTGAATTTGCAGCTCTTAATCGAAGAAAACGCACCCGGGGAATAATTAGTTTTAGGTTAATTGTATAAATTCGTGTCTAGACGAAGTGGGGGGTGGAAAACATGCCACTGGCCTCAGAAGGCGGGATACAATCTGACGAATTAACAAAGGTATAAATTGAATTTGTAATTATTTGCTCTTTTAGTCTGCAATGCGTTTCCTTCCTCCATGATTAGGCACAGTTGATTTTTTATTTTATTTTGGTAGACCGATCACTGCCTTATAGCATTTTAAACTTCTCTCTCAGAGCCAAGAGTTGGAAGCGACAAGGAAGGTAACGTTATATAACACTTTAAGGGATAATGTACAGCAAACCCTGGCAGGAATCGAACCAGGTAACATCACAACTACAAGGCTAGTAGGCCTTTCATTAGTCCCACGTATCAGGGGCTGCCTGTTGTCTGTAGTGTGGGTTGTTGGAAGGAGAGAGGCATGTCAGCTTCGAAAGAAGACTACGACGATATGTATTTGAAAAACTATAACCGGCCAAGTACCAGTGGCGGCGCCAGACTCTACAATATTTTTTGGGGGGTGGGGGTGGGGGTGGGGGATTCCAATAATGAAATAGCAGGTGTAAATAAAACGTCCCAAATAAACACCTACGGCTGCATGTGTGGAGCGTTTTGTCTATGAATGTTTATATAATGCTATGGCCCAACTGTGTGAACAGAACAAAAATTTCACTTTCTTTCAACATGAATGAATCTGAATAGCGAAGGAAATCAACAGAATAGCTCTATGGTACTGATGACGTCATGTCAGTGTTTACCGATGACTTTGCAGTTTTCAGTGGGGGGTCATCGCTCGACGCTCGCTGTACTTTTACGTGAAGAATGACGACGTACGAACGGTTTCGACCAAAAGACAGTCAAATGTGCAGTTTTATCCCCATCTGCTGTGGAAGATAACACACCGTCATAGACTATAAAAGATGATTACTGTGCAGGGGATTTTCCTCGGGAGCCACAAGGTCGAAAATGCTACTGTATGTAAAAATAGTATACGAGCCGCGGCGGTGGCCCCCATTTCCCTCCGTGATGCACTGCGTTCATGTTATTAATCTCTTTGCAGACATTACGGGGGGGGGGGGGGGGGGGGGGGCGGCGGCAAGAGAAAAACCGAAGACGGAACTCCACACTTACCAGAATACCCCGGAGCAAACACCTTCCCTCTGCAGATGACAGTGCTAATGGGGTTTGGGATACACAAGGCACTTGATAAGCATCGCCTGGACCAGACCCAGGCATGCAAAGAGTTTCTATTTTTGGTTGGTGAGTGGAAACAATTAAGGAAATTCACCCAAGAGGTTAATCATTGACCTTGTGTTGGTATCAAGAGGATATTTGTCTCCGACTCTGGTGTTCGTCACAACCCATCACAGGTCAAGATGAGCCGAGACGGCGCGTCTAATAATGCGGAGTGACCATCAGCGGTCACATTACTTCGGTGGAATCGCCAAAGTTGTTTTTGTAAATTACAGATTGCAGATGACCATTTTCGCAAGCGTCATAAACGTTAATCCGTTTTGTTTTTCCATGTACCCGGGACAATGAAAATGTTCCTTTTCATTGTCTGAGTAATTACTCAGTAATATGTTAATTCGGTTACGGGTACTCGATTCCATAATCTGGAACCGGTTCCGACATTAGCGGTCGGGTAACCGCACAGCCTTAGCAATTACATCCATATGTCGGTGGGTGCTTGAAAGCAGAATCTCGTATAATTTACTTTCGACAGGAGGTCTGAGGAAAAACTTGAAAACCTGCGCTGGCCAGTAAAACCTGATGCTATTTGGAGAATAGAGTAAGTGTAGTAGCGAAGCATACGCCGTGACAATCATCTGGGCAATTTACCGAGCAGGACACGGCGCCACTACTTGGCCGGGAACCATCACAAGTGGCCAGCAGAAGGACGAGGCCAAGCACGAACGCTGGCAATCTACTCCGCTCTCTCTAGCCAAAAGGGTGTTTGGCACGATCAAGAACAGGGTTGGATAAACAGAGATTGCCGGTCAAGAGACCGCAGCCCAAGAAATAATACAGGAATCGTATTATTCCTTCTAGGAACGTGACTTTAAGACAACACCAGGCCTTTCCGGTGTGTGTGGGGGTAATTTTGTTTTGACGAAGATTAAATATAACTTCAGGATTGTTAAGATTTGGGTAGGCTATACAGTTATGCCCAAAATTATTCATACCCCATGAAAAGTTTGCTTTTCTCTCATACATAAAAGCTGGATTGGCGGAACTCAGGCTTTACTTATTGACTTTTAGTTGGCATGTACAAACCTACATATATTTTGGTTTCACATCATTAGCATAAAAGTAGAAATAATAAATAAAATGATTCACAATACCCCGAATTTGGCATGGGTATGAATAATTGTAATAGTTTCCTTTATGCAAAGTATAGGCTTACTTCTGCTGAATACGTGGTTTTGACGCACTTGCACCAAACCGAATAATACCATTAATTATCTCAACTGAAGAAAGTTCGAAATCTAAAACGAGTAAGAAATTAGTTTTATGAATTTGATGAAAAAGACAACAAATAAATCTTTGGTAGTGGAGCGGTCTTGGGTTGTAGCACCACCCCGGTGTCTCTCAGGGGCGAAAATGTCTACAAGCCGAACCCTTGAAAAGTTGCCATCAACAAAACACAAATCTACAAAGAGGCTAAACAAAACATTTTTACAAACATTGAAAGCATCTATAGGATGGAGAGTATCCCAAGACATTGTGACGTCTTCAAGACGAACCATTAGCAGCCGGTAATGTGCATGTACTGTGCAGGCCAAGTTTGTTTTCCCCTAGCGAGTTAGAAGGGTATGACAGACAACTCGTATCTTGCTGAATCAACCAGTCATTTCTTTCAGTCAAAACTTGTGGTCACTTTGTGATTATTCAGAAGACATAATCTAGGAAGGAACGCAATGGCTTTAGTGCTCTAACCTTGCATACTCTGTGTGGACCTGTGAACAAAAGATGTCTACAGGATGCAGGAAGAGTGGACGTTATGTGGACTTGCCCACGTCCACACAACATTTCCCCCTCTCTGAAAAACAGCTTTAGAGGCATTTTGGGGTTAGGGTTATCTGTCACAAAATGAAGGGGAATACTTCAGAGGATCACGATAACAAATTCGGGTTGAAAGAGCATTCACAGTGCGAGTAAAATTAGCTTTTTTTCTCGGTTTTTCTTGGTGAAAAACAAGGGAATGTCCACACAAGGTATGTAAGGTTAGTGAGTTTGTATATGCCGGCAATCGTGGACCTAGGACAAAAGAATTTGAGCGTAGACAAAGGGGTCCACGTTTGACCTAACGTCCACGATTGAAAATCGTGTACAAAACCAATGGGAGCCTTCCGAAAAAGTTAGAGTATAAACAAAAGAGGAACAATGGGAGGTCCACGATTGCACCCGTTTACATGACTGTGTGTGTGTGTGTGTCTGTTAGAGTGTATGGGTGTGGTCAGTAGCACACCTTGAGGAGGGGCTTGAGACGTCCCTAAGAGCTTGTCGATTTGTTTTCCACTTCTTGTTTTAGTCGCCCCATGTGTCATGTATGAGTGCATGCATCTATAGCAGGCCAATACGTATCTAAAAATATGGCAAGCCAAATTGGCACAACAAACGTCAAAAGAAATGTTGAGATCAAGTTGGAGACCTCGACCCATTGACAAGTCCTGGGGCGACACTGGGTCTGGTCTCAATTAGCCCTAAAAGTTAAAACAGGTAAAAATGACATGGTGACATTTTTAAAGAGTTATTTCCCAAACATGAGGTACATTAGGAGGGGGAATACTAACCAAACCAAACCAAACCAAACCAAACCAAACCAAACCAAACCAAACCAAACCAAACCAAACCAAACCAAACCAAACCAAACCAAACCAAACCAAACCAAACCAAACCAAACCAAACCAAACCAAACCAAATAAATACAAAAATAAAAACAAATATCAACAACATTGTTTTCATGAGTAAAATCCTCGATTCTCATTTATTATCAATTTGACAGCCCTCTGTCTGTTGAATCAATCTTCCTTTGAGAGCAATCATTTACAAACGAAGATTACATTTGATTTTAAAATATATTGGTATCATACAACAATGAAAAAGAAATTGGCAAGATGGAAACATCCTTTGTCTAGTAGCGAACTATGGGGTCATAGGGTATAATCTTCCCCGACTCACCCCCACCCCCCCCCCCCCCCCCCCCCCCCCCCCCCCCAGCTGTGGCTGTGCCACTCCTCCCAATTGAAGATAGCAGTCATGCACAAAATACAAATATATTAAAGGAAGTGTACAATATTTGCTTTTGCTGTAATTTTCAGAAATAAATGGATTTGAGGGTTAGTATTGTATAGCAAATACTGTAACACTGACCTGTTTAAAGTTTCGTGTGCATAGATGCTGGGAAAATAGAGAAAATACATATGAAGCACGATATAGGGGAAAGGGACCCCCCCCCCCCCCCCCCCCCCCCCTCTTTTGTGATGGTCATTGTGTTCCCGGAATCTCAGGAATTCTATTCAGAAATCTAGGAGGATGTGTTAGATAACAATAATCTGGAGTGTGCTTAGGGTATAGGGATAAAAGGGGGGTACCCCTTCCCCCATATCGTGCAGGGTATCAGAAAATAAATGCTGTTCTAGTAGTCTGGTTCCCTGACCCTACTTCAGAAAAAAATCAGAACAATTTATAGAGTCAGGGAATTATCAGGTCGGGGAACTAGACTTTCTAAAGATATAAATTTCCACTTTTCTAGAAAGCGACGGCACACCAGGTGCCATGATTTCACAGGATGCTTGAGACTTCTATTTACTTACAGTCTAGTACAGTATTTCGTAATAATTCAGGAGATTTGTTTGCATGATGTTTGCAAATTGTTGTATACTATACCTTTAACAGTCCTGAATCCTCCAATTTCAAAAGGATTTTTCACACCACCTAGGGAGTTAGGGTTAAGCCTATTGTATTTTCTCCCTGGTCCCTTGTTAAAATGGCTGCACCCCAAGTTCCCCAGCCAGTTATGACACTGCTTCTATCGCTGAAATCTTATATTGACAGTTTGAAGAAAACCCTTGTACCCCATGATGACAGTGATCACAACTATTCTACGCTCCCCATATCTCCTGATAAACAGCATTGGTCTCCCATTAGCTTTTCTTAGACGGTGAACATTGTAAGGGCAGTGACATTGAAAACATGTCTGGTGCCTAATGCTAGAATAAGCCAGTTTGGTATCTCAAAGGTTATTCGGGATGAAATTGAAGACAAAAATGCCACGCCATGTTATGCGAATGCCCATTCTGAATGAATTGAACACGTGCGCGTTGTGCGACCACCTTTTGCGTTCACACACACACACACACACACACGCGCGCGCGCGTTAGGTCACGCGGGTCATTCGGGATAAAATGTCATTGTGCACATGGGTCATTCCATAAATTTGGAGTCCAAAAGTGTGACATTTTTGGGTGTCCCTGTTACACCTGACCTGTGTAATTTCCCATCAAGTATCATTAAATTTGAACTTCACACTATTTGTTACTTGTTTGGCAGGTACTTTGCTTTGCATAATCACTCTTGGAGATAAAAGGCATTCAAGAATGTGTCCTTAATTGCAAATCTGATGTATGACACTATGTAACAGGGACAACATAAATGTCACACTTCTGGACCCCAAATTGATGGAATGACCCACATGTGCAGTTGAAATACCGAACTGGCTTATTGATTGGAGCGTGTTTGCCTTCTACACACAATGTGCAACAGTCTATGTGATAAGCATGACAACATAGATAGCTTGGGGCTATGGATACTCAGGAAAGAGCGAAACGAGGTAGTAAGTTGATGAAAACAGACTTTCTTGCTTCTTATATCTAGGGAGTTTGGCTTGAAGTTATAGCACTGCTGTATGTATGGCACTCTGTCCCTACAGGTTTCAGACAGATTGCCAGTTATTGCCGCATCCAGGATTTCCCTGGGGTGCGGTGGGGTGGCCGTCACACAAAATTGAGTTGAAATTGGGGCAAGGTTTCATCTTTTGTGGTTCCCGGGGCGCTGCGCTATAATTTTTACCAGCATTAGGCCGAGTTCAAAATTAACGTGACTGGCTATGCCTATAGGATATTTATCACAGTACCTCTATGGCAAAAACAGAAGCCGTAGCCGTGATGCAACAAATTCAACCTTGTTTCATCATAAGAGACTTTTGCTTATGAAACTTT
Organism: Hippasteria phrygiana; assembly: GCA_037893225.1. Taxonomy (NCBI): domain Eukaryota; kingdom Metazoa; phylum Echinodermata; class Asteroidea; order Valvatida; family Goniasteridae; genus Hippasteria; species Hippasteria phrygiana. The sequence goes on from JAZGUH010000547.1 coordinate 52,683, forward strand.
TGGGTTTTGATTATTCAACTTGGGATCTAACAAACCAAACTAGATGGCCATGCACTTCAAAGTTTTTTATTTTTTGTAATGTGGCTCATATTTTGCAAAGCCAGTCACAAAAACCCACAAAAATGCAAATCAATTAATAAATACCAGCACATCGGAAGTCTTTTAACCATAAACGTGGTATCTGTCTTTTATGTAAATAATTTATTTTAATTACCTTTTCTTACAGTTAAATCTGATTAGTTACCACCTACTTCGGCCAATCGGTGCGCAGATTGAGGATGATCTCAGCGGCCTTGGGAGAAAGTCGATAGACTCTGATATCTTGAAGGGCTGCTTCCGGAGATGGATCCTTAGCGTGCCGGTCCAGGGTCTGTTTGGCATGCAAGGTCTGGTACAGGAGTTCTCGCAGTAAGATTGCTGAGCCCGTCTTGAGGTTGAGAAGGATGCAAGACTCTTTGATTCTGGAAGGAGGAGGAGGAAACAGGATGAGATCGCAATCTATCCAAAGAGGAATCAAGGATTATCTTGAAGGCCAATCATGGATTATTAATTCATAAACAAGACCTTGCCCTTTACTGAATGCGAACAGCATTCAGTGGTGGCTCTATGGAGGGAGTAGGGGTTTTTACCTCCCCCCCCCCCCCCCCCCGAAACCCAAAAGCACCTTTTTAGACTTATCCCTGCATGAGCAAAATGCAGATGAACCAAAAATAAAACTAGAGATCTATGTCTGTTACAAGAACAGAACATAGGGCTTTTCCGCATTTTTTTATTACATCACTTCGAATTTTGCATACGTTGTTCACATTTATATTTAAGTATATGTGACCAAACAAACGTTTTATAAAAGGAATTTCGACATTTGCATGTTCCATTAAAGAGATATGGCTTAAAAGTTGAAACAATTAAACAAAGCTATAAAATGGTATGATCATGTCATCGTGACGTCACATCAATTTGTATCTGTAATCCTAGTTCGCCTACCAGCATACCAAGAATGGATGCAATCTTAAGTACAGTTCTCTAGATATAGGAGCTTTAAATATGCACCTTTAAGATGATGTCATGTGACCCATGATGACGTCATCACGACGGCACTTGTCAAAGACAATATATTTGCAACGTGGCCCATGTCAAGGTTGGAGTCAATCTGATCAACGACAGCATACAATTTATATAGCACAATGAAATTTGAAACATTAAAAAATTCATAGAAAATTAACCAATTATGTTATCATGACGTCACCTGGGATTTACATGCTAGTGGCACTGTCTACCTACCTACCAATTTTTATGACGATCGGACTTACCCTTATATGTGTTTCAAAAAAGTACATTTTTGATGACGTCATGATGACGTCACAAATTGTTCCCATTTATGTGAAAGAATATAGGAGCTAACAAATCTATTCCAAAAAGAATTTTGAATTTAGCATGTTCTGTTGATGAGATATGACTTTAAGAAACTTTAATGTTCAAAACCTTTAAAATTACTATAAAATCGTATTGTGACGTCATCATGACGTCACCTCAATTTTCATCTATAACACGTGGTGGCCCACCAACATACCAGGTTTAAAGGCAATCCGAACTACGGTTCTCTAGATATGGGCCCTTGAAAAATCACCTTTAAGATGACGTCACGTGACATGTGATGACGTCATCATGACGTAAAAGTTTGGCACACATTGTGAGCAGTTGGGGTAAGTGTTTGCCTAGTTTAAAAGTAGCCAAAGTGGACGGTAAGAAAGAAAACGTTTACAAATGCTATGGGCAATAGTCTAGCGACTTGAAAAAAGACTAGAAATCAACCCTTTTTATAAACAGCATGCACATTTAAGCCATGGTTATCCGCCCTTCCCAGAATTCCTTTGTGTTATATTGAATTTGGCCTAAATTTTGAAATGGCTGTCATTTCTTACTTGAGTGAGCCACGATCATGAAATTTTGGAATTAGGTACAGATCAATTCAATGTATACATTTTTGTAATCGGATTGACCCTTACATGCGTTTTAAAAAAAAATTGTTTGATGACGTCATCATGACGTCACACAATTTTCGCTTTTTAGGGCATATCTTTGAGACATACCAAAGCTATAACAAAAAGAATTTTGAAAAAATCTTGTTTTGTTCGGTAGATATATTTAAAAGAATGTTACGATTTTAACAATTCAAGAATTCAGCGACTTGAAAAAAGACTAGAAATCAACCCCTTTTATAAACAGCAAGCACATAATACTAATAGCCATGGTTATCAACCCGTCCCAGAATTCCTTTGTGTTATATTGAATTTGGTCTAAATTTTGAAATGGCTGTTATTTCTCACTTGAGTGAGCCACGATCATGAAATTTTGGAATTAGGTACAGATAAATTCAATGTATACATTTTTGTAATCGGATTGACCCTTACATGCGTTTACAAAAAAAGAAATTTTTGATGACGTCACCATGACGTCACACAATTTTCGCTTTTTAGGGCATATCTTTGAAACATACCAAAGCTATAACAAAAAGAATTTTGAAATTATCTTGATTTGTTCGCTAGATATATTGAAAAGAATGTTACGATTTTAAGAATTCAAAAATTCATAAAAAATCACGTGATTACGTCATCATGACGTCACTCTTCGGCATACAATTCCAGGTTGGGGTCTATGTTTGTGTTAAGTTTGATTAAGATCTGAGATTGTTTAGTGACCAAAGTGCCACCTATAAAATTCGTGTACAAAGTCTATGGGATTTGGGATAGAACTAAAATAAGAAAAAGAAAAAAAAAAAAATCAGAACAAAAACAATGCCTTTTCCGAAGGTTTTCGGAAAAGCCAATAAATCTTTTGTGGATCGAACAAAGCATTTTATAATTCTGACTTGGCACTAGAAGGCCACTGTTAAAACCTTGCATTAACCAGTTCACGCCGGGATTATTTTGATATTGACTGGACCCAGGCGCGGGATTATTTTTCACAAGCCTGGGTGCCAGACGGGTTCAGGCCGTCATCTGCGGGTATCACACCCTGATATTTCCGGCCTCGCTCACTGTGAGCGGGTCGCTGACAGATATTTCCAGCCTCGCTCGAGTGCGTGTTTAGCCATCATCTGTTCCGAATACCGCAAAACCTTTGCGTGTATACACGTTATCCGACGCAAACTGGTTATAAAGGCTTCTCCTTGCGTCCTGACAAACATTAGAGAAAAGACACCTGCAACGTCTAACTGCAATACTGTATTTGTTTTCAAGTTGACAAGTTGTTGCAATCTGCCTTGGGGATGCTTCCCAGACAACCGAACCGATGATTTACTTGAGCATTAAAAACAAACCGCACAAAGCAAAAATCCGAAGAAACCTCTGTCCTAGGTACTACAAACCAAATCTCCTGGATTCAGAAATTGCAACTGCTTGTCCTTATCTTCCCTTGTAGTTGACCACTTTCAGTTACCTTTTGAGAAAAAGTAAATCCTGAAACTGAACCCTTCACAGATTGGAAATGGAATAGAGCTTAGATGGAAGATTAACTAAATGCTTTGAAAGGTTTTGCCGTGGGCTGTATTTTAAGTCAATAAATTCCATGCTTAAGTGAACTACAGGAATATTTCATAAAATACTGCAGCATAAACCAACATGCACACTGATTTCCATATCATTTAAATGTCGACTTGTTTACACTCTGGAATGGGAAACAGATCCGGAGGATACAAATTTTCTAATGGAGTATTCATTGTCAGTTGTCTTCATTTCCAAACACGTCACACTAAAAACATCTTGTACGTCAAAGCCACACAAACACTCCTCCACTGTCGTGCGATGACGACTCTATGTTTGTACTGGTCACATAAAATGTCTTATGGGAAAGAGATAGTCAATATCACCTGAAGCCTTTGCAAATATTCCTGCCTATAGTGAACTATCCCTTGTGTTCATATTTGCATTTTTCGGTGGATTTAGGGATTACAGTAAGCTCCACGCATGTTCCTGTGTCTTGTAGCCTATCAGCTGTGTAGCTAGCTGTGCATACGGTTGAGAATGTACATGGGTCATTCCATCAATTTGGGGTCCAAGAGTGACATTATTTGGTGTCCCCGTTACACCTGACCTGTGTAATTTCTAGAAAATATCATTAAAATTGACGTCACACTAATTTTTTTAAAACTTGTTTAGCAGGTACTTTGCTTTTATGTTCACTCTTGGAGATAGAAGGCATTCAAGAATGAATTGCAAAATCCTCTTCATGCCAGATGTAACAGGGACACCAAAATTGGACCTCTAATTTATGGAGTGACCCATTAACTACACCAGTGGGCTGGTGAGTGACTGCTTTAAAACAATTTGACATTTTTAAATCAATCTCAGATTTCACATTTTTATTGAATGAAGGGTATAACTCCCTCCAATTATTAAGAAGTTGGGATTCTAATTGTAAAATCTAGCTAAGAGCACAGAATGTCTTTAGTGAATTTTGACCGACGTCGGTCTTGAAAAAACTAGTCTGATGATCTAGTGGATCACTTGTACTGGCCAGACGGTCCACTGGATAATTTCTCTGAAATTCATGCCCTGTAAAATATCTAGTATTTCACTGGTCACAATTTCTGCCAAAACTGTACACACTACAGCAAGCTGCAACGCCAGGGATAATCTTCACAATTCAGTCAATTGTACAATCCATCCCCCAAATCTTAGTTACTTTTTTTCTCTCTCTTGCTTTGATCATTTCTTTTGGAAAAACCCAATTCGAAAACAGGCCTCGGAGCAATATAAAAAATTCAATATTGTTGCCGCTGATGTTAACAACCCTTGTTCATGTCTAGGCATAAATTTTATCAGTTAGATGTTTGAAAACAAGGTACTTACAAGTGGTGCGCTGTGAACCCCTTAGTAAAGCAAATATACAGGTTGCCTGCTCAACTATCTTATATCAAAAGAAATATATATTTTTATCAGTTTTAGTTAATTATCCTACTTGATGTATGTTCACGTCATATTTTGACCAACTATTTCTTTTTTAGAATATCTCTGAATCAAAATGAGTGTTTACAGCCAAGGTACCGCACACGAAAAATAAAAGAATAGACGATGCTAGTGCATAAGATGCAAGCCCATTTTCTAAAAATATAAATACATATACATGTAATTGTTGCCAGTATGATCAAAGAAATAAGACCGATGTCACAAAGTGCCGATACAGTATGCATGTGCATCTTAATCTGTGTTTGCCTTTAAGGCCCGTGCATTTTCAGTATACATGTCTTTGAAATTGGATTGGATTGAGTATTAGAATATTTGTAATATGCTGGTCACAAAGTGCCAGCCAGAAATAATAAACTGTGCAACTTAAAAAATTTTTTTTAAAAAACCACAGATTGTCTAGCTTGTCTGCAAGTTAAAGCACAAATCTGTTACCGTGACATTAGCTTTACCTCTCGAAATGATTATTACGGAACCTCATCACTAGACTTTTAATGTTGATTCATGCATTCCCATTCCCTTAATCACACATTTTTACCTAATTTTAATTTCCTAAGTAAGGTATCTGCACTGAATATTAAAGCAAAAGGCCATTTTCCTCAAGCCATCACCCATTTTTTAAAAGTTAATATCAAATTCACACTGAGAGCCCGCCTCTATCTTTGATCAGTGAACTACCAACTTGCGTCAACACCCCTCTACAACAAGGGCAATAACCCAGATTTATTACCCGTTTCTCCAAGTGTGGCTAATATGAGCCAAGACGTTCAATCAATACTATAGCACAAAGACACCATACAGCATGCATGCGCATCTTAATTTGTGTCTGTCTGCAAGTTTAATCACGCCATTACTGTCACCTATAGATCACATGCTGTGATGTGCAGAATTAATTGCAGTACATACCAGTGGGATATTGGTTTCTTTCTTTTTTTTAATGCAAATCGCACATCACAAGGCCAAAGGCCACTCGAGGTGTGGGCTACAGAGGAATAATGTGGAAGAACCAGTCCCTTACACTGAAACAAGACAAGATAAAATTCTGATCTCTTCACAGTATGAATAGGGTCGGGATGGGTAACTAGTCCACCTTCCAGAATTACCTGCAGACCACGAATTCTAGGCCACGGCACTTCCACGGCACTTCTTTATTAGTTTGGGGCTAAAAAATGTTTCATGTTCTTCAGCAAAATACAGACCTCATTTTACTGACTTTCCTGAGTTAAAGGTAGTATACATCATTTGCTTTTGCTGTAATTTTCAGAAATAGATGGATTTGGGGGTTAGTATTTTATAGCGTGCTAGCAAATAGTGTAACACTGACTTGTTTAAAGTTTTGTGCACATAGATGCTGGGAAAACCGTCTGCGTAGAGAAAAAAAAAAATATGTTCTAGTAGTCTGGTTCCCTGACCATACTTTAGACAAAACGGAGCACTTTATAGACGTCAGGGAATTATCAGGTTGGGGAACTAGACTATTTCCAACGATTGTCAGCCGACAATCGTTGGAAAATGATATAAATTTCCCCTTTTCTTGAAAACTGCAGCACACCAGGTGCCATGATTTCACAGGATGCTTGAGACTGCCATTTACTTTCAGTCTAGTACGGTATTTCGTAATAATTCAGTAGTTTTGTTTTTTGATGATTGCAAATGATGTATGCTACCTTTGAACCAGAACTCGTACTGGAGCATAAATACTTGCTCCAGGATCACTACTATGGTATGAGGTTAGACAAATTTAAAAACATCCATTATTAATGGATGATTGGGCTGTTCCTATGACTGACTGTAGGGGAGGGGGGTGTGACTGGCCGGTATAGCAACATGCAGTGTCGATCAAACTCCTATTCAGCAATGGCAGTATTGATAACACAGTAATACTCAGGGGGTGAGATTTGAGGAAAATGAACAATCCACGAAACATTTGGAGGCATTTTATGTGCATGGCACTGCTGAACGAGAGAAAACTGCATTTTCTACCAAAAAGTATGGTTCAATATTACAAAGACTTGGATCATTATATAAAAAATTTTTTTTTGTTTAATTAAGGAGCAAAATTTTCCCTCCAATTATTAAGAAGTTGGGATTCTAATTGTAAAATCTAGCTAAGAGCACAGAATGTCTTTAGTGAATTTTGACCGACGTCGGTCTTGAAAAAACTAGTCTGATGATCTAGTGGATCACTTGTACTGGCCAGACGGTCCACTGGATAATTTCTCTGAAATTCATGCCCTGTAAAATATCTAGTATTTCACTGGTCACAATTTCTGCCAAAACTGTACACACTACAGCAAGCTGCAACTCCAGGGATAATCTTCACAATTCAGTCAATTGTACAATCCATCCCCCAAATCTTAGTTATTTTTTTTCTTTCTCTTGCTTTGATCATTTCTTTTGGAAAAACCCAATTCGAAAACAGGCCTCGGAGCAATATAAAAAATTCAATATTGTTGCCGCTGATGTTAACAACTCTTGTTCATGTCTAGGCATAAATTTTATCAGTTAGATGTTTGAAAACAAGGTACTTACAAGTGGTGCGCTGTGAACCCCTTAGTAAAGCAAATATATACAGGTTGCCTGCTCAACTATCTTATATCAAAAGAAATTTATATTTTTTATCAGTTTTAGTTAATTATCCTACTTGATGTATGTTCACGTCATATTTTGACCAACTATTTCTTTTTTAGAATATCTCTGAATCAAAATGATTGTTTACAGCCAAGGTACCGCACACGAAAAATAATAAGAATAGACGATGCTAGTGCATAAGATGCAAGCCCATTTTCTAAAAATATAAATACATATACATGTAATTGTTGCCAGTATGATCAAAGAAATAAGACCGATGTCACAAAGTGGTAATACAGTATGCATGTGCATCTTAATCTGTGTTTGCCTTTAAGGGCCGTGCATTTTCAGTATACATGTCTTTGAAATTGGATTGGATTGAGTATTAGAATATTTTTAATATGCTGGTCACAAAGTGCCAGCCAGAAATAATAAACTGTGCAACTTAAAAAAAAAAAAAAAAAAAAAAAAAAAAAAAAAAAAAAAAAAAAAACCACAGATTGTCTAGCTTGTCTGCAAGTTAAAGCACAAATCTGTTACCGTGACATTAGCTTTACCTCTCGAAATGATTATTACGGAACCTCACTAGACTTTTAATGTTGATTCATGCATTCCCATTCCCTTAATCACACATTTTTACCTAATTTTAATTTCCTAAGTAAGGTATCTGCACTGAATATTAAAGCAAAAGGCCATTTTCCTCAAGCCATGTTTTTTTTAGTTAATATCAAATTCACACTGAGAGCCCGCCTCTATCTTTGATCAGTGAACAACCAACTTGCGTCAACACCCCTCTACAACAAGGGCAATAACCCAGATTTATTACCCGTTTCTCCAAGTGTGGCTAATATGAGCCAAGACGTTCAATCAATACTATAGCACAAAGACACCATACAGCATGCATGCGCATCTTAATTTGTGTCTGTCTGCAAGTTTAATCAGGCCATTACTGTCACCTATAGATCGCATGCTGTGATGTGCAGAATTAATTGCAGTACATACTGAGTGGGATATTGGTTTCTTTCTTCTTTTAATGCAAATCGCACATCACAAGGCCAAAGGCCACTCGAGGTGTGGGCTACTGAGGAAAGTGTGGAAGAACCAGCCCCTCACACTGAAACAAGACAAGATAATCTGATCTCTTCACAGTATGAATAGGGTCGGGATGGGTAACTTGTCCACTGCAAGGCATTAACCCACACCTTCCAGAATTACCTGCAGACCACGAATTCTAGGCCACGGCACTTCCACGGCACTTCTTTATTAGTTTGGGGCTAAAAAATGTTTCATGTTCTTCAGCAAAATACAGTACTCACTTTATTGACTTTCCTGAGATAAAGGTAGTATACATCATTTGCTTTGCTGTACATGTATTTTTCAGAAATAAATGGATTTGGGGGTTAGTATTTTATAGGGTGCTAGCAAATACTGTAACACTGACTTGTTTAAAGTTTTGTGTGCATAGATGCTGTGAAAATCGTCTGCGTAGAGAGAAAAAATTATATGTTCTAGTAGTCTATTTCCCTGACCATACTTTAGACAAAACGGAGCAATTTATAGACGTCAGGGAATTATCAGGTTAGGGAGCTAGACTATTTCCAACGATTGTCAGCCGACAATCGTTGGAAAATGATATAAATTTCCACTTTTCTTGAAAATGGCAGCACACCAGGATGCCATGATTTCACAGGATTTTCAGTCTAGTACGGTATTTTGTAATAATTCAGTAGTTTGGTTTGTTGATGTTTGCAAATGATGACTTTTTTTCACTGGGGTTACCTCAAAGCAAGAGTTAACCACCACCAGCAGATCTTGCAGGGCTGCACCAGCGTATTATTACTGAAGCAAAAGAAATTCCAAGAGAAATGGAAGTACGGTCAGTTCATGAGATGAGAACCCGCGGCCGAATGTTGCCTTAGAAATGAGGAAAGTCACGTCGTCGAGGGACAATTTGGAAGAGCAGATTAAAACGTAAGCCAATTCACCATTGTCGATGTAATGATTTCAGGCCCCACACAAAATGAGGTCAAATTCAGTGACCCATTATGTAATTTGATTGCCAGAGTCTTGGGTGTCACTGTCAGTACAAAATGTTTTGAAAAATTACAATCCTTCATATTTTAAGAAATATTTTCAAGTGGGGCTACTTTTTTGTTGGACACACTCTATGTTGGGTAGTCGTAGGTGCTCTTGCAGACCCACATCACTTGACCACCCTTTAACCCTAACCCTCCAGGGTATTTTGGCTAGAAACCCTGCCAGACGCATCAGATTGCATACCTTGTCACATTGACTTGTGTGCAGAGTGCAGCAAGGTCAAGCTGTCACCACAGATGCACTGTGCTGCGTCTGGCAGGGTTAGGGTTAATAATCTCCCTGTGTTTGATATTGAAGCGAAGATCAAACTGAACTGATAAACGGCATTACGACGTTCCCTCTCTTGCAGAGTCACACAACTGCAATCCATTTTAACTTTTGCAACCCTTTGTCCAACTTCTTTGTTCATGCCCAACTGACTTTCTTTTTGGGCTCACCTAGATAAACCACTCAGTGGCGTATTCAGGTTTTGGGTCTGGGATGGGAGAGAATTGCAATTATTTTCTTCAAAAAGTGACCCCATTAAAAAAACAAAACTATCTTTGACAAAAGACTATCACACACAATTCTGGAAGTTTGGCTATTAAAGGGGTTGACTATGTGGCGATCAATTATGAATGGACACAACTTACATCACTGAACAATTCGTTTATGTATTAAAATTAATTCATTTTCTGTTGGTCTTTCCGACTACCTTCAACCAAGAGGCAAACTCGCCACAACAGGCAATGTTGAATCCCAAAAGCATGTTCAAACTGCGATTCGACGACGTTTGGTTTTATGTATTTTGTATCAGAGGATTACTAAATGCCATAGGATAAACAGTCACGCCAAAAGGCTCACAAGTATGGTTTCAACTCTCACTACAGTTTGAGGTCCTGGCAATCGAGACAAATTGCCAACCTACTTGCATCACTTTCAGTCTTGTGACGTTAAAGCAAAGAGGTAATCAATAAAGGGTGTCTACTCCAAGGGACTGCTCGCAGTCAAACGGTCTGGAAATGGCAGGAAAATATCCCCTGGATTATGTTGAGTAAATAGCCCAGGGGCGTGATGGGGAACGAAAGAAGCAGCAGAAAAGAATCAAGTAAAGAGATGAAGCCTTCACAGAAAAACACTTGACAAGAAAGTGGAATATAAACACCCTTAGTGGGGGGTCAAATTAAGGGCAACCTTGCTTGTCCATGGGCCGTGTAAATCATCTCACTTGGAAGTTAGACTGGAGGCTTTCTGCCATGGTAACGCTGATGTAAAGATAAAATGTATCACAGCGGTGCTCTTTGAAAATATTAGACTTTTATTCAGTAAACATTCCATTAGATCATTTCTATTTTCCCATCTCACCTTGAAATCGGTTTCGCATTTTACGGACAAAATGAACACATTTAAAAAGCATGTTTTAATTAAACTTCTTCGGTGCAACTGTAATTTCTGTGGGAGGCCTTATGGGGTTAAACAACTATGTAGTTTGCCAAGAGCCATTTTAAAAATTATGTCAAAAGAAAAGGGGTAACTCAAAAATAAAATAAAAATCAATCTATCGATTAATTCAAATGAGTGAAATCATTTCAATTCATTACAGAAATCTAACCGGGAATTATACAGAATTGTAGAATGCAGGAATACAAGCTTGATTTCACATCTAAATATAGTTGGGGGCGCTGCTCATGTGGCGACACAGCCTTTTTACTTGTCTCTGTAATTGTCTGCTTTTAATCCAGTTTTTATGCCTTGTTGTGAAGTTTGTGACTTTTCTCAAGTACGATGATGTGTCAAGTACCTTGCTTTCCCGTGTTGGTGTTTTTTGTTGCATTTTTAACTTTATCATGGAGTGCTCGACGAATTCTGGGTGCAGCTTATATCAACAGTGAAGGTGAGCCTCCGCTATTGATATCATACAGTCGTGAATTCCTGTTGAGTCAACGTGCTTTTATGTAATACCCACGGTATGCATGGACATACCTAAAGTACGAAAACGTGGGAGTAAAGGTGGCACGAGGAACAGACTTAGGAAATCGAGATTTAGAACTCCACTTCCTACAATTATCCATGGCAATGTTCAGAGCATACAAAACAAAACTGATGAACTTAGAGCCTGTCAACAGTTCCTTACAGAATACCGTGATTCTAGTTTGATATGTTTGACTGAAATATGGCTATAAACTGACAATGACCCAGATACCCTGGTTGACTTGGATGGGTACACGCTGTTGAGGATGGACAGAAACAAGGATTCAGGAAAGACTAAAAGGTGGAGGGGTATGTGCATTTATTCATGAAAAGTACTGCTCGCCAGCACATATCACCATCAAGCAATGGCTTTGTACGAAGGATATTGAACTCCTTAGTATTTATCTCCGGCTAATATTAATTGCCACGGGAAATAAATCAAGTTATGCTGTTTGTGGTGTATGTTCCCCCTTCGGCAGATGCCAAGATAGCAGCCGATACAATTTACGACCTTGTATCTGAAGCCGAGACGGTCTCACCTGATGCTGCCAAAATTATTATTGGCGACTTCAATTCATGCAGTTTAGCAGAATGTATGCCCAAATACCACCAGTTTGTAAACTGTCCCACCCGTAATGATGCCTGTTTGGACCTTTGTTACAGCAACATTCCCGGAGCATACCGAGCAATTGATCGTTACCCGGTCTGGGCAATTCTGACCACAACCTGATCCAGCTAATTCCTGTTTATCGACCCCGAGTACAGAGGGAACCTGTGAAGAAAGTCCAAGTCAAGTCCTGGACAAGTCAAGCTGTGGAGACGCTGCGAGGGTGTTTCGCCTGTACGGACTGGAACGTGTTCACCGATGTTTCAGAGGATCTAGATGAAGCTGTCCACGTGATATCTGAATACGTCCGTTTTTGTGAAGACTTGCTGATTCCCAAAAAGATAGTGAAAATGTTTTCAAATAATAAACCATGGGTCCCGAAGGAGCTCAAAGGATTGTTAAATGAGAAAAAGATCGTGTTTCATTCTGGAACCAGAGAGGAACGAAAAGAGGATCAGAAAAGACTGAAACAAGAAATCTAAAATTGTAAACTGGCTTATAAGAATAAAATTGACGGTTATTTTCAAACAAATGACACTAGGAAGACATGGCAGGGTTTGAACCAAAGAAAAGCAGAATCATTGTATAAGATAAAGTCGATTATGCCCACAATCTGAACTGTTTTTACAGTAGCTTTGATAAATTTGATTTAAGTGTTCAAAAGGATGAAGTCATTGATCAAGTGCGAAGCTCCTTATCTGATGAAAATATTCATATTGGGGTTGATGAAGTAAAATATCTTTTTATGAGACTGAACTCACGTAAAGCAAATGGGCCTGACTTAGTCACATGTAAGGTGCTGAAGGTATGTGCTGACCAGTTAGCAATCCCATATCAAATGTTTCAAAAATCGTTAAGTCATGTGTCAGTTCCGACTTTGTGGAAGAGGTCAATTATTGTGCCCGTCCCAAAAAAGTCTCACCCAAATGAAATTAACGATCTGCGTCCCGTAGCCTTTACTTCGGCACCTACGAAGTGTCTCGAAAAAATAATATCGAAGAGATTATTGCCACAGGTTACTCAGTCTATGGATGACCACCAGTTTGCATACCGATCTCATAGAGGCGTGGAGGATGCAGTACTTACATTGTTGAATGGTATTTATGAGCACTTGGAGAAAGCAGGAGCTTACGTACGAATACTTTTTGTTGATTTTTCGAGTGCCTTTAATACTATTCAACCGCATCTTCTGGCTCAGAAATTAAATGTAGTGTACACGAATGGTAATTCTCCAATTTGTTTTTTACTGAATTATTACGAAATACCTTACTAGACTGTAAGTTAATAGTAGTCTCAATCATCCTGTGAAATTATGGCGCCAGGTGTGCTGTCGTTGTCAAGAAAAGTAGAAATTTATATCGTCTTCCAACGATTTCCAGCTGGAAATCGTTGGAAACTGCCCTGTAGCCTTTAGTCAAGGCTCGTGGCTACCTGGACGAGTGGTGCGCCCCGGACATGCTGGCATTCAGGGAGCGTCACGTGTCCAGGTAGCCACGCGCGCCTTGACTAAAGGCTATCATCCGCCCGACGGTTGAAAACGAACGCCGTTTTTCTCTCGTTTTTTCGCCATCCAACAACGCAAAACTTTGAACAGGTGAGTGGAACGATATTTCCTGTAACATACCAACCCCCAAATCCGCCCATTTTTGAAAATTGCAACAATGACCAATCATGTACACGGCCTTTAACTAGTCTCAATGTTAAGTCCAGACTTATTTTATGGATTTATGATTTTTTGTCAAACAGAGGACAGACAACAGTTTAAACTGAACTCCACTAATTCACCTCTCCGGTACACAAACACTGGTGCTCCACAGGGGTGTGTTTTGTCACCCATCTTGTACACCCTGTACACAAATGAGTGTAAATCACACCACCAATCACATGAGCTGATTAAGTATGCTGATGATGGTGCTTTAGTTGGATTTTTAGATGGAGGTCATGAATCAGTAAATGGTTATAATAATGGATAAAGTATCACGGTTCACTCAGTGGTGTGACGAAAACTACTTGGAAATTTATACCAAAAAACCAAAGAAATGGTGATCGATTTTAGGAAAAAGAAAAACTCACACCCCATCACTCTTCATTAACGATGAACTAATTGAGACAGTATCCGTTTACAAATACCTGGGAATTGAAAGACAATCAGCTTAAATTTGACACCTGTGCTAAGGCTAAATTCTGTAAATTACGACAACGCCTCTTTTTTCTTCGGAAGCTTAATTCGTTTAATGTTGATCACACAATTTTAAAAATGTTCTATAAATCAGTTTTACGGAGTATTCTTACTTTCTGTTTTGTTTGTGTGTTTGGAAATATGAGGACCCAGGATCACATTATATTGGATGGAATAGTTAAACAAGCAAGCAGGATTATTGGCCATCAGCAAGAACTACTGATTGACTTGTTTAAGTCTAACTTGTGCAATAAGTTACAATTAATTATGTCTGACAGGTGCAAACCGCTGCATACAAAGTTCGTCCAAAACTCCAGAAGTAACCGTCTTCTACAACGAAGGAGAAGAACCACGCGATATGGCAGCTCATTTGGTTCAGCAGCTATCAGGTGGTACAATGAGCAGTTGGAACGCTAAGTTGCTATGTTGCAACTCTTATCATCCGTTGACGAAGTTCGTCTACTATTGCAAAATAAATAGGTATACATGTATTTTACTTGCTTAAAGATTTTATGAGTTAATTTGTTTTATTATTATGTATTCTGTGTAGTTTTTACAATGTTTTCATGTGTTTTTATAAAATTATGTGTAAAAAAGGCCATGGAATTTCCCGCAATGGGATAATAAAGTTTTATTGTATTGTATTGTATTGTATATCAACATACAAGTAACTAACCAACCAAAAAAAAAACAATTTCCAAAAACAGTTATGCACGCTGACATTCCTCTATCACATCCTAGACTAGCCACACTCAATCATTTACCCCTGAATGCTAATCCGACTATTTTTGTTACCCGATGATTTACGTTTCTATGCATGTAGAAACAAACGTCGCGTCAAACATAAATTGACATGTGCGCGAGTAAATGTTAAAAAACCGCCCCAGGAAATTTCATTTCCTGATAGTTACGACTCATTTATTTATTTTTCATGGCAGCGATCATGCTCCCTCTTATCATACCTCGGCTGCTCTACTTGGGGATATTTTCACTTCCTTATCCTGATCACGTCTTAATTTGATCGTGTGAGTGTGCTTTCGTCGCGTGTGCTATGAACAAATGCTAAGGAAAACATAACCTCTGGCAAATCACTGAGCAAGTATCAAATTAAAGGAATCTTTCTTAAAAGAAAACACTCGTTCCTCATGTTATTGACCTGCTTAAATTAGCATGAAGAAAGGTCCAAAATGACAGGCATTAGACAGAGTACACCTGCAGCGCATCAAGGTAGGGGTGAAATCATGCGTATTAACGAGGCACTCCTACTTTCAAAGCTCACTGTCAAAGCTCACTTCATGCAAACAATAATGTCTCTCCAGAGGCTAAGAATGGAAAGAATTTGAAGACCGACACAACCACACATTTTTTGAAATTCGAAAAATTATTCCTGAAGATGGTTTACCATTTTTTCTCTGCCAATGATAACTCGAGTATAACATATTTGGTTATGAAGGACAAATTCTACAAAAGTATTTTTTAAGTATCCAAAAAGAGGCAAATGGGGGAGGGGATTGACGAAGTACGAAGTCATGACGCTTTCAATACACATGTCAGTTTATAAAACATAGTGCAAATCTGCACATGTACAAATAAAATATTTGTGTTTTTTGTATCTCGCTCAAAAAGTCACACAGAGATGAGTTTTCTTCTTTAACCCCAACAGTCCCAAATCCTCCAATTATAATATTATTTTGCATGCACCCTAGGGTTAAAGCACCAACCCCCGCCCGCTAATCATCTAATTCTCTTCAAAACAAAATACGGCAAAGAAGAGCCCAGCAAATGATTTTCTTCCTATGAGCAGGGGAGCGTTCCACTCACGCAAGCAACTCGAACGTTCGCAAACGTTGTGCACATCCAAAGGAAAATTGTTGGCGCAGTTGGCAAATGTTTGCATTGTTCACGTGAGTGGAACACACCCCAGGTTTCCTTGCTTCTTCTACTGAATTCTGGGTAATCGACTTGGTCATGCGACTTACTCTTTGAAGTAGTTCTCGGGCCGCTGCGTGAAGTCTCCGAATAGTGGAAACAGGCCTTTACTCATGTCATACTGCAGCTGAAACGACCCTCCATCATTGAATTGATTCCCGAGAATTACCTACGAGCAAAATCAAAACAGACAGATATAAAAACGCCGACTCGGTGCTTGAAGTTATCGAAGGTTAAAAAAATGTCTAAATTCAATACACTTAATTGCGCCCATCTCTCGTCAAGGCTTCCAGTTATATTTCCAAGAGGAAGAATTCCGGAAGTGTAGACTACAAGATACAAGAAAAACTAACTTTACATCAGCAACTGATTTGGAAATTGTTCATCTGAAAGTTGAATAATTTCTTTCAGCTCAAAATCTGTTCTTAGAATATGAAATATTTCAACTATAGGTGGTGCTATTTCATAAACTTCTCAAAGAAGAATATCAAGCCAAATATTTTTAGCAACTGATGGCGCTGTTTAACCCCTTGATCCCAGGTGTTTATAATGGGGCGCTGGTATGCCGGGCCAGCTTGTGCAGCCAAGCGAAATGGACACAAGAGGATGTGCAGCCAAGCGTAACACACACACACTAAACAAAGGATTGAAAATCAAGGTGTCAATTTTCAAACCGCGGCTATGAACGTCAACCGGGTTTAATGGTTTAACACTATTATGTACGTTGTCTCTACGTAATTCCTATTATATCCACCCCACACTGTTTATTGATCCTGGTTAGAACCTACTACCATCCAACACCACGTCAAGTGCACCTACTACTAGACGTCACATCGGATACTCACCTCCTCATATATGAATTTGTTGAGTTCCTCTGCTATTCCCATCCACAGTGTATTGAAGACGGAGGGGCACAGCTGTTCCCGTAGCAACTGGAGTCGTTCTTTAAGTGTCTGCAGGAGTTCACACAAAGAGGCGGAGAGAGCCGGAGCGATGTAATCCTTAGGGGAAGGCTTGGCAAACCATCTACGGAAAAAGAAAATGAGAGTGAAATGTAAACTTTAGGAGTGATGTCATTTCAGGAATGGTCCATCCTCAACTAAGCTCTTGGAAGTAAAGTTGCAGTACTCCTGCACCCAAGCCCTTCATTGTGTAACATTGACAGTGTGTAACACTGAGATTTCATTTTTCGGAGTTGTGGGACAAAAAAGTAAGAAAAAATAGGATTAATTCAAGAGAAAAGTAGGAATACTTAAAAGCCTGAGGAATGTCTAAACCGATTTACCTCCCTATCATTCAGTGGGTGAAGCCACGCCCCTTAAACAGTAAAGATTGGATGCATTCATTACAATTACAGGTAATTTAGATCTCACATCTTATTGTTCTTTCATACTTTCAGCATTGTTACATTTTTGATACGTAAGTCTTTTGTTCATGTCCCCCCCCCCCCTTCGAACGAAGAGACTGACACTGACAATTTGGGAGACTGCCAACATAGGGCAAGATAGCTCAGTTGGTAGAGCACTGGTATGGTAACCCGGAGGTCGCAGGTTCGAATCCCGCTCCTGCCAGTTTTCCTTGTTCACTTTAAAAATTCTGTTGGTTCTTACTTGTCTTTCCTGTAAGGTCTTGCTCTGCTTGTGACGTCGTTGACTGCTGTTCTTCGTAGTGTTGCTGTCATGTCGTCTCTTAGCAGACTATACAAGTCAAGAATCTCATCGAAGACAGTGCCTTCTAAACAGTCCATGTGGTTGTCTTGAAAACCCTGCCGAAATTACAAGGAAAAGACGTCGAATGTAGGGTGAATTAGAACTGTGGTCCAGCAATAAGGCCAAAAAAAATATTGCTGTGTTGCCCTCGGAACGACTGATGATAACATTTGACAGAATCGGGGTTGGTGTTTTTTTCTTTGTTTTTTTCTTTGTTTTTTGGGTTAAAATAAAATATCAATAAAAGCATAACTGTTTTTTACTTCATGCGTAAAAAAATGAAACTAGGGGGTTCGTCCAACGTTTAGGCCTAAACACGCCCGGGTGAGCGTGAAGAGGACTTCGATCCTTCGCGCTCGTCAAAGTTTCATTCGGGCTGAAGAGTAGCCTAGCTAAAAACCCTAAACTTTGGGTCTGGGGAGGTCTAGCAAGAAAAAAGAAAAAAAGGACAGCGCATGTGAAAATGCTTTGTACATACAACCAATTCAATCTCTTATAAGGCTGGTTTATAGTCGGTCGCGCGATGGTCGCCGCGACTAAAAATTGACGCGCGATCCTCTCACGCAGGGTTTATAGTTGACGCGGAAGCACCAGCGACTAGTCGCTGAAAGACGCTGGCGACGTCGCTACAGAGTTTAATCAATTGAACTTTGACATGGTCGCTGACCTCACTTTTTTCAATGGGCCAATAGAATTGCCTGATCGATAAGAAACGATGAATATGCAAATGTGGCACACAGCATAACAAATAAATATCACTATCAATAAACAGCGACAGCGTCCTATATTTTATTTATGCGTCTTAATATTTATCGTTATCAAAACAGCTGGGACAGACATTAATCACACATCAAAAAAAGCTGCTAACTCCGATAATTAATAATTATCGCAGCTAAAATAATTTTAAGTTCAGCAGTGGCGATGCGCGTTGATCGTCACACGTCGCATTCAAATTCCAGACGCGCTGCTCGTATGCTGCGCGTGTGTTTACAAACGTCGCGTGACGACTATAAACCGCATAAAAAAGGCGTAGCGTCCAGCGACCATCAGCGTCGGGCGATTTTCATCGCGCGACCGACTATAAACCGGCCTTTAGACATGTATAAATATATTATAGCAGAAGAGGCAATTCGAATCGGCAAATACTCTGTCGTATCTTATTCAATCAGTTAATACGAAGCTAAGTCTAAATTCTTTTATAAAAAACCTGGAATGAAATAAGACCAGCGTTCCAGTATTCCATAATTTAGAACAATCAAAATAAAGGTATCACTTCAGCTTTGTAGAAAAGCAGCAATCACACATTTTACTTTAATTTCCAAATTTTCTGAAGTCAATTTGTTAATCTCTGCCCAGGTTGTCTGCAGCTTGAATGACGTCTCATCAGCAATCCTAACAATTTGACGGCAATCAGGCTTTTACCTGGGACATCTTGCTGATGTCTTGAGCCGTTGTCATCGTCTCTAAGGCACTGTTGAAACTTTCCATCGTTTGCTGCTCCTTGCTGTAATATTGCAGCTGCAGAAAGAACTAGAACAAGAAGAAGTTCATGTCAGGCCAAAAGAAAACTTGTGTTGCCCTTAAATAGAAAAAAAATCGGGAGGGAGGGTCGGTTGGTCGATTTTTTGTTGTTTATTTTTTTACCATACATGAAACATCAAAACAATACTACATGTCATGTAACTCTCGGGGATGCAAAAAGTTTTTAAAAGTGAGATGACGTCGTAGCTGTGTTTAAAGACAATGATTTTGATAAAACTTGTTAATTTTGTGCAGGAAAAGGTGAGATTTTGAAAATTCATTTGAACAAATTTGACCGAACTTTTGTGACTTTTAGGGATGGTCCTGGAGGGCAACACAACTTTTTTGTTGTTGGCCCAATTACCCTTAATGGGCAACTTTCAGCAACTCTTGTTTAGCTATAAACTGATATTTCATACAAGAAATCACAGAGGAATTACTGGCAGAAAATGTTAACATCAGTTGCTGCTAAGGACACAAATTTGCTTAGCACTGAAAAGTTCTGCCTTGAAAGATAAGGATGTGACAAGCTAGATTTGCATTTGATGAATACTGCTTGTTACTGCACAACTGATTCATGCTTATAGCAGGAAAATTGGCTTATCGATATTTTGTGCTAAGCGGCTGCTTCATGAAATTGCGGCCTGGTTTTATGGGTAGTATACAACATTTGCTTTGATGTAATTTTCAGAAATGAATGGATTTGCGGGTAAGTATTTTATTGCAATGATCTGTTTAAAGTTTTATGTTCATAGATGCTGGAAAAAATCCAAGAACAGAATGCTGTTCTTGTAGTCTGGTTCCCTGGCCCTACTTTAAAGGAAACGGAGCAATTTATAGACATTGGGGAATTGTCAGGTTAGGGAACCAGACTGGCTGGCTTGCACCCGTTCACGTATGTATAACTGATTGCAAAACAAATGCGGACTAACTAAATTTTGTAAATTGGGGGCAGTCCTTGAAAAAGGGAAACAAAAATTCCAACAATGGTAGGTCGACCATCATTGGAAATTGATACAAATTCCCACTTTTCTTGAAAATTACAAAAAATTACATCTGGCACTTTTCTTGTACTTTACAGTGTCTGGATTAAACAACATGGTGTTTGGACTGACAGAAAAAATAAAATAGTTTTCTTGAAATTTTTTTTTTTTTACTAAATTTACGAAACCTTACTGTTTCTATCTTACCACTTGCTCGGACCACTCCTTCAGAATATCCATGATATAGCTGACACCGTTCAAGATAGCACAGTGTCTCCCTGCAAGAGGGTCACTCAATTCGAGTTTCATGACTTGCAAAAGACGAACCCTGAAGTCATCAAGTAGATCCAGCTGTAACTCCAGGAATCGGAGATGGTGTGTGGGAGACGGCAGTACTTTGTAGCGCTCTGGAAAATGATTTGAGAAGAAACATGAGAAGTCTGTGCTCCATCAATTTCTTGTGATTGTAGAATGCAGCCCAGAGATTAATCTCTACTACAGTGGAACGACGCTATACCGAACACCGCTTTACCGAATATTCGGCTATACCGAACACCATTCTTGGCTCCCAAATTTTGTGTACAAAACTTACCGAACATTGTTGAAAAAAAGACGGATTAAAAAATGTACTGGTCATTTAGGCTGTTTGTAATTCCCAAACGGCCGCAGCTTTATGTTGAAGAGTGACAGGTGGCTATTATTTTCCCAAGGAATAGAAGGGAAACGCCAACTGTTGCTTTAGAATTTGGTAAGCTTAGAGAATATGAACATGTAATTACATAATTCAATGGCTGGCACATGTTTACAGTCGTCCTTAAGTAACCGGCGGCTGAAAATCGCTATACCGAACGATCGCTATACCGAACTAGGGCTGTTCATTTTCGATAAATTTAGTATTTGAATATTCGAAACTGGGTTTGACCGAATATTCGATACTCGCCAATCAAGTTTTTCCGTGCATGCCGCACCGGTAAAAACAAAACATTGCACGCCGGTGTTTTACGTATGGCGATTAATATTATGGACCATCCAAACGGCATTTTTTTGCATGTCCCTGTTGTATCAAGGGTTTTACGGACAGTAACAATAAACCTCCGTCCACAAAAAGTTACGATTGACAAAAATGCGGCATTTGACACTGCTAACTTGCTAAGCGCCGTAACTGTACGTGCACATATATCTTTTCGAATATTCAAACTGGCAAAATGGTATTCGAATATTCGCTTGACGATTGACGATCGAATATCGAATATTCGGGACAGCCCTATACCGAACAAAATCTGTGGATCCCGCGGTGTTCATTATAGCGGCGTTTCACTGTATTGCAATTGGCCTATTACAGTAGGATCATGTGTTTCTACAAGTACAACCTTGTGGGATTTTCACACAATGGGAACAATGCGGCCCCACAAGTTGATCTTTGTGTAAAGATGGCCCACAAGAAAATTATTCTAAAGATAAGAGATAATGGGAGCACAATGCAAGTACCCCATAAAGTATGAGTTTGTGTAAACACATGTGCAATTACATTGATTATAGTGAGAAGATGGAATTTGCGTCGGGGATGATGTAAATTAGAGAGATTTTTCCCCTTTCCAGATTTTATGAAGCAATGTATGCTCAGCGCTTTCCGAGAGCCTGTGTGAAAAATTCACAGGCTTACTTCAGAGCTGCCAACCCTTTAAAACTCATTTCAGTATTCAGAAAGCAAAAAAATCAGCATTTTGCTCAGAAAATCTGTATTTTTCAGAAAATTTAAACATTACCTGAAAGTCAGATTTTTGTGCGCAGCATAGTCCACTACGCTGAAACGGCTATGGTTTAATGAACCCACGTGCTGGAAGGACCGTTTCCTTATTTTTTTTATTTTCAAAGGCAAAGTAGCATCCATTCAGTTGGGATCGCAATGATGTTTTATTCATAACACAGAATGAACTAAAATAGCATGCATGACTGATAACCGACAAACAAAATAAATATGAAACGGACTTGTTTTTGCGATCATCCTATCACAAACTGCTCACACAGAGTCACTGTGCCGCGATACGATAAAGTACTCCATGCAGTACAATGTGACGGCATGCCCGGCCAACTAGCAGCCCCATGCACAGTGCATTATTATAACACGTTAGCCACACGTGGAATTATCCACACAGCCATTTATCACACACTCAACCATTGGTAAACTTATTCCCCAAACGGAAAAAGTGGGGGGGGGGGGGGGGGGGCAATGCTCCCCCTCTGTCTATGCCTATAAGCCCTTTCTCTTCTCAGCCAGCTTTTATCAAACAAAGACTTTACATCCATTCCTGACACAGGTTATGCTCGATGTTTGTCTTTCTGCATTTACCTGTAATGACCAACATTAACGTCATGAAACTTTCGACGCATTCAGGAACTTTGAGGTCATCGGTTTCTTCAAGGTCTCTGTATTGCGGGGACCAAGCAGACGCTAAGGCAAGGAGAGAATCAATCTTTTCAACGGCAACTGAAAGAAATCAAGAAATCAACGAAATCAACGAAAGCACGCATTATCGATGCATTATTTGATCAAATCATCAAACAAGCAGGAAACTGACTAACCCATTGAATATGGACGATGCTCATAAGCTACAGTTTAGAAAAAACACCTGGACGGTTGTGATTTATAAGTACATTCCTGCTCGTCTTCAATCTATTGTTTGCCTATTGAGTGCGTTACGCTTGTCTGCACACGCCCGTATCACATACCGCCGCCCCATTAATAGAATAGGCTAAACAAAAAAAATTGATAAATCTTTAAAATAAAGAGAAAATTGCCTGGAGTAGGGATGAACCTACGACCATTTGATTACCGTACCAGTGCTCTACCAACTGAGCCATTTCTTTCGATAAGACACTTATGATGTTTACGCAACAAAAAGACTTATTTTTAAGCAAACTTGAGTCTTTGATAATGACTGTTAAACCTGTAGCAGCAAAAGCATGGCCTGAACAATTTTCTGGGCCATGACACAGGGAATGGGATAAGAAATAAAAGGCATTGCTGTAATAGGTATCCGTTTTAAATTCCCTTAAAACACTAGCTGAACTCCATTTGGTTGAAAGTTTGTAGCTAAAACGGTGTCTGAATGGTTTTACAGTTGCACCGAATTGGTTTTATCTCGCCGCTAAAACGGTGATTTAAAACACCTCGGAGGGAGGGTTTAGCTAAAACCAGAACAGTTTTATCTTTTAAAACGATGTCTGAACGGTTTTAGCTAAAACGCTTCCTGTTTTAGCCAGCACAGTTGACCCGGTGTTACGTAACCCCTGTTGTGGCGCGCCAATCGCGGTTGTCGCGTCAGTGCATCCTATACACAGCTAGCACGCATGCGCTAGCGTGGACCATCAGTCGCCATCTTTGCTAAATACAGTGCGAAGCCTTCACGTCCGTCTTTCTGCTCTTGCCTTTACATTATTGTTCCGACATTTTTTGAAGCAGCTGTTGGACTTTTTTTCATAACTGTTCACCATTGCATCATGGCCACTGCTTCGACTTCATCAGCGACTGAGAAAGGATCCGGATCTAACGTTAGACCGCGTGGTGCAAACTGGGCTAAAGTAGAAGTGAAGGCCCTCATAGCGTTGTGGGCAGAGGATGATGTTCAATGTTCCCTCAACGATCCACTCACGAGAAACTCTAAAAGCTACAAACAACTATCCCAGAAATTACAAAAGATATGGGATATGACAGAAATGCGGAAAGCATATGTAACAAAATGAAAGCCCTAAAACACAAATTTAAGGCCACGGTGGATTCCATTAGGCGCAGTGTTAGGATTTACACACGAACTAGCGCGCACTTTATGTAAATGAGCGGAAGTTCTATACGTGACCCCCAGAATGGAGATAAACCACTTCGAGTTGAACTCACTATACTTAAAACGATGTCTGAACGCTCGGTGCGTTGTAATTTTACAACCGGCCACCCGTGGTGAATTACCATTTTAACTTTTACCGTTTTAACTTTTACCGTTTTAACTAAAACGATATCTGAACGTAGCTATATTTGAACTGAACAGAAGAACGATGTTAACCTTTTCCTTTATACCACATTGTTTATTGGCTTATCTTCCCCCAGTACCACATTCTTTGTTCAGTCAAGCATAAAACCACTTATGCAGAAAAAGCAGCTGACTGCTTGTTGAATGGTTGTATTTTCAACCAAAGATTTCACCCTCAAGAATTGATTGAAAAGAAAAAGGTGTGTAAAGTTTGTTTCATGAAAATTTCTCTTTCATACGGTGTAAAAATGAAAGTCATAACTGCTAAAATTGCAAAGTTACGGCTGTTTTCTCTTCTGGCCCACTTTAACAAACAGGAAAGTTGTTTGTCACATGAACCAATGGCACTCCATACACATAACTGTACAGGGAAACTTTGGATACAGTTTTCTCAAAATATTGTAATGGTGACATGAATTTGATAGCACCATTGGAAAGATCCAAACAAGCTCTTTTTGTTGGTATAAAGTATGGACAGCGAAAAACACAAGCACTACAGTTCATTGAAACATGGTGAATATATTTGTTGTTTGGATACTCTGGTGTGTGGTTTCCTTGTTGAGTAAACTCAACATTGGTAAGGAAAGGGTTAGGCATGAATGAACTGAATGCATTGTTTTTTGTGGGAAGATGAAATTTGCGTCGGGGATGATGTATAGTAGAAGAGAGATTTTTGCCCTCTCCCCACGTAGTTTATGAAGCACTGTATGATCAGTGCTTTCCGAGAGCCTGTGGGAAAAAAATCACAGGCTTACTCGGGCAGGACTCGAACCCACGACCTCCTGCTTACTAGTGCAAACGTCTTATCCGCTCGACCACCGAGCTTGCCAGCGTGGGCTGGCCCAAGTAAGTGTAATTTTTTTTCACACAGGCTTTCGGAAAATACCGAGCATACAGTACTTCAGTTCATACATTGCTTATAATTGCAATCAGTCCATCAGTCATAACCTACATTTCTTTTCCACAACTAGCCATCTCTCGAAGCATTCCTTGCCAGTCAGGACGTGTAAGCAGCCAGGTTGACTAGCAGGGTAGCTGTAGCCATTCCTCAGTTCTCGATTGAATAACAGGTGTTCATCGATGGTGTGGGAGAGTAGATGCTCATCAAAGAGAAGTTCAGGGATATCATGCTGAAGCTTGGCAGCTACGATGTTTAAAAGACCACGGGTGAATTCAACCTACGACGTTAGAAAAAATACCAGTGTCGTCACATATCTGACCAAGCAAGTATCCAACAAGAAATTCTCCAGTAGCTGACTAAATGTGTAATTCTGTAGTCATTTAGCTCTTTTCAACACTGACTCAGGCCTCAAATTTAAGATTTTCTAGGGCACGGCCATTTGGCCTTCGATAATGAAAAATTTGGCAGGGCACCAAGGCCAAAGCAAAGGGCACCAAGGCCAATGGCATTTTTTTTTAAAGGGCACGGAGGCCAGTCATTATTACTTCTATTAGAAATATTCTGTGAAGCCCTGTAAAACTCTACAAGCTCTGTAAACCTCCACAGATATATGTACATTTACATGAATGTTTGTCGCTTTAATCGATCTTTTCGTGGCATTCTTACAAACTTGATAGTTCAGGTCATTACAAACAACACAATACATCGGTCATACAATGAATGATGAAATGCGCCGCACGTACACAACTCCATGATGAAATGCGCCGCACGTACACAACTCCATGATGAAAGCGCGAGCGAACTTGACAACCAACTTGGTCGATTTTGCCTGGTAACCTATGCACAAAATATAACCTGGGTACCAGGCACAATCGACCAGTGGTTGGCAAATAGTCGCTGATTCAACTTGGCCACACCGTACGTGTACGTGCTTTAGATTAAATCTGGCTTCTGCCCCCTGCATTCGAAACTAAAATGCTGATGGAGGGATCGAAACCAGTCTATATCAAGCTTCGTGTCGTATGCATGCTGCAGCAGCCGTACATACATGTAGTACACATGTACATACCGTACCGGTCTGGCCCGCGTGCACCTTTGCCGCGCTGCGCCGACTACGGCGCCGGCCAGCCCGGCCCGTCGGCGCGGCACGGCACAGGTGGGTATGCGTGGGCCGGCAACGAGGGCACTACGGCCAGTTGGGAAAAGGGCACGGCAAGACTGGCCGTGAAGAGTGCGATTTTGTGAAGGGCACCACGGCAAACTTAAGGGCATCGACGGCACTGGCCGTCGTGGCCGCCGTTAAATTTGAGGCCTGCTGACTAGCGGTGGGAGAAATCAGAGATTTCAAAATCCGGTTATCCTAATTTTATTCAAACCGAATAACAGTTATTTGATTTCACCGGAAGTTCACATCTAACTCAGCCATGCCAACAAAAAGCCCTCCCAATGGCTGGATATAGTGTGTAGGATTCAGTGACCACTGGGCCTTTACGAAAACACTCCAGAGCTGTTGAATAAAATGGATGGGCGGGCTATTCTTATACCAAGAAGACCACTAGCGAGTGAATGCAGTTACAATCAGAGACCATGGAGCAAATTGGAGGATGTTCCAGTTGTTTTCTTTAGCCTGTGTCACAAAAAATGGAAGACTTAATTTTGTTAAGGTGGCTTTCGAATACCCAGTTTCCAAAATCAAAACCGAATAGTGGAATTCAAACCGAATGTTAAACAAAATCTGGATTTATATCCCACCGCTCATTTTTAGGTCCAATACAATTGAAGCAGTGTGGCCACACCCACGACACACCCACATTTTCCTTGATGACTGGGTCAGGCATCTAGAACACGAAACAAACAAAACTAACTAGAGAAGGATATGAACCAGCAATCTCTAAATTGCTCAACATCGCTCTGGTGGTCGTCCTAATTGTCAATATTGTTGTGCAGGTCAGAAGTCATAAACCCATACAGCATCATGGGTTTATAAATTCTAGACTGTATCATATGTGGCGTCCGCAAGGGAAATCGGACATAAGTCGCATGACCTCTTTTTGAATAATTGCAATTTATATGAAAATCGTCAAAAGAATCACGATTCCTGTTTTTGTCAAAATACTGTAGTTTAAAGCATATTTAAGTCAAAATACCTGGGTTGCTTTTGTGTTGAGACCATTAAATGTGAACAATTTGACATTTTAGTCTGGCGTACTTCAGAAAAAAATCGTGCAAACTACGTATTATTTTCCATTCTCAATGCTGAATTTACGGCTCTATTAACAAAAAAAACAAAATATTGCATAACAGTAATTTTTTCACCACTACAAAACTTACATTATATATTTGATTATGAAAAATCTCAATTTTCAACATTTCCAACTAATGTCTGATTTCGCTTGCTGGTGCCACATATTTCTTTCTAAAACCAAAATCCTTACCTTTGCAACGATATGAGCGAGTTCCTCTGCCTCCAATATTGGCTGGATAGTGCCCTCAAGGAAGTCACTGTGGTCTCGTATCCAATTCAAGACTTGAGTCAGGTACCATTCCGGCTGAAGCATAATAGAAAACACCGAGTCCAATTAGGCAACGCACTTAAAAAGACAGTCATTTACAACAGGTGTCTAAATTATGTTGATCAAATAGAAACTTCAGCCTTTCAAGCGGACCCAGGTGAAAAAGTAGGAGAATAGTAGGAATTTCAAGAAAAAAGTAGGAAAAGTAGGAAAAGTAGGAATACTTGAAAGGCTGTTATAGACTAATCCGGCGACCAAAATTAGAAGCATTTACTGCGGTGGCATCATGCTCGCGTGCATATTTTACGCACGCGCTCGATGCAGCTTCGACCAACAGGGTGTTTACAACTTGCCAAAATGCGCGCGCGACTGGAATTAAAGAACGCGGGCAACCTGCACGCGAGCGCGGCACCAGAGGAAAAATGGCTTCTAATTTTGTTCGCCGAATTCCCGTACACACAACCAAACAAGAAGCCTGTATTACAGCTTCTGAAGTTTAGTACTTGCAGGAAACCTAACCCTGAATGGCTAGCTTTTTTCTTATTGAAATCACCCAATACAAGGCTAAAAGCCACTCTAGGTAAAAGGCTACGATCAGAGGTGGTGGGGTTGGCCACATTTTGAATTGCCAACCCAACCACCCTTAAGGTTTTCATGTGCCCAGATCTAATTAGAGGATGATTCTTACAACAGATTCCAGATAAATTATCCTGATTTTCAGACCTACAGACCCAGACGGGATAACTTCCACCGTCGGCGAGACCAACTCACTTCCCCCGCTTTCGTCTGATAGTGATTACCTTATCCAGTCCATTGGTTTGTTTCTTGCCATGGAAGTGATATCGGAATCGTTTCTGTAATGGTTGAAGCATCAGATGAAGGGGTAGTAGAAGAGGTCGCGACCCCGGGAGGTGACTGTACTCCTGTGTCGATGAGTCTTCAGAGACTAAGGTATCTCTGTCATGTCACAATTCAGGAATGCACTCCTTTAGAATCTTGAGTAAATATACTTCAATTCAAATAAAAATATATGATACTTGATTAGGAATATAAAATACCAATACAAACAAATAAATGGAAATGTACAGTGCTTGCTAATTTGCATAATTAATTAACTATAATATAAGCAAATACCAAAACAGACGTGAAGTTCACAGTTATGACTTTACATGTATGCAAACTTAACCTATTGAATACAGACGAAAGCTATAGCCCCGTTTTGAAAAAGACCACCTGGACGGTTGTCATCTATATGTGCATTCCTGCATGTATTCAATCCATTGTTTGGCTATTGTGAGCATTACGCTTGGCTGCACAAGCCCGTCTTGGCAGACAAGCACACCATTGATAACAGCCGGCCAGAATGGGTTAATATAAAAATCATGAATGTTTATGAGTGCAATGGTTAGAATAATTTCATGAGGTGACAGATTGAATTGAATTCCACGAGTCGAAGCCGAGTGGAAAGGGACATTTCATCTGTCACCGAATGAAATTATCCTTACCATTGCACAAATGTGAAACATTTATTATTTGTTTCATACAACGCCTGAATAAATCCTCGTCGGATTGCATGCATGGATTTCTTGGTGCACAACGTGCCGTTTTCCCTTCCAAGTCCCGCATAAAAGCGTGACAAAAAAGTTGTCCAGTTCCGAATCAGTTAAAGCTGAATTGTTCCTGCGTGTCTTGCAAATTCATCTAATCGTTTGACTGCGTATTTAATTTGTTTCTTTGTGTTAGCAGCGTCAGCATCAACTACGTATTCCTATATTTCAGTGTTAAAACAAACAGTGATCCGTGAACATCGTGGTGTAAGCGCCACCAATGGTGTGACCGAGGAATTATGGAAGTTCTATTTAACGCATACCGTTAAATAGAATTTCTATTTTTGCGGTGCCGTGCAGTTCAGTTAATGTTAGACATCAGGATGTTTTAACATTTTATCACAACAAAGCTCGCACTGATGCATACAAATACAGTGGGGCAGTTCGCTTTCCCAAGATTTTTTCTGAACTTGATAGGGGATACGAAACAGTCTAGTAGAGGAGTCTTTTAAACTTTTTAGAGCTCGGTTGTGGGACAGTTTTAGTAATTTTTAATTTTTAATCCATATAGTATTTTTTACCTCGTTGGGTTCTGAACTCATTGGGTTCTGTTGGGTTGTCCTCTCTAGTAATCTTTTGCTTTTTAATAATTTTTATTTTTTTATTTCTTTTTATTATATACACTATATTTTTACTGTTATTTGTTTACTTTTTACCTCAATTGTAATCAGGGGTTTGGATGAACACATCTCTTGATGACAGTTTTATACTTTTGTTCATTCCGTGACAGGCCCCTGCTTATCTTATTCTATTTTCTCAATCTATTTCCTTATTATATGTCTTCTTTTTGTATGTTGGTTTCTTAGTTTCTCTTTATTTTTTCATTGTGTCTAAAGATTTAAAATAAAAAATAGAATAAACAAAAATTGGTACGAATAATTCAATGTGCGTGATCGACGATTCACCAATCAGATGGCGGGGATTTATTCAGGTGTTGTATAATGATAACTATTCACAAGGACTCCAACAATCTGGACACCAAGGCGTATCAAAACGGATGACAGGTGATGCAACCAATTTTATCTTTAAGATGCAAGGATACGGAAGTTGAAGTTTGATGAGTTGCCCAAATAACGTCTCCAGTCTGTTCTTGATTTCAATCTGCTGAGCGGTTGGAGGAGGCATAGGCACAGCGCTGTGAACGAAAGGCCAATTCAACGCCTTCAGAACATCCTCAAATTCACTAGATAGAAGAAAACAAATCATAGGTTGCTCCTGATTAGACATTATTTCCATTTGACTTCTTTCCAGTAACTAGCTCCTTTTAAAAATTCTTTCAGGTTTTTTTTTAATGCAAGTTCGCCCCGAACTTGATAAGAGGTACGGAGCTACATAGAGAAAAAAGAATCAACGACTTACGAGGTAGGAATTAAGATTCCCCTTGAAGCAGGAAAGATTGTTAGACGAAGGGAAACATGCACCAGGCAAAGAATTCCATAGAGATACAGAATGAGGGAAAAAGCTATTGGCATAGCTTTTCGTTCTACATCTAGGTTCCTTTTTGTTGTTTTGTTTTTTGAAATTCTTTGAAAAAAAAAACACACTAAAAAGAAACTAAAAGTTTGTTTTTAGTGTTGTTTTTTTTTTTCAAAGAATTTCTTTTGTAATTTTATTGAATATATTTATTTAAATGATGCAAAACTGTCCACAATTCGACCTTTGGACTGCTAAGGCGGTGTCAAGATAAACAACTATTTAACTGAATTGAAAACTGAATGAACCTGGGGGGTGGGATGGAAATGGCACAATGTCTCTTATTAGGTTCGACAATTACGCTCAGAGTTACAAAGACAGATCATTTACTGATTGTTTCACCAGTTATAAATTGGATACATTTTCAAAGTGAACAAAGAAACTGGCAGGAGCGGGATTCGAACCTGCGAACCTGCAGTTATAAATTGCTTTGATATGACTCAAAACAGTCAATTCATTGCCAAATAGTCGCATTCTAAGAAATGTTCACGGAGCAGCCAAGCTGAAAATATTCCTTAGCGAATTTTTCTGCTAACAAATATCAGCTGAAAACCTCTCACAAACAGTCTGTTCCACATTTTGGCTGGGAACCTGTTTTCTTTTTTGTTTTACCTTAGGCCAAAAAAACCCCCCAAAACTTGTGTTGCTATTAAATGAGAAAAATCAGGAGGGAGAGTCGGTTGGTCGAATTTCTTTTCTTCTTTTTTTACCATCCATGAAAACAATACTACATGTTGTGTAACTCGAAAGTCGGGAGGCAAAAAGTAAGCTTATTTAAAATTGGGATGGCAAAATGCACGATTGTGCCGTCGTAGCTGTATATAAAGACAATGATTTTAATAAAATTTGTTCATTTCGCACGGGAAAAGGTGAGATTTTGTAAATTTCTTTAAAAAAAAAATTTTTTAATAATTTTTTATAACGCAACCAGACTTTTCTGACTTTTAGGGTCAGTCGCGGAGGGCGACACAATTACTTGTATTTTAATTTTTTTTGGCCTTATACAACTGCTTTACAGAATTTCCTACTCACCTCGATAATTTCTCCTTGAGAATCTTATACCAAAACAGGATGGTGGAGGTAACAAACAACATCAGATTGGTACACGACGACCCTTGTAGAGCTTCGCTGACTTGAGCAAGCTTGGCAAAGTGCGTGACGGCGCTGGGCATGGCACCTAACGAGATGCCCTTCTGAACCTCTGTGCTGTGGAAGAGTTTAAAGGGAGCCGAGTTGACGAGGAGGGATCCTTGGATCTCTGAGCTGTTAGTGGCAGGGTGTAGCAGGGTTTCACAGCAGGTGGTTGGGAGGGGGAGTTTATAGTGAGGAAGGATAGAAAAGGAGAAATGACAGCAAGTTAGCCAAGCAAATAATATTAATCTGCATCCACTTGCTAGCTACAAGCTTCGGGCCTACATCTACAAATCAATCAAATGTGAGTGTTCATGATTTTGTCCAGGATCTGAGCATGAACAATGTACAACATATGTGACCGGATCCTACGAAATGAGTCTTAACGTCAGTTTTTGTTTGCATTAGAAAGAGCAGACTTGGCTCCTCATTTTGATGTATCACTCCGTTTGAAATCCTGATGAATATGGGCATTATGTGGGTGAAAACCTTGACAGTTCCTATTGGTTTCCACTGTATAAGTCATGTTTAAGGGCTGTAACTCAGTAATAGCTCTGGTGACTTGTGACTCATTTAGTTGGGTTGGGTCACCCCATAGACAAAGCACATATTTTTACGTCTGAGGACCAATTTCAACAAAAGACCGACTGGCGAGGACAAGAAAGGTTCCTTTGTATTTTTTTCTCCTCTTGTCCTCGGACATATATACAGAACCTGTACACACATACTTACAGTACATACTATGTGTACACTTGTGGTAGAACAATCTATTTTTAAGAACTTTAATGGCCTATTTAACAGATGACGCCAAATGCTGAACAAAAAATTGCCGTCAGGCCGTACGACGTCTGTAGATGCTATTTTCTGCATTTTCAATCCATTGTTAGATTATTGTGTTCGTTACACTTGGCTGCACATGCCTCTTGTGTCCGTTTCGCTTGGCTGCAAAGCCGACATGGCACCCCGGCGCCTCACTATAATAACCGTACTCAAGGGGTTAAATTTGGAGGATGGTTGTGACTTTATTTACAACACGTTTTTATCTGCCCAATACACAAATTTGCACAAGTGAGGGACTATAAAGAAACATGGCCTTGTTACTGACATAAATCTGGATTTGGAAAGGTTTATAAGGTCATGCACATGACTTTGATGCTTTAGCTTAGTGATATATATAACATTTTGACAATGGCTGAAGTGCAATTTTTAGTAATACCGTACATTGATTGAAGGGCCTTTGCTCCTGGTGAAATGAAAAACGACCAAGAAGATCAGCCAAGAATGCTTGCTCAATTACTAGCAGTAAGCAAATATCAACTCTAACCCCTTGGGTAACTTTTGTTGAAAGTATCCTGAATCCGCCAAAATCCACCTATTTTTTCATGCACAAAAAGTTGGTTTTGGTGACTGCTCAATATGGAGGTATCCTAAATCCATCAAAATCCTGCAGTACCGCTAGGCTTACAATCCTCAATCCATCAAAATCCCCCAGGTTTCAATATGGAGGTATCCTGAATCCGCCGAAATCCTCCAAAACAGGGGTATGGATTTTGATGGATTCAGGTAGGTTAGGGTTAAAGCGAAGAAAGTTTAAACAGTTCCATCCCTAAAAAAACACTTTAAAAAATGACAGTATTAACCCTAACCCCTGTGGCACTTTTAATTGGAAGTGTCCTCAACTTGTCAAAATCCAACACTGTGCAGTATACTGTAACGAAATCCAATTGGATAACGCCAGTTGGGATGGTAAGACCGAACGAATAAAAATATATATAATCTAAAAAAAAGAAATCATTTCAAAAGATCAAATCGACTTGCCAGAATCATGCCGTATTCCGGCTTTATTTCGCCACTGGCTTTTATACATGTCTAATCTTAATATTTACATCAGATGTTCCGATATTAAAGTAAATTCACAAAAGTTATTAATATGTCCGCACCCGCACTCCCGGAGAATAATTATAAAAGGACCGATCATGGAATCCGCCCCTACCCCGAATGCGGGCACACTGCGGGCCCCGACAAAGGCCCGCTCTCCAAGGGCGGCGGCACACGGGACGATGGCCAAAGCCCACGCTCTAAGTGTAAACACTAGAGGTGACGGCAGAAGCCAACGCCCCAATTGCAACCACCCAGAGGCGACGGCAAATGTCTAAGCCCACAGCAGGACCACACCCAAGGTAGAGGTAAATTCCCACCCTCTATAACTACGCCAAAATAATCATCTCCAGGGTACAAGTAAGACAAATAATATTAACAAGGCTGGCTGGAGTGGGGTCCCAAAGGGAAAACAAAATTAACTTACGAAATTAACATCGAGCCATGCAGTCCCCGCAGTGTACATTTCTCCGATACAAGAAAACTACATTACTATATACAACACACCACACCACACCACACCAAGACTAGAGTGTGTCCGGTCACAGAATCCCTACAGAGTCTAAAAAAACATGG
Source organism: Hippasteria phrygiana (assembly GCA_037893225.1). Taxonomy (NCBI): domain Eukaryota; kingdom Metazoa; phylum Echinodermata; class Asteroidea; order Valvatida; family Goniasteridae; genus Hippasteria; species Hippasteria phrygiana. Next base: position 87,297 of record JAZGUH010000547.1, read on the forward strand.
GCTTATATTAGGGATCTGAATCCACCCAATACAATACAATACATTTCATTTCATCCAATCAGAAGTGCCCAATGATCAGTGGAGTGATACTACCACTGACCATAGAGCAAGGCACTGACCAATGAGAAGAAAAGAAACTATGCAATGACCTGGCCATTAGGCCACTCCCCAAGCCAGCCAGACTTGTGGAATGTATGGAATTTAAGGCATTTCGTAACAATACCTATGGCACATTCTTTGGACTTGGACAAACTGGGGCATCATAGCTCCATGTAATGTAATGGTGCCAAGGCTCTACAGTCCTGAACCCATCAAAATACAACACAACACGGTGTTGGATTTTGGCGGGTTTGGGATGGTTAGGATTAAGAACCAGGCAGATACATTTTTTTCTTTCTCACCCGTACATGTATCACCTTACTGAGACCGTATGAATTACCTGAGGTCTTCAACCAATGCCAGCCATTTCATGTACTCCATACATCTCTCCAACTCTTGTACTTTCTCCGTCATCTTCTTCAGTTCCTCTACCATCGGTTCAGCCCGGTTTAGATGGCTGTTCATCGATCGTCGAGACTGTTTGTTTGATATTGTTAGTGATTCCAGCTGGTTCATGACTCGTTCTGCTTCTTGGAGCGCCCCCTGGATTCTTGTCGGAGTCTCGGTACTGACTGCTGTTAACTTCAATTGGGAATAAATTAATTCCAATCTTGATAAATCTTAGAGCACATTACATTCGTCCGGTCCGGTAACCAGACTAGCACTGCCATATACAGACTGTTTCCAAGAATGTCGCTGATTGGCTGCTGAAAAGATCGCCGGAAGCGGTTCCAATTTTCGAAAAAAGGTGAAAAAAAATCTCCGATCCGTACTGACAGCGAATGACACGACATGCATGATGCGACTGTTGCCGGCCGGCCGGGTCATGTGCGTGGGTCGGACCAAACAAGCTCATGATTATTCATGTAAAAAGTCGGGAGTACGGCGCGCAAGGCGTGCACTGCCGTCGTGTCCGTTACCGTCCGCATCGCGGGCATCGATCACCACGTACATGTACCCAGTACATGTACAGTGATCGATCCGCGCGATGCAGACGGTAATGGACACGACGCGTGACGGCAGTGCATGCCTCGCGCGCGCTGTACTTCAGATTTTTGACAAGAATAATCATGAGCTTGTTTGGTCCGACCTGCGCACATGACCCGGCCGGCCGGCCGGCCGGCAACAGTCGCATCGTGCATGTCGTGTCATTCGCTGTCAGTACGGATCAGAGATTTTGTTTCACCTTTTTTCGAAAATTTGAACCGCTTCCGGCTAACTTTTGCTTGGTGCACACAAGGTGAGGATGTAAATGAGGATATTATGGATTTTGGGGGAAAACTGTGCAGCGGTTTCCGTGCGCACAGTAGAAACGTAAGTGCATGGAAATGACTTTCTTATTCTTGCTGTATTAGCCTATGAGAAAAATAGGCTTCCTTCTATGGGGTTCCAGTCGGAGCCCCATAGTTCTAGGGGTAGTATTAACCCACGTTCTCTTACAGGCTTGATTTTGATGGAGGTTCGAACCTCGGCGAGGGAATGGAAAAAGGAGCACATAGACAGTGACAGAAAGACGGGAGTGGTAGTGGTGGGACAGAGGAGTGTACAGGAGAAATGTAGAGGAGAGAGATTTCTAGCAATTTTAATTTTTTTATTTAATTTTTTTAAAATTATTTATTTCTTACTTTTCCTCGCTAAAATCCCCTTAAAAATAAAAGGCGCCATTTTTTACACGTGTTGGAGTTTATAAAACTTCAAAATAGTGATGTCCGTATATGGAACTCTTTCCTAATTTAGAGAGCAACTAAAACAGCAATTTTTCTCTTTTAACTGATGGAGATTAGTTTGCAGACGAGAGGGATTTTTTTCTTTAAATAAAAGGCTTGTTATTCTGAACCATTTATCCTGTTTCGCGAAAGCTCATTATGTATGTAAATGTATGTAGGTGACCCCGTGACGTACACGTGAGGAGTCGGTTGATGCTACAGCCAAACACTATGCATGTACGTACGTGGAGTTGATGCTGCTGGAAGAGTTTTGGTCGACATAACTCCTCCGTTTTCCCGTCTATTTTGTCTAATTTGATATTATTTCAGTATGAGCATGGTTCTGAGATAATCATTATCCCTCGATCGTGTGTAGTTGGGGGTTGCACGAGGAACAGCGACAAAAACCCTGACCTAACCTTACTGCGATTCCCAGTGCTGAATGGAGTTCAAAGGCGACAGTGGGTCCGCTTTGTAGACAATACAATATCTGATTTTGGGCTGTCGAAATGGTCGAAAATATGTGCAGAACATTTCGCCAAAGACTGTATTGATGATAGTGTTAGTATGAAAACTCAGCTGGGTTTGAAGGCACAATTCCATTTGAAGGCTGGAGCCATTCCAACTCTAAAGGCACCGAGCATTCCAATCCTGTCCCGGACTCACGCGCCCCAGACCACGACGACGTTCCCTGCGGTTGCCGGTTCGAGCAGCCAGAGCCCCGGCCGTCTCCCTGTCCATGCTCGCTTGACTCAACATGCATTGTACACGCACGGTACCGCATGCACTGCATGCGATTGAGTCTGGTATCTTATAACAGAAATTGTGTGTATAGTTCTGAGAAGGTGCGGGTCCTTATGAGGGCTGCATAAGCAAAGTCGCCAGACTAGAGTATAGCATCAGCTCACACACAACTCACCGCGCAGGTCCCAATAAAAGCCGACTGCAAACAAAGGAAAGTATGAATCATAACTAGCTTTTCAGCAAGAACAAGCCTACAACCCCAATTCTAAATGTGTCTCACAAAGATGTCAACACTTTAAAATATGTTTACCGTAGTGTTACACCTGAATCATGTGCAAAAAGCACAGCAAGTAATACTAGCCTTAGACAAAAGAAATACGTACAGACTCTACGTAAGACATTGTCGTATAATACAGTGACGTCATATGTTTCTACACGTATACGTCATCACTCGCGCAATACGGCACACAGTTGACCTCGGCCTTTTCTGAATGGAGTCAAAGTGGCTCAGAAGGAAAAGGCTCAAAAACATTTATTTTTATTTTTCAGAATCATGAAACGGAAAGATTTTACTTTAATACCCGCCACCAAAATCGGTCAAGAACAGCAAAATCTTGGAAAATAACCAACCCTCCTTGATAATAACTGTCTAAACATGTGGCACAACAGGTATTTCAAGATTTATATCAGCAAAATCTGTAAAAAATGAGGAAGATATCAACATGTATGTGAACACTTTGAGTGACTTTTTACATGGTGCCAAGAACTTCTAACACAGAAAACACAAACTTTCTTCCCCCTATATTGCACTAAAATGTCCCAACAAATTCTGAAAATTAAAGGTTGTGCCAAGTGTTTATACAATTATGAACACAAATGGATGGTTATTTTCCAAGATTTGCTGTTCCTTACCGATTTTGGTGGGGGTATTAAAGTAAAATCTTTCCCATGAAACTTGTTACATTATTTTTGGGGAGGCATAAACTATCAGATAAGTCCAAAAAGTCACAAACAAAAAAATTGGCGTTTTAGTTGGTCTTTAATACTCTTTCCCGCTTCGTTTAACGTAGATACATGTACTACTACCATGCTACTAGTACTAGTAGTAGTACCGACACTGCAAAAGTGTCGGAAATAAACGTATAATGATGTACTGTAGTGCACAGCATGTAATTTCAAGCCAACTTTACCTGCTGTTCTAGGATTTTCTTCTCATCCACGGCGCCTAGCAGCAGCTCCTCTACCTTGCTAAGAGTCTTAACATCATCACCGATCTGTCCATCGATTAAACAGCAAACTTCGCTGCGCAAACTCGACGTGTCTTCTTCCATGGTTTTGCGAAAACCTTCCAAAGTTCCAGTTTTGCTGATGAACGTATGGTATAGACTGGTACTTCTTTCCTTGATCGGTTATTTTCGTTGTACAATATATGTATTGAGGTTGGTGTTCAGACTGTAGTCTGGTACTTCATTGCAGCGATAAATACAGTGTTACTATGTACCCTAAAAAATTTGGATTTCAGACCTAATGAGATTGTATAGTTTTGGTTTGTTTTCTTTAATTTCCCTTTTTGTATTCAATTTCAAAGGTAATTTTTTCATCCGACCATTCATTAATTAAGTGAGTGGGATTGAAAGTAAAAAAAAAAATGACAAAAAAGTAGTTCCACCCCATCCAAACGTTGACCTTTGACTCTCTAAAGCAGTGTTTTTTGGCCAAGTCATTTTTTCTCAAGTCAAGTCAAGTCAAGTCAAGTCCCAAGTCAATTTTGTCCAAGTCAATTCAAGTCCCAAGTCAATTTTTTTCCAAGTCAAGTCAAGTCAAGTCAAGTCCCAAGTAAATTTTGTTCAAGTCAAGTACCAAGTCTCGAGTCAATTGAGTATTCCAATGACAAAATGACAATGCATATAGGCTACCACGCATGCACTGTACAAAATCAACCTGGTGTGCCATTTCGACAATTCTCCATGCAGCTCGGCCAGCGCTGCGGCCCTGCATACGTACTGGACACCCAGCTTGCTATATATGCACTATAGGCTTGTTTTTAACTGATACCTGTATGTTTGTGTTTATTTTAACAGAATTGTTAATGTCAGCAAGTCAAATTTATTCAAGTCAAGTCGAGTCACAAGTCATGTTCTTTTAAGTCAAGTCAAGTCCCAAGTCATTTTTTTTCCAATTCAAGTCAAGTCTCAAGTAAAAAAACATGCGACTCGAGTCTGATTCAAGTCAAGTCAGCAAGTTAAGTCAACAAGACTGCTTTAAAGGCTTACACAAAAAAAATTGGGGGAAGATGCTATAAATAGTCCCAAATACATTAGGAAATATAGATTTTGATTGTTGTGTTCGAGTATTAAATTTATCTAAGGACTGAAAAACTGGAAGAAATCGACAGGAGAAAACATAACGATTCTCGTTTTTTAGTAAGATCCCGTTTGGTTTCGAATAAAGGCGTCGACACACTAATTCACAAGAGGGCGCTCGCTTTAATGCCTCGGGGTGCACCACACTAAATAGGCCAAAATTGCTGCGCCAAACTAATTACCACAAATTGTAAACCCCACAATTTTTTTAAATAATAAATGTTTCGGGGTCATGCAATTAATAAATTGTGTAATTATGATAAGTTATCATAACCTGGGGGTTCTGTACGTCAACTTTTGTGAAGACTTGATACATTTTGGCTTTAAAATTGGTCCTATTTGGCTTGCCAAGTGGAGGGATGCTTTGTGAAAAACGGCAGCTAGCCGGTTTGGGAAAACCACATTTTCGGGGGTGGTACTTTCTGGGGATAATTAGCAAAAATTCTCAACAGCTGACCTGCCAACAATTGAAAAGAATTTGACAGATTAAGATTCAAACTATAATTTTCAGTAGTGTCACAAAAACTGAGGGACTCCTGGATAAGGATTTGTTTCACTGTGAAGTTAATAGATTGTACACTATTGGTCAATAGTTTATTTAGTGTGGTGCACCCCTCGAAGATAGTCTTTGTCTGTGATTCCGCCCTCTTTAGTTTGGGTAAAAAATGATGGAATAAACATAAGATGTCAGATGGGTCATTTGCGTCCGCTTCTTTCATTTTTTGAGATTTTTTTATAGGTTTTTTTTAGAGAGTGGCCAGATCTAGGGGGAAAATATATTTCCCCGCTTGTCAGCGAAAAGTGCGGCCATCTTGCTGTAGTGCAGCTTGAGTGGACGACTTCCCCCTGTGGAAACCCTTGCCCTCTCTTGTCGCTCCCTGCAGCAATCGAAAAAGTGGGGGGGGGGGGGGGGGGCCGGGGGGGGGGGGGGGGGGCGGGGGGGGGGGGGCGCGGGGGGGGGGGGGGGGGGGGGGCGGGGGGGGGGGGGGGGCGGGGGGGGGGGGTTAGAATTTGGTAAGGGATGACGGCCCATCATGTTCTGTTTAGATAAGTTGACTATTCAAAGCCACGCCCATTAAAAACTGGAGCCTACTACCGCCCCCCCCCCCCCCCCCCCCCCCCCCTCCCCCGCTTTTCATTTTTTTCTTGGGCCCAACAAAATCGGGACACTTTCCTTTCTTTATTTTAAACGACATGACGCAAAACATTTGTGATGTGTTCTGTCAAAATCAGACTCTCCTGGGCACATAGTCGAAATTGAATGATTTTCTTTTACATATTAAAGTATGCATTTTTCTCTTTACAATCGTGGTTTAATTTTTGAAGTCAGACTTTACTGAGCAAATTTATGCCATTTTGAAATTCACGTCAAAAAGTAGAAAACAGCAATTTAGCTATATCTCATTTTGAACTGTGCCCGGAAGTGTCTGATTTTGACAGAACACGTCACATTTTTTTCACGTTAGCACAGAATATTAACCGACAAAGACTCTCAAATAGTTCATTTGTCCCACAATGCATTCATTTATTGAACATTTGGGGCAACAGGGCAATATAGGTCAATACAATAATCGACTTCACTTAATATTCAAAACTTGTATAGATTGAATATTTCATGTCTAAAACATTTAATATCACAGGTGCTGCACTTTATATACACATCATATTCATCGTACACATTTTCGGGTTTGTATAATTTGCAAGTGATAATATTTTTTGCACGGGACGAACACGGGCAAAGTTGTCCGTCAATGCATTATATAAAAACAAACCCGTGATTAATAGGTACACATCTATATCTATAATCTTCGTTGGAATAATGTTTCTTCCATTCGAAGCTGGCAGTAGCAGGCTTATTATTCAACAATGAGACTATAGCGCAGAATAAACGATTCCGTTCACCACCTGCTTCCATATTATATATAACTAATTTAGAGACCAATCGCTTAGTATGCACAAGTTGAGATTCGTTTCGTTGTACGTACTTATTTCAGTGTTGCGTTAATAGTCAGCAGGGGTCGTGTGTTCGAATCCTTTACTCCAATGTTTCTGTCAGACAACAAACTAAGTACAGTGTGTGATACGTCCAAAAGGGCTAAGCCATTTTTGTTGTAAAAATCATCTATCTTCTATTTGCGGTATATTTGGTTCATAATAGGTACACGCATGTATACCCGTGTCTTTTCTTGTAGGATAGAAATGAAAACTTAATTCAATCTTAATTTTTCAAGGGGAACAACTGATGAATGGTTTCGAAATTTCACCACAACCAAAATATAATCTGACAAAGTTATTAAGCTTCAAACCAAACAGAGGTGTCTGTTGGTTCATGACCCCGCATTTCATGTCTTGTCACCTGACTTGTAGTAAACGTCTTCAGAGGGATTCTATTGTTGTTACGAAAAGAGAAATTTGGCAACCAGAAAAGACACGATAATAAAGTGAAAAGATATCCAAAAGAAAACAAAGTGTGACACTGGACGGAAATTCTAAATATTTCAGTTGAAAGTAGCTTCATTTGCTTTCATGTTTCAATGAAATTTGTTTATGTGTAAATAACTAAACATAAGTTTTATCAGAATTTCTAGAATATTAGTTCGCTTGTCAATTATGACAGCCATTTATTGTACATTAATAGTGACAGTTGTTTCTTCAGATCTTTCTAATGTTAAATACTACTTTTCAACGAGTTTCTCCCGTTCTTTTAAACTGAGGAATAATAGTCTTAACTGATCGCACATTAGTCAATGGGTAAACAGCGTAAACATCTGATCTTGAAGTCATTTAACAGCTCTACTTTTGGTGAACTGACATTGAATTATGACCTAGGACATCCACATTTCACACTCTGCATTGTTTCACATTTTTAATTACTTACACAAAACCGTAAACCTAAGATTTCACACCAAGTTCCAAAATAGACTGCGCGAATCTCACCCTCAAAGTCACAGAGATTTCTCCTTCTTTTAAAACTAACGTCAAGAGGCGCCATTTGTATAGGAGCAGAGGACCAACGTTGGATAGTCAAACTTTCAAAGCATCAGGCTACTATTGGTTGAAACTATCGTTGATGTCACGCGCACTTTTATGAATACAATGTATAAAGTTAGTCTGCATTGAGACGTTTTAAGAAAACGTCATTGCATTGGTACAAATTGAGCCTTCGGTAGCCTATATCAATCCACTGTTGATTGATAAACATTGCCTACTAGGACATCGCGACGGCTGGTAAACGTCTACGCCCCCATCTTCACCAATAATCATCGTCCCTATGACAGGTCACAAGGTGGCGCTACTTCAACGCAGCGATCGCAGTCGCTCCATCAAGACACGCCTACCGAAGACGACGGGAATTCCTCGTCACATTCCTCGCGCGTGCGTAGTGTGTGCCACTGAGCAACAGGCGAGCGATGGGCGTGGACCATCCGTTGCCAATGCGTGATTTCACTGGGTCCTGCCAAAAAGTATTTGAAATAAAACAAAATCAATCAACGGAAAATCTCCCCCTTCAGAAATATACCCATGCAATCCAAACAATCTGAAATGTGGTCAGAAGTGCGACTTTTTGAGTCCTGTTTTAGAAATTGTTCCTGAAAAAAAAATACTCTGATGTTGATCGATTATGTATTCACAGTTGTCTGGTTAGTGATCTTCAGAACTGAAATTAGAAAGACTTCTAATCTATACCACATGTAGCGCCGTGTACAAGTGAAATATACATTGGTGAATTAGAGCTGATTAATATAACCCGTGCTTGGGCCAAACCATTATAAATTATCTTCCATTTCAGTCCTGAAATGAAGCAACAAACACCGTCATGTGCAGCGAGGTAATGCAGAACTGAAACCCTGCAGCGTAACTGCCCGTCATCTTGCAATCCAATCGCTGTGTAGTGCGGAGATGATTAGGAATCGGTCACACATACGTCACTGCAGCTGTACAGTGAAAATCGCCTTATGGCGCTAATTGGGGTTCACCCTATATACAGCTAACCAGTATTCATGTTTAGATTCAACACCAAATGCTGGGATTTATCTTCCTTGATTGTCTGTCTTTTACTTAGGAGTAGAAGGTATTCCTTCAATTTGAAGTAATAATACACCAACAAAATACTTTGACGAATCTGGTGTCTTTTTCAAATCCTAAGATCAAGTTGTATGCCTGTGAATTACTCCTGTTAAATAAGCAGCATATATTTCGGTGAAAATCTGGAACTTTTAACCCCCTCCCCAGCATTTCTTACATTCTTGTTTCTGATAACATTTTATTTACTGAGGTACATTTACACCTCAGTAAAATACAGAATTAAAAAAATGAAACAAAACCAGCCTCATTAAACTCTTGTCACTGGTATTGCATCTTGCTGATTACTTAGGTGTTGAACAGGTGCAAGCATTTACAACTTCTTTCAATTTTGCTTCATAAGCTGATCTCTTGCGCTTATCTTGCAGATCTTCCGTACCAATGTTAAGGTCATGGCAAACTATTTTCAAAATTTTTAGGCTGAGACTGTGTAGTTTCCCTGATCTGAAGAGTTCACAAATATTATACGTGTTCGACATGATTGGATGCTCTAGTCCAACTGTCTCAAGAACAGAAACCGATTCAAAGAGGCCCTTCAAAGCAAGGGAACATGTTTAAAGAGGTGCACGCAAGACTAAGGCCAGCTCTCGCAAGTGGAAAGCTACAAAGTGAAAGTGCCCAAGATGATGCTGCACCTCGCCCAGAACTTTTTCCCTGTCCCGAAGAAGGCTGCACTGATTCCTACAAGACGTTTTGTGATTTGAATCACCATTTGTTATGTGGCAATCACACAAGATTGTTAGAGAAGCACACATTCCACGACAAGGTGAAAATCATGTATGCAGAGAAATTGCAGGTTGGGCAGGAGTAATCCCCTCCATGGAACCAAATGTAGCTCCAGCTGAGGATAAAGAACAAGCACTGCCTGCAGGTTGGGCAGTGCAGAAACGTCGTCAATCAAAACACTTCAACAAAAAACAAAAGAATTTTCTAAATGAAAAGTTCAATCTGGGAGAAGCAAGTCGTCACAGTTTTCATGAACAGACGAATTTTGCCTCTCCGCACTAAACTAATAAAGTTACAAGAAAATCAGGTTTTACGCTGCTCACTTTTTAAATTGAAGATATTACCTAGGCCTATATACGCTATGGCTGAGAAGGGCAAAATTGCCAGAAAATTGATTTTGGGTTTTCACGAAGAGCCAATTCGGAACTCCGTGTTAATACAATAGGGCTGTGAAGGGCAAAATTGCCAGAAAATGGAATTTAGGTTTTCACGAAGAGACGAATTTGAACTCCGTGTTAATACAATAGGGCTGTGAAGGGAAAAATTGCCAGAAAATGGATTTTGGGTTTACACGAAGAGCCAATTCGGAACTCCGTGTTAATACAATAGGGCTGTGAATGGCAAAATTGCCAGAAAATTGATTTTGGGTTTTCACGAAGAGACGAATTTGAACTCCGTGTTAATACAATAGGGCTGTGAAGGGCAAAATTGCCAGAAAATGGATTTTGGGTTTTCACGAAGAGACAATTGACACTCTGTGGGGCAAAACGGGCCATTTCTCGCTTCTGAGTTTTCACGAACAGACAAATTTATTAATCAATTAATAACTCTGTAATTAATTGACTTATCGCTTAGCTGCCAATTACTTGTGAAAGACCGAGAACTGAACTTTAACATAGTGTCAACACTGAATCAACATGTGGTATGAACGCAGGTAATATCTTCAATTTAAAAAGTGAGCAGCTTAAAACCTGATTTTCTTGTAACTTTAGTTTAGTGCGGAGAGGCAAAATTCGTCTGTTCGTGAAAACTGTGACGAAGTGGCACAAAATGTGACCCTTCGATTGTTGCAAAAAAAATGCGCGTCAAGAAAGACACACAAGGAAACAGACTGTTCACTGCTTCAGAGTTTTTGACAGCACAACAGATCTCAAGTTACTTTAGCCGAATTGCTTCAAAGGTTAAAGAACTGGCACCAACAGTAGAGGAGGACAGAGACAAAGATCATAAACAACTTCTGGTTTCTGTTCTTGAGACAGTTGGACTAGAGCATCCAATCATGTCGAACACGTATAATATTTGTGAACTCTTCAGATCAGGGAAACTACACAGTCTCAGCCTAAAAATGTTGAAAATAGTTTGCCATGACCTTAACATTGGTACGGAAGATCTGCAAGATAAGCGCAAGAGATCAGCTTATGAAGCAAAATTGAAAGAAGTTGTAAATGCTTGCACCTGTTCAACACCTAAGTAATCAGCAAGATGCAATACCAGTGACAAGAGTTTAATGAGGCTGGTTTTGTTTCATGTTTTTAATTCTGTATTTTACTGAGGTGTAAATGTACCTCAGTAAATAAAATGTTATCAGAAACAAGAAATAAATGTAAGAAATGCTGGGGAGGGGGTTAAAAGTTCAAGATTTTCACCGAAATATATGCTGCTTATTTAACAGGAGTAATTCACAGGCATACAACTTGATCTTAGGATTTGAAAAAGATACCAGATTCGTCAAAGTATTTTTTTTGGTGTATTATTACTTCAAATTGAAGGAATACCTTAAATTTCACTTTTCTTGTTTTTTGGGAAAAATGACCATATTTGAGGCAGTACTGCCTAAAGAGGATACAATCCCCCAAACTTTTCTCACCAGATATGAAATGACCAATGGTGGCCCTCATCACATACAAATGGAAAATTTTCTAAGACCCCTGGCAAGTTGTCATTTTGAGGGGCAAAAATAGGCTAAAAATTACAATTTTGCAAGTTTTCAAAACATGTCTTATGTTATGTTCTAAAAATAGCATAAGGGTGACATTTAAAACATTATCTTTTTTTCTCAAGTAAGGGCAAGGATAATACTTTGTAATGGTGTAATTGGTTTTGTGACATTAAAATGCATTTTGGCTCGGTGGCCTTTTATAAATAAGGCAAAAACACTTTTTGAGACCACACAATTGGCCCAAAATGGCCAAAACACAACATGGCCCGTTACCATGGCAACGGGTCATAGGAAAAATTGAAAAAAAATATTTTTGTTACTTGCTCATCTAGTCCTTTCATTTAAAAGAAAAAAAAATTTGGCCGAAGACAAGTATGTTAAGTATTTACATGGAATCACTCTTAAGTGTTTGAATTATTCTTTTTAATTCTTGGGTTTTAATCCAACCAGTCTAACAGTATTAGTGGTTGCTAAAAAAGAATAAATTAATAAATTGATAACCCTTGTTCACACTCTAAAAACTGTGTTTAACAATTAAATCTAATCAGTGTGTAAACATGTTTAGAAGCTCAACATTACGTGTCCAATTCCTAAACATCAATGTTCAATGGCTAAACACTATCCGTCAATACGCTAAACATGTTTAGTATTTGAACATATTTACAAACGGATAGCTAGAATGTGTTTATAAAAAAAAATTAATTGCTAAACACAGTTTTTGCAGTGCATGCAATCGGACATTACATTTTTTGCTAGTTTTATTTCCCCTTCAAATTCACACCATCTGTGTCGAAAAGGGTTTTTACTTTGTAATACTGAACATTAATAGGCAAATAACATGCAATATAATCATGGAACAAATATAGATAATATAGGTTTTCTCAGCTACATTTTTCATTCAAATTCAAAGATTCAGATATTCGAATTCGTCCAGCAGAATCGACTTAAATGTAGTATACATCATTTGCAAACATCGAAAAACAAAACTAATGAATTAGGGGCCTACATATATTACGAAATACCGTACTAGACTGAAAGTAAATAGCAGTTCCCAGCATCCTGTGAAATCATGGCACCTGGTGTGCTTTCGTGGAAATTTATATAGTTTTCCAATGATTGTCGGCCGACAATCGTTGAAAATAGTCGAGTTCCCCGACCTGATAATTCCCTGACGTCTATAAATTGCTCCGTTTTGTCTAAAGTATGATCAGGGATCCAGACTACTAGAACATATTTTTTCTCTCTACGCAGACTACGGTTTTCCCAGCATCTATATACACAAAACTTTAAACAGGTCAGTGTTTCAGTATTTGCTAGCACCCTATAAAATACTAAACCCCAAATTCATTTATTTCTGAAAATTACAGCAAAAGCAAATGGTGTATACTACCTTTAATGCATTTGTCATACAAAATTAAGGTTCAATCGAATTCAAACCACGAGCACACATTTTCGGCAAGGAGCATTCAATTTCATCTCCTCCACGCCGAACTGTGATGTTCAGAAATCAATTCGTCTTTTGCCACAGAATTTAATAACAAATTTGTTCAATTTCGTCATACTTCATTATTGATTCTCAGTAAAATACACAGAGGCCGCTGTTGAGGATAATTCCCCACTTTCTTTTCTTCTCTTTCCTTATTATTCATACATTTATTGTTTTTTTCTTTCGATTTAATTTTCTTTATATTACGTTAGACTCATTTTTAAGCACACAAAAGTAAGATGAAATTGAGGGTCGTCGACATTTTTGAAATTTTTCGTCTTTTTTGCTGCTTTTTATTCGTTTCTTCACAAAAAAGCTTTATAATTAGTTGTTCTTGTCTTCTGCTGTTAATCTCATGCTGCAATTTAACTAAAGGTTAAATTACATATATTTAAATTAATTTTTAAAGTGAACAAAGAAAACTGACAGGAGCGAGATTCGAACCTATGACCTCCGGAATACCGTACTGGAGCTCTACCAACTAAACTATCTTGCCCTATATATGTATGTTGGCGGTCTCCGTATCATTGAGCGATCTCCACAATATCACTTCCCAGGTTGCATGATATGGGGGAAAATGGAACCCCCCTCTTTTGTGTTGGCCATTGTGTTCCGGAATCTCAGGAATTCTTTTCAGAAATCTAGGGGGGATGTGTTCGGTAACAATAGTCTGGAGTGTGTTTAGGGTATATAGGGACAAAGGGGAAGGGGGGGGGGGGGGGGGGGGTACCCCTTAGTCTATGGAATAGCCGCTCGTGCAACGCGACGAGCGTCTATAATATGTGTGCAGATCTGGCGATTAATTATGCAAGACAACCGCCTCTTGACCTCTAGATTTTGACCAATCAGCCTGCTCGTTTTTCGGACCTTCGGGAAACCGCTGATCAAGGCGCGCGTTGCTACCCGGACACGTAACGCGCCCCGGATATGCATATCTTTGAGAAATGTAAACATTTCTGCACGCGCACGGAATTATGTTGCAGTTGTACTGTGCCTAGTATAGTATAGTACTGCGTACTGCGTGCGCGTGCTGGGGAGCACGCGACACGCGCGGCGGCATTTGAATTATTTTATAACTGCCATCGCATGCTACATACGCGCCGTGATGAAAACGGAGAAACTGGGTCAGCTGACACCCACCAACCAATCAGTACCTTCGTCCACATTTCTGATCGAAATGACGTCACTAGTTTGCAAAGTCCACTCCGATTGGCTAGCGAGCGGGGTCGCATAAATTAGCATGTCCGCATATATCAGACGTTGATATGCAATGCATGCAACGTCTGATACTCAGTCTAGGTACCCTATGCCCCATATCGTGCTGGGTACCGGTATCCCAGGTTGTATCGTAAAATTGGGCGTGATCCCTGGCTTATACGGCATTATGGGTTTATGACTTCTGACGAGCGCCCACCCAAACAAAGATAGGCTCTACTGACAATTTGGGAGACGGCCAACATATGGCATGATAGCTCAGTTGGTAGAGCGCCGGTACGGTATTCTGGAGGTCGCAGGTTCAAATCCCGCTCCTGTCAGTTTTCTTTGTTCACTTTGAAAATTTATTACAATGTACGTAGTCAGTTTCCCCTGGGGTTTGTTTAAATTTAAATTACTTTCTTTTGGTAACTCTTCTCTCAGTTCAGTATAACTAGGCCTACTTGGTCTGATAATATGCGAACGATAATATGCAAACTGAGCTTGGGAACGCAATGAAAATGCTTAAGTACAGACCAGACTAATTTACTTAACAAAAGTATTAAACTGATTGACATACAACGAATTTGATCTCTGAAAGCTGCCATTCTGCAACAGCTTAGGCAAGTTTAATCTGTAATGACGAATATTCTCGACCCGATGTTCAAGTAGATTGACGAATTTGAATATTGGAATTAGTGAATTCGAATGAAAAAACATTTTAAAATAGCCGGGGAAACCTTAGGGACAAAAATGCAACAGCTGCTGCACTGTCCCTGATGATGTGACTCGATGATGTTGATGCTCATGAGTAGGACTATAATGTTTGTATTCTTGTTCCGATTCTTGTTGTTGTTGTTGTTGTTGTTGTTGTGGATGTATTAGTTGATGTTGTTGTTTTTGTTTTTGTTTTGGTTGCTATGTTGCTATTGTTGTGTTGTTTTCGTCACCATCGTCGTTGTCTTTGAAATTGCTGTTGTTGCAGCTGCTGTCGCTGTTATTGCTGTTGCCATGGCATTCTTACCTGATGGATATTTGCCCAGGATAATCTGACCGATGAAGTTGTCTCTACTCTTGGAATTATAATCCCAGACGGATACGAGCAAGCACACATCGTCGAGTGCACTCGGGGTGACATGCAGGCTGAAGGTCTCATTGAAGACTGGATCAATAGTGTTTTTCTTCGTCGATGTTTTCTTGGTCTTGACCACCTTCTGTTCCATGATCAGCTGCAGCTTCACGAACGGATCTGATTGACAAACCACAAAGGTTAAAAGCCTAGTCATAAATGCTGAATCTTAACAAATCGGCAAGAAGTCGTGACACATCGAAAAGAATTCCTGGCAATTGGAAATTAGTTGATGCCGATTCAACTTTCAAACTTTACCTTAAACTTGTCATTTTTATCTCGGACAAAATTCCAAGTCGCTCCAGTTTAACATAACATAACATAACATAACATAACATAACATAACATAACATAACATAACATAACATAACATAACATAACATAACATAACATAACATAACATAACATAACATAACATAACATAACATAACATAACATAACATAACATAACATAACATAACATAACATAACATAACATAACATAACATAACATAACATAACATAACATAACATAACATAACATAACATAACATAACAAAACCAATTCATTTATAACCGTCGTTTTTCATCACTCAATTTATATTGGAAAGTTACTCATGGTTTGTAAGCATGCCATATTTGCAGTAAATTGGGGTTATAATTACAGATAATTGATTTTCAGCATTTAATTTTTTTTTTAATTGAAAATTAGCCACATAATCCTCTTCTATCTTTAAACAGGCAGCAAATAAAACTGTTACAAATAACACGTTACTGGTACGATTTCTTTGTTCCCCATCGGCGGGTATTATTGTCAACACAAAGTCAACACAATCGTCTTTAATTAAGTCGTTTCCATACGTACCTTTGTAACAATTAACAAAATTCAACAAGCATAATGAAAACTCCACACAATGACACAAGAATATGTAACGATGGACCCGGCACACTTAAAATGCACTAAATCTATACACCCGCAATCGGTTATACGATATCCCTTCGTGTATACAGCGAGACATGTAACCGAATCAGACTCGACGACAGACACATAATATTATAAGACCGATATTGGGGGATAACATGACACACCAAGCCCGCCAGTGACGTACATCTAAGATCGCTCATTCCTCGTATGTCGTACAGGGTATCATCACTACCGCGAATCCTCCATCAAAGATATGGTGATTTGCCCGTTAAATATTTGATGAGGGCTGTAATCACAAACATTGACGGCTAAATCGGGATTGACAGATTGAGGATTTGCGAGCTGATATACACCAATGTGTATATTGAAGGATTATGACCCGAATTTGGCTGGAGAGCAGGGTGTCAGCCATTTCAGTTTGTATCTAAACTCATCAGGCGGACTTGTTAACGGTAGCTTTCCGATTACAGGAAAATGAACTTTCTGCTTAATTGGTAGCGTCTTGAACGAAGCAGACGATAGGCCTATTTACAAAGGATTATTCAAGAAAATGCTCTTTCTTTTTTTATTTGGTTTGGTTTTGGCTCGATTCTGAGACTATATACAGATTCAGGGATAAGTTATTTGAAATTAGACAAGCCGGAATACAGGAAACTATACGAAAAATTATTATTAGTTTTCAGCCTAAACAAACCGTTATTTCCCATTTGAACGGCAACACAATTATCTCTCTGCGTATTTACAGCCTAAAAGAGTGAATACAGATGTTTATTTTAAGAATTAAAATTCAATATCCGTATCCAAAGAGCTGTATCAATGTTATTATGGGTTATTCCATAAATTAGGGTACCAACTTGCGACATTTTGACCCAAAATGGAAAAATTCATTGAGAGGGGATTCATTAATAATTTTCACTATAACTTAAAGATATTGACATTCCTCATTAATTGTAGCCAAAATCAGACATTTTTTACTCCAGATATGCCAAAATATCATGTCAAAACCCATTCACGGTTTCACGTGTAAAGGGGACACCAAATTAGTTTTCTGCTTATTTTTGTGATAATTATTTTAGAATGTATTTTTTGTCTTACCCAGGATAACACATCAAGGTTTATTGTGAAAATAACTTGATTAGACTAACAATAACAATTCGGTGCATAATTGTGTATGGGGACACCGTCCCATTTACACGTGAAACCTAGTAAATGGCCCAAAAAATAGATATTTTCAAGCATGCAATCTTTGTTATGATTTCACATTTATCAAGTGGGGCATGTAATTAATAGTGATAGATCTGGATTTGCCAGTGAACCCAATTATCTTTCTATTTCTCAGAAACATAACACAAATTTCCCGTGTAAAAGGGACACCAAAAATGTGTGTCTTGTTTACACGTGAAACGTTCGGGCTAACGCACTGTGAATCTCGCTTAACAAGCTATTAATTCATTTAGATATAATGCCATTTTAAAGCAGTATTAACTTGCTTTAACATAATGAAGGGACATTTTTCATACACATACATTTTGTATGCGCACATGGTGGTATACCGGTAGTATTTAGAACCAAAACAACGCATTTCAACAACAGTTTTTAAAATGTCGCAGCTTTGGTGTTCCTTTTACACGTGAAACAGTGAAATATTAGGGACACCATATACTGTCAGAAAATTAGTCAGATGTATTATTCAGATATTTAGGTACAGGTACTTTAATTTGAGCAACTAAAATCATTTGTATATAATCACTGTTGGCAATACAAGGGAAACAAATATCACAATGTAAAGAGGGACACCGGCCCCCACATTTATGGAATCACCCACATACAAGATACAGTAGGCCTGTCACTACTGAACAATTAAAGATAAGAATCATTCATCATTAAATTGCTATAAGTGACAAATTGTTAACATCATATTGATCTACTCGATACATGAAATGATTTATAAATGATACATCTGTATATTAATTTAATTTGTCTGCTGCATTGTTGTTTTTTTGTTAATTTTACGCGGTTTGTTTTACCAGTTGATGTTTTTTGGGAATTTCACTTTAAGACTTTCTCAACTGATTCATCTTTCACGTTCATAATGTTCCGGGTTTCCTTCATAGCTTTTTGTTGATTTATGAAAAAAAGGACGAATAACGATCTTAAATTCCTGAAACTCGATAAATTGCAACAGCTGTACATAGTTATTTATCACTGACGTATGTTGAAACTACAGTTTTGCACGAGTGGCTTTTATTGGGGGCAAAATCTGAGCTATCGATTTCCAGCCATTGTGCTCTCATAATCAAATTGCTAATTTGGTATGGTATTAATAAAGTCATGGGCTTTCCAAAGAATCATTGCACACAAAACGACCGACGACAAGTAACAAACTTAATGAATTTCAAATTTTTTATTACGAGCGGGACGCTCCTAATTCGTACAGTATTAATGTATGTTAATCTTTGCATATCGCACATTAAGTGCGTTTTGTTAAAAAAAAGAGTTGTCTTCCATAATTTATTCTCAAAGGAAATCCATTAAGTTGAAATTTTCAGTCAGAGCAGGAATTATAGTACTAGTAGTTTTTTAAAAAGTGAAAAAAAAGACAGTTAAAAATGAACATATTAAACCATAAACATGTTAGATTCATGAAGCATAAAGATACTCTTCGTGCGAATAACAAAATCCCCCGCATAATAAACCTACCGGATCCCCCATGGATATCCGTCTGCAGTAATTGTTTCGCCTTGATGACGTCAACATTCAACCGTCCCGCACTCGGCAAGTAGTTGAGGGAAATTAGTATCTCTCCCCGGCCAGGGCTATTCTGAAACATCAATAAGACACCACGCGATCGTTCACATATACACGAGGAACTCGGAAATTACTGTCATATTGCGGGGGCAGAATGGACATCGACTTCACTGTAATTGTAGCCAAAATTCCCCTAAAGAGAATACATCTCCTAAGTTGTGCGTAGATAGAGGGGGTGTAGTCATAAACTATCTTGAGATATACAACCGATTTTAACTTGCAACTACTGTGAAGCGCTGTGGCCTCCTGGCCTAGTTGTATCGGGCTCAAAATCTTGGCGATACTGCAGATTGTGGGTTCGAGTCCAGCCACGGGTCATGCTGCTTGTATCCTTAAGCAAGACACTTTGTCACAAGTTGCTTCTCTCCACCCAGGAGTAAATGGGTATATCAGAAGTGATGGCTATGTGTTTGATTAAGCTGTGTGCAGCCGGGGCTGTATACTCCCCAGGGAGCTGAGAAGTTTTCAGGAATGATAGGGCCGATGAGCTATAGCACCGTGATCATGGTGGACATGTGAGCTTTACAAATCTAC
Source organism: Hippasteria phrygiana (assembly GCA_037893225.1). Taxonomy (NCBI): domain Eukaryota; kingdom Metazoa; phylum Echinodermata; class Asteroidea; order Valvatida; family Goniasteridae; genus Hippasteria; species Hippasteria phrygiana. Next base: position 107,012 of record JAZGUH010000547.1, read on the forward strand.
ATTTTTAGTATTATCATGAACGACTTTTTAGAGAGAAACCTAAGCAATACACTTCAAGAGGTACAACAAATTACTGGATTTCATGAAGTATAAAAAAACATTTCTAAGACTTGTTGAGACCCGTCAGGATTCATAAAGATTCATCAAAGTTCTTACAAATCGTAAATACTCGTGAAGATTCACTTGGGCCCATCAAGACTAACCAAGACGCCTTATGGCTCGTCAAAATCAGACTCAGTGCTCATCAAACCTAATGTAGAACCCCAAGAATCGACAAAGCTCACCAAGATCAAGCGTCACGAGCTATCTGGTACAAACTGTAAAGGGCCGGTCACACAGGCCACGATAACGACGACGATAACGAAAGCGGTGAGAATTAATTGGTGGAATTGTCGCGCGTGTAATACGCGCGCGTTCCATCCACCAATAGGGAGCACTTACTTTCGCATCGTTTTCATCCTCGTTATCGTGGCCTGTGTGACCGGCCCTTTTGCATTTAAATAACATCGTTTTGACAAAGATAAAACTGTATTAAATAGGTTTTTCTATCAACACTTTTTGTTTAATGAACAGATCACCGCAGAATGCAATACTTATATAGGCCTACAGGAGAAATTAGCCCAAAACATAGTTATTACATTTCATTACCCAGTGTGTGCCCAAACAGTTTAAAACTGTTTGGGTACACCCTGGGTAAAGAAAAAAAACTGGTTTTCATTGGGGCCCTGCATACATTTTTAACTTATCTGAAGACTAACCATTTTTTCTCTGTCCATTGCGTCCTAATATATGCTGTGTCCGTGCTTTTTTGGGCTTGACAGCCCGAAAAATATATTGTTAAAATTGAATTGCTAAATGTTTTTGCATTAGATAAGTTATGAACTTCGGACCCTGTTAACTAACAGATGTAATAATCAAGGAAGACAAAATAATAAAGTGCAGAGTATAGTAACTGTTTTTTCGTTCCAAAATAAAGTTTTCCTCCATAATTGGTTAGGAGCGTTAAATCCATTGAATTGGTCAGAGCACTGACAGCAGACTTACCTGATTGGGTGGCTGGAGTGGTTTCCAGTAATGTCCACCTTTGATCAAATGAAGACCAGCCAGGGACGTAATGTGCTGACCAATAACACAATGCCGAGAAAACTTATCAAAATCTTGAATGGACAGAAGTAACAGCCGCCTCTGCGCCTCTTGGTAGGAAATATTGAACCGAAAATGCTCCTCAAAGTCTGGATTCTGCGTCTTGCGTTTCACGATGGTCTGTTTGGAGTCCTTCTGGTCTGGAAGAAGACAGATCTTGACATAGGGGTTGGAATGTGCTAAGTCTTGCCTGGTTTCATCGTATAGAACTGGAGGAGGTAAATCCCTCGCTTTGATGATTCTTACGATGAGTTGTTCATCGGCTACGTCATATCGCAACCCAAAGTGTATCTTACCAAGTTTATACCTAGCAACCTTCTCCTCATCAGTCATGTCTTCTTCCTGTTCAGAGACTTCATACAGTTTGGGCTCGATCTTGAGATCCGTATCGCTGAACGAGCCGAAGTCATTGGTATAGCGGCGAGTCAGTGGCTTCGGCTGCACGGTTTCTTGGTTGGTACTCGGCGGCCAGAACTCGATGGGTTTCATATCGATGACGGGAACCGGCGTGCTGCCTCGCCGGTACTCGGACACCGGTGTGGAGCTACGGCGGGAATCACGGGATTCATTGCAGGAGGAGCGACGGGAACCTGTGGACGGAAGGCGAGAATGGTGCGAACCACCCGAGCTATGGTCGCTACAGATTGGTATATTATCATCGAATGTGTCATCTAGATCTTCAATGGACGAGGAGCGACGCTGACAGGTGTCACAGCAAGGACAACACCGACAATGACAACAGACCGATGACAGCTTCCACCAAAAGCCCCCATTTCGTATCTGCAAAGAGACAAGAAATATAATGAATATGATTGTTTAGAAATTAGCATAGTCGGAAATACCACGACGGTATTTATTTCTTGTTCTGCACTGTTAAAAAATAACGGGTTTTTCCCCTGTAAAAAAACAGACCATCACCGTATTTTAGTTTTAACGGGTTTGGGACGTGAAATCTAATGTTCTCCTATACGAATCTCATTACATTCTCCAATCAGAACTAGGACATTTGTGTTCACACAAGTCATGTTAAATGGTAGTGTTTCGTCCAAAAACACGGTTTCTCGAGCAAAATATTGAATTATTTAAACAATTTCACAATAGAATTTAGATTTTCTGTAAACAGAGGTGAAGAATCGCCTTACATCTTCTTTCGTATTCAAATATTGAAATTGTTCCTGGGAAACCGTGACGTCATCATGGCGGGAATCCGCGGGATAAGGCTGAATATAATGCCAAAGCACGACATGATTCAATTTGTAGTGTTCAGTAGATTATCGTAGTACGTGTATACTTTATAATTTTAGTAATGTATTATAAATTACGACTATTTATTCTGGTTCTCATTACACCAAGCTTCCAGTAACTTAGTGAATTTTTTCATAACCCGTCTTTTTACGGGAATAGCAGGGTTATTTTAAGGAACAGTAACGTAAAATAACAGTGTTCATAAGTCGTTATAGATAACAGCTTGCGGAATGGCACTTGCGTCCAAACTGCCAGGAAATTCCCGTAAAGAACGGTGTTTTCTTTTACAGTGTACGGAATGTAACAAATGACATTTCACAACTTTAGTAATTCTGAGTTAAAATTCAGCTTCACGATCATTTTTTGCATAGTAAAAATTTGCTTGAGCACGGACTCCATGTCTTTAAATCGACATTATGCAATATTGAAACATTGCTTTGGTTTATCTTCTCCGTATGATGCATAACTACGATATGTATGACTATCACGTGATGTTTTCTCCTTGGCGAAGAAACTTATCCCTGAAACTGAAGCTTGGATCCGTCAGACAGTCGACTCTGAATGGCATTATATTAGACTTGACCTAGTCGGATACCCTCTCAATCAAAATCTGACTATACAGGTAAGGGGTGCCAAGTGTCAAAATTCAACAGGATAAAGCTATAATATATCGCCTATCATATAATACGGTACAAGTGGTGACCCCCCCCCCCCCCCCCCCCCGCCCCAAACCCACTCAACAATCGTATGGATGACAGTGAGATCCTTGAAGCCTGATCATAAGGCCTGAAATCAGCTCAAAAAGCCTGAAATCAGGGTTTTGTCTGAAAACTGAAATCCCTGCAAGCGTGATATCTTTTTCTCTGACCAGAAATCGAGATCCGGAAAGAAAGATAGTCACATTATGAAAATGAAAATGAGGAATAATTTGGCTTAGTTTAATCAGATAATAAAATCAACATTAAAAAAAAATTCACAGAAAAATACAAAGGTTAAAAAAGAAAAGTTGATTTAAAGGTAGTATACACAATTTGCAAGCATCAAAAAACAAAACTACTGAATTATTACGAAATACCGTATAGACTGTAGGTAAATATCCTGTGAAGTCATGGCACCTGCTGTGCTGTCGTTTTCAAGAAAAGTGGAAATTTATATCGTTTTCCAACGATTGTTGGCCGACAATCGTTGGAAATAGTGTAGTTCCCCGACATGATAGTTCCCTCACGTCTATAAATTGCTCCGTTTTGTCTAAAGGTATGGTCAGGGAACCAGACTCCTAGAACATAATTTTTTTCTCTGTTTTTCCAGCATCTATGCACGCAAAACTTTAAACAGGTCAGTGTTACAGTATTTGCTAGCACGCTATAAAATACTAACCCCCAAATCCATTTATTTCTGAAAATAACAGCAAAAGCAAATGTTCTAGGATAGATTTATCGGGTTATTGCCATTGGAATCAACATCTAGAGAAGCGTATTAATACAATGAATTAAAACCAAAAGCAATCACATTGACATTAAAATTACTGTGTGATGACAGAAATACGATTCTTTGTACTATAGGCCTATCCATGCATTAAGTCTATTTATAAATGTCAAAACTACACATATCAACATTCATTAACAATGAATATATAATTTATGTCGTTACTGATATTTCCAAATTGCTTTATGGTTATCTTGTCACACCAAGCTGAATGATAATAACATAATTTTCAAAACGCAAATGATGAATGCTTCAACTTAAATATCTCCGCACACAGAGAGATATATTCCACTGTGTTTTTTAGCCACCATATAGTGCTGCAGCCTACGGTATTTCAGTACGGTCGAAAGACACTCTGCGTTCCATAATGTGGCATCTGACGCGGCGAAATACGTCACTGTGACGTACACGGCCGTATCTAGGTTGACTGATGGTGAATCTTTGATTAATGATTCAGATATCGATGACAACAAGAATACCGTGAAGGCTTGACATGTGGCAAATCAGATGATCGGAAATTCAGCGTCCAAATATTCACCATGATTGATGCTTTCACATTCAGTTTAATCTAACTGCTTCCAACTTTGCCGATAAATTATAATTTTCACAGTGGGATTTTAACATTTAGAGTGATTTTTTTTTACAATCATGGAACAATATGTAAACAAATAAAACAGAATAAACCATTCATATTAATTTCAATACATAATCTTTTAAAATTAAAATTAACTTCTGCGACAGGCTGTTTAATTCAATTTATGGACTGGCAAGGCATACATGGACTGGCAGTCTCGAAATTGCACCCGTGAGGCCGTGACCCGTTTAGCATTTTAAGATATGTGGTATTTTGTTTCAAGTATTCGCGTTGAGGCAAATTTAAAGATATCATATAACACCATGGCTCTAGGCAACGCCTCATCACATGCTTAATGTACCACACACCGGATTTAAAACAAAACAATCTGTCTCTCGAGATTTCCTCCTATAACGTCACAGGACTTCGAATACAAACTCGTCTTCATGGACCTACGTTCAACGTTGTATGGTACGAGACATTACTTGATTAGCCTTAGTTGTTTAATCCAAGGAATCGCTCCTAAAGTGACAGTTATGAGAAACGAGAAGTAAAATCATCGTTAATTGCGTAAATCATATCCTAATTTGGTGTTTCAAGCGACCATCTGGTAATATCCTTCCCGTACTGCAAAGAGATGAGAATTAGTCCTGCCTCCTTCTCATTTATTTCCACTGTCCATTCTTTAATTCCAGGACCACGGCCCATCCCCTCTGCCTTCACCATCTGTTACCATGGAAACACATGACGTCAAAGATGCCCTCATAACGGGCGAGCTCATTTGCTCCTTGCAAATATTCAGGCTGTCCAAACAGGCTCCCAACAACTTTAGTATGCACCGTATGTTACTATACACCTTTAACCGTAAAATACTACCGGCAATTCCACTTGAAAAATACACGGTGTGGAGTTTATGTTGCTGGCGGTAATTTCCAGCCCTTTTCGCCATACATGAGGTCAAGAGGTCAGATAAGCCCAGGGAAGCCAAACAGATTAATCTGGAATCCAATGCATTCGGCAATTGAGCGTCCAACTGGAAATGCGTTTTAAAGGGGCCTGCGGTTATTTTGATTTGGGTATTTATACCATACGCTGCAAAAATATGGAGATCGGTTGAGATAAGGAGGAGAAAATATACTTGAATCTTGAGAGCGTTTGTTTTCAAAATGAGGAAGAAAATCAGAACAATAAGAGGGTCATTTTTTTTTTCGCGAAGCTGAGTTGCAGTCGATGTTACAGAAGCGCTTGATGGTACATGCGGAGGCAGTAGGCCTACACCTAAAACATGGGTTATCGCGATATCGTCGTATTGCGTTTTCTCTTCTACGCGCATGCAGTTACTGGTGTTTTTCTTCGATTCGGACACACGATGATCTACAATTTAGATCACACAAGTAGGAGATTTCTTTCTCGTCTTGTATGCACATCTATTCCCAAGTTGCGCTCACATTCACCCTGATCCCTGAGAATTTAATTCCTACACTATGCATCTTTAATGGCGAGTTAGTCGTGATCAATTCGTCAGGGGCTAAGTTTGGTTATACCGCAGACAAATTCCGCGGCGTTCCCTCGGCCGTGTTTAATGAAGTATGGATTTTATAGCGCTGCCAATATTTAGGGATAGAAACCGGCTTTGGGAGACAAGTTAGCCGTAGCCCATGCCACAGCCGTTCTCAATCTATTAAGAGAACACCGCCCTCATCGCCTGGGGATGTTTGTCAAATGCAGCGGATTTAGCTCGTTTTTCCTTCTTCTTTTTGCAAACATATCCCAAGGCGGAATTTGCAACTCAGGTGTCCGTTATCCAGATGGAAAAAATCATTTCGGAAATTGTTCTGGGGGTTAGTGGCGCTTTATCACGATGAACAACATACGTGGGTGTTTGTTATTTCTGTAAGTTATTATGCATTTCAATAATTTAACAACGAAATTCAACGCTGAATTGAATTTATAAAATTTATTAAATAATTCTTGGACTGCAATTTTGAATGTTTATTCTAATTGGTTATTTCAAAGAAAATATCGGTGGGCGGAACCTCTTCTTTTGGGGGGGGGGGGGGTGTCTCGGTGTTTATAATATGAAAAAAATCGAAAATTGTTCTTGTAACGTCTTATCATCACATGCAATCGATTTTTAATTGTTTTAGTAAATACATTTTCTGAAAGATTTCGAAAAGTTTCAAAAATATCACAAACGTTTCCTAAGCTTTTCAACTATTTGCGTATGAACGCGTAAGGTGGTAGCATAATGCGCACGTATTAAATTCACCCAGAATAGGCGTTCGCGTAACATCGCGTGACATTACGTATTTTATGTCACGCCATGTTACGCAGACGCCCATTCCGATTGAATTTAACACGTGCGCGTTAGGGTCACGGGGGTCATTCGGGATAAAATGTCATTGTGCACAAGCGCAGTTAAAATACCGAACTGGCTTATTTTATCCCGAATAACCTTTGACCTTCGAGATACAAGTTGGAATCATGTCAATGTTTGCCTACGTTTTTTCAACCTCATAAGGAGGTTGAAGTCCCTAATATGGTTCATCCGGCCAGCGTTCATATCCGGTTTCCTTGTCATTAAATGTCTGACAATAGTTTGATTCCCTATGGCCAAAAAGTGTCTTACTCAAGGACACAAGAACTATGACTGGCCAAGCCGGGATTCGAACCTACTTTCTGATGACTCAGCCACTGAACTTGGGGCCAGTATACGCCAGAAGGCTCGGCAACCACACAAAACAACTTCTTGATTAATTTTTCTATTATGCCGCGCGGCCATTACGGAGAATTTCAATAAACACAAATCCAGTGCACTCGTTTACGCGCCCCATTTACCTAAAATAAGGGTGCATTAGCCGACAGTACTGAAGTAATTAGCACCGCAGCGGACTGATTTTATTGAAAACTTGCTCACGTCATAAAAGCAATATTGATTGAATAACGAGGCGGGAAGGCCTGGGGGATTTCACTGGACAAGTTTCTTCAATCTATACTGTCTGCTAGACACGTTAGTATGACGACTGTCGGTTGCATTTTTCCTTTTAATTTTATGGCTTGTTTTTCTACAAAAGGAACTGGAGTTTACCGTATATCAGACTTTTATTTTTAAAAAAAAGAAGAAGACAGGATTGTATTTCGGATTCTGGTTCAAAAACGGAACTACTTTGAAAAACTGTCCCTCTGCGCCGATGGACGTATATTGGGTAATAGTTGCGGGCTCGCTGTTGGCACTCCGAGAAACCTCGGTCAATAAACTCATTGCATCTAGCTCACGCGCTGTTAACTATAGTTTCCTTAATAACAATGCAATAACAATTTATTATTCCCAACCTTTTATATTGAACACTCAATGCGTTGAGTGTGAACCCAAGCCCCGCCCCACTTCGAATCATGTCTGTCTTTGCCAACATTATTTTTTGCTCTTTCTTTTTTGACTATACCGGTACTCTTTTTTGTAAAGATAAACTGTCCGTGCTCTTAAACAAATTATTATTCTTTTTTCAGAACTTTCTTCTTACAATGTACGAAAACAAGTTGTATGCATTTTGCTATTTTCGGAGTCTGCAACACTCTGAAAAGCTGTTATTCTTGGTAGCTTTCGCGCATCCGATTTATTATCGGGTCGCAAATAAACATTTAACTGTGATGTAATTATTCGATAACTAAAAGGGGGTAGTTTTTTTCGTTCGATGTCTCATTAAAAAGTGATAGTGAAAAAAAGAAAAATATCAATTAAAAAAAATCGGGGTAGAACCCGAAAAGGGCACGGACAGTGTCACGTGACACGCCTTCAGTTCCTCCATCTTTGCTGTTTTGAAGCTAAACATCTGCGGATCTAAGAATCTTGCAATCTGGACCAAAATATACAATTTGATTATGATAACTGAAATCGACAACAATGAAAAGTTCCATTGAAAATTGATTATAATGTTAATATATAGAGGATCGATGACATTGGAATCTACACGGTAATTTGGTAAAGCTGTAAACTGATATTGGAGGACCGCAAAGATTTTTTCTCCAGCAATTGTTTTTATTTCCTTAGTTTGAGCGTCAGTGAAAAAGGGTGTGATGGATTTAATGGTGGAAATGACTTTGTTATCGGAGTATTGAATATATTTAATCGAATATTAATCCAATTTGAAAGTAACTGTTGATGTAATTCAAAATTGTACAGAAAATAGCGCTCGAAACAGGTACACAAACTAAGTCTATAGACGAGAAAAAGATTTAATTAAAAACTCATCACGTGAAGCAGACTACTGTATTATGTGTGGTTCTGTTTACGGTATACCGGTAAGGCCTCCTCTTAATACAGATCTTTGATTCAAATTTTACACTTTAAAACGATACCAATTCGATTTATTATTATCAGGCAAAGCTGTCCAAACCCCCACATTTTCAATATTATTTTCATACCAATATTTTCACCTGTGCTTGGACACAAGTTCCCCTGAAGCACTCTGAACCATTTTCTTGATCATAGCTAATGGTAGTATTTTCCGGAGGCTACCTCACAGCCGAATCTAGGAGGGCTTCCATCTTTCTTCGGATCGGGGAAGTGTTAGATTTCAGCCTTAGTGGACCCCCATATACAGTTTCATTTTTAAGATTCTGGCCGCATTAGCAAGCCCCCAATACTAGGCGGGATATGTTGTCTTGAGATCGCTCCCACGAGCTGCAAACCTTGCTATTAAATAAATAACAAGTGCATGCATGTAACGCAATCTGATTATGACTCTACTGCTCAAATTATTGTAACTCTACCGAGTGGTTTAGATTTCGCGCGCGCGAACCACCCCTATACACACAACAGTCTAATTATACCTTAACATCTTGGAAACGCATTGGAGACATTTCTCAGTCAAAATTAAATCCATTCTCGTTTTTCCAGACTCGTTTCATTTTTTGCAGCTTCTGGGAATACTGAAGACTTCAACTTCACTAACATATTTAACGAGTATTCTTTTTTAAGTATTGGCAATGGACGGGGCGCTTTACTGCAGGCAATTTTTTATTTTTAGATTTTCAAAGATTTCCCTATTTGTGCGTACATTCCGTCCACTATATACACGTAAAAAAAACTTACAATCAAAATGGTAGTTTTCCGTTTCCCCGAATTAGCCACAGTTTGAACAGTGCGCTTTTGTTACGTCATTACAAGTCACAAGCAAGTGAAAAGCGGCCTTTTGAGATACTTTAAATAACTCGCATTCATATTTGAATTGGTGCCAAGTTCTGGGACCAAACGAATAATGATGATACATTGGCCTTTTTAATTGCCACGCCCATTTGCATAGAAAGGGCGTGGCGTAAGGGCCATGACAGACGAGGCAAGTCACAGGCAATCAGTGCCAGGCAACAAAAAGAATCAAATTATAATTTTCACATTATTATATTTTTAGAAATGTCAATTTTGTAAGGTTGGGGGACGGAGGAAAAAGCACACAACCAATAATAATTGTTAAGCGTTTTGTACTCGGTGTCTCTTGTGTATCCTGGAAATTTTTTGAAAATGTGTGCTGATCTTTGTGTATTCTGGTGTATGTAAAAGCCAAGGGGGACACTGCCATAGCCGTCCCCTCCCCCAAAAATGGGGGGGGGGGGGGAGTGTCCCCCGGGATCGCCACTCATGGCTAACCAATCATTCTTTCAGCCTGCAGTTGCTTTCAAGTAAAAGTTGCTTCGTGCGACAAGGCCTTTTCAATAAGATCCATAGAACTCTCTTCACAATAGAACCACGTCAGCTTTCATTTCATACGAAATAAAGTAATGTGCATTGTTCATATTCGATAGCTTTCTCATTACCACACTTTCACCATAGATTTTACCAAAATGTATACCGTCTGTGGTATTTCGTGAACGCTTTTTACCCAAAGTTACCTTTGATGGAACCCCCTTCACACTTCAGAATCATAACAGCCAGCGCTGTTTTTTACACACCGACATTTTAACGCAAATGTTTACCATCATAACAAAGGAGGACCTTCAGCCTCGGAGTTCGCTACTTTACTTTAGTGAGTCGGCAGAATTCACTAGGGATGTTTTGTACCCGGCACAACGACGTCGATTTCAGAGACAAAATATGAAATCCACACGCTTTTCAATCATCCAGGTGTGTTTCTTTGGCGTCTATTGAAACACAAGCATTTGCATGTTTCTTGCATAAGGCTGAGCCGTCGGTAAATGTCAGATGTCACACGCTTTATGCTACAAGATCTGAAACCAAACGGAGCTACACATCCGTGCAGGTTTATTTTTTACCATAACATGTGGAAATCTATTTATAAGATTTCATGCTTCACACTTCGTTATATTAATTTGATTGTGTTGTTTAAAGGTATGAAACAACATTGGAATAGCGGACAACACAGTTGCAGGCAGTGTTCATACTTTGTGGGATTCAGCATGTACCTATACATGAAATATTAAACGTGTAAATATTTTAACTTAATCCGTTTTCTGAGTCATGAGAAAAGAGTGAAAACCGTTTTGTTTTAATCGCGATTTGGTGGGCATTATGTGGTTATTTTGATTGTTAAAACTGAAATAAGTAGCTGCCTTTTTGAATTTTGAAGGTCTTAAAGATACAATTTTCTTGAAGATGACAGCATTTCAGACATACATATTTCTCAGGAGGATTGGTACTGGTTTACCATCTTCATAAACAGTAAGCTTTTAGATTGAAACTAAAAAATTTATTCTTTGATCTTTACCAAAGCTATAATCATAGGCCTACCTTTAATGAATGCGACATGAAACTAGTGATTTCTGTTAAGGAGAATACATGAGAAAGTGTGGATTCGTAATTTAAGAATTCACGAGGCGCGAAGCCCCGAGTGAATTCGTAAATTACGAATCCACACTTGCGAGTGTATTCTCTGACTTAAACCATTGCGTCAACAGAAGTACATGTATTGTCATTAACTATCCAGTTGAGTGAAGATGAAAAGGAATGCATATCTCGTATCGTGGCAGTTATTAAGAGACGTAATTTACATGAAGGAGTTTCTCGAGGATCTTACGTAATCAAGCTCTGGATTAGGTTGAGGAAATGAATAACACTTTACTAAAGATTCATAGTTCCGAATCCACACTTTGAACAATAGTGTGACGTCATAGCAATGGTTTAAACGTCGGTAATACTCGTGTTATGACAAACATATGAACTGTTTATTTTGTACGGTTTTTGTCCGTCTGTCCGTTTGGCTGTCTGTTTTTGGTTTGTTTTTTATTTGTGTGCTTATTGTTTGTTTATTTTCCAACTTACGATTACACGTTTTCTGTCCTGTGAAAGATTCGGATGAATGTGTGCTCAAGCTTTTGACAAAAACAAAACGATGAAAAGCATACAAATTATGACAGGCATTATTATTAATGAGGTTACCAAGCATGAAAAAATATCTCAGGTGCTTCTAATATGTTAATCGAAATTAACACACTTTTAATTATCGTCTACTCTCACACCGTGGGTTCGCGCACCCAAGATTGTTTGTTTTTGTTTGTTTGTTTGTCTGTCTCATTCCCACTTCCCTCTTCCATAAATCCAGTTTACCATCACGTACGAGTATAGACGAATCCGGCGACCAAAATTAGAAGCATTTACTGCGGTGGCATCACGCTCGCGTGCGTATTTTACGCACGCGCTCGATGCAGCTTCGACCAACAGGGTGTTTACAACTTGCACAAATGCGCGCGCGACTGAAATTAAAGAACGCGCGCAACCTGCACGCGAGCGCGGCACCACTGTAAAAATGGCGTCGGCGAATTCCTGTATACATGACAACGATACACAGGCCTACTCAAAGTTACTTCCCTAATCTTACATTCTGTCAGCGGCGTAGCCAGGGCTCGCTCCATATGGAGCCGAGGGTGGGGGTAGGGGTGGGGGAGGGGGCTGGATGTTACGGGGGGGGGGGGGGGTTAGAGTATTTTTCCTAATACTATTATTTTTTTAGTTTTCAAAATTTACAGTGGAGGGGGGGGGGGCGTGCCGTGCGCCCCCCACGCTCCCCTTAGCTACGCTGCTGCACTGTGGATCTTGATATCAAGCTCACAAAAAATGTAAAGTTATTATCAAGAGACTTATTGGGATGGAATAGGAATAATGGAATGCTATAAAAACTCGGCCAAACATTTATTTCTAATTTTGAAGCCAAGTGTCTTCCGTTCTCATGCCCTGTGGTCCCACGAAGCTGGACCCCGTCCTTCGATATCTTGACACTCAAAAATCGAATTTGTAGGCTACCCCCAAAAAGAATTGGTATAGAACCGGGGCTTAGCCCAAGACCTGTGAAACAACCGTTCAAGTGTGCAATCAAACCATGGCAGCTTAAAAAAGGCCATTCACGATGGTAATGTTGATTTACGGTTTCGATCGCTTCCGTTTCAGCTCGCGATAAACAAAGATATGTTTTATAATTTGCTTTTGTTATGGCACGTGGGCGGATATTTTGAAGATCGCCGCCTGCTGATTATAACCACATGCTAAGTGCAGTAACTATCATAATAATATGAAAATGATAATAAATAAATAATGACTTCCGTGCTCTGCGAATACGTTTTTCACTAATATGAACGGGGAAATGCTTTAAAAAATATACACACATGGAAGCAATATGCCTGATATTGTACTTCACTTGTATACATTTCTTATCTGTACTGTAAATGAAGACTTTTTATTTTGAGATTTTTTGGTAACATCAATTGTATTGTATCATTTATTTTTTGAGAAATAATCCTACGATATTCACTCTGTAAAATAAATTATTGTTTTACCACAGCGCTTGTGGTTGGGTTGTAACACCTTGCGACAAATACATTTCACCCATTCGAGATTATAGGGCTGAGTACAATTATACTCGGGCGGATCCGAGAAGGAGGGGGGGGGGAGGCGGCCAACCCACCCCCCCCCCCCCCCCCCCCCACACACACACACACAAATAAAAATATAAGAAATTATTAGTAGCAGTCATAATTGAAAACGCCAACAACTGTTGCATATAACACCACCATTTATAGGCATCAGGCGCCCGGAATACAGTATTAAACACCACAAACGTCATATAGAGTCCCCCCGCTAATCTTAAAGAGGAACTAAAACGGCAATTTTTTTTTGACTTTTTGGACTTTTCCGACTGTTTAAATACTCTTTTAACTGATGGAGATTAGTTTGCAGACGAGAGGAATTATTTATTTAAAAAAAAAGGGTTGTTATTCTGAACCATTTATCCTGTTTCGCGAAAGCTCATTATGTATGTTAAATGTATGTACGTGACCCCGTGACGTACACGTGTAGAGTCGGTTGATGCTACAGCCAAACACTATGCATGTACGTACGTGGAGTTGATGCTGCTGAAGTGTTTTTTGTCGACATAACTCCTCCGTTTTCCCGTCTATTTTGTCTAATTTTGATATTATTTCAGTATGAGCATGGTTCTGAGATAATCATTATGCCTCGATCGTGTGTAGTTGGGGGTTGCACGAGGAACAGCGACAAAAACCCTGACCTAACCTTACTGCGATTCCCAGTGCTGAATGGAGCTCAAAGGCGACAGTGGGTCCGCTTTGTAGACAATACAATATCTGATTTTGGGCTGTCGAAATGGTCGAAAATATGTGCAGAACATTTCGCCAAAGACTGTATAGATGATAGTGTTAGTATGAAAACTCAGCTGGGTTTGAAGGCACAATTCCGTTTGAAGGCTGGAGCCATTCCAACTCTAGGCACCGAGCATTCCAATCGTGCCCCGGACTCACGCGCACCACCGCGACGACGTTGCCTGCGGTTGCCGTCTTGAGCAGCCAGGGCCCCGGCCGTCTCCCTGTCCACGCTCGCTTGACTCAACATGCATTGTCCACGCACGGTACCGCATGCGCTGCATGCGATTGAGTCTGGTACCTTATAACAGAAATTGTGTGTATGGTTCTGAGAAGGTGCGGGTCCTTATGAGGGCTGCATAAGCAAAGTCGCCAGACTAGAGTATCGCATCAGCTCACACACAACTCACCGCGCAGGTTCCAATAAAAGCCGACTGCAAACAAAGGAAAGTATGACTCATAACTAGCTTTTCAGCAAGAACAAGCCTACAACCCCAATTCTAAATGTGTCTCACAAAGATGTCAACACTTTAAAATACGTTTATCGTAGTGTTACTCCTGAATCATGAGCAAAAAGCACAGCAAGTAATACTAGCCTTAGACAAAAAAATACGTACAGACTCTACGTAAAACATTGTCGTATAATACAGTGACGTCATATGTTTCTACACGTATACGTCAATACTCGCGCGATACGGCACGCAGTTGACCTCGGCCTTTTCTGAATCGAGTCAAAGTGGCTCAGAAAGAAAAGGCTCAAAAAATTTTTTTTTGATTTTTCAGAATCATGAAACTTGTTACATTAGTTTTGGGGAGGCATAAACTATCAGATAAGTCAAAAAAGTCAAAAAAAAAATTGCCGTTTTATTTCCTCTTTAAGGGCCGCAAACTGTTTCAGGCCACTTTTTTTGGGAAAAACAAAATCTCAGCAATAAAACACACAGCAATAAAACACAGCAATAGAAATGAAATTTCATGACGCATCGAACCCAGTTTTTCAGCTGCACAAGATCTCCTAAAAGAAACAGTGAATGAAGTAATAATACGTCTGCTGAGGAATAGTTACTCCAGTGAGGAGCAGTGACTTTTATGAGGCAGTGGGTTACCAGCGAATTGGCGGCAGCAAACACCGTACACGAAGGCCATATAGCAGAGATTGTGTATGCAGTGTCGGTCACTTTTACTCCTCGTAAATTTCCTCCATGCTTATTGGCATTCGACCAAAAAGAGATCAAGGAAAGTACAATTTGCAAAATATCTCCGTTTGTGACGTTTATGATGATTAGCCAAAAAAAAAAAAAAAAAACGCCAGCAAATGAATTGATACATAATTGAAAGTCCTAAATAAATAACGCAATAAAAAGTAATTTGCGGTTGCAATTCTGTTTGTATAATGAACGTTTAAAGATTATTGAGTGCCAGCGGACTAAAACCAATCCAAACCATCATGACTTACACCGAGCACACAAACTCCATTCATCTGCGTCATATTAGGGCCTATATATATATAGCCAGTAAGAACCACCTGACACGGTGTATAGTCAGTACATGAATCTCTTTACCGTTGCTCGGCTACTTTATACCGCGCCAATGCTGACCATATGTTGTCCGAAATCAACAAACAGATCGTGGGTACAGGACACCGTGTTACAAACGGATATTAGAGAGGCGGGATTCAAGGGCAGGGTTCTCGTAGCTTTTGTAAAACTCGCAAAATAAACCTGTCGTTATGTCAGCCTCAAAATATGATATTTTTTAATTGGGGAAGTATATGGAGACGGACAGGGAAATTTTGTGTTGCTAAGGAAATATGCCACAAAGGTTTCATTGGTTTATGGTCTGTTTATATGGTGTTTGTTCGTTGGTTTGTTCGTTGGTTTGTTTGTTTGTTTGTTTGTTAAACTTGTTGGATTACTTGTTTTGCCTTGTTAGGCGTTATGTGAAAATTTTCTTATGGTTTTTATCTGTCCGCTATTTCTATAGTTGACATTTTTCGAATAACTTTAATTAAAATGGAAAAGTAGCCGTTGAATAAATTATTTACACATTAATGCCACAGTTATAATGAGACATATCATGACAATTAACGTCCACACGTTTAGCGCATTATTTGAATTGCCACCATTTGGCCCTTACGACTTGGTATTTTATGCGGGTTTCTCGCAATTAATTAGAGAATTTGTTCCCGTGTTAAATAAGCACACTGAGACAGATCGATGCGGTTTTGGCAGGTCCCAGGTCGAGATTTTCACTATTATCGTCCACGAAACACGGAAACAAATGGAGATTCCTCTCCCAAAGCCTCGTCAATATTTTTAAAGGCACCGGTGAGACAAACAAGAGGGAAAAAAACCTCGTCTATGAAAGTCTTTGTGTTCCCTGCATCCAAATGATCATTATCGTATATTGCACTGTCGAATCGATGCATTCTTCAAGCCGTGTTGAGGAAGAGAAAATGAAAAACAGCCGGTTTTCCAGCTCGGGTCCAGGTTGCTCACAGGTCCAGGCACGCGTTGCACAAACATAATGATGCGGGGGCGTTCTGGCCTGAGGTACCGGCCTGTTTTTCTCTTTTCCCCCTCGTGTTTCTGTTGCCGTGTTCGCTCGCAAGCTCCCCAGATTCTCCACTCACTACCGATCTTTTCGTCTTGGCTTTCCGCGTGATAGAGTGGTTAAATATCTCTGGCTGTGCCTGGCAATAAAGGAGACTTGGTTTGGGTATCTTGGACGTGTTTGATCCGAACACAAGGCATGGCGTTTGACATTGAAGATATCAGACCTCAAGATTCAGAATAGACGGACAGGCTTGACACGAATCACGCACCCAAAACAACAATCGCGGGGTTGCAAGATTATCTGTTTGTTTGTCACACTGTTTGTCTATCCCTTGTAATTTTGATTCATGTAGTCGATACCGTTAACAGGCCTGCATCTACAAAGGTTTTATTGCGTGACTTTGTATTTAAACCCCACCTGTAGGTCGTATAATTGACGATGTAAAAAAGGCCTTTTGACACTTGATGACAAAAGTCAACAATAATTAGCGCCCAAGTATATATGAATATCATTACGCCACATTGCGTCATATTTTTGGCGATTGAGGGCGCTGTAACGATGGCGATTGAGAGCGTTTTGGGGTCAAACAGAAGTGATTTTTATGTTTATTGGAGAAAAGTTTAATCTTCAAACCTTGCTTTAATTTAAAAATTACATACTGTCAAATGTATTTTTTTAAATTTAAAGCAGTATAGGGCTATGTAAACTTGCTTCGTGATTCACTTTTATTTGTACCCCAAAAAATTCACTCAATAATAATGGTCTATTTCTATATTTTATAAAATCTTCTATTAGGCCTAATGCACTGTGATATTTTTACATGACGTCATAAGTGCTGATATCGAGAAACAAACTACTTCGACGTCGGCCTAAAAAATAATCCGTTTTTCAACTGATTATAAATTCTTTCAGGTATCTCGCATAATGCAACCAAACCTCGGGAACATACTTCATTCGCAAGAATTAAAAAAGACGCTGTGAATCCATACATTGCAAGCCTGTGGTGTTTAATGGGGAGAAGAGGGGGGAGGGGGGGGGGGGGGGTCGTGGGTGAGTAAAAATATCAAGATGAAAACTAATCTCCTGAATCAGCAGGTGATACGAACACCTGTAAAATGAGCCAATTTTTAATCAATCGATTGGCTGAATCGTGGGATAGTCGAAGACCCTTAGGCTAATGGCCTATCAAAACAAAGACAATAGAGGAGAAAGTAGAAGAGTCCACGTCAGCGAAACTTGAGTATTTTGGGGTGACGTGACGTCATCGGATCATACAAGTCTGGTACCCCATGGCAGATGGATTGACATTATGTTAATCAGCTGTCAATTCATGATAATGCTGTCTGGGTATTGGTCAAGACCATAGAGGAAGAGCCAGACTACGTGTAGATTTCAAACCAGCCGTAAATTAGTACAAAACAAGCTAAATTTTAATCGGCTGCATATACGCCATGGTGACTGACCCCAAAATGCATATACGAGATTTACGCTAATGAGCTACAAGGAAAATGATCCCGAATAATCGAAAAAACAAAACTAGTCGGGCACGCCAAGCTATTGTAAGACTTTTGTGCTCATAGGTAGCATAAACTCAATGAATACTTGAAACCAATCAATGCATATTACGGTGAATCAAAGTGGATAACCACAGTTCTCTCAAAACTTTCCACACGCAAAATGTCCTCCTCTGTATCATCTCAATGTGTTGTGTTGTGTTGTGCTGTGCTATGTTGTGCTGTGCTATGTTGTGTTGTGTTGTGTTGTGCTGTGCTGTGATGTGCTGTGCTGTGCTGTGCCGTGCTGTTGAAATCACCCAATACAAGGCTAAAAGCCACTCTAGGTAAAGGGTTATGATCAGAGGTGGTAGGGCTGGCGACATTTTGAATTGCCAGCCATACCACCCTTTATACGGTTTTCCTGAGTCCAGATCTAAATAGAGGATAAATCTTCAATATATACCAAAGACATTATCCCAATTTCAGACATAGACCCGTGCAGGCGGGGTAACTTCCACCGTTGGTGAGACCAAACTCACCTGACCTCCCCTCCTACAAAGTACCTTAAAACCAGATTTATAGTTACCTTTTGTAGAAGGAATCGAACATTTTATCAGGGTATACACACAGTTCATTATAGAACATCATATTTGCCAATAAACATTATGAAAGAATTAAACAGCTCTTAATTTGAAGCTTCAGGAATCAAGTTTATACTATGCCACAAACATTCGATTTTAATTCAGTTTTTCCCGATATATGTAGCGATTTGTTGCCTGGACAACGGCCATAATGGACGTATAATAAGCGCACAACACGCGATACAATAGATAGGAAATTCCAGAGACGATTAAAATCTCCGAAGACGATACTCGTAAACAACTTGTCTTCACTCAGTATAGAGAGCAATCCCATAATCGCCATGATCGGTAATGTTACCTGCCAATCCACGGAAATTACAGGAAATGTGCTTCGTTTTAATCATGAAACTGGTGATTAAATTCATAGTGGGAAAAGTATTAAGAAGGCTTACAAGTCCTTGACTGAAATATCTCTAACTTGAATTTTGTTTAATATTTCGCCGTTCTATGACATTGCTATACAGAAAAAAACTTCTAAGAATGTTGAATTCTACTATAAAGCTGTGGCTAGTCCATTCTGAGAACACCTTGGAATTGCCAGTTATTGGAATAAACAATCACACTGAAATAAAAGGAAATGAAAGCCACACATCTTTAAGACTCATATTCTTTAGTCCTGGCCTTAGGTGAGAAGAATACCTTTGAATAATAAGACGCAGCGACGTCTTCACTCAACCTCCTGAAGGTCTTAGTGTCGTTGGTACAGCTTCTGTGTTCGTCAGTCTTTGCAATTAGTTGACAGCGAGATTCAGTCTTTTTTTCTCTGAAGATTTAATTTCAAAGAGTTGTAATACGTGCCCATTTGATATTCTAATGAAGTCAGTGACAAATTTCTGATAAACTAGTCTGATCAGTGAATACAATGTTGTTTTAGTGTGCTTGTCAGGCAACCAATTCTTGCAAAACCTGGGTGTGTGTTCGTGTTTTGTTTTTGGTTTTGTGTTGAAAATTTTGTGAAATTTTCAGGGCTTTTTAAAAATGCTCACAGGGAGTGTTTAAAGTCCCCCAATCTTGTGGAACCTTTCGTCGCTTTATACGTGGATTAGCTGCAAAACAGCCGCACCTGTTCTTGGGTATTGTCTTTTCAATCTTTTTCAAATAGTGCATAATTTCCTGCTAATTCTATGCAACTTTTTAGTTGAGTCTATGTGAATTGGATTTGCTTATCACTCTATATTTGTTAGGCCGAAAAGTGTGTTTTTTACATGATCAAATGCTTACAAATTGGCCACAGATAGGTACGTTCATTTTACGCACATGTATCTTTAAAATCTAGGATCTTAATCCCAGCTTTGTGGATAATCGGCTTAGCAATTAGCTGGGTAATTAAAGCTAACCGGATATCTAGCCCACAGCTCTTTTTGCAGATTTTCTAATCCTTTCTGCTTGCGGAGACTAGGTCTAATGTCGCACGAAGGAAAATGCTCAAGTGCACGCAGGAAATTGATTTAAAGTGAGGCTGGTCCTTAATGGGTAATATAAAAAGAGGTAAAAACCGGTAATTGACGCTTTGGCGGGAACATTTAATACCTCACTCTGAAAATATCAAGGAGCTTAACCTACAGCTGGTCTTTAACTCAGTATTCGATAGCGTCCTACAAATTGAGTCTAAAGGATTTATTCGGATTAATAACTATTTTGTACGTTGGCCTAAACAACGACATTTATTATTATTTTCATTCAAAAAATTCACTAAGATCTGTAGTCTGAAAAAAAGAACACTACCGACTGAAAACATAATTTTTGTATGATTTTTGCATTATATATGACATATTCAGGGCTTGCAATTTGAAACCGGATTTGAAGATTTCCGACTAACTTTAATGAGTCGAATCAGTCATATCTCCGTGTAACTAGATTAAGTCAAAGTTCATTGAGTACAAAGTACAAAGCTTTTTACAAAATTTCATTTCATGCATTACTGCTTGCTTCATCTTTGCGGATAATATTACTCTACCAATTTCTAAAATTATGACATTCTACTCGAGACAAACACAAACCGACCATCTAAAAGATGACTTTATTTTCTTGAGCATCTTCGGAATCAACGACCTATACCAACATTCTGAAGTACCCTTTTTGTTCATGCCAATCTTCAAAATACAAAAATATCGTGTGGTCCATTTTACTATAAAAACTAAAAAAAAAAATATAAAAAAAAATACAAATTACCCGCCATTTAATTACCAGAAAGTGGCATAAATGCAAATCCATGACTTCAAGCTGAAAATAATAAATACAAAATTATGTATGTATTCCCGTGTGCAAATATAAAGCCGAACACTAAAACTGAATCTAAGGTACTGTCGCAAGGTATCGAAATAACTGATGCGGGAGCTCACATCACTGCACTCTACCCATCATGCAAAATTATTTCAAAGGCCGACCAACCAAAACTGTAGCTGAATCATGTGATAAAATACAGAAAAGACGTCACAAGAGGGTTCACTAGTCAGTCTATTCCATTAATCAACAAAATCCGGGGCAAAACACACCTTTAAGAGCTCTTCAAATCCAAACAGCCGTCGGTTTTACCTTCCCTTCGCCCACACACTCCCCGCCACTGGTGATAAATTCTCCTTCAGCCAAGCAGACGAACGGCGTGGTGTGTAGTACATTGATTGCTATAGCTGGTACTGGTACTCCACACCCTAAGGCTATAGGGGATGGCGGGAACCGTTAGGTCTGACACCGGCCTTCGCGCCTTCCAAAAAACAAGATTGGTCTGATTCCCTGTCGTATTTGCCAAGCTCCAATGGCCAACGTAAGCTTTGATGATCTGGTCCCTTGTGCTAGCGTTGAAGAAGGTTTCTCACCCTTCCAATATTTATTACAAAACGGGCATATCACAGACAAGTCAGTACTTGATAATTTACAATTTGCCTCATTAAAAACTTCAAATAGGATTACAAAAAATATATATATGTTTGAGCCTCCGTTTTAGTTTTGAATGTTTTACCTCTCGTCCTGTCCACCATTGGATTATAATGTTAATATCTGAAATTATTGTTTTCTAACTTGTTGTCTAGCCACAACGTAGCATAACTTTTACTGCAGTTATCTGACCAATACACCAATGTTTATCCACATGATAATAATAATAAATTACTTGATCAACGTGAAGTTTATTCCCTCCCTTCCGTTCGATTGATGATATAACAAGTGCCCAAACTGAGGTAATTATAATTTGGTCATAGTCACTACATGTTGTATCACATAATATTGTAATAATATTGACACAATGTCCTTTCTACAAATAGCTTGTTTGTTGATTTTAATTGGACAGCATGTAGACAGAAACACTGACATGTACATAGACAGGTTGTTGGCTAATTAAGCGATTCGAGATTTAACATACAATAGGACACATGACTGTGTCTAATTAAATCGCATCGACATCCGCTGCGTTGGTTGCGGTTTCCTCACACCACACGTATATTTGTACGAACGTCCATTTCGGCCGTATCAGCTACAGAAGATAATAGATGAAGGCGGCATACAGATATAGTGCTGTTTAATTCTTATTGAATTATAAACCATTAGTTTGCCATCAACAATGTTCATGACTGCTATGCCTTAATGCATTAATCGCTGAAGACAGAGAGTGGACTCTGTTTAAGCTCAAGTTGTGCTTCATTGGAGGCATGTAGAAAATGATCACTGTTCAGTATATATAAAACGGGGACTCAGATTTGATGTCTATTTTCTAATTCGTTGCTATAATTGTGCTCAAACACCACTATCTGAAGATAATACAATTTCTCTCCAAACTGAATGAGGTAAATTGAATTCTTGTTCAGTTAATGAAGTTTTGGTCAGTTAATGGGCAGTTGGAGAGTGTTTGTTTATTTTTGTGTGTAACAGGACTACCTTTCTTAAATTAAAGTAACGGGTGAGAGAGTATTCTTATTTTCCCTCATTCGCTACTTATCTCCATGCCTGATACCATCACGAACGTATCACAAGTAACATTCTGCAGTAAAGCAAATATCCTCACTGCTATAAAGGATGCAAGATTCTTGCACAGAGAAACCTTTGAAAGAGCTTTTAAAGAAACAAAAGACTCTGGTGTTGATTTGATTTTTCTAAATGCTGAAAATAATTTAACCTGTGTTCTATCGTGTTTTCTATGTTCGAGTTATTTCTCTCGGTGATGATGAACGAGTATTTCAAATTTATGTCATATTAGTCATGGGATATATCAGGTGGTACATCATGTGACGTGATATGTCACGTGATTCATACCAGCCTTATTATGGGTACGTTCAATTAGCTTACACTGTATAAACACGGGTTACACCGTGGGGAAGCCACGATATCGGGCAAATCGAACGCTGCGGTGCATTCGCCCAGGCATATTAGGAAAATTAAGGTCAAAGGTCGTTTGGGGCGGGAACTTAAAAAGTGTAAAATGATAACAAAGGCGCGACTGTCGTCTGCTCTATCGGCAAAATCTTGACCATACGACATACAAAATTCACAATTTAAACAGTCTAGTCCCCGACTGTTGTCATTGTTAGGAAAAAACACTCTTTACTTTACAATTTGTGTCACAATCTGTACATTCGAATTCGAGTTACCCGCCATGCTTATGTTTTCAGCTAGTCGGTGACGTCACTGAACCCGGGAAGCCACCAGAGACCCGCTCGCTAGCTGGGGTAGTGGTGGTTGACACCGGGGAAGACAGGTGTATCACGTGATGACTAATCGAACGGTCTCGTGTAAGTTTTACTTACAAGTGTAAGCTAATCGAACTCACCCTATGATAAACACCAATTTGGTCTCAACAACCCGGGGGGAAATTGTACTAAGTATAGTCTGGTGCTTTAACGTACTAAAAGCAATCCAGTCCGAAAGAGAATAACTGCCCACCAGATATTGAGCCCAGCCCGGAATTGCAGGAAATTATCATATTTTTTGTAGTTTCCAGTACGTATAGAATTTGCAAAGAGGAATTCTGGCGCAAAAACACAATTAAAACTGAAAAGTTACCAGTAACCATGCATCTCGTCCAACGAAATGCCTATTTGAAACTACAGAATAACAAATCCACTTGCCCGGCAACGATCGGCAATAATATCACTTCCTGACAAGACCTCCCCGCCAACCAACCTGAAATCGCACACAATCGGAACCAAAGACACGTTGCCGTGGCAACACACGTCAAGCGTGTTGCGTGGTTTGTGTGTTCCACCGTGACAGCTGTATGGGAATGACCTGTCATGGCGAGCTAGCCCTGACGATCAACATGACGAGACAGCGAAAGAAGAGGCAGCAGCGATAATAACTGCTTGGTTTTGAGCCATATAGCAAGAAGAATATTTATCAAACCTGCCGGCGCGTTAATATCCAGGACATTGGCGGTTTTCAAACCATTATTGCTGGCGAGATGAACGCAGTTGATAGTGGTTTAATAACGACCATGTGCGATGGATGGAGTTAGTTCTCAGTCGGCGCGAGATATCATGCCTTACAGATATGACATGTTTATCGTCAGTGAAAACAGAGATAAGAAGAATTTGTCTTTGTGTTGGAGTGTTGGCAAACTGAAATTTATATCATTTCAAAATCAAATGGACAACATTTCAGAGTCCAGTCATAATTAATAATATATATATATAGGATCGTCATTAGATATACTACACATGCAGCAAATATGGAATACACGTACATGTACATGTATTTACAAATAGGCCTATGTAGGCTATTATTTCAAAATATTTTATCCAAAACGATACTTAAATTTTTACTGTTATACGGCACTTACTGTTTATTACTGCGTGTTCTCGTATATACTTCCGTCTATTAATTATATGAATTGGCCTCCATTCATTTCTATTTATCTGAATTCATAACCGATATACCCTATAATTCTTTTGTCCTTAGTACAGCACAGAAAGAAAATTAACGTTTGTGAATTTGTATTAAAATATATTGAGTAATATTAGCTGCATTTACAAAGCCGACCTCCATATAAATGGTTTTTAAAAGTGCTCACTATACAATTAGGAGAAACACTTACTGTTAAACTTTAATTGAAGAAATGTTATTGATACAAATGTACAGCGCATGGAGAGGACAACATGAAAAAGCAAACATCTCTTAGAGTAAAAATAAGCATTATCCATGGATGACTGAAAATCATTTTCTAGTTTCAACATGCAGTGGATAACCTAGTTTATCATTATTACATAAACTGAGTTACGCTTTATTACCGTCTATCTCACGTCTGCTGCCCAAACCATAACAACATTAAAATGAAACTGCGATAGTGAAATCAAATAAAATTTAACATAATTATTGAAACCGAATAAGCGTTAGCTATACATGTTGAAATCGATCTTGGAGAAAGGTTATGAACCGAAAGTATTATTCTTAAAAGCACATTCAGTGTCTCGTAGGAGATTGTATATTAATATTTATACTGCAAAAACGTGGTGTTAAATTAACACCTTGTTGTACATGTATTAAACGAATGGTTTAATATGAATACCACACGGTGTTAACTTAATACCAGAGTTTTTGCAGTTTAATGAAAGATTCCCTATCAGAGAAATGCCATCTGAATGAGAATATTATTGTACACTGGCGAAGTTGGTGGTCAACAAAACTAAATTTAAGTTGTGTGATTTGATTTGGGGCAAGATGCTGTGTTAAATTTTGTTCATCACTAACCAAATCATCAACATTTGATTTCAGAAATGAAGTTGCGTTGAATATATATTGCAATATTATGGACATCTTTAGGCCTATACAAATCGACAAAATGCTTGCTGCAATTATAATCCAAAGTCTGGTGTGATAGAAGTGTGAATTATAAAGGACCTTGGCGCTTATATCCATATTCAGCATTCCTTGGCTACTCGGTGATACAAGCATGGCATCTTATCTCTTTCATCATCGCTTCTCTCCATGATTGGGTTTGTTCTTCTTTAAGTGTGTCCATCTCTCAAGTAGTCGCGAGTACCTTAAGTGCCACTGCCCAAGGCCCAAGCCGGTCGCCAGGAGTCGTGTCGCTATGGACGAAGTATGTAATTAATTTATCATTTTTGCTCATGACGTTTTTTACTTTTTCAAAGCTGTTTTTCTTCAAACATGATCTCTACGCGGTTGCAGTATATGGTGTCGTTTTTTTCACGTCATATTTTCGGATTGGAATAAGGTACAAGAATAAATTCGGTATAACCAGAAATCCCATTAATTACTCTTTTTTCCTTGCATGTTAATCTCAAAAAGTCAAACTTGGGAGACATTCTTCAATGTGCTACAGAGGATCACAAACACCACCCCGTGACCCGTGTACCTTCAGCCAGCACTTTAATGTTTTATTTTCCAAAGGGCAGAAACCGATCCGTGATAAGTTGGCGACTTCAACTTACAGACATGTCAGAGTAGGCGTTCCCTGTATTCCGCCTCGTGCAAAGTTCATTTGAATGTCAGTGCGCCTATTACGTTTGCTTGTCGCTTTTAGCTCGCGCATCAGTGACTCGTGCCGTCAGGATGTTCTTGTAGATTGGCAGAAGCAAACCAGATACCAGCTGCCGCCATTAAACTTACCCTGGACGTAGAAAGCAAACTTCGACAACACTTCTACCTTTAGTAACCACAAAACACGACCACGCCCTGAAGTTGGTATATGCAGCCCAATAGTACTTTCATAGATTTTACGCATGATTGACCATGATACACGATATAGCACATTTGGATATTTGTTGGATTAACGGACCAGACTAATTTTTCATTGTCGTCCTTCCTTACTCTATCCATAAAACTAAAGAAAAACCCATATTGCAACCAAGCATTTCTTTGATAGTTCTATGCAAATGATTTGATTTATCTAACTATAACCTTTGGACGTGGGTGAAAACTTTCTGAATGCTGGCATAGAACCCAATCTTCGATCGTGCTGTATTTTATCAATTAATCATCAACGCACCTAACTACCCAAACGTTAGTATGAAGTCGTTACATTAGCCGAGTCATTAATCAGACGACGCGGGGTCGTGCAAGTATAAACCGTAAAAGCTTGTGCAACCAACACCCACCAAAACTCAAGGATGTAGGTCGCGTGATTAGGCTTGAAGGTTGCACACCAGTAAATTAACTTCTATAGACCCGAAGGATAAATACGCCAACTTCCAATATTCAGGAAAAATATTTAGGACTCTTCAATGTGTTTGAGACACAAATTAAAGCATATTTCATCATTTTTCAGTTTCTGTTCAATTTTGTGGGGATTAACCGATGACTTTTGGGAGAAATTTCCATCCAAAGATGATCACCTAAAAGTAGTGCAGCCCATCGCCAGCTTGAAAGATGATACCTACGCTCCATTGCAAAATAGAGCAGTTTTAGTGCCCATTTTCATCCCAAGTTCACAGTAATACAAGCTGGCAGTCCTGTGCACCGCTTCCAACCTTCTCTTTTACAAACCCTCAAGTTCATGGCCCTCAAAATGTTGTAACAGCAGAGAATTTGAGGGCTCTCAAATCGTAATATGGCCGGCGTAGGCATTTTTCGGCTGATTTACTGGCATGCACCCTTGATTACATGGAGCTTGTAAGCAAAAAATACTGCTTTGCAAAATTTGCTTGCTAAAAAGGAGAAGTTAGCTGGGCACCAGTCACAAGCAGTTTACGCAACTTGGTATTTTGGCTGCATGGTAACCCGTGTTTTTTTTGCTCAGCAAAACTCTGTGCTTAGCAGCTGCGTGAAACTGAGCTACAATCTCGGTAACAGATGGACACTGCACTGATCAAGAGAAGTGAAAAAAGTCATTGTCGACATTAGTTTGTATACCCGATCACTGTCGGCTTTTTAATTAAAAATGTCTGAGCCGACGAAAACAGGGGCTCGCACCACGCAAAAGTATAAACTTTTAGAAGATAAAATGTTTGGAATGATGAGCAACATCTAGCTACAAATTACAACTCCCCCATCGAAGGACTGAGGGAAAAAACAATTCAAGAATATCATGTACAATAACAAACAAGGTGGTTCTCGAACTACGCGTCTCGCTTGCTTTAGTTTTGTGATTACCTGGGAAGAATGCAGGGGCACTGATAACGGTTGAAGGAGCAAGGGTTAGTGTAAAAAGAGAATGAAATGGTAAGTTATCACAAGCAAGAACCGATGAGCATGCCTAAAACAATGGTAGGTGACAAAAGCAATGTGGAAGGAAAATGTTGTCCAAAGTTATGGAAGTTTGAGTGGGGTGTGAGACGAGAGGATGAAAGCATGGAGATTACTGACACGACCATCATATAAAGGTTATAGTGCATGCATGACCCAAGTTTGATTCCAATTGGACTTCCAGTTTTCAAATGAGACAAGTTGGACAATTCCAGCCCATTTTACAACTTGACCTCAGATGACCTTTGACCTCAGATGACCTTTGACTATTGAATGCATGACCCAAGTTTGATTGCAATCGGACTTCAACTTTGCATATAAGACCAATTTGTCGAAACTTTAACCAAAATGACACATACGGACTACGTACAGAAATAGTGATTGCATAGTCTCTTTCTGAACTTCGTTCAGGCGAGACAAAAATACAGTTTTGCAAGATAGAGCGTTTTAGCAAGGACTGCATGCTAATTGGGACCTGGACACATCAAATGCATTGGACAGTGCTT
Organism: Hippasteria phrygiana; assembly: GCA_037893225.1. NCBI lineage: Eukaryota > Metazoa > Echinodermata > Asteroidea > Valvatida > Goniasteridae > Hippasteria > Hippasteria phrygiana. Next base: position 135,393 of record JAZGUH010000547.1, read on the forward strand.
TAAAAGTATTTTACAATAGTAATTCGTCATGCCTACGTCACAACTGGACAACACACGTCACGACACGCAGACCTACACAGTTATAAAGTAGGCCTCAAACCTTGTTCAGCTCGGAAGCATTTCTGATGTTTTCCAGAACTGAGACATCCTTAATGAAAGAGGCTACAGAAATCCCAAGCAGCCCGGTGGATTAATTGAAAGCAGTGCCGTGACGACCACGAACAGACCATGAAACACCGGCCGAGGCAGAGCTAAATCTACCGGTTCAAGGCAGCTTGGGTTGGTTGCTTGGCCATAGGAACACGCCCAGGGACGGCCTTGCGTGACCAAACAGGCATTTTGCCGGACGTGTACTTCTGGCAGATGGGATGATGAAATTAATCACAAGTCCGGAAAGAGGAGGCGGAAAGAATGATGAGAAAATAGGGGAGGAGGAAGAGGAGAGTTTATCAAAATGAGAATCGGGTTAGCCTGGTACTTTCATCGCCTTCCACTGTGACCCGGGTTCGAATCCCACCAGGGCCGACATGTGGATTGGGTTTTCAGTCCCTATACCCGATTCCGTGGGTTTCCCCAGAATATCATTCTGGAGGTTTTCCTCACACCTCTAAAACTGAACATTTCTTTTTTCAGGCTTTTGAGCTACAATGCGAAATGCACTTTTGAGGAATCCTTTATTTCATTACCACAAAGAATGAACAGAAATTAAAACAATAAAAAGATGGCACGGTGCTCACGTTACTGTGACCATTCAAAACCAATGCCAATGGGGACTGGACTGTTGACCTGGCTTCCGGCCTGTATCGTTACAAGTTCAGACTCCACACTGTAATCCGCTTAACTAGGGGGTAAGTGTACAACGTCACTGCTCTGTTGAAGTGTACCTATATTTATTGCAACATCGACTGTAGTCAAACGTCCAACTTTACCTACAGCTGTGGACATTTTCGTGAACTGCTGCAGGATTACGCCGTGACTGGTTCCTGAAATTGTTCGTATACATCATAGGAATGCAAGACAGGCTACCAGGCAACTGACCTAAGGTCATTTTGGTAAATGACATCACGCATCAATCGAAGACATCACCTTATGACGTCATGACGGAAGGTCTATATAATAATTGTGGGATATTCTTCAATATCATATCTACCAGGAATTTGTACAGATTTTCTGAGGTGGGAATGGGTAGGTTCCTACGTAACAATAATCTCACAGGTTGATAAACACGTTCATTTGATTTCTTTGGGGGAAATACCAGGTTCCTGGACATCACGGATCAGTGCAGTTAGACTTTGTGAAGTCAAGAAGCTTCGCTGGCGTGACATGCTGATAATACTCCTCGGCATAGCAAAGTGGCATTCCTCCATCCCCACAGTAATTTGTAGCTTTGTTTTAATCTTTACATGAAACAACCATGAAGCAATTAGCCCGTCCTATCCTTCCCTAGACCTCACTAGCTCAGCACCGTGTGTTTCCGAACCTAATCACTTCCCATGCATCACACGCTCCGGCCATTACCATCATTAATCACGGCACGGGGTCCCAGCAAAAACAGATTTGAAATTCATGGAATCATTTCTGGAAAATATTAATAGAAAAACGATATAAATGGCGCCTTGATTATGGGGGGAAATCTCCGGCAGGATTGGCGCGCAGTGCGCTGGCTCCATTAGGCATAACCGTGGAGGAAGGAATGTTCGGGCTGTAACTACTGAGGGCAAAGTTCTGCTGCATAACGTTCCACGACAAACTTGTCTAATATCTTATTAAAGAGGAACTAAAACGGTAATTTTTTTTTTGACTTTTATGACTTATCTGATAGTTTATGCCTCCCCAAAACTAATGTAACAAGTTTCATGATTCTGAAAAATCAAAAAAAATGTTTTTGAGCCTTTTCTTTCTGAGCCACTTTGACTCGATTCAGAAAAGGCCGAGGTCAACTGCGTGCCGTATCGCGCGAGTATTGACGTATACGTGTAGAAACATATGACGTCACTGTATTATACGACAATGTTTTACGTAGAGTCTGTACGTATTTGTTTGTCTAAGGCTAGTATTACTTGCTGTGCTTTTTGCTCATGATTCAGGAGTAACACTACGATAAACATATTTTAAAGTGTTGACATCTTTGTGAGACACATTTAGAATTGGGGTTGTCGGCTTGTTCTTGCTGAAAAGCTAGTTATTAGTCATACCATGGAGGAAGGATACTTTCCTTTGTTTGCAGTCGGCTTTTATTGGAACCTGCGCGGTGAGTTGTGTGTGAGCTGATGCTATACTCTAGTCTGGCGACTTTGCTTATGCAGCTCTCATAAGGACCCGCACCTTCTCAGAACCATACACACAATTTCTGTTATAAGGTACCAGACTCAATCGCATGCAGCGCATGCGGTACCGTGCGTGTACAATGCATGTTGAGTCAAGCGAGCGTGGACAGGGAGACGGCCGGGGCTCTGGCTGCTCAAGACGGCAACCGCAGGCAACGTCGTCGCGGTGGTGCGCGTGAGTCCGGGGCACGATTGGAACGCTCGGTGCCTAGAGTTGGAATGGCTCCAGCCTTCAAACGGAATTGTGCCTTCAAACCCAGCTGAGTTTTCATACTAACACTATCATCTATACAGTCTTTGGCGAAATGTTCTGCACATATTTTCGACCATTTCGACAGCCCAAAGCCCCAAAATCAGATATTGTATTGTCTACAAAGCGGACCCACTGTCGCCTTTGAGCTCCATTCAGCACTGGGAATCGCAGTAAGGTTAGGTCAGGGTTTTTGTCGCTGTTCCTCGTGCAACCCCCAACTACACACGATCGAGGCATAATGATTATCTCAGAACCATGCTCCTACTGAAATAATATCAAAATTAGACAAAATAGACGGGAAAACGGAGGAGTTAGGTCGACAAAAACTCTTCAGCAGCATCAACTCCACGTACGTACATGCATAGTGTTTGGCTGTAGCATCAACCGACTCTACACGTGTACGTCACGGGGTCACGTACATACATTTAACATACATAGGCCTAATGAGCTTTCGCGAAACAGGATAAATGGTTCAGAATAACAACCCTTTTTTTTTTAAATAAAAAATTCCTCTCGTCTGCAAACTAATCTCCATCAGTTAAAAGAGTATTTAAACTGTCGGAAAAGTCCAAAAAGTCAAAAAACAAATTGCCGTTTTAGTTCCTCTTTAATGACCTGTTGCAATTATACATTTGTTGCTGTCGTTTTCGAGCCACAATTCCAATAAATCTGTGGGCAAGTGTGATCAGGGCCGGGGAAGTAAGAACCACACATGGTGGGCCTGTTTGTTTCACACAGATCGGGAGGTGATCCAGGGCCGAACGAAAACAAACAGGATCGCGAATCCCTCTCGCTATATGTTGCATCCTGGGAGAATTTGTATTACACGACAATGTCGTCTGCTTCAGATTCTGTAGGGTTATTTTTATGATAAACTATCTAGTATTTCCGGAAAGTAAATAAATCGTACATAGCTTTAATAACAAAAATACACTGTAAAAGAATTATGAGTAAATACTGTCACAATAGCTCGTTAAATGCTTCAAATCTACGAAAAAATACCGTCACTTTTCTCTGTCCGTCTCGCACGTCGCCATCTTGGATCTTGCGAACCCACCTCGCGAGCAGGATCACTAAAAACGTGATCCGGAGCAGCTTTCGACGCTCCGGATCACTGATCGCGCTCCGGATCTGCGTGAAACAAACACGCCCGGTATGTGAAGAGTTTGATGCTTGTATAATCTAATGTTGAAACAGAGGTAGGCCTACTATAATTACTGCGTGGACGCAAAACGAAATTTGCTGTCAAAAAGAGTATCATTATACCTTTAATGAGAAAAGGGGCCGATTCCATGAACTTGAGATGATAGGCCTACAAATGAGATTTGCTCACTGAATCATCTCAATGACCCAAGTAACAAATTTTAGTTCCCGGTAATCTTCCGTGTGGAATCGGACAAGTTTTTTCAAAGGGCACAAACTTTTATTTTGTTAATGCAGATCAGAATAAATAGGTGCAGAAATGTTCATTCGAGTACATACCAAGCCACTTCGTTTTTGTCTTCTTTTTTTCCCATTTCAGATTTTTGGAAGATTTAAATCATGCATACAGATATAAAGACCGCGCTATGTGTAATATCTAAGAATCAAGTAAATCCACAAACCTTGAAGTAAGAAGTCATGTTTGGAGTAGAAGTGATGCAATCGTCCACAGGTCTCAAATGAAGCTCCCTCTTCGAAATTAGCCACCGTTTAACTAGAAAATGTTACCGATTCGGCTCCACACTCCGCTACTGAAGAACCCGGCTACTTCTTTGCGGTTACTCCATGGTACTCCCTGCTGCGTCCATAGCTCAAGATGCTCTTCACACCAAGGATGATACAACCCCAATATGATGACTAGATATGTGAGATTGCCCCGGGATACTTCACTTTAAGGCCTTCGAAACATCTTAGATTGTCACATGGTACGGGTAGCTGCCCAGTATTTTTTACCAGGCCCTTCCCGTGCCGGTCTTTCCTTGACCGTCTTGAGGTGTCAATGTGAACGAGTCTCACCATCAGCTGAGCTGAGATGCTTTACTCACGAGCTCGCTACCGCGTGGGTAGAGCTAGGTTCTCCCAGGAGAATCTCTCCCTGGTCCAGGCAAGATGCTTTCTAACCCCTCCCACCAGATAATTGCCCTCAATCACGGCACAAGGTGCCTGGTGTTAGACCCAGACCTCCCATATGCTGCCAAGCAAACCGCATATGGCGCGGGAAGGCTGGCATGCGGCTGGCATATGAAAGGCAGGCTTGTTGTGAGAGCGCGCGGTATACGGTTATAACCGAGCGTGCATGATGATTACGTGCGCAGTGTGAGAGATGCTGCTACAAGCCGTGGGCGTTCATTACGGCCGCACCGGCTCACAAACGGAATAATTCGGTCGGTGAACTGCACACAACGACCAGAGCCGTTCGTGCTCCGAGCTGAATGGCGCCACCAAGCGTGGAATTTGATTAAGGCTGTGAGCAAGGGGTGTGTTTCAAGCATGCGAACTTGTTTGGGCATAACCATTTGCGAGTTAAATTTGAATAACATCTGGTACACTGACGTGCTCAAAAATGCTTTGCACATTTTAACTTTGAATTCTCCAGACCAAAGAGACTGTTACTATATCGCATGATTCGGGGCAAGCCTTATGCTAGCAACCCCCAGCTCCGGAATGGTCTGGTGTCTTTGTGCCATTCTCACCCATTGTGAACAATGTATTGGTGCTAAGCGTCTCTTACGTAACTATGCAAGACTTGCCCCGAATCATGTGATATAGCAACAGTGTCTTTGGTCTGGAGAATTCAAAGTTAAAATGTGCCAAGCATTTGGAGCAAGTCAGTGTACCAGATGTTATGCAAATATAACTCGCAAATGGCCTAACGTAATGTGACGTCATCCAAGATCTTCATGATTAAAGAACATAAGTGTTATTTTAGATTTATGTCACAAAAAATGTAACTGAACTCCACTGGAATGAACGTAAATGTTCGTTCTTCCTACATTAACAGTTGATTGATGGCGTTAAATATGTGACTTCTTGACAACTGTCTAAAAACGAGTTTTATATTATAGTGTATCATACTGATATTTTCAAGCTGGCTATTCTTATTTAAATACAAGTGAATTAGCTGCTAGGAACGATGTAACATGGTGTACCTTAGTGTGACATTTGTTACGTCGATACATATTGTTCAACATATTTTTGTAATATATCTACAAAACCTTTTAAAAATTAGTATGGTTCCATTTTCTGGTCAGTTAATACAGTGGCGTAAATCCGTGCCCAAAAATGTGTGCAGATTTTCCACTACGACTGAGGACTTGGGACAATGGGGGATTAGTAAAAACAATACAACTGAGGACTTGAGCCCAAGTCCTCGGTAGTAGTCATGTATAAACCTTATGGGGCATGTTGAGAAAAAGTACAAACAAAGAGAACAATCGAAGGAAACACCCCAGGTCATCAGTAGTATAGTAAAACAGGGCTGGGTGAGTTTGTATAGCTATTCAAACCGTGGACCTTTAACAATGGGGACAATATGGTCCACGGTTAAGTCAAAGTCCACGGTTGAAAATCGTATACAAAACCAATGAGGATCCTTCCAAAAAAAGTTAAAGTACAAACAATTGGAGGAAAATAGGAGGTCCATGATTGAAGTTGGTGGTGGTGGGGGGGGGGGGGGGGGGGGGTGGGGGGATGAAGATTTGTTTTGTTCAAAATGACCCCAAAAAGTGGCCCCCCCCCCCCCCCCCCCCCCAATTTCCGCCTGCAAAATATTTCAGGTTGCACACCAATAAATCAACTTCCATCGACCCCAATGATAAATACGCCAACTTCCAAAATTCAGGGAAATACCTGTGTTTGAGACACACTTCAAATTAAAGCTTTTTTCAGTTTCTGTTCAATTTTGTGGGTATTAACCTATGACCTCTGGGAGAAATTTCCATTTAAAGATGACCCCCCCCCCCCAAAAAAAAAAAGTAGTCCCGTAGCCCATCGCCAGCTTGAAAGATGATGCCTGTAGGCTCCATTGCAAAATATAGCACTTTTAGGGCCCAATTTTATCCGAATTCCACAGTAATACAAGCTGGCAGTCCTGTGTACCGCTTTCAATCTTCTCTTTTGCAAACCCCTTAAGTTCATGGCCCACAAAATGCTCCTACACAGGCAGCAGAGAATTTTTGGCAGGCGTAGGCATTTTCGGCTCATTTACTGGTCTGCACCCTTTAAAAGCGACGGGGAGGGGGGGGGAGGGGTGGCGATAGAACGTGTGAGGGGGGGAGGGTGGCGATAGAACGTGAGGGTGTTGTTCAAAACAAGTACACCATGAACATGGACGCACTGCGTTTTGACGTTTTCGTTTGGAAATAGGCTTACAATTTTTTGTGGCAGCAAAATGTCGGGGGATGGTTTTATGGACCACCCCGGTCCAAAAATGGGGAGGATATATACCCCCATCCCTTGGGATTAACGTCCACAGTCAGTTATTTACTCTGCAAAGAAGATTTGTACACTAAATTTTGCAAACTACAAAGAAAAAGATGTAAAAGAGACACGGTGTCTCCATTACATCCGAGTCCTAAATATTTCCTGAAATTTCTCAGGCAACTCTAATGTTGAATGGTACAAAACTTGACCAAATCTGTCCCACATCCAAGACAAATATCATGAAAAAATATTCAAATAATTCTGTCGACAGTTGGTATGTAACTGGACATGTGGCAAATCATTACACGTTGTGTCGCAACTTCACGGAATGGCCCTATAATATTGAAATCCTATCCAAAAGAGATTGCCTATTTTTTTCCTGGCACTTTTTGGCGGTATATAATTATGTCAAACATTCTGTAAATATCCTGAGTAGCTCAACAATTTCAGCTCTGCATCATACTATCTTAACTCATCACTTCTTTACATTCAAACGGGTAGGAATCTCTTCAAGACAGCACCTGCTGCCCCCTCCGTATAATCCTCTGGCTACGCCCACCACCAGCATATCTCGCCAAGTTAAAAGGAAATATAATAATAAATATTGATCAGGATATGTCTTTAGGCTGAGGGAAATATTTATCAAGACTATATTCCCTGCAGGACTAATAGACGACTCCTCTACGTACGACAAGACTACCACGTGTGTTTCTGATCATGATTAGAACTGGCCTAAAAATAAATCTCAGCTATGACGTCATTGGCCGGCAAAGTGCTTTTTAGTTTTTCATTGAAATCTCAGCCGGTTTATGGCAGGAGGTTGTATATTTATAACTTCCAAGTAATTTCCAAGATGTCATCGTTTGAGAGGGAGTTTAATCAAGCTTTGGCGATTTGCAGATTGTTGGGGGCTTTTTTTTTCATTTGTAGTTGATGAACTGAGATTGCTGCTGTATAGCTAAAATGTTTAAATGTAGTGTAGGCCTACACGATTGGTAATTTTCCAATTTTGTTTTTACTGAATTATTACGAAATACCTTACTAGATTGTAAGTTAATAGTAGTCTCAATCATCCTGTGAAATTATACCACCAGGTGTACTGTCGTTGTCAAGAAAAGTGGAAATTTATATCGTTTTCCAACGATTTCCAACTGCCCTGTAGCCTTTAGTCAAGGCGCGCGTGGCTACTTGGACACGTAACGCGCCCTGAATGCCAGCATGTCCGGGGCGCGCCACTACGTCCGGGTAGCCACGCGCGCCTTGACTAAAGGCTATCATCCGCCCGACGGTTGAAAACGAGCGCCGTTTTTCTCTCGGTTTTTTCCGCCATCCAACAACGCAAAACTTTGAACAGGTCAGTGAAACGATATTTCCTATAACATACTAACCCCCAAATCCGCCCATTTCTGAAAATTGCAGCAATGACCAATCATGTACACTGCCTTTAATAGTGTTTACTGTTTGTCATACTGAGTTCATTTGCAGTTTAGTGTAGTCTACCTTTCTGGCTCCGACAAAACTATTTAATATGTAATGTATTTGCTATTTTGTCTAATATGGGTGGTGCTTTATTTCAGGTTCCATAGCTTGTCGATGTCAGTATTTATTGTATTAATCCTGGGGGTTCGAAGGCACAGTAATGCCTTTTTATGCTTTCGACATCACCCATATACCTCATTTCACTTCAATTTAATGCATTTTAAAATAAAATTTACTAAAAATCATTATAACAATACAGCACCACTTTATACCCTGGTTCGATTTCACGAAGTTCTACGATGTGTCTTAAGATGAGCACCAGTAGCGTTTGCTAAGTAACAAGTGACGTAACAATAGAAATCAAGTGGTGATTGTGTAAGCCTTTCACCATTAGATTAGTTTTGTGAAATCGACTTCTTTGAGGTTTAAGGGCAATGCATTAATTAAATTCAGTGAATTAAATTCTTCATTTAAAAAAATTGGTTTAGCATGAAATTATACAGTTTGTAATAAAAACAATCCCCTGAAATTATTTTGCACGTGTTCAATATAACGAATAAACTCGGATAAACAAGACCTCTCTCCAAAATAATTTTTAAAATAGGCAATTCATGATTAAACATGTTTGTCAAGGGATATATATGCAAGAAGGGATATATATATGTATATGCAAGAAGGGATATGGTTTTATGCCAACATAATGCACTCGCGTGGAAATCTTATAGTACTAGATATATCGTGCACATCACGATGCATTTTTACAACTTGTTATGCTCTAAACCATGAATTTCAGATAAGGCGCCCTCTGTTGTAGGAATTTGCACAGCCTTACATTTACCAGATGTGGTGGACGTTTTCAGCTTTGGCAAAGCAGTTGCTTTAAACTCTGATGTGTATGCAAACCAACGTGCCTAGGTCCTTACGGTGATTATTGGCTGCCTCAATTTTTTTATATTTGATTTTTCTTTTGGTATTCTCACGCAAGTGTCGTCTGCGAACTGAGCCAGTTGCATTCAATCAGAAAGATCTAATCAAAACATTTCATTTGTTGTTTTATAAGGTTAATAATCACATTTTAAATTTTAAATGTCAAAATTGCGTATTATCTCAAGGAGACACGGACAATAAAAACAACAGATTGCTCGGCACCAGCGAGAAGTCTGGAATCACAAATAAGTGACATTTACGATGAACAAAACGGACACCTCCGTGCAATGAAAAGAAGATAAAGCATCACCAACAGTGAATTGGGGCTGATTGCATGAATGACATCACGATGTATAGACTCGTGTTACACAATCAGGCCAAGCGGGATTCGAACCCGGATCAAAGAGGTGAACGGCGAGGAAAGGGGCCTGCGCCAACCCGACTCCCCAAACTGCAGATCTTACGTCATTATGACATCGTTTATCAAGGTATGAAGAGGATAGTTTTTGTAACATTTGGGACACGACGTGTGAGTTGACCGATCGGAGGACCGATGTCATGCCGCGTCACTCACACACTCGTTATGGTCACCCGTCGTGCGGGTCTTAAAATAGTTCCTCAGTCCCAGCTGTGGAATTCAAATATGACGTAGCCATCTCGAGCAGCCAATTCCCAAGGACTTGAGAATGCCACACGCGGTAAAATATTAATGCTCCTGATTTCATTATTCTCAATGAGTCTGCCTTTAAGCAGCACTGATCCAAGAAGCAGCTTCCTTATTCCTCTCAAGACGTATCGCCCTGCTCATTTGTCTCATCCTATAGTCAGCTTCATCCGATTTTTATTTATACGTTTAAAATGCGCATAATTGGATTTCAGATACGTGCTAGGGCTTAGTGACCGAAGGGTAAGACGCACATCCAAGCTAGGAATAGATTGCACGTTTACGTGACAAATGTCATGTTTCAAATGATTGAAATTCGTAACTTCCCTATCAACAAAAATGACTCAAAGAAATTAAAAGACGCATGCGATGACATAAACCTAAGCAGCAGTTTACTTAGCGTTTTCCTCATATATGTTTTTAAAATGTTTCAATTAGGATATTTTTAGCATGGATAAAATGCATGATTTTTTTAAAGAAAAAGAAAAATATTAACAAAACACCAACGTTATTTTTATAACAGATACCGGTTATAAAGTAATGAAATATAATATGAACATGGTGCAGTAACGGACCGTCTACATTTTACGGTACGTGTATATTGGACAGAAAATACTATTTTTCAAGAGCCCCTCTTTTTCCCTATTTCACTATTTTTCAAATGCAACATTTTCATGTTACCTTTAATATCTGTATTCGACTACAACCCCACTCCAAACTGCAATTGCCACTACCGTGAAAATCCTGATAATTTCGGAGGGCCGTTGAAATCGTACGGATTTGATTTTTTTCCGATTATCAAAATAAATTGAATGGCAGGGATGATTTAGTGGCGAGTTTCTATTGACAAACTACAGTGAATTTAATAATTAATATGGGGGAAAAACGCTCTTATGTCTACATGAAATATCAGTGGTAAAAACGTAGGAACTTGAGCCTTACTGAATATGTAGTCAAGAGCCACTTACGGACTATTACTGCTAGTGACAATTTCTAGTAATTCCAATTGCCAACGCAGTAATTTGCGTCTTTCCTAAGTAGCTTTTGTTATCACACACGACAGTAAAGTCTCGACTTGGTAAATGCATATTAAGCTTGCATTAATTATGTAAATGTAAACTATCAAGCTAAACTAGAAAGATTTGCTAGTGTAAGACACTGAGTCATAAGTGAGCACCGTATAGGAAAGCAACGCTAAAACTGCGTTATCGTGAATCGAATTCTTTGAAATCATCATAATACATTTAGTACAAACAACAGTTTGACAATTTTAATTGAGCTGGCTCTTGTTATTGTTTTCATTTTTGATTGTTTTAAATTATCGCCGGTTGTCGTCACAACACGTGGCCGCACTGAAGCTGTGGACTATAATGGGATAAGCTATAGGACTATATACGTTTTGAAATCACAGTAGATAATTTCGCTTTACAATTTATCGATCCTGCATATGATTGCTATTCGATCGATAACAAACACATGACATATCATGTCCATAAAAGATTGCATGACATTTGAATATCATTCTTGAAAATGTTAGAGTTATGTTGACACATTAACCAGACTTTAAACGCCAGAGCGGGAAAGTGGCGGGGTGAAACATGAAAGCGGGGAATTGTTTATTCTACTAGGGAGTACCATTTGCTTTTCTTGTTACACGTGCATGACTTTTATATAGATGGCACCTAATAAGACTGTCCGTGCACCTCAAAGGCTGTCATCATCAGAAGCCTCTTAATGTGGATAAAAAATACCTTAAGCATTCTTACGGAATTTGACATATCTAACATCTCATGCAAATATTCAAATCCACAGAGACGTCATACAGGCAATACACAGCATCACACAATAGTGCGGCTGAAGCTCTTGCATTGATGCATTGGCAGACACCCAAACGGAAACGTGTTTATGCTTATTGCTTCTCGACTGATCCAAATTCGACTGAAATGCCTTCGGCAATTCTAAACTCCACCAACAACAAAAAACCTGGCTCATTCAGAAGAAAGATTGCCGAATTATTAACTGGGTTTCGGGATTCTGATATGTCACTCGTTGCTATCTACCGTAGATAACCCCGCGTTGTGAATGGTTTCGTCCGTCTACACGTACGTACAGCGCACGTAGTACAATCTTATATAATTGATCTGTGTACGCCTATATAACTGAATTATTTTACTCTCGGCAGCATCCACATGGTACAACCACTTCCCCTGCGACGACAACAAAAGACTTGGAATTTACGATTCACGATTTAAAGAGTCTGATTAAAAGTTATTTCGCAGTACCCAGAATTCTAATCTCACGAGTAGTCCCCGAGGTAGTATGTTGATGATGTATCCTGTCTACAACGCGGGCTGACGTTGCGCCAGAACGTCACTACGTACGTAACCGTCCTGTACAGTGCACTTTTGTGGATAGAGTGTGTAGTTGTAACCTCTGTCTGGCGTATTGTGGTTGCAGTATTTATGTCATAATCTCGGAGTCTGGCCGGATCGATGCGATTTTTGTTCGGAAAAACACCGCATGATGTTACCCAGCTTTATTACGATGTCTTGGGCCTATACGAGAGAAGTGTATACTCGGTACTTGGGCTCGGGTTGATGCGTGCTCTACTGCACGAGAGTGCTGAACAATACTGGACGTACATCTTCTATCCAATGGAATCTACCAGCGACAGAATCATGAAACAGGTAGATGGAACTCAATACCATGCTGCAGGGGATCTCCCTGCCTCGTCACGAGTTGAAGACCCCTTGGCCTGCCCGGGAAACTTCATCAAAATACAGGTGCTGAGCCGAGGGGCGTTCAGCAAAGTTGAACTGGCCGTGCAGAAGACCACGGGGAAACGACTGGTGCTGAAATATCACAACAAGATGCGAACTCGCATGGCGGAGTACCTGAAGGAATTTCAGACCAGCTGCCGCCTGATTCACCCAGCTATCCTTGTCACCTATGACCAGCCCATCGAGACAGACACGGCTTTTATCATTGTTCAGGAGTACGCGACCCATGGTGATCTCCTGGAAGCAATACCTCCACAACAAGGGCTTGATGAGGACAGGGCCAAGGCCTGTCTCAACCAGACCGCCTCTGCTCTAACCTTCATGCACAAGAGACTGCTCGTGCATGGCAACGTCAAACCAGAGAACATCCTCATCTTTGATGCCAACATGACAACCGTCAAACTCTCCGACTTCAGAAACACTCAGCGACAGGGCGACACCATAAATAAACGGAGCCCCAACGTGCCCTACACAGCACCAGAAATTTGCTCGACCGTCATCAACGAAGGCTACCCGGCAGACTACGGCCAAGACATCTGGGCGTTCGGTGTCCTCGTCTTCTGCGTTCTCTCCGGAATCTTCCCATGGGGGACAGCTACTCCGGAGGACACATCCTTCCGGAACTTCACCCAGTGGCAGAAACGGAGGAAGAACCTCGTCCCCGTGGAGTGGAGGAAACTCTCCTCAAAGATGCAGAAGTTTCTCCGGAAGATTCTGGACCCGACTGCGGAACGGCGATGTCCTGTGAGCGAAATCAACAAGTACATACATGAAAAATGGCTTCAATCCCAACCTGTAGGTGATCATGGTCATGAGACACCTAGTGATGCGACAGCCATGAAGGAACTCAGAGTAATGCTTGAGAGTCATGGTGTAGTAACCTGTGCTGATAGCTCCGCCAAGAGACAGAGGATCGACGAATGGGTACAAGCTTGTCATCAACCAGAGGAACACAGCAAGTCTCAATGTACATCTTCAAGATAACTATCTTCAGCAAGTTTAAAGACGAACATGAAGACAAATATTGTCGAACTGGCCCCATTTTTGCGGAAATACGGATATGCCGTTCATTTCATGCATACGATTATAACGATGGAATTGTATCTTTTGTGTGAACATATCTCTGGTAAAGAATGTTTCTTGTTTCAGACTGGTCTGAAAAAAACCCAGTGAAATCATGAACTGGTAATAACGAAGAGCTGAATTTGTTGGTCTTTTGAGACACAGATATTTGTTAAATTAGAACAGTTCGTGCAAAATGCGCCGATAGCTATCATGAAGCAGGCCTTTGGACAAATCTAAAATCGAGTTTTGTCATGTGAACTTAATGAATAAATATTGCTTGCATTTCATATATTGTATATTCAACTGAATTTTAAAACAAATCTAATTTTACAAAAAGCACCATAAATAAACCTTAAAACAATAGCATAAATTATGCTCAATTTTAATCGTATATTTTCAAGAACACTATCTCAGGGGACGTTCATCAACCTTCAAAGATATAAGGAATAACTCAATTTATATATGATACTTTGAGATGTTCCCTTGAGTAGCACAATATCATGTCCTTTGTGAACTCCCAAGTAGATTATTCAGTGTATGACCAAACTATAAATGCTACATCATTAAGAGCCATAAACCGACACTCAAACGTACGTCATCATAATATGAAATAACAAACCACTACTTTCAGCACTAAGTAGCCCCTCTTTAAATATATCATGCAAAATTGCGCGCCAAAAAATCGTTCTGATGACGCGCAGGGCTAACAAAAACAGCCGGCAGATCGAGCGGGAACGAGCGCCGAGAGCTCGCATTGGGTTGTGTTTGTTCTATCTCTCACCATCCATGCGAACCTAAAACCAATCTCAGACAACATTTCCTCCAATATCAATAGCGTACACGAGTAAACTGCCGGTGGCCACATAATGAGGATCAGTTTTTACTGCAAGGAGAATGTGAAAATACACTCGGCCAAAAAGAAAGTTCCCGCCTTGTACTTTTTTGAACAACTCAAGAATACTGTAATCATTTTAAACACTTCAAAAAATCATAAATGCAAACAAAGGTTCTGCTTCTAATGATGCGTCATTTATGCCACACGACGTTTGCTTGAGGGGGGAATTAGATTTGTCGAATTGGGTGCAAAAATTTAAGTGGCACTTTTACGATGCAGACTCAATATTGCATTGAAACTATGTGTAGGGCCTACAAACGTTTTCATTATAAATGTCAACACTAAACATGATTTATCAAAACTGCTGCTGAAATCGTGAAGTCAATTCGCGATTGTTTGACATTTAAGGGGGCTTTTGCTAAAGGATGATGACACAATTTCAAGGTAAAACACGTTTATATTTAACTGTAAGTTGTTTTTCATAAATACTTTTCTATTGTTAGGTTACTCGTGGTTTTGCATGCATGTCCTATTTGGGGCCAAATTTAAGGCTACATTGCCTTATATAGATTTGTAGCCAAGACTTTTAACTTTTACGAAAAATAGCCACATTTTGATCTTATATCTTTAAAAAGGCAAACATGAAAATCAACAGTTAATTATGAACGTGTTTTAATCTATTATTTTTGCAGCTAATTCGACAAATCTCATTTCTCCTCTGAAACAAACGTCGTGTGTCATAAATGACGCATCATTAGAAGCAGAACCTTTTTCTGCATTTATGACTTCTTGAGGTTTTTAAAATGATTACAGTATTCTTCAGTTATTCAAAAAAGTACAAGGCGGGAACTTTCTTTTTTGGCCGAGTGTATATAAAGGGGCTTTGTTATGCACACGAAGAGCTTCGATTCGAGTTCATTATAGCTTTTCGTTTTTTTTATGGTGAGATTGTTCCCCGACTCGTACCACAGCCACCGAGTACTCAAAACAAATTAATATGCAGTCTGTAAATTAAATTAACAACCTTAAAGAACTGCGACAGTATTAATTTTTTAAAAGCATTGCGGCTACTTTCCATTTTTAGTTGTCTTTGATAAATACAATTTTAAAAACCCATTATAATCACGGGAAGGGAAGAAATAATTTTCAATAATTTTAAATTAATATAATAATCAAACGCGATGAAACCAAAAGCAAAAGTTACGGCAAAATATGCACACACAAAATGAAGATAACAAATTAGGTAAATATGTACTAATAAAATGTGTTATAAAAAAAAAACACAACCACAGTCAAAAGCAAGCTGTGTATAAATAAACGAGAAAAATAGGCAAAGAACTTCAAGAAAAAGAAAAACGGCTTTTCCGCATTGCTATGCGGAAAAGCCAACGAGCCGACACTGTCAAAACAAAAAACCACACTGTGTTTACCCGTTTATAGAACAGCAGAACTAAAAATGACACCGATAATCCTAATTAGTAGAGGAAAAATTCAAGACACAACTTCTCCCCCGTGGGTCCCTGAGGTCAAACATCTTGCTTTAGTTCCTGACAAGCTGAGGGGCCAAGAAATTCTACCCATGCAAAATCTCTTTAGCAAGACAAGCTCTGCTAATTTCTAGCTGTGCGTATACGGGGCACACACCGGGGGCACGTACGTGTATGTGGATCGTTTGGTGAACCATCTGGCTATTTTCAGGGTCGATGTTCTTCGAGGTGAGAGCATGAGGCGTAGTGCATAATTGGTTGAAATGATTGAAATGCCATAAGAGAGTAATGAATGAATAAGAAATGACAAATGGCTTGCCATTGAATCATTGGTGGTATTAAGGTAGTGGATAAAAATACATTTTTTTCACGCACATTATTTTAAAGGTATAGCTTTGGTAATGATACAAAAAATGATGAGTTTCAATCTGAAAGTTTACTGTATATAGAAAATATCAGTACCAAATCTCCTGAGAAATATTAAGTTCGTCTGAAATGCTGTCATCTTCGAAAACAAAAATGTATCTGTATGGAGTCATCCAAAATGCCGTAAATTTCGATTTTCAATAATCGAAATAAGCAAATATGAAAGTGCACGAAATTGTTGTTAAAACAAAATCGGTTTTCAGTATTTTCTCGTGACTTAGATAGTAGTTTGAGTTGAAACGTTCACAGGTTGTTTATCTCATGTCTATTTTGAATCACACAAAGTATGCACGTCTGCAAATGCGTAGTCAGCAGTCCTATAATGCTATATAATACAGGACATTTGTAAAGCGCACGTATTCACAAAGACCACGGTGCTATATTATTACCCCTGGTCATCAGGCCTATTAATCATTCCTGAAACCTTCTCAGCTCCCTATGGGGAGTATACAGCCCCGGCTACAAGTTAAGCGCACACAGGCTAATCAAACACATAACCATCACTGCCCTTACGGGTACCCATTTACTCCTGGGTAGAGAGAAGCAACTTGTGACAAAGTGCCTTGCTCAAGGACACAAGCACCAGCCGGTCTCGAACCCACAATCTGCAGTATCACCGAGATCTTGAGTTCGATACACTAAGCCGGGTTTCACGTTTCTTTCAAAGGCTAAATGACATAAAGACACAAAGTGACAAGTGAACCAATTTAGTTTTTTTTTAAGTTGGGAAACGCTTGGCAATAGGCATATTTGTTAAATTTCTTTGTCTCTGTCGCAGAAAAAAACAATTCATTAAAGAGAAATGTCAAGGTTTCGCTGTTTTGATTATTTATCTTTTACAGCTGCAATTGCTCCAACTTGATTTATTCCTCTGATGCACCTGACCCGACCATCTCTAATCAAAGCACATTGGCCTGCTGGATTTATGAGAGCATCACAGCTATGTTGATTCATCATTCGGTGGCTTTTACTCATGCAGTAAAACCGTGCATTGTGGAAGACGTAGTGGAAAATGCCAAAGAGAAAAGAATTATTCCACCCATAAGGACGTCTTTGAATCAAATAGGCAGGTAGGTTTTGTCCCTTGTTCCATAATGGGTATGAGGGCCGGGGAAGCCAGGGCGTCACTGCTTCAAACTATAGGCCTATATGCAAAAACATTCACTTCAGATCTCGAAAATAAATACAGTAGTATTAAAATTTGGTTTATGAGTGCATTTATTCAATTGGTATTAGCTTAAATTAAGCGTTATAGGTTTGAAGCACCTCGTTGCTATTTATGCAACACACGAACAGACCTTAATCACAGTCGTCGGACATTAGCGGTTGGCGGTCCCAAAAGATTGACCAAAGATGGCGGACATGGACAATTCGCATTTCGCAATATACACAAAATAAGCAGCCACGTCTGGGCAGAAGTCTGAAGTTGTCGTACCTCTCTTTATACGGCCGGCTCTGAACCAAAGCCGAGCCGTAAGTGGAGTTACGACAATGGGGTTTCTTATTAATGTTGGACTACGGCAGATTATGCATCGGGTACACATTGAACTATGAAAAGCAATAGCTACATGCTTCACTTCGCACATAACGAGCAGCCATCTTTTGTCCAAATTGTGTACTTGTCGCAGCTCTCTCAATGTACCTCTCTGGGCCTAAACTATCTTTATGTACATGTATGTGTGTAGATCCTGAAACACCACATACAAATCTTCATCACAGGAGCCAAATGAACGCATTCACACGTTGCTGATCACTTCGATTCAGAAACAAACTCATCAGCATTATTTTCTGTCCATGCTCAAGGCTCAATATTCAGCAACGTCATGGTTGGATGGCTATTCCTTGGTAACACTTAATGAGAAGATGACGAGGGTCAAATCACTGCATGATTATACAGAACGACATCCATGCCTTACGAGCATTCAGCTGCATCTTCATGAGACTTGCTTCGTCTGTATTTTCATCCACGATTGAAGAGCCCACTGATTCCACAACTCTGAACCCTTATAAAATAGATACCCGGTAAATTAAAATAAACTGTTCTTTTTTTGGTATACTCGATATGATTCAAATGATTACATTTGATTTTGAATCATCTCAAGCGCCTTAAGTGTCAGATTTCATTACTTCATGCGCATGGAATTGAACAAATTCATAGAGTGAAAATGGATCCAGCAGGTGAGAAATTCCAAAAATGTCCATCTGTTTTCTTCGTTAGTTACCTGCCCTATATCCAGAGTCTGATTGTGTAAAATGTACAAAGAAAATGTAGGAAAAAACGCAGCGTTGACACCTGGCATTCAGACTGGTGCCGCCTGTGTAAGCAGCCAAAGCGCTACAGTCCAAGGGCACCACTGAATTTTTCCAATTTTCCGACGGTCCGACTTTTCCAAACCCATGCCAACGAGCGTCCCCGAAATGATTTTCGTCAATGATTTTCAGACAAAAAACGCATTTCCAAGGGATGGTCGTGTGCATTATTATACTCTTTAGTACAATTTTAGTATAAAAAGCCTTTGTAGCCCAATTGGGCGCTTGCACGGAAGAGCGTTGGACCACAAGTGACCTGTGGCCAATTTTACGGAGCTGCTAAGCACAAAACTTTGCTGAGCACCGAACAAGTCTTGCTTAGTTAAACCAGGTTACCAGCTAAAAGGTCATGGGATTTTCATGCTAAGCAAACAACAGCTGAATGCCAGCCACAAGCGATACACTTCACATCACAATTTGGTTGGTAATCCCGTATTTTTTTTACCAAGGAAGACTTTTCATGCTAAGCAATTTTTTGTCTTTAGCATCGCCGTGAAATTGGCCCCTGGCAGAAATTGGCTTCGCAGAGCAATGTTTTGCTTAGAAAACACGGGTTATGTAATGTATATTACCCGTAACTGTTTCTCAGCTGATATTTTGCTTAGCAGGATCTGGGCCGGGTTTACAAGGCTTCACTCGATGAGTTGTTGGAGAACAACGATTTTACCTTCAGTTGGCTTCTTTATAATTTACGGCACTCCAGAAAGACGAGCGTTTGTTTCTATTTCGGCATTGTTGATTAGTAACAGCTGGTAAGACGATCACATGTCAGCTGTCAAAAAACGATCGTATAGTATGTCTTGTGGGTGTGTACGCAAGTACGTGTATACACAACACAGTATAAGTACATGTACAAGGCGTGCAACGCGCCGCACGTGTTTTAGTCTTTTCTCCAGTCTAATTTTGCTACACTGTGCTGCGTGTACGTGCATTGTACAGTGGCTTGCACTGGACCAAGGCTACACCAACAATGCAATACATGCACGTGCGCTATAATAAACGGCGCGGAGGGGACGGCGACAAAATTATGTTGGAGTTTAGAAAACGGTCAAAGAAACGACACATATTTTACATCATACTATGTACTATTCTATCGTCAAATTTTTTGGAAATACCTGGAATTTCGGGCAACGTAAACTTGACTAATTCACACATAATACACACTTAGAAAAATCGTAAACGCTGCGAAAAGCTAGAAAACATCGCGATAATCTTCGGTGTATCAGGAAGAATGTCTTCCTCCATGGGTATATCGAATTACCCGATATTTCGGGGTTTTTAAGGGGCCGATTGATTTTCGATATGAAACAATTTCGAAATACTCTTTAACTACCAGAGTAAACACAATATAGCTTCGGGGTTGTTGTTGTTGTTGCTTTTGAATATACGAATTCACCGTTATACCCACATACGGTCGGTGCGTTATGAATGCAGGGTAAACATGAACGGTTCGAGACCGCAATTTTTGTAGGGGATGATATTATTATTTAGCACCTAAGGGATTACATTTTTTTTTGAGAACCGGGTTCCGGAAGACTGTGAAATTCTTTGAATTTGAAAACAACTTTCGGGTGGGGAGCATGGGGGACGTTTTAAGATGGGTATTTTTTTCCAGATTTTGTTTTGCTTGAGATTTTTCGAGAATTTTTTTGAAAGATCAGAGATAATTAAAATATTTAATCTGCTTGAAAAAATAAATAGCAACATTTCTGGAATACTTTATAAATGTCTACATGACAAGGAACACCCACGTTTTCTTATCGAATAATTACTTTATAAATGTCTACATGACAAGGAACACCCACGTTTTCTTATCGAATAATTACTTTATAAATGTCTACATGACAAGGAACACCCACGTTTTCTTATCGAATAATTACTTTATAAATGTCTGCATGACAAGGAACACCCACGTTTTCTTATCGAATAATTACTTTATAAATGTCTACATGACAAGGAACACCGCCACGTTTTCTTATCGAATAATTACTTTATAAATGTCGAATTATTTCCGACCCGGAAATAATTTTGGCGTACTATGTTTGTGTGCCTTAGATGTGCGAAAGTAACAAAGAAAAGGGCCCTTTTTTAGGGTTACAGACGTCCAAAATACACAAAGGTTTGTTTTTCGTTAACATAAAATATGTTTGGAACAAAATAGTTGTTTAACAGAAGAAAAACAAGGTGGTTCTCGAACCACGCGTCTCGCCTGCTCAAACGTTAATCATGTTATCTGCACATTTTTACACCGTAATCGGCACAATAGCACGATAACCAATTTTACAATTGCAGCCTCTTTTACAACTTGACCTCACATGACCTTTGACCTAAGTACTTGACCTTTGACACGACCATCATATAAAGGTTGCAATATTGAATGCATGACCCAAGTTTGATTCCAATTGGACTTCCAGTTTCAAATGAGACAAATTTTACAATTCCAGCCTATTTTACAACTTGACAGCAAATGACCTTTGACCTCAGTACTTGACCTTTGACACAAGTTTCATATAAAGGTTGCACTATTGAATGCATGACCCAAGTTTGATTGCAATTGGACTTTAATTTTGCATATAAGACCAATTTGTCGAAACTTTAACCAGAATGACACATACGGACTACGGACGAGCGGCCCGACGGACGGACGGACTACGTACAAAAATAGTGATTGCATACTGCATAGTCTCTTTCTGAACTTCGTTCAGGCGAGACAAAAAAATCAATTTCTTTGAAAGATACGGTAGCCTACAGAAAGTATATCTTTAAGCAAATTCGTCAGTGGTACATTTCTGGCGCGTTTATGCACTTATGTTTCTTTGTACTTCTGTGAACTTCTCATCGCTGACTCCAATGCATTCATGGTACTTATCTAGAAAATACTAAGGGATGTTAGGATGGTGACTCGTTCAATCACCCCAGAGAAGGTGTACATTAGATTCCAGCAGCTGCTGCGTGTAAAATAATACTGTATAGCGATACTGTCAAAACGGGCTTTGGTTAAATGAAATTTCAAGTCCATCTTGCATTTTCTGACTTCTCTCTTATACACACAGAACGACTACGAACATTGTTTACCTAGATGTGGCATAAAATCTTGAAATGCTTTCACGTCTTGGTAATCCTCCAGGTTTTGTTTACTGAATTATTACGAAATACCTTACTAGACTGTAAGTTAACAGTAGTCTCAATCATCCTGTGAAATTATGGCACCAGGTGTGCTGTCGTTGTCAAGAAAAGTGGAAATCGTTGGAAATCTGCCCTGTAGCCTTTCAATAGTCAAAGCGCGCGTGGCTACCGGACGAGTGGCACGCCCCGGACATGTTGGCGCCTTGACTAAAGGCTATCACCCGCCCGACGGTTGAAAGCGAGCGCCGTTTTTCTCTCGTTTTTTTTCCGCCATCCAACAACGCAAAACTTTGAACAGGTCAGTGGAACGATATTTCCTATAAAATACTAACCCCCAAATCCGCCCATTCCTGAAAATTGCAACAATGACCAATCATGTACACTGCCCTTAAAGTAATATTTATTGATTTCTTTGTATCATTGTCAGGTAAAGTCAGTAGTATAGTATTGATTCTTGGCATATTTCTATAGTGATTGGTATCGATATGATTAAAAGCTTTTGAATTATGCCTTATTCGAAAATCACCGGGATCACTGGTTCAGTTAATTGCTGCTACATAATCGAAGCACAGCCTACACTCGTGAATCTGACCAAAACAAGTATTGCACAATAATAATCACGAAAAAGATTTCAAGTTGGTCGTTAGCTTCACTTCCATGGGATTCGCATTCTTGTAAAAACCCCGGTTTCAAAGAATCTCATGAAAACTATGACAGCAACAGAGGAAATCAACGAAGATCACTGCTTGTAAAAAGCTACTATGCAATATCATTACGCCACACCATTATCCCTATTTAAACGCAAATAAGCGCCTCATTGCTTAAAAAAAGAAACTGATCTTACGTCACTTGTACAGCACAAAGGGTAAAACTAAGTAGGCAGAGGAAACATACGTGTACCAGTCGCCGTTCTCTCGCCCTGGTATTGGACATTTGCATAGCCAACAATCTTGGATATTATAATTAGGTGGATTGCAGACGACGAAGTGTTCTGAGCTTTTGTGATAGAGATATGGCATATGATGCACGATATGGGGCAGATGGAACCCCCCCCCCCCCCCCTCTTTTGTGTTGGTCATTGTGTTCCCGGAATCTCAGGAATTCTTTTCAGATCTCTAGGGGGGATGTGTTAGGTAACAATAGTCTAGAGAGTGTATAGGGTATAGGGACAAAGGGGGGGGGGGGGTAACCCCTTAGCCCCATATCGTGCTGGGTATATAATAATGGCTGCGACAGCGTTTAAAAAATGGGAAAATAGCAAATTTTTGTGACTCTAGTTTGGTGACATTTTTGAAGGTTATTAATTATGTACTGTTTTTCTAGTGGTTATATTTGGGAAAATTCTTTTCACCGGCAATCGTTACGGGTAATTATTTCGAATTATCAGCTGGTTATTGCAGTAATCAATCAGAAAAAGGCGAGGCACTTTCCCAGCCAGGGTTTGCTATTGAGAACGAGGTCGAAAGTAGATCCTGGGAACGAGGTTGATCATGCGCGCCTTCGAAATTTTGCCATACACTTCATTTACCTATAAATCTTATTCATAAATACCAAAGACAGTTTACCCGTTTCTATTGGTCGAGAGCTAGTCACGTGGTTTTAAACGGCCGATAAAACACCAACTGTTTTTAAACACTTGTTGTTGCAACAAACGTGGCCTCTGAACCAGGACGTCCATATAAGGTGCCACGCGTGCAATGCATGTCATGGTGCACTTGCGTAAAATAAACGGGTGTTTTGATGTGCCAACTATAGGGGCCTCGACGTTGACAATGACCAAAAAAACATCAATTATATCCTTTCCTTGCATGTACTTATACGGTAGATTTAAGGACGAGAATTTACAGAATGCATCTTTATCACCTGCCAGCATCATCATCATCGTCTTGGGTCATTATCAGCGTCCAGGACCCAAGGCGGTTTTAAACGTACTTCAAACGTACCGACCCAGTGCATATTTATTCCCTTTATGACCAAACAACCCATCAATTATGCCCCTTCCTTGCATGTACTTATGCGGCATCACAAGGACGAGAATTTACAGAATGCATCTTTATCATCTGCCAGCATCATCATTATGACCTCTGACCTCTCGAGTTAGATTGCCTGCGCACGCCTCGACTCTTTCTTCACTTCAATCAGCAAAGGGCAGAATGTCTAGTACCGGTACTTTACCATCCAGTGTCCTCTTACACCGCGTTCGATTACTTACCCTGCGCTTACTCGTGCAAGCGCGAGCCCGTTCGATTTAGCTCTCACGTGACTTCTCGCGCTTACTCGGGCCTGGCTCTACTAACCGACACGCCGAGCGGGTTTAGGGTAAGTATCCCATAAGGCCATGCTAAAAACATGGCTGCCACGTCCGGCGATGCGCTAGCGGTGGGAAATTAATTCAAAACAGCGACAAATATTTATTTCCAAATTACTCTGGACGATTGACGTAAATGTGTACATATTGCGAATGAAGCACCATGGCTTCAGTCAAGTTTGTCAGCTTATTTAAAACCAATCCACTTTAAAATAGGGCTCCTCCGATTCTGTCTGTCCATCAATCATGGACACTAAAGGCAGATTCATGAAAATTGTAAGTTGCTTTAATTCCTTAAAATATTATATCACTGAAAAGGGTAAAAAAATAGATATAAATTGAGGGCCATTGGTCATGATAGGTTAACCCTAGTAGGCCATGCAAAGCTATGGATTTTTGTTGATTAAATGTTTGGTCATTTTGGAGGACAATTTCAGTTATAAAATTGTGACCATATTGCTAAATTGCTAAAAAAAATTGTTGAAAATTTGAGCCTCGTTCATTTCTTATCAATTTGTTATAAAATTAAAAATAATTCTATGAGTCATTTAAAATAGAAACAATTAACAAACACCAATTATTTGTCAATAAATGATCAAAAAATAAATAAAAAACAAATTATAAGCGCTGACAGAAAATTGGGTATCGCAAATAGCGCCACCAGCAGCCGATTTCACGAAACCGTGCGCAACTTACGCCATTGCGTAAGACTTGCGCTATAAAAATGTTGCGCAGCTGCGCTACATCCTTGCGATCCATTTCACGAAACAGTGCGTAGCTGCGCAATGTTTTATTTATTTTATACATCGCGGACGAGGCTGAATGCCGCTTTTACGACGACTGTTTTAGTACAACAATAAAAATACATAGAACAGTCGTAAAATTTAACTGTGAGGCGCCATTTTGAAACTTTTCACTTTTGAAACTTTGCTCCGAAAAAAAAAATGATGGCAACTTTCGGAAATATCTCACAGGTAAACCTGCAGCGGATGATCATTTCATTACTCTCTGAAACTTGTGGCGCAAGTCAGCGACTTACGCACTGCATAACTTTCGTGAAATCGATTTTAAAATGTTGCGCAACTTACGCAATAAATTGTGGCGTAAGTAGAGTTGCGCAATTGCGCAAGGTTTCGTGAAAACGGCTGCTGCAGGCCTACTACTAGAGATGTTGTCACTGGCCGCGTTGACGTCACTCGGGTGACCCGAGATCGTTCGTTTACTCTAACGTACTGCGCATGTGCAACTTTCCCCGATGTTGGAGGCACGAGTAAGCGCGGGTAAGTAATCGAACACGCTGAGCGTAACTGACAAGCGACAAAACATCACAACCGACAAGACATCACAACCGACTTCTTCAATATCTAAGCCATTGGTATATCTTTACATAGAGGCCTATACCCACTTAAAAATTGATGCTTCGCGCAGCATGCAATGCTGAGATTTTTAAGTTTTCCGCAATATGTTAGAAGGGTTTATTTGTGTCATTTGGATTTCTGCCTTACAAAATAGAATTTATGTAGCTGTAGAAAATAACACATTGTGGATTTGTATTAGGATTATGTTAGTTTACTTCAGAAAAAGGAGTGATTTACACTTGATTTGATTTCAGTTGGCTTATTTAGAAATATCTAATTAGGTATAGGCCCTATTATACAAACTTTAAAACGTGAAATAATATGGACAACACAAAGTTTTACATGTGCGTGTACATTTAGATCTGCCCCTTGACTTGCACTGTAGGCCCAGCTGACATAAATCGTAGGTTATTTTCATATTTGGTTGGCGTTCAATTTGACCATTCCACCGTAACCCAAACCTGAAACTACGAGCAACAAAGAGCGAGATTGAGAGTCAAATCTCGAGGAGACTCGCGAGAATTTAAAGGTATACATGAACTCCCAATATGGGTGCATGACTGACGGATTAGTCCCGGGTCATGGCAATGGACCGATCCGGCCTGTCAATCAAACAGCGCGCATTGACCAATGGGATAACGACTTTTGGTTAGCAACAGTTGCTACAGGCGTAGTCCACCATTAGCTCGGTCAAGCTCGGTCAAACATGCGCTGTGAAAAGTGTACACAAACAAATGTGTTTGGTGCGGCCGGGCACCGTATTTTTTCAATAAAAGTGCGGCTGTAGCCTACAGTGTAGGTGTTTATATTTAATGGGGTAGTTTAAGAAATGGTTAAAATATGCTGTCATGGCATATGTAAATCAGACACCAGGTACTCAAATCAGGACATCGTTTTTCTTCCCGTTTCCAAAACCGAAAACAAATTTGGAAAAATGTTTAAGATGGATTAAAGCGTGTGGCCGGCCGCAATCCGATCTGAATATCAAGAAGGACAAGTACGTATGCTCTGAGGTAGGATTCGCAGTTAACATGTTTAATATTCTGTACATGAATAGGAGATAGAAAGAATTCCATATCCGGACATCATCCGTGTTCCTGCGTACAAAAACCCATAGTTTTCTCATTCCTAAACACTATTAGGCTATCCAACTTCCGAAATTTAAGCGTCCTTTGTGGTAAAGCTGGGACATCCTCAGCATTAAAAATCTGATGTCCGGATATGGAATTCTTTCCGACCAAGCAATGAAGCATGTCAAGCAACTGTAACCGAGTTGTTTCCGGTTAGGCCGCAGATCAGTGACAATTGAGGAGTCAGAGAAGTTTCTTTGTTTTCTGAATGATCCGGGTTTTATTGCGTTTGGTTGAGATATAGTGGTTACAATTGTTCATTGAACAGAAAAAAACGACAGTCATTAATAACGAGGAATTCCAATATTATGTTGCCGGCCGTATAGGCTCAAAAGAAGAGGGCACGGTCACTAGTACTAGTAGTATGACGAATACAGGTTGCGGAAAAGTTGCGTATTCTGCACCTTTGCCTCCGTTTGCCTGATGACGGATGTCAGATCGGCAGTATAGGGCTAATTGTTTTTATAGCAATAAAGACGAAGGTGTTCTCTCGGCAATCGTCGGGAGAGGATTGTTCGTTCTGACTTGCTTGAACGTACAAGAAAATGTTTTTTTTTTTTAAAGGAATGTCCGGAATGTCCACGCCCAAAAAAACTTGAAAAGCGCCCTCTAAAAGTTATACAACTTGATGAGGACGACGCTGGCGGCGCTGTTCAACAAGCTTTACCACAAAACGCTGGAGGCGCTGTTGCGCAAAACTTTGCCTTATGCAATGGATACTAACACTAATAATTTATAAACATGTACAACACGGAAATAAGGTCGGGACCTGGCAGCATGAGTCTGGCTGGTTACACAACGTTAACGTTTTAATTTCCCATGTAACGTTATGAAGTTTACATACGAAAGTAAAACGATATTGTAATATTAAGCTTACCTTCTTGCTAAGAATAAGATACATGTAATTTAACTCCTTCACTTTCGCCCGCTTGCTAATTTTGTCCCCGCCTAAATAATTTAAATCCACCGCCTTTGACAGAACACCGAGTCGTCGTCGTCGTCGTCGTCGTCGACATTGTGCATGTATTTGTCCGGGTCGCCGCACGTTACACGTAATGTTTGTGTACTTGAACGTAAAGCTTGACCGAGGTAATGGCGTCGCCATGCCGTTGCTAACGTGGGCGGGGCTTATGGTCAAATCCGGATCGGTCCAACCTCGTTCCCAAGGCTTACTTCATTTTCAACCTCGTTTCCAATAGTAAGCCCTGGGATGGAAACTCCTTACTCGAGCCCTGATTGGATAGTGAAAATACAGCATTAGCTTATTAGCATATAGAGAAATTAAAACCGTACAGTTGGTGATTCCACTGTATTTCTTGATGAAGGTTTGTCGGCGCGCCAAAAGTGAAACTTTTGTTGGTATTTTTTTAACGTCAGTGACTTTTCTGTAGTATATATTCTCTGAAATTTCTGCAATGGCGACGCCCAGCCCCTCAAAAAATACACCCGTCAAATCTGAAACTTGCATCTTGTGTTCCAAAAGCGACAATCGTGGGACGCACATCTGGAGTCAGTGGACAAAAAAAGTTTTTTCGCAATTGCTTTCACCATAGCTTTCACACTGAGTGACACAATATGCCAAAGTTGCGGAACGAAGGTCCATAAAACGGTGGAGGATGCACGGGTCAACATCGCTAAACTGGCGTGCATGTAGCAGCAGTGGTTGTAGCAAATAATTCCTAAGATCTCCTGGTGAGAGTGCTCCAGTTGCGAAACGGCGGGTTTTTGGTCCTGTCAATACCAACGGCAACGCCGCCCGCAATGCCGCATCTACAGTCCGAGGCCTGTTGCTAGCCCCGAAAGCCTGTCCTTATAAAAGGAAGTCTGAAGCCTAATTTGCCTCGAGTGTGCGCCACGTACGGAAACACCACAAAGAAAACTGGTATAACACGTATGTTGAGGTGTATTGCGGGTGTATCAGTTTAGTTTATTCACAGGCTGGTATGCTGCAGTCGCACAGTATAAGCCGTTGCCTGGATCGGATCTGTTGTGGCTACGGCTTCGAATTTGGCCATTGACAGGCTACGGTGAAGAGCCGTAGCCATTGATAATAATGTTTGTGAGATAGTCTTACATCGGGCTGCTACTTGACGTGTTGCCAAAATACTGTACAAACGCTATGGCAATACGAACCATTCAAATTATATCTTCCGGGGTTTTCTGTCAGACGTACCCCAGAAATATATGTGCACAAGAAGTTTCCCAAGACACACATCATAACATCAGGCGTGCAAAGTTTTTTTAAAGTAATATTTATTGACTTCTTTGTAACATTGTCAGGTAAAGTCGGAAGTAGATAGTTTCGATTCTTGGCATATTTCTATAGTGATTGGTATCGATATGATTAAAAGCTATTGAATTATGCACTATTCGAAAATCACCGGGTTCGCTGGTTCAGTTAATCACTTGCTGCTACAGAATCGAAGCACAACCTACACCGGGTTTGAACTCGTGAATCTGACCAAAAAAAATATTTGCACACTAATAATCACCAGGAAGGTTTCAAGTTGGTCGTTAGCTTCACTTCCATGGGATTCGCATTCTTGTAAAAATCCCGCTTCCAAAAAATCTCATGAAAAGTATGACAGCAACAGAGGAAATCAACGAATATCACTGCTTGTAAAAGGCTAATATGCAATTCAATTACGCAACACCATTATGCCTATTCAAACGCAAATATTAAGCACCTCATTGCCCAAAAAAAGAAACTGATCTGACGTCACTTGTACAGCACAAAGGGTAAACTGTAGATCTGCACAATGAGCAAAACTAAGTTGGCGGAGGAAACATACGTGATAAGGGTATGTAAATATTTTCTTTTTCCTTTTCATTTTGAGATATTAAAACGACGCTTCGTTGATGCTCAGCGCTCAACCATGTCAACCATTCTGAAAACCCATGAACTGCACGTAGTTTGCGGCCTTTTTGCACGATTTTACAATCAAGCTAATCAATCTAGTACCAAAGAGCCTATGCTGTGAATGCGACGAAGAAGTGAAGTTTAAGTATTTCCATTACACTATACGTGCCCAGAATACATCGTTCACAGGGAGCCTAATTTGCATGCGTATCCAAAAATCTTGGATATTTAAATGATCCCATACCAGGGTGAGAGAGCAGCTGTGGTGTCGGTTAGGGCGCTGCTCGACACCATGGGAACGAGGCTGGGATCGGTCTATTGGCAAAGCCTATTAAAATGTGCCATTCTTACAAGGGACCAGTCGGAAGTCGCATTCCTCCGTTTTGAGCTACAGGCAAAATTCCATTGAGGGTCGAAATTTTCGATTTTCGTTTTATTGCTTCAAATGCTAGTTTGTAAAATAAATTCATACGGTGTTTTGGTTTTATTAATTTTAGTACAATGAAATGTTAAAAAAGAGATTTTAGTAAGGTAACTCACTGATTACACTCATAGATCAGTACAACTCCACACTGAAGTCTATTCTGGAAAAGCATGCTCCACTGAAAACTCGCTGTATTACCATTAGACCAGCCAATCCATGGTATTCCCCGGAGATTGCCGATGCCAAGAGACACCGCAAGAAATTGGAGAGACGCTGGAGGAAAACCAGATCAGAATCTGATAGAAACCAATTTAAAGCGCAACGACTCTGTGTTGTTAATATGATCAACAGTGCCAAATCATCATACTTCAAAGAAAAACTAGCCAGCTGTGGGAACCAGAGAGAGCTCTACAAAATTGTTGAATCTCTACTCCACAACAAAGGAAAAACTAAACTACCCACACACGACAATAAACAGGAATTGGCGACAACTTTTAGTGATTATTTCATAACAAAGATTCGGAACATTCGTAATAATCTTGACCACGATCTAGATTGTATGCAGCCGTATACCACCGAGTCATCTCACTCTGATATTACACCATTGGAAGAATTCACACCAGCTCTGGATGAGGAAATCAGGAAAATCATCAAATCATCACCATCAAAGACGTGCGATTTGGATCCAATTCCTACCTGGCTCCTAAAGAACAATCTGAATATTTTGACTCCAGTTATCTCCAAAATTGTCAACCTGTCTCTTCAATCTTCTAAATTCCCACAGCAATTTAGAAATGCCCTGGTGACTCCTCTGCTGAAGAAACCCACCCTCGATCCTGAAAACCTCAAGAACTTTCGTCCCGTATCCAACCTTTCATTCATATCCAAAGTAATAGAGAAGGTTGTTTATTCCCAAATTACTGATCATCTGACTGAACACAATCTACATGAACCATTGCAATCTGCGTATAGAAAACATCATGGAACAGAGACTGCTCTTCTAAGAGTTAAGAACGATATTCTCCGGGCAGTTGACGATAAGCGTGGTGTGTTCCTTGTTCTCCTTGATCTCTCTGCAGCATTCGACACTATAGACTATGATGTTTTATTCCACCGCCTTCAGTCCATCGGTGTTACTGGTCCAGCCCTGCAATGGATTAGATCATATATATGTCATCGAACACAGACTGTGAACATCAATGGATCTTTATCATCTCCCATCTCACTTTCTTCTGGCGTCCCTCAAGGATCAGTATTAGGTCCCTTATTCTTCACAATATACTCCGAGCCTATTGCCGCTATTGTACGGAGGCATCAACTTCAAGTTCATTGCTATGCAGACGACACACAGATATATGGATCGTTTCATCTAGGAAACCAAGACGACGAACATTCCGTGAGACAGCGTATTGAACAATGTGTTTGTGATCTTAAGCAATGGATGACCAGGAATAAATTAAAATTTAACGACGACAAGACCGAACTTCTAATTATCACTTCCAAACGTAGCCAGGATAAAATCAGATGCAACCAGATGCAATTTGGGACTTCTAATATTCAACGTTCTACGACTGCACGTAATCTTGGCATCATGTTTGACAGCACGATGTCAATGGAATCGCATGTCAAGAAAGTTTGCCAAACGTCATACTACCATATTAGAAACATCAACAGCATCCGCCGAATCCTGACTGATGAGTCGGCTGCCATCCTTATCCATGCTCTCGTGACATCAAGGTTGGATAATGGCAACTCACTTCTGTTTGGAATCACCAACACTCTCATGTGCAAACTTCAACATGTTCAAAACACTGCGGCTCGTGTCTTATCCCGAACACGGAAATTTGACCACATTACTCCAGTCCTGAGAAATCTTCACTGGCTTCCAGTCAAACAGAGGGTTGCCTTCAAAATAATCCTACTTACCTGGAAAGCCCTCAATGACAGCGCACCAACATATCTGCAGGATCTCTTCACCCAGTATTCCCCTAATCGCCACCTAAGGTCATCTGACAAACATCTTCTTGTGACACCAAGAACTAGAACATCGTATGGGGACTATGCCTTCTCAGTTGCGGCGCCCACTCTATGGAACTCTTTGCCTCAGGAAATTCGTAGCTGTCAATCTTTACATACCTTCAAATGCCTTCTTAAAACATTCCTGTTTAACTCAACTTATAATTAGATTGCTGGTTTTGTTTCAAGTATACATACATGTACATGTATATTTAACTATTTGTAGAGTTCTGGACAGTTTCTTTTCTTCAAGCGCCTCGGAATATGTCTACATAGATAGATGGCGCTTTACAAATGCTTGTATTATTAGTATTATTATTATTATCACCGGAACTTGTGTTTAGTTTTCTTCATAGATTCGTTATTTTTCGAGTCGTGTACATGTACATCGCCATTTTGAATGCAATCATAACAAACGTGGTATCAATTATAAAGCTTGTGATCTACACTATTCATTGATTGGCCGAAACTAACCAGTATTTCCACAAATAAACCAACGAGAGACACTTTTAGCAGATACCAAGGCTACCCCCTAATCGTGAGCCGTTCAGTGGTGCGGAAATGAAGTACAAACTTTATCGCTTGATTTCTACAATAGTGCTGGATCATCTATAATAAAACTAAAATTATCATAACTTTTTTAATACTGCTACGATTTTAATAATTATTTCATCATTTTAAAGCTTATCATGTGTTCTTTCCAGTGGTATATAAATCTAGAAATTAATTTTTGCGATGAGAGACTGTTTTAGCGCCACAAATGGTTACGTACTGAACAATATTTGTCACCAAGATGCCGAAATATTGGTCAAACTGACCAATGTAAATGAACAAAAATGAGCAAATACACAGAAAATATCCGAATTACTAAGGGATCCATGTTGTTTCCCCTCTACATAGTGTACTCCATGTTACCGAATCGCAGGAAGTCATCTTCGTCATTTGTGAAATTATACCCCGACACATCCCCGTAGTGCGCTTTTTAAATTCATTAACAGCACAAAATTACCACAATTTATTATTATTATTATTATTAAACTAACTCAAACATTGTTATTTTATTCAACGATTACGTTTACGCCTAAATTTGGTGGTTTCCTTGATTTTTGGTTTTTTTAAACAAGCAAAATGTATTGGCACAATTCGTGGTGGGCCCGTGAAACACAATTAATTTTGAAAATGAATTAATTAGGAACATCACACAACCGAGCAGGCACTTATGAGGAGACGGCATGGCTATCAGAGGGGAAAACAAATCTGCCTTGAAGACACTGAAGGAGGCAACGGAAGCAGGAATCTATAATGTGAAATGTAATCCTGGCTGCTGAATATGCCTATATCAGATTCAGCCGACATCAATAAGCACTTATTGAAAAGCAGAGAACGAATGGAAATAAATCTATCAATACACGGGCCAAGAAAATGAAACTATACATCTCATAAATTGTGGCCATGCATGTTGTGCCAAATTAGCCATTTTCCTGTGCTTCGACGATAACAATGTAGTAATGAATGTTAAGTAGAATTTAATATTGCAGAAACTGCATGTTTACGGTGTTTGTTTACGGCTATAATAGGGCCTACATGTACATTTTTTCCAGTATATTCAATGTCATGCTTTGTTCCTGCCATAACGAGTTAACCGAAGCAGCATTTGAACATAAAATACAAAAATCCTCTTTTCATATTTGACAGCAACAGTTACACTGTGAAGCTTAAAGCAAGTATTTACTGTACGGTACCGATTTTGTTGCCAAATTTGACGGATTCTGATGCCGTAATTAGCGATTCCCCATCTCCTTCCACCCAGAAGGAAATCAAGTTAACCGTTAAAGGCACACATTTCCCCCAAATCCCCCAAATTTAATAGCTTTGGTTTGTTAGCTGACTTATTTTCCAAAACAGAGTGCAAAAATTATACCATAGGCCTAATGTGTAATATTTACGTAGAAATGAGAGAAAAACCTGTAGCATAGAAATCCGGACATTCAGACTGGCACCGATACAGTGCTTCATGTACGCAACCAAAACGCTATACAAAGTGCACCACTCCGAATTATAACAGTTCGACTTTTCTGAACCAAACGAGCATCCCGAAATTCTTTTTTTGTCATAGATTTTCAGACAAACGGCGCACTTTCAGGGGATGGTCGTGTAGATTAATATTCTACTTTTGAATGATCTTTCCAACCAGAGCAATTTCAGGGCGAAAGCTTTGTGTAGCCCAATCGGGCGCCTCTAAGGCCCCTTAATAATCTTCCCCGCTGGGTAAAAACAATACACGATCACGATTCAACGCGACAAAATCTGGGTGGATCCACGGCAGGAAAGGGGCGTCCAATTATGTAGCCTTGGTAATCTCTAAGAACTGAATAGTGTGGCTGCCTGGTAGGTTGGATTCAGCAACATCAGATCCCTCTGCCCCAAATGATCCCAGCGGAACGTGTAGGCATTGCAGTCCCCACTTCGACAACAGATGCTCAATACTTCGATCAGAACTGACATGAAAGACAGTGCTACAGATGAAATCACAACAAGGAGATAGAGGAGGGGGAGGCACACTAAATAGGCAAGAACCCCCTTCCACTGGAATGCTGTACAAGACAGTTTGGAAGGTACTGAAATCAGCACTGTGACAAGTTGTTTACTTGATGTCAGCTATGCATTAACAGGAATGGTGGTCATGTGGAGGGCACATCACCTTAAATTTGTCCGGTACGTGTGGGCCTAACACAAAAAAGAAAGGGATCAGAAAAATTGATTCATCGCCCCTGTCATCACTTTTCCAATGTGTTCAAACAGCAAAATAATTTGTCCTTAATAAATCCCCTTGGGCACGGTATTTTACGGGAGACGTCGGGGTGTTGCAGCGGTTCTGGCAGCCAAATCGAACCGCTACAATTGAAACTGCACAAACGGCGGCCAATGGCGTCATCCGGCCTGGTGGCACTTTTTTTTTACGCCATTTATTATGACGTCATCCGTACGCAAGGGGTTAAAACTGCCTGAGCTTTGCCACTCAAGTAAACAACTTGGGAAGGAAGGGGGAAACGAGGGGAAAGGAACACAAGAATGATGAGGCTGGAAGAGAATTTGATTTCTTGTTGCATTTTGCTTCTCAGAGGATAAAAATTAAAAGTACAAACTAGGACAAAATTGAAACAACAAGGTGAATCAAAGTTCTTTTACCTTCTTTCCTGATAGGTCAGCCAACACCTCGCATTCTTGCTTCTCTCAAAGAAAAAATGAAACGTTGCCAGTACATTCTCAAAATCTAGACACAAAAAAGAAATGTTTTGAGACAACTCCCTTTTCGTGTTGTTGAGATGTTTTTAGTATCTGAGAAAAGGGATATGAAAGATGAATTTGTCTTAAAAAGAGCAACATAATTGTTTTTCTTAAAAAAAAACCACTCCCCCTCCCCCATCCACCCACCCCTATTACTGCAAGATTATAATGGCTTTGTGCACTTTATCGAAATCCGTTCCCAAATTCACATGTCAATAGAACGGTTCCCTGATAATAGCAGGTCCTGTTCTTCTGTGACTTCCCCTAGGGGAGGAAATACACGGCACAATTATAAGCGAGTTTCTAAGTTTCTAGTTACGTCAATGAAATCCAATTAAACTGTCTCAGCTAGTCCTCAAGGCATCCCATGACCTTTACACGAGCTCCGATAAAATATCCGCCAATGAAAACACCAAATATAGACATAATTATACAGAAATGTTAGCGCTAATTGGGCTCCCGGCTAAATTCAGGAATGGCGGAATGTAGGATTTGCAACATTTCATCTAGTCTGGTTTAGCGTAAACCTGCAGTTTCTTTTTCAATTAAGAAACAAAGAAATAAACACATGCAGGTTTATATTCCGTACAGTAAATGTACCATGCGCGATATGGGGCAGAGGGAACCCCCCCCCCCCCTTTTGTGTTGGTCATTGTGTTCCCGGAATCTCAGGAATTCTTTTCAGAGGTCTATAAGGGGGATGTGTTAGGTAACAATAGTCTGGAGAGTGTATAGGATACAGAGTACCGAAGTGATGACGTCAATCAATGCAATGTTTGGAACCAGAATACATTCTAAACTGCATGTGTTTGGAACCATTGCCGCGGCAACTGACGTCAGACTTCGGTACTCTATAGGGACAAAAGGGGAGCTTACCCCTCTGCCCCATATCGTGCTGGGTATAAAATGTACAGTATAATTAAATGCTTCAAGTGGCACATTAATTAAATCTCGACGCCCAGGTTCATATATTATCAGGCACGGATCCAAGATTTTGTTCAGGCGGGAGAGGGGGGGGGGGGGGGGGGGGGGGGGGGCACAGGATGTTGGAGTGGTAACGGGTGGCGGCTGGTTAACGCTCCCCTCAGTATTTTTGTTAAAATTTGACGGGGGGGGGGGGGGTGTCCGCGCCTGAATATGAAGCACTGTTTTTGACTTAGATCATGTAGAGATAACAAGTAGAGGAATGTTTGTCTTACTGTAATGCTCCCAGCAGTCCATATTTGTGTTCAACATTGCTGTGAATAATCTAAAGCTTCGTTTATTCCTTTGTTCAAATCCTAGCTGATATCTTGTTACTATTGAGGATCAACTGCAGTTCAGACATTCATTGTTCTAGTAAGAATGGGGAAATTCGTAAAAAGTGCCCAAACTGACCAAGAGAGGGCAGTGTTCCCTAAAATAAAGTGTATTTTTTTTAGAGGGACACAGAGTTAGTTGTCAGACTAAATTCATTGTTTCCCCCACACTTAATATAAAGCATCTTTACGAACAAACAATTTTTAAGATATCTGGTATAATCAGCATTATAAGCATTCTTTGCCGGTAAACCTGTGAACACAATACTGTCTGAAAACTGCAAGGACGTACAAGCAGTCATTTGACACATTATTGTTGCAGTGCAGACAGCTGACGCAATATGCATAATCCTCTGGCTAATGAGAGAGTGTCCATTTGTTTACCATGGTAATACTAATTGATTGATATGCAGTTGCACCTGTCAGGGATTGTCTATAATCAGGTGCATTCCTCATTCGGACAGTTCTAACATTATCCTTCTCCAAATCCAAGGCCAATTACAGGTAGAATACATTTGTACTTGATGAGGAGATTCTCTACGTCAATGTGACAGGACAATAACACTCAGCTATATATGTAGTAATCCACCGTACATATCATTAAAAGAAAAATGTAGAGACAAAAATAAACAATAAACAATGTTGAAAAAAAACACCATGTTTTTCAACTCCCATAGGGAATGAGATTACCATATTAAGTTCTAAAAACAAAAATGTGAAAGTCTTACAAGTCAACCCCTTGAGTTAAATTATTATTTTTCATTAATGTTCTATTTCTTTGTTTTTCTTTACTTGTTTACTCAACCAGATTCAATTGTTTGTGTGCAAAATTGGATTTCAATTACTTAGTTTGCTTGTATATTTTTGCTTTAGTGATAATAAACATATCATTAAAAGAAAAATGTAGAGACAAAAATTAACTATAAACAACGTTGAAAAAAACAACATGTTTTTCAACTCCCAGTTGAATAAATGAATACATTTGGGGAAAACAAACAAAAATGTAATGGACAAATCTTGTGAATAACCACAGGGTTTGCCCTTAACTTTTTCCAACTGGCCAGCCGGGCCAGCATGCTTTAATCTTGACTGGCCCGCCAGCTGTTTAACTGACCCGTCTGAAAAAAAGTTGGAAAATTACGGCAATTTCAGACCAATTGCAGTTCAATGTTGGTGTACTTGAATAAAACACGTGTATCGTGTTAAAAAAATGAAAATAGAAGGACCACAAAACCAATTAAGCAAAAATTGTCCTTTTCCTTTGATAAATACATGTAATCCGGTAGCTTAAAAAACCTACATGTATCCATTATTAAAAAAGGAATGGCGCTATACACGCCTTTTTTAACCCAACATATAGATCTTTAATTAATCATGAAGTCTCCAAAGCTGCAACCATGGGCGAGCGTACCAATGCTGATATCATAGGTGAATGTACAGTTGTAAGCCACTACATTCGCCGTGTTAATTGTGAATGATCAAGTTTATTCAAAAGTCAGAACAAAGAATGAACATACCGAAACAGCATGCATGGTTCACTGATTTAATCAGCCAAAGCAATAAACTAAAACAAATAAATAGCAAACTGACTATTTTTGCACAGAGTCACTGTGCCGCGGTACGATAAAGTACTCTATTCCGTCCGACCATGGATGATCGTCCGACGCGCCGGCGTGCCCGGCCAACTAGCAGCCCCATGCGTTGACCACACGTTGAATTCACCGATCCAGTAAGCCCCGCCCATTACGCACATGAGCAATTAACACGTGTTCCTCTCCAATGCCACACTGCATGTTCCAGCCGCGCGCGTCACATGCGCGTGCTCGCATGCGTCACAGGCGCGTGCACGCATGTCAGATTTGTTTGCACGCATGTCGGACTTTTTTGCACGCATGTCGGACATAAACCACGAATGTGATTGGTCAGAACACCATCGGGCGACGCTCACTGGATCGGTATATTGTAACCACAGCCGTTTATCGCACACTCAACCACTGGCCCACTTCTCGTCGCAATTTGTCGAAAGTTTTGATTGAAACAGATGACGATCCTTGTTGGTCCGATTCTTTGTTGGTTAGCGGCGGGATTTTATGAACAGATTTTTTCGAGTACGAATTCCAGAATCATTTTTTTACAATTTGCATGAATTAAGCATGCGTGTCTGGCTACTGGGTTCGGACCGTCGATGCCTGTTATTATATTAGACAGTTAACCCCGTACAGGCTTTCTTAATGCCCCTGTCCCACTTTGGCGATTTTTTGGGCGACTACAGGCGACCAGGCTGTCGCCACATGGTCGCAGGGGTGTCGCCTGTATGTTCGGGAGTAGTCTCCTCAGTCGCCCAAAGAGTCGTAGCCTCTTTCTGGTCGCTGCGGGATTTTAAAAATGTTCACAAAATATCGGCGACCATGGGTTTGACGCCAATGAGCGTAGCTTGACTTCTACTGACGTATAGGTGCTGTCGTAGGTTGTCACCAAGTGACGTACCGTAGGTTGTCGCCGGTGATGACCTCGGTGAATTCCATTGGCGACTACCTACGTCAACCTACGTCAACCAGGGACAGGTACTGGCGTCAAGAGAAGTCAAGTAGCGACAGGCATTGGAAAAACAGAAGTCCACAGAAATCAAGCTACAACAGCCATGCAGTCGCGGTGCTGAAGAATGAAGTCCATCTACGCCTACATCGGCGACAACCTACATGTATGGTAATCATGATGCAGAATAATTGCAAACCCTACCCCGCACCCCATTTTAGAGGAAAAACTTGGCCTTTGTTTTAGAGGCCAAAATGACGTGAATTCTCTTCAGTTGTCGCCGACGGGGTCCTAGCTTGTCGTAGCTTGTCGCGGGTGGACGTAGGTTGACTTCGGTTGTCGCCTATGTGGTCGTAGGTTGTCGTAGGTTGTCGTAGGTTGTAGTAGGTGTGGTCGTCCTTAGTCACGACGATTGGGTCGCCGGTTTTCGGTAGCTTGCCGTAGCTTGACGTCGACTAGGTGGTAGGTTGTTGTAGCTTGTCGTAGACATTGTCGTAGGAGGTTCCAGTCGCCGGTTTTTCGGCGACCTGTTACAACTATACGGTCACCGGCAGTCGCCTAAAATGTCGCCCAAGTGGGACAGGCTCTTAAGAGTAAGGGTTCGGACCGTCGATTTCCTTTTGTTATTTAGATGAACGGTTAACCCCGTACAGGCTTTCTTAAGAGTAAGGGAAGTTAGGACCGTCGAGGTCTGTTGTTATTTAGATTAGACGGTTAACCACGTACAGGCTTTCTTAATGCCCCTGTCCCACTTTGGCGATTTTTTAGGCGACTACAGGCGACCAGGCTGTTGCCACATGGTCGCCGGGGTGTCGCAGATTTTTTAGGTCAAATGGTGCATGAATGAGATTCTCAGACGGGGCTATGCCTACACCTCGAATTTTCCCGGAAATGCTGGTGCTGCCTTGTGCTGCCTTGCGCTGCCTTGCGCTGCCTTGCGCTGCCTTGCGCTGCCTTGCGCTGCCTTGCGCATGCTTGCGTTAGGCCTGTACACTGCTTGCGATGCATGCGATGTATTGCAAAAGACGTCTAGCGCAGCTTGGCTTGCGCTATTTTTCGGCAGGTTCAAAACCAGCACAACAACTTGCAAAGCCATTTCGCAAGTTAAATTTGCGCTAGCTTTCGCAAGAACGCTTGCCCACTGCTGCGCTACTTGCGCTATTTTTGGCTTCGCAAGCTGGCGCAAGCTGGCGGAAGGAGTTTCGCAAGCTAACGCAGTTGGTGGGCAGTGCACTTTAGAAAAGGTAGATCAGGTTCTGAAAGACGAAAAACTAGGTGAGATCATTTTTGGGATAAGTAGGATTCTACCGCAAACTCATCCCAAACTTCTCAGCGATTACAGCTCCACTATCTAATTTGACCAAGAAGGGAACTCCTAACAATTAGGTCACTTGGAGTGATGCACAAGATGTAGCGTTTGAAACACTGAAAAGACGAATAGCATCTGCTCCAATCCTACATCTGCCAAATGTTGACAAACAGTTCATTTTCCAAACTGATGCCTAAGATATTAACATAGGAGCAGTGTTAATGCAAGATGAGGATGGTGTTAAATTTCCAATCTCGTATGTTAGTAGGAAACTCCTACCAAGAGAAGCAAAGTATTCAGTAATAGAGAGGGAATGTTTAGCACTTGTATGGGCAATAACGAAGTTTCACTACTTTCTGTATGGTAAAGAGTTCATTTTGGAAACAGACTATAGGCTAAGTGCTTCTTGGCAAGAATGAAAATGACAAACAGCAGAATAATGAGATGGGCCCTAATTTTGCAACCGTATCGATACAGGGTGGTAGCAATTACAGGAAAAGAAAATGTTGGAACTGATTTTCTAAGTCGATGCCCTGAGATTGGAGATTAATTAGGTGTGACAAGAAATTTGAAGTTGGTACAATTGAGGTATAGATTGTTGGCACAATCTTGAAGTGGGGAGTAATGTCAACAGTCCCAACCGAGCCACATTTTAACCCCTTGACCCCGGGTTTTAGATAGGAGGCGCCAGGGCATCAGGTCGGGTTATGCAGCCAAGCACAACGGAAACAAGAGGCTTGTGCAGCCAAGCAAAACGGAAACAATACCCAATAATAGATTGAAAGTGCAGAGATTGACACAAATAGAAGTCAAACGGCCTGGAGACAATTTTTAATCTGCACGTATTTGTGTCAACCGTACGCAAGGGGTTAAGCTTGAGGTTTTTTTATATTTATTTGTACTGGTATATGATGTAAAGAATCCAAAATGCAAAGAATCCATGGGTTAATCTGTATTGTGTTAAAGTATAATAGGCATGAATGCCTTACCGGAACTTACTGGTCTGGTAGAATGTATAAAAGCTTAGAATGCCCAGTTTTGATAGAGTGCCACATTGACATGGTGGGGAGTGGTGGTCTGGATGAAGCTACAGCGGAAGCTGATGACGACGAAGATGACTGGACACCGCTGGCATCTTTACCCTTCAAGCTACCCTTGGAGCCACCTAGAGCAAGTTCGGTTGGGCGACTAGAGTGACTAGACTTAACCATAGTCGATCTAGATGTCACCTGAACGCTGCGCAGTTTGACTAGCTAGTGCAACTGGATCAACCTAGCTCCGGACCATGGTTTCTCTAGTCACTCGCGAGTTACGTCACAGTTTCAAGATGGAGGATCGGTAAACTGGGCAAGTTTTGCAAATGTTTACGATAATTTGTTGGTTTTGTCCAATGATAATAACTCTTTGCAATAAGATAATGAATTATTTATTGCACCAAAGTTAAGTAGAGAAAATAATAGAAATAAATAATAGAAAATAGAAATGACATGCAAACATTCTTTGCAGTTTGTTGTTGCTGCACACTAACTAGATTTGACGTAGTCGATCGACTAGATGCGTTCGAGTGAAGGACAGACCACGCATGCGTTTTAAAAAAAGAAAATTGACAAAAAAGGACTAGGTCAGCAGCACCCGAACTTGCTCCTAGCTGACGGACGTCGACCACCACAAACCACCCGTGTAGATAAAAATCGAAAAAATGTCGATAAAAGTACCAAAGGCCAGGTGCTTTTGAGACCGGCACTCTTAAGCCTTCTATAATAAGTTGAAAAATGTTTGCTTTCTATATTGATGTTTGCTTTTTATATTGACTTTTGCTTTGTTTTACATTGACTGGCTTTGTTTTGCTTGCTTTCCATAGTTGAGTTTGCATTTTTCATTTCGTTAAATTGTGTTCGAGTATCCAACATTCTTAATTTGTTAAATTGCGTGTATTTTGTTCTTTTTGGTTTCTAACAGGCAGGGATTTCGGGCTTGGGCTCAGCTCACATTTTGAGGAAACCAAATCCATCTTACTTTACATTCAATATTTGTGTGTAAGTGAATTTGTGTTTTGTTATGTTCATTGCTTTTAACTTTTAATTTGTTTCCATTTGATAGTTTGCCAAATCAATTTCAGTTCAAGGTAACTTACTATATTTAGATTATTTCTCGCTCCGGTGAAGTTTACAATTTTTATTTTTTTAAATCTTGTGTCAATAGTGAATTTGTTATTACTCTCAGGCTGCTGTCTTATCTATTTCCATCTACCGTCATAAAAAAAAATTCAATTCCATCTTTGACAGGAACACAGCTCATTAAACAAAAGGATTGTGCAACAATGTATTCAGAAATAAGATGTGAATAAAAGAAATTATTAATACAAAATATTGGTTAATAAACATAAAATGATATGCACCTCTCCGACAATAATATCATAAGTGTCAAAAACCAACTTCAGTCATTTAATGAAAATCATATCAAATCAATTCAAATTAATTCAAATCAGAATAAAAAATAAACTTACCTTTAGTATCATAGAAACAGTCCGATGCCAGTATGACGTCAAACTGTGGCAACTGGAAGATATTTGGGGGGAACTCTCCCCACGTGAGACCCAAGATGTCCACTGTATCCTCAAGCCCATTGGCTTGGCAGGACTTGAGGCAATTGGCTAGGCAACGGGGAAGACGTGAATGGTCAGTTAGAGTGACCAGAGCACCACATAATGCTGCAAGGACACCAGGCAGACTTGTACCTGCTCCTAGCTGCTTGATGCGGGAAACCAGGGATAAATAACAGAAATAGGGTATCAGTTGATGACGTTCATGTAAGGATTATGAATAAGACAAGGAATTTTGTTGAAAAGATTCAAACACATTAGTTTCATCAATTTACTTGTCTAATTTGATTGAAGCTCTCAAAATGTTTCCTGGTTTTCTGACTATATCCACGCTGGTGCCAATCATACGGACACCAACTCAATGAACTCATCCATACTTACCTCAATAATACGTTTTCCACGGATCCATTTCCTTTGTGTCCATACATACTGTGCCAGCACAGGTGCACAAGGCCACACGTACATTCCATAGGCAGGATCTATTACCTAAACATTAGAAAATTATTGTTAGATTAGACACACAATCAATTAACCCTAACCCTGCCAGACGCAGCACAGTGCATCTGTGCTGAGAGCTCCACTTTGCTGGACTCTCCACAAAGTAGGCCTATGTAATCTGATGCATCTGGCAGGCTTCTAGCAAACATGCCTGGAGGGTTAGGGTTAAAACTCAAGGCGTGACATTACTTCTTTGAAGAAGTAATTGACATTTTCCATTTTCAATAATGAGCAGAGTAAAAAAGGAGAAGAAATATAGAGAACAGTAAGATTTAAAATTCATCTAACTCTAACAAATCCGCTATAAAATTCAAACCTGGTTAATCAAGACAATAATTTTGTTCCTCTTAAACTCCCTGTTCCATTCTTTTTTCTTTGATGTTCATGTTTCCAACTGCAACGACAACGTTCCAAGTTCATTCTTCAAATAAACTTGATCTTTTGCACTCAAGTTAAGTACGCACCTCAGGAATCTTGACTTGTATCTCATTATCTGTTTCTTCACCCCGGAATGTAAAAACTTTCACCCTATCCAAAGCTCCGACGTCAGCTGCCTGCTGCATGTGTACAAACAACCTAATAGGAAATGACACAAGAATTTCATGCCAAAAAATGCAGGTACCTTCTACGTTTTATTCA
Organism: Hippasteria phrygiana; assembly: GCA_037893225.1. Taxonomy (NCBI): domain Eukaryota; kingdom Metazoa; phylum Echinodermata; class Asteroidea; order Valvatida; family Goniasteridae; genus Hippasteria; species Hippasteria phrygiana. The sequence continues at coordinate 179,741 of JAZGUH010000547.1, forward strand.
TATAATTGCAAAATAAATGACTTCTTTTCACGAGAAACCAAATTTGCAATTTGTGAATGAAGTCTGCCAAGCTTCAATTTCAAAGTAAAACTTTGTCAAACTTTTCACCAATCAGAATACAGAACCCTTTAGACTTGTCCACTCCATTTTTAGGGGTGTTTAAGATATCTATAAAAATACAAAGTGTTTATTTTGGCGTGAATCGGTCTGGCCTTTTTTCTGCTATTCAGCCGTGAAATCCTCTGGGCATGCGCAGTCAGTTGTTTTTTGGTGCGCACAGCTATAAAAACAACAAACTACCCCATCTGTTTTTTGTTTTTTTTCTCTCTCTTTTTTTCTCCACAAAAGTAAGAATTGCTTTTACTAAAAACCAAACCCTGATTGAATCGCAGATAATAAGCATTTTGTTTTTCTGATTTATCTCTGGAGGATTTTTTAAGGGAAACACAGTATGAAATTGCATTTGGTCTGATTCCCATCTTGTGAATATGAAGTCAGAACGATAATGAAGGCATGGAACCAGACGAAATTTGTTATGGTAAAATAAATCACTGCGCATGTTCAGTGGCATGCCAGTCAAATAGCTAAAATTAGGCTGATGCCGGTCCATGGCAAAATGACCACTGCTTAAAAAATAATAAAACATGTTGTTGCTTGGCTATAAATATAAATATAAATTGCCATGGAGTTTCAGGGAGTTTAGGTTCCTTTGGTTTTTGGATTTATTTTAAACTTCTACCTGAATTATTTCTTCATGGACACTGCTAGTTTTGCAGTGTAAAGTCGCTATAGACCGTAAGACCTTATTGCAAATGCCGCCTGCTTGAGTCATCACAATGGTCAAAAGGCATTGTGGGAAGGAAACAGGAGCAATGTTTATTGTTTGTGTTTTTTTCTTTCCATAATGCATTTTGACCATTGTGACGTCTCAACCAGGGGGTATTTGCGATAAGGTCTATGATCACTCACTGGTCTATGGTATGGTTCATTTTAGTATTTTTACACTTCAAAAAGTGAAATAATTCCTGCAACCATGAATTCAAAATTGTACTAGGCCCACCACAAACAGCACAAGATCAGTCTGGCAGTGACGTAAAAGCCCATTCATAAAAATGCTCTCGCGATGAAAATTTTGACCAAAGCAATGTCATTAAAAGCACTGGAAACATCAAAATTTAAAATATGTAGGCCTATGTAGAGATAAATGAATAATAAACATTTCAAACCATTTGCCGATGAAATCTTGTGGCTGACTGGCCACGTAAACGATGTCAACAATTTTCAACTTGATTTTTGTGTACAATTGAAACACAGATTGCTCACGGCAAACAACCTAAATAAATAATTAACTCATAAAATATTCATTTCTGAAGAAAAAAAAAGTTTAATTGTGAAGAACCGGGCCCAAACATCAATTTTGTACGCGCGTTTTTTTTCAAAATGAGTTTCTGCGAAAATCCAAGATGGCAGCTACCTACTTCCAAAAATGTAAGGCTCTCCGTTACCCTTACATTTTTGGAAGTAGCAGCTACCAGTCCTAATTAGATGCAGCAAAAAGTCTAATGGAAGTCAACATATGCCATTTGCCTCATACCCACAATACACAGGCTGCGGCAGAAAAAGGTTGATAAATATATTCTGAAAAAAATCGCAACTCACCAACGGCTTGTCGGATTTTAAGCTTTGTAAATGACAAAAAATGCACATGCAACAGTTAACTTAAAGCATTTGAAACATGTTATAATTTTTGCGTGGCTTGTGAAAACAATGATGTTTCATGAGAAGTTGCAGTCGCTACATTGTCATCATATTCATGGAAGAAGCTTCGAAGGAACAAAAACTACCTCCATCACACTGTATTTTGCACCATCTCGACAATGTTTTCATTTTTTGGGGGCACATGTCATTCGTTTGTGGTTGTCTGGTACCTACTTGTGTAGGGCTATGAGTAATGCAATATCTGCAACTTGGCGGGACCAGTCTAAATGTTGATTGTCCAAAATATGTTTACAGAGGGCGCTGTTCTAAATGAAAAGAATCTTCCAACATGGCAGCATCCAGTTGTTGCTGCCGAATGTCACACTTTGGGATGTTGATTTTGGCAATATTTACCGCCTTGTTAGTTCAAGGTAAGCTTCCGATTTTCACATTTTTTTGATATTTGATTTTATTTAATCGTTACCTTTAGGACCCCGTTCCATAAAAGAGAACGAAGGAGACAGTTTATGTTTCGGAACTTAGGCCTACCTCAATCATGGAGGAACTCAGGAAGGTGTTCCTTCCTCCATGGCCATGCCGCGCCTCAATATTTTGCGATGCCGATGGGGAAAGAGTTCCATATCCGGCCATCACTTATTTCCCCTAAATATGACTTAAAAACTACAAAAAAGTGTAAATCTGATGAAGAAACATGAATTTAGGAGGGAAACAATTTCAACTTATTCTTTGAAAATACTTTGACTTTTTCTGTCATGGCCCATACTCCATAGACTTTGTGCACGAGGTCTAAAGTGATGGCCGGATATGGAACTCTTTCCATATTGGGGAAGAAAGTTTGTGTTTTCTGTGATATAGATACATGTAGATGTCCTTGGCGCAGTGTAAGGTCACTCAGTGTGCACATACATGTTGATTTCTGCCTCATTATGGCTTTTGCCGACGTACATGTAAATCTTGTCAGTTGAAATAACAGGTTGTGCCACATGTTGTGCCACAGTTGTTAATCAGGGAAGGTTGGTCATTTTCCAAGATTTTGCTGTTCCTGACCGATTTTGGTGGCGTATTAATTAATGTAAAATCTTTCCTTTTTACGAGTGAAATTAAACCATATGTGACTTGTTTCAGTCCTGCTTATGAAGCTTTTAAATATATTTATTACTTTCAAGCAGTAAATCATAATTATCATATTTCATTTCACTGCTTTTCTAATTGCCACTTTTTTAATTCAGATGCGACTTTGGCTTCAGCGCGACAAGTTAAAATGAGAATGATGAACGAACCTATTAATACAGGGTATGGACATTGGCAGTTTGCTTGTTTCTTTGTTTGGGTTTTAAAATTTATACTATATTTCACTTATTTAGCATGTACTGTTACTGTTTTGTGTGGGACATTCTTTACATTATTGCGTAGAATGTGAAACAAAGGTCTGGCAAATATCTGTATTTTTTCATTTTTCATTCTGGCTTTCAAAGACCACAAAGGGAAAATCTCATGGCTGCTTCTTCACTATAACAAAGCTAGGCAGATTCACGCGAACTGGCATTGCCGGCGCTATTTGCGACGCCCAATTTTCTGTCAATGCTGTGGCCGGCTTGTAATTTGTTTTTATTTAGTTTTTGATCATTTATTGGCAAATAATTGGTGTTTGTTAATTGTGTTACTATTTTAAGTGACTCATCAAATTATTTTTATATATTTATAAAAAATTGATAAGAAATAAATGAGGCTCAAATTTTCATTTTTTTTTTTTTTAGCAATTTAGCAAAAATCAACAAAAATGCCTAACTTTGCATAGGGTTAATGTATCATGACCATTGACCCATCATTATATTTCTAATTCTTTACTCTTTCCAGTGATATAATATTTAAAAGAATTGAAGCAACTTAAAAAGATTATGAATCTGCCTAAGTCTAAGCTCTTGTCAGCAGCCTTAAATAGAAAAAAAACCAGTTTCTGTGAATCAAATCTGAAAATGCATAGATATTTGTGTGTCTTATGACATCTTTTTTATTATGATGAGCACTTGATAATAAAACTTGGTCGTCCACGGTGGCTTTTTGCAGGGTGCAAATTATTTTATGAATTTTTCCTTCAGTATGAATACCCTGTGAAACATGAGTGTTGTTCTTGAAATGTAAATTTGTTGCAAGCCTTAACACAATTGAAATTGAAATATTTGAATTGATTTGTCCTCCAGTCAGAATTGGGGACATAATGAGCCAGAGAGTCTTCGACCCAAAATCAAACCAGCAAACTTCTCAGGTACGTCAGTACTCCGAATGCCTTGCACTCATTTTTATTCCAAGAACTAAATTTCAATCCTTGAATCATTGAATTGAATTGCCCCTCCCCTGTGGCCCAATCCCTGCTCCCATGGCCTAACTCTTAAAAAGAAAAAAATGTGAATGATTGTAATGGATTGAGAAAACAAATTTCATTGACAGTTTAATGGGTAAGTCCAAGTGAAGGTCCCCTTACAGTCCCATATGTAACACACCATGTTTTCTTAATTACATAGTCATCCCAAGGACTAATAAAACAAACTCTTGTGAGTATTCTCCTTGCAGATGCCCAACATTAGAATTTGAAACACGGAAATCTTAATTGTTTTAACCCCTTGGTACATTCATTTACAGGTCTCCTGGAAAAAGCTGATACAAAAATATAAAAAAATTGTCGTGGACAATTATTATAAAAGTTACTACTTAGCTCATTTTTATGCAGATTTTATTTAAAAAAATTTTAAATGGCATTTTAGAAGACAGTGCCCTTTCCCGATGTAGTGTATGAAACACTGTATGCTCTGTGCTTTCCGAGAGCTTGTGGGAAAAAAATTCACAGGCTTACTTGGGCGGGACTTGAACCTACAACCTCCTGCTTATTAGTGCAGATATCTTAACCACGGGGAGAGGGGTCCACTGGGGTCAACAATTTGTACTTAACCCTAACCCCTGTGGCACTTACTGGGAAGTGTCCCGAACCTGTCAAAATCCAACTCTGTGTAGTATACATATCTATGTCATATTCTTTGTGCTTGAACAAATTGGTGCATCATAACTCCATGTAATGTAATGGTGCCAAGGCTCTACAGTCGTGAACCCATCAAAATGAAACACAAACGCGGTGTTGGATTTTGGCGGATTTGGGATGGTTAGGGTAAATATGCTTGGATGAAATTTATATGTCTCCATTTTACCTTGACCCCTGTAAAAAAGTGGATCCCTAAAAAAAACAATAATATTAATATAACATTGGTTTACAAAGAAAATAATTTAAATTTGTTTGTTTGATTTGCAGGGCCCCCTCATCTGAAGCGATTGATGGGACGATGCTTCTCAAAAACAATCGACTCGTGAGTGAAAATTGTTTGTCTGTAAGGTAAAAGGGAATAATGATTGACCCCAAAACAATTCTGAAAGTTAAGTTTAGGTGGTATTATGAATGTAATATTTTCTTCTTTCCCTTTACTAAGGCGAGTGGGAACCCAGAAATATGAACAAATCGCATGTGTTTTGTGCCTTTAAGTTTAGAGATTCATTTTACAGAGTGTGATTTTTATTTCTTTCTTCAAGATACAAGTACGAGCTTTGCCCTTTCCAGAATGTGACACAACATGAGCAGAGTCTGAGATGGAACCCCTACAGTGGTATTTTAGGGTATGTTCCTTCATTTTATCATGCTCCATGTAGCCAAGTCTGAAATGAAAAAACTGCCGAGTTACATATATTTTTCATGATGTCACGTAAAAGATTTCAATAAAAGCTACTTATGGCAAAACAAATATCGCAGGATTGTGTTTTCCCCTTGTTTCAGGATTTGGCAAGAATGGGAAATAGAAGGTAACGTCTTCAAATCAATGCTGATGACGGAAGGGGACGAATGCCTGCAGAAAAACAGAAAAGTTACCGTAAGAAGGTCTTTACTGTTAATGATTGAAATGATGGAATAATTAAGAGGGATTTTTTTCAAATAAAGATATTGAGGTAAATGTAAGAAAATTATTTCTGACAGTTTTATTCCCAAAGTTACATGTGTTTTGACACAAACAGATTCTAACAGAACTTTGCCTTTTCTCATGGGAAGGTTCGGCTGGCTTGCGGTGCGCTGAACTCCATTGCCAACATCTCTGAACCAGCAACATGTGAATATTCCATGGTATTGATCACTCCACTAGTCTGTCATCAGCATTCATTACTTGGTAAGCCATGTGATAACAGTGTGACAGCCATGTGTATAAAGTTAGGTGACAGCCCTATGTAAGTTATGTAATAACCATGTGCCAGGCATGTGATAACCTTGTGCCAGGCATGTCAGAGGAGTCAGGTTGGCGCAGTGGTTACTGTCCCCGCCTTTCACCGCTGTGGCCCGGGTTCGATTCCTGCCCTGGTCCACATGTGGATTGGGTTTTCAGTCCCTACCTGATTCCGTGGGTTTTCCCCAGAATATTCTTCTGGGGTTTTCCTCCCACCTCTAAAACTGTAACTTCTTCTCATTGTCTTCTCTCTACAGGTTTCTTCGAGCTACAGTGCCTAGGGCGCTTTTGAGGAATCCTTAGTTTCATTAGAAATAAATAAATGTGATAACCATGTGCCAGGCATGTGATAACCATGGGTCATGCAACAACCATGTTGTAAGCCATGTGCTTTGTCTAAATCATGTGATAGCCTTGTGTGTCAGTCATGACAGCAAACCAAACAGAATTTGTAGTATTGTATGATTTTCAAATGTTTTAAAAATGTTATGTTTTCAAAGAAGTGGAAATCTTGCTGAATGTTTTATTGTAATTTCATCATTACACCCGTGCACCACCACAAGAATAAAATGAAGTTATCAAGGAAAATTTTGCATTATTTTATTTAATGGAGCCTTCATTGCAAACATTTCAAATCTTACAACCGTCAATCAATATTAACCTCTTCTGACTGGGTGTTATTAATGCAGTGCTGGTATGCTAATATAGCCAAACAGTTGATTGAGTACGTGCAGGAATGCACATATAGACGACAACTGGCAAAATGGTCTTTTTCAAACCGCGGCCGTCTTCAAGAGGTTAAATACATAAAATTTATATTATTCATCTTTTTTTTACTAGTGTACCCAACGCTTTCTGAATCACTGCGAAGTAAATGGGATGAGATAGAAGGAGAATTATTCAATGAGGAAATCACATTACAGGTCAGTACACTTACTCTCTGAAATGTGACATTATAATTCAACCACTGGTTGAAAATGTCCTTCGTGCAAGTATTCATTTCAAGTAATCATTTTAATCATTTCTTTTTTTTCTTTTCATCCAAACCTTTCAATATATATGTGGTCACACACCACATGATGTAGAATCGGGAAATGTCATACACGTGTATAGGGTTTGGTTTTTCATAGTTCCCTCATTTCTCTTAAAAATTAAAAATTGGGGAGGTTCCGTCAATTTGTTTACCACGGCATCATCTTCTGAATATTTTCAAACTTTCTGAAGTTAATTGACACCAGAGCAATTCTTTTGTTATGACTGGACCACCTCAAGGAAGTTAGAATACCCAAGAAGGCCTGTGAATAAAGGAGAGCTTTATGAATATGTCAATTGGTTGCCAGGGTTACCAGAAGAAGCTGACTCAGATCTTCCAAGAAGCTGGGCTTGTTCTTGACTCGTCTAAGAAGGAGCAACTGAAGAAGGCAGCCAAGAGCAACTCACTCCTTGCACTGGGAGAAGAATTCCAGACACTGGAGGCATGCTCAGCCGTAAGTTGGGATTATCTCTCTATTCCATGTATTTCTCTTCGGTAAAATCTGGTTTTTTCTCTACATCTAGTTGCAGTAACGGTGGACAGCACACAAGTCACAGAGGCTTGTGACAAAATATTTCCAACAAAATCACAAATTTGATTGCGCCCTGTATTTTCACCTTCACAATCTGGCCACAAAAACTAAAGAGCGCCCTCTGTTGTTGAAACTAATCCAAGTGTTCCTGGTTTCTGTCTGGTATACCAAGACGGGCTTGTGCAGCCAAGTGGAATGCACACAATAGGCAAACCATGGATTGAGTATGCGCAGGAATGCGCGTATAGATAACTGGCCAGGTGGTCTTTTTTCAAACTGCGGTCATGGTCGTCATCCGTATTCAAGAGGTTGAGCATTATAGAGTCGCTCCAAACATGTAGTACCATTGCTTGGTTATTGTTGTCATGGGGAGGTGGGGGGGGGGGGGGATGATCCTACACCCCCTTCCTACCATGGATCAACCCCTGTATCATAAACTCATGACTCTGATTGATTTTGCAGGCATATTCTGTCCTTGAGGAAGAAATTCGACGATTGAAGGCACAGCTTGAGCAGCAGGGTCACGGTAAGTACCAATCTTGGACTGGTGTCAGATTCCCATGGAATTAATGGTTGAACTCCAAAAGTCACAACCAGGATGTGCTTTCAAGAGAACACCATCAGACACTTGGAATAAAAGCAAGTAAATTATCATAAAATCCATCTCAACCATATCAGTCTTTTGGATTGATTCTGGGACAAAAACATCTTTAATTGCAATGTGAATTTGTTTGGGTCTCAATAGCTACGCAGTGCTGAAATATTGTTAAAAAAAACCAAACAAATAGGCTAGACGAGCATCTTTGTGTCCTTGCCATTTAATGCAAATTTATGCAAATGTTTGATGTTACAGATCCTGAGGAGAACCCACTCTTCAACCTGGACAACATCTATACATGATGTAGCTCTGTCAAGAAGCATCAATCGCATGGATTTTATCTGTTATTTATTCTATCGAGGTTTATTTCACTTCCCAGAAGGTCAATTTTTTCCCCATCGCAATTAGACTGGTTCCTTACCCCCAAAACATATAAGGACTGGTAGTTAATTCAAGCTGTCCGTCGGTTTGTTAATGAAGACTAAATGAATAAAAGCTGAATGGGAGACATTTGAGACGCTGGGTGGCAGTAGAAATACCAGTCTGTTTCCATTGTTCTGACCAGTTGTGCGCATACTCAGAACTATGCGCGCATGCTCAGAACTATGCGCGCATACTCAGAACTATGCGCGCATGCTCAGAACTATGCGTGCATGCTCAGAACTAGCAGAAAGGACCGGTATGTCTGCTGCCACCAGGGTCTCAAAGGTCTCCCATTGATCAATTTCTGAGTTTCTGAGTTGGACACCAGTCTACTGATTGAGATATTGCTTGATGATGCATTCTTATTACATATAAACAAGACTGAATGAATTCAACTTTGTAGTATTTTTGGTGGCGGATTTGAAAGATGATGTACATTTTTTGGAGTTGGGTTAATTGTAAGCATTTATAAAGACACTGGTCACATTAATATGTACATATAGTTGTCTCCAGTACAGGTGGCTTACTTCAATATACACCCTTGCAGTATTGGACTTCAGTAACAAGTCAAATGTTTATGAGAAGGGTAGTGGGTTGTATATTCGTGACCAAGGGGCCAAATGATTGTCTAAGATGCCATTTGTATACATGTAGCGTAAGGCGATATCCTTACAAAAACCTCCCACGGGATTCCCATGGTGTCCAATTCACCATGTAATTCCCATGGGGTTTTGCATGGGAGATTTTTGTAAGGGTAGTGCCGTTTGAGTTTTTAAAAGATGGCCTGGCTTAGTTGTAACATACCTACTCCCCCTCTCATCAAACCCTTCCCCAGGTTCAAGACAACCCCCCCGGCCCCCTGAAAAGTAGCTGAAGCTGAATTTTTAAACTTTTGTATCTAATATTTGGAGAGCATGAAATCATAAATATGTGCCTTGCTATGTACCATAAAGACGGCGAATTGTTAGCGTCTCATTTTTGTTGTATATTCACACTAGATTGACGGATTCTGCAGCACCGATGTGCACAATGACACAGTTATCCCGAATGACCTGTGACCTAACGCCCGCGTATGAACACGCAAGGTGGTCGCACAACGCGCACTTGTTAAATTCAATCAGGGCCCAATTTCATGGCTCTGCTAACCACAGCTTTCCGCGCTTACGATCACCATTTTGCGCTAACAGCGCTAGCGGAAAAATTCTGCGCTTACCCTGTAAGCACAGAATCCTTAGTTACGAGTTGTACGCATGCTCAGGAGCCAAAATTCCCGGCTAACGCGTGAAATACGCTTGCCGTAAGCGCAGAATTTTCTGCTACGGTAAGCGGGGATTTTTCGCTAACGGTAAGCAGAGCTATGAAATTGGGCCCAGATCAGAATTAGCCTTTATGGCAGACACAATAGGAGGGCGCTATTTGATTTGGGTAAACATTTTGTGAAACCACAAATTCCAGTGAAAGTCAGAATCAGATATTGTTTTGAGTTAAAGTACAATCCATAGTACAATCCATAGATCATGCCTAATCTTCACCTTTGAAATTTCCTGTGGTTTCACAAAAGGTATACCCAAATCAAATAGCGCCCTCTCCTATTGCGTCCGCCATACCTCTAAAAGGCTAATGGGCGTTCGCGTAACATCGCGTGGCATTACGTCAGCAATTTTATCCCGAATAACCGTTGACCTGGACTACATCGAGATACCGAACTGGCTTATTGCAGACCGTCAGCGCGGAATTCGGAGTTACGGATTCCATAAATTTGGGCCATGAACGCATTGTTTTGTACAGTTTTAAAATGAGGTGAAAAAGCTTCGCATTTTGTCCTTTTTACGGGTGTGTTTTTTTTCATAGGGCATTTAAAATGGAAAACGTGATGACTCGATCTTTAGCAGTCCGTAATAATAACCTCGGAGTGTGTCGTGACCCTGTGTGTCGGATAGCGTTCGGTGACTGCGCATGTTTTCGTCAGCGGCTTTTCAGCTGCAGACGTTACAAGCCTTCAGTTGTTGCTGTGATAACGAGGCTGTTTGTGTTGTGAGACTGGATCGTTACTATGGTGATTCGAAGGTTGTTCGCGCAATCTTTTGACATCCACCAGCAGCGTCAATAAGACGGGATATTAAAGAATGGAAGCGTGGATTTTGATACATGATAACTTTGATTCACGCTGTAACGAGGGCGCCGCACTTGTCTTTGAATGGAATAATTTAAGATTTCAAAACAGGATATCGACTTGACCTCATGAAAGCAACCTTACTTCGGTTTTATTGGACATGTAGTCCTGCTTCTTGGTCGAGTCTGCTCGATATTAATTTCAAGGGGCGAGGAAATTATCTGCTTGGTCAAATGAACTTGAATGACATTCTATTTTCTCATGGAAATAATTCATCATACAATGATTATATATGGGGGAAAAAAAGAATTTAATAATTGTTTTTATATAAAACACAAAAGACCGATTCGTCGACAGCAGATTTTCTTAGAGAAATGAGTACACTATATTCTATTAAAGCAAATTTCTACGCCAAATGAATTAAAACTACTAAAAATGCATTTCAGGCGTCCTTGTCCTAACAGGCAAAAGTTTGATGAATCGCATGCCGACGGCCACCTCCTTGCTCCATAAGCATCAGAATGCCTCAACCATGTTTCATCTCTTCCATCTTGTACTCCTTTTCTTCCTATCCTCTGTCATTTCTTCATTTCTTGCATGCCTGGGTTTGCATCTTAATCTCCCCCTTCGCCTCCAGAGCTTGAAGTTTCTGGTACTCCAACAAAAAATCATGTTTGGCTGTTTGATACTCAAAGTCCATGTCTTCGTAATAATGATGTGGAACTTTCTCTCCATTAGGGCTTTCGTTGAATGGGTAGAAGCCATACAGTGTAATGCTTGAGCAGAAAGTTCTGGCCACAGCAAACATGTCAAATCCGAGCGTTGCATAGCCCTCTAAACCCCATTCCCTGTCGAGGAGGCAAAGAGGGAATACATCGTAATAAGTAAACCAATATTCTGATCAAGTTGATCCAGTTATGTAATTTATTACAGAGAAGTTATTCTCCAAAAAGTATATGGTTCGTAGAAGAACCTTGGTTGTAGTCTTTAGTTGTACTCCTACCTTGCAAAAGACTCAAATCACGATGCGGTAACTTGTGATTCAGAAAGAAAAAGATTCAGTTGAGGTTTCCATGTGAATTTTGTATTTTTGAGTAAGTTTTGATCATAAGCCGTGTGATATCTGACTGAACCTAACAGGTATAGAGCGCCGGTACGGTAACCCGGAGGTCGCAGGTTCGAATCCCGCTCCTGCCAGTTTCTTTGTTCACTTTGAAAATGAACCTATATAAAAGGAATACATTTGATTAAGATTTACCTAGTTTGTAATGATCTTGACCACATTTGGGTATAAAGTCACATAAATCTAAAACCAGACGGACCAATTAATCCCCGGTGTCTACTTTACTCGGACTTTGACCCAACTCAAATTTGGGTGTTGGCCCTCTGAAGGTCAATGTGACCCCAAAAGAATCTATGGTTCTACGGTGACTTACTTTTCAACGCTGATGGCTTTCCAGCCGAAAGCCATGTGAATACCCATGAACTTGTGATCCTTGAGTTCAGCCGTCAACTTCCGCATCATCTCCCTCTGATACAGCTTGTTGAGAGATTTAGGATACCACAGAATAGAATTCTTCAGTCTATGAATGCGCTCAAGAAGAATCCTGTTATCTGAATTCCCAGTTCCACTTTGTACAATAGCAGAGTACAACCTTCCCAACATTTCCCAGTTGATCGCAGTCAGGTCAGTCTGTTGACCCACATCCGTCTCGTAGACTTGGACAGGTGCCAAGTTTGCTCGAATGATGAACTCATGCTGATCAATCTCCTGCCCACAGCCACTCCCAGAGAGGATGCCACTGTTCCCCACGACGGCGCATGTTTCCTGCCGTGGAATCAGGAACATATCCGGGAAGTGATCCTCCATGTTGCATCGCTCGATCTCTTGGACTTCTGGGAGGGTTTCGTTCTTGGGCTGGGGAACGTAGACCACGGGATAGGAGTTCTGACGGAACTTCATGTAGTTGGTGGGAATTTTTTCTCGATACACCAGGATGGCTTTGTTGAGAGAATAGCAGTCTCCACCAAAGCCACTGTTAGTGTAACACAAACAAAATTGATCAATTTATCGATACATTGATCATGTATTGATTCGTTCACAGATTAATGGCTTATTCGATGTTTAATAATGTACTACGTTATGGATTTATCTATTTACACATCAATTATTAATTCATAAAGATATGTTTGGACTTATCAATGCGTACAGATTGAGTTATACAAATATTGATTGATCGATCAATTTATCGATTGATTACTTGTACCTACTCTGGGTATACCTCCAATTAACACTCTCCTAAGAGATTGAACCATGTTAAAAGACTAATTGATTCGAAATAGTTCTTGATATGATAATGATATTGATATGAAATTGCAATATAATTATCATACATATTGATTATTTATTTATTGAAAATGGGATAATTCAGTTCGTTGTTTACCTAATGCATACTTTCTTGCAGTGCAGTGACACGGGAACCAACTTCTCTGTGGGCGGGGCGTCTTCTTCCCGAGGGGGTACCTCGATCATCACAGGAGTGGCTTTAGGCGGAGCAACCCGTACCCCAGGGCGGCCATGGTTGAGGTGAATGATGTGTCCTGCATTCTGTGCATAGCGACGGCCGAAGTAGTGATGATTGGCCAAAGAAATGATGACCACCAGACTAACTAGCGCGGCTATTGTGCACAATCTGGCCCTAGTCATTCGCATTGTATACTGGTTGGGATCTGGATATTCGAAGTTGGTTGGGCAGAGGTTGGCGTAGAACTCACAGAGTTCAGGTGCTTGTCTGTCCTGTCTGCGTCATGAAAAGAGATGAAAGGTTTCGTTACCTTATCATTCAAACTGTATTCTTGCAAAACTCACATGAATCATGCTGACCTTATTGTATCATAGGCCGACCTGTGTTATTCTGTTGTTGGCACACCATGTATCACGTAGAAAGGACGCGAATTTAAGCAGTTTTATTGATGTACACACCATGAACACTCTCCTATCGGCGCCATTTTGGTTGGTGTGTTTATTAGTGCAAAGTCCAAACGTTTCGCGCGCAGTGATCACGGCATGTGTAGATGTCTAACTGAATCATAGGTTAGCAAACAACGAATTCTGAATACCATAGATACATATTGATCATAGTCTACGGGAAACCTATGGACTAGTGAAGAGCTGTGGAATGTTTGCTCTGCAGCAGTTGATCATTAACAACATGGCACATGATAGGGCACATGACCATTGGGAAATAAGGCTCTGATAACAGGCCTAATATTAAAATATGATCATTTCTTAATAATCTTGACGTGTCTGTCCCATACCCCCAAAAGAGAAGTGGCGTTTAAGGAGGCGTACGATAAGGAGAACTGCGCGTCTTATATCTCCTACATGTGAGACTGCAATCGTACACAAATTAGGTAATAACGTTACATAGTGCAAACCACGTGCGCGCACGCGGCATGCTTGACTGGTTTGTTCGAATAAGCACTTCATAGCATCACTACACTTTACGGTCCATGACGACACATGAAAAAGGTCTAAAAATGAAATCTATTAGTCTCTCTAGCTCTCCTTTGTGATTCCAATTGTGATAAAACAATCTATTGTTTGACCCATTGTTATGTGCCGACAAGGAACTTTGGCCAGCAAATTTTTATGTGTATGTGTATTCTGCATAGAGGTCATAGATTTCTGAGCTCCCTCACGAGACAATGACACCGGATCTGTGATCGACTTACGTAGTTTTTATACTTGATACCCGGATAAAATACAAGCAACTATACAGATTATAGGATCCCTGATTTCTCTGAAATGAATCGAAATTGAATCTATACTTTGGGTATGTATTTTGTAGGCCGAACTTCCAGTATCTCAAAGAAATCAAAACTATGAGGAAATCCAGAAACTGCACTGTGTTTCATAGTCACATACAGTTTCAAAATGTTTCAGACGATCATGAACCGATGTCTGTTGTCACATAGCATCCAGGCTGACAAACACGGGGGACTTCCGGAATGCCAGCTATATAATGTACATGGCGGATGCAAGTTTCGCATCAGTAAGCCTGGCACGCGGGTTGGCACGACTGGGTGCTGGTAAGGTCTAGCCTACTTGAGAAACTCACAACTTAGGAACATCTTGTCAAAAACATCTCTAAAACTCGTCTTCTCCCTATAAGTTTCTGCAGGCTTGTGAGTGCAGTGCAGTGCAGAACGCGCTTTTTCAAGAATCCGTCGTTTCATTATACCACAGATTGAATATGATTTGCCAGTTCACAATATGGAGTCACAGAGCTTCGGGGAGCCGGAATGGTTGTGGATTTTCAAAATGGCGGTCCTCATTTTCACCAACGTGATTGGTCCATTCATCATCTACTGCATCTTGAAGTGTAATGAGCAGAAGGAAGAATCTGAAAGCGATCATGAGAACGAAAGCGTGACCGTGAAACGCTATGGTCTGACTTACAAGATAGAGCCACTCCCCGGCGCCAATTTGAAAAACAAAACTCAAGAAAAGAGAAGTCGCATCAGAAATATCAGTCTGGCGAGGATATTGTCCATCCTTTCTTTCATCAATTTCTGGTTTTATATTCCATGGTCAGTCAGTTGCTTAGCAACAACATGTTGGTATTTCAGTAAGACTTTAGTCACCATGGCAATTGCTGGTGCCATTGTTATCCCACTCGGATACGTCTTCATGTTGCTGGAGTCACTCTGCTCCCGAGAAATGGGTTATATCAGTAAAATTGGGGAGGCAAGCACCGTTGCCACGGTGATATCAACGATGCGAGAGGCGAGACCAAACATTACATGGCATGCCGTGTGCTATACCACTATGAAACGCGCACAAGAACAGTCAACTACACAGACACACAAGGCCTAGGTCGTACTATACTCGCACTGAGACCTACAAGGAACGAGTCGTCACTTACCGAGACGACCGTATCTTCGTTTACAACTACTGGACTGACGTTTCGGCCCCCCAACTCGAAGGCGTCAGTAAATACGGCCTGACCAGGATACAACTTGACAAGAAGATATTACCTGGAGATGATGAGACATCTGCTGAGTATGACTCCGGCCATGAGACCTTTAAAGCTATAAACAGTCGAAGAGATGTCCACATGTCCGCATTTATGGTTTCGAGAAACGCATCGCAGCCTTCGTTGATCAACACACCACGCCCTGCTGGATGAACATGCCTTTCTTTTGGTTGACGGCGTTTTTGGCAGTCACTTGGCCCTATCGCTGGTACTTCAGGGCCAAGACTGGCAAGACACAATACACCATCTGCAAGAAGTTCTACGTAACGCGCCCACAAGAGGAGGAAGTACGACAATACGGCGATCCATCGACCGCAGCAGGGGGCAACTTGAAGGAGTGTCCCTAACCACCGACACAGAGAAACAGGCCCGAGACGGCCCTGGAACCTCACGGGGAGATAGCGCCGAAACACCGGGCGAAGATGTGGCCACTGATGATATTACTATTGACATGGGCGGAGTAATTGTCAGACCAAGCTATCAGTATTAATGTTTAAGGGCGAGTTTTCCTCCAACTTTGTGGTAGGAAGAGGAAGAGAGACACTTTGGAAAGGGACGGGGGAACTGGTATTAACGTGTCTGGGATGACTGAGTACAAACCTGGTTTACCCGAAACTATAGAGGAATCCCACAACGACGAGTTTAGCGCCGATCTGCGCACTTCCGCGTTTAAAAACACGGGTCTCAATGTCACAGTAAACAACTTAATGCTGATCGTGCGCCTGCGCTTCCTTTTATGGCCTGATTAATTCATGCATGAATGAATGTGCTGAAAAGCGTTGTTTTGTTTGCCACTGACATTCTCGCTTTCAACCCGGAAGTGCGCAGAAGGGGCTAATGTGAAATTCCTCTATAGAGCTGTAAATATTTCTTTGCCAATCAGTGATGTGCAAGAAAGTTAAGATTACATTGGTGTCAGTGTGTAATATATTTTGTCTTCATTATGAAATGGCGAGTTTGTCAGGGGCGGATCCAGGATTGTTTGCAGGGGAGGGGGAGGGGGGTCTGAATTTCTTTTGTACATCTGCCCAAAAAGTCGACTCCAAAATGTTTCGCCTGGGAGGAGGAGGGAAGGGGGAGGGAAGGATCATACGGGGGGGGGGGGGGGGGGGGGGGGGACACACTTTCTCAACGTTGGTGGCGCCATTTAACCTCTTTGTTTCTTTCTTGGAACATTAATCCTTTTTTTTATTCGACAGCGCATTTTAATGAGTGTGCACGACTACGGTCGGCAGTCTCCCAAGGGGTCTGATTTTATCCTGTTTTCGAGGAGTTTGGCGTTCCTGTGTCAAAACGGGCTATTTTAATTGACTGTCCCCGTTCCCGGGTACCGATCTCAGGACAATTTACAAGACTGGACGATTTCGCTTGAGTCACGCATACCATGCTTACTGGATGTACATGCGGTAAGTTGAGTCTCAAGTCGCTGCCTCTGAGAGTTGGATATTGCATAGTCATTAATACTCTTATTTCGTTCGGAGAATTCGAAATCAGAGAAAATATACTCTTCAAGATATTCTTATAGATTACATCTAGCGAGTATGCACGGGAAATGATGAATAAATTGTAGATAAAGGCGCACTTCTACAGACATTTCATTATAGTCAATTTAAACATATTTTACTACAGGAAAACTGCTAGAAATTGAGGTTACAAAATCACAGTTTACCTGCAAGAATATTCTTGGCATCATCTCTGCCAACAGTTCAACAGTCCATCTTTCCCGAAGGGTAGAAATATTCCTAAAATAAAGTCAATAAAAAGAGATATTTCCGGCTCAAAATCGTCTCCACGCGACGCTGACTTCACAAACAAGAGGAGTAATATCTGTTCTGTTCTGTTCTGTTCTGTAGCGTATCCAGCTTTTTGTGTCAGGGAGGGCGAATAACGTCTGAACCGTCTTAAAACCGTCTTTAAAACACCATTTTTTTTTTTTTTTTTATGACGCCTCAAATGCCGCCAGGCCCCCCCCCCCCCCCCCCCAGGGCCGCAAGTTACCCCCCCCCCCCCCCCCCCGCTGGATATTTGTTCTGTTCTGTTGTTTTTCTTTTAGGGGGGTTCGTAACAATTTCTGAAAAAGAATCTGACCCCATTTGTTTTTGTAAATACCCCCCACCCTACCCCCCCCCCCCCCCCCCCCCCCGCTGGCTACGCCTATGATCTAAAAAATCACCGACGAAAATAATAATAATCCAAGTCGATTGGCCTTTTGGAATTCACATTGGTGCCCCTACGCCTTGGTGTGGCGCCAGTCTTAATGTCCGGATGTCAATGCTTAGGTTTTTACCTTGTTTCTACGTAAATATTACACAATTGGCAAGTCTGCCCAGGTCTGCCTGCGTTGTTTAGGTGATTTTTTTGCGGGGACCAGGGGAAGGGGAATGGCTGG
The DNA here is from genome assembly GCA_037893225.1 of Hippasteria phrygiana. NCBI lineage: Eukaryota > Metazoa > Echinodermata > Asteroidea > Valvatida > Goniasteridae > Hippasteria > Hippasteria phrygiana. The sequence goes on from JAZGUH010000547.1 coordinate 197,843, forward strand.
GGATTGGGGTAAGTTTGCCAACTTGATCGGTGCGTTAGGCGAAATATTTTCCAGATGGACTGGAAACAAGTCTAATGTAACGACCAAGCGCGCGCGCACGGTTGGTTCCGCACGCACGCCCTTTTACGCATGCGCGGTAATCGGGCTGGCTTTTTCATGTTAGCATGATGCAAAAATTGCAAGTGAGTGCTCGTTAATTTTCCTTTTTTCCGATCACTGAAATCCAACATATTTGTTGGTCTTTAGAGTTGAATCATGGCTACAACGTCTTGCAAAGTCGAGGCAACGAAGCTTGGAGAACCGTCGAGTGAGAGGCTTTATGTTGCTCGAACAATGCAACACGACGAAGGTAATTCTAACGTTATTTATTTTCAAAAAATTAGCTGGCCTGACGTTTCGAACTTAAGCAAGTTCTTTCTCAAAGGTGAATGACAGAGTACAAGAAACAAACATGTAGGGAACACACATGCATGACAGGGTGGGTGGAGAAACACAAAAGAGGGATGCAAAGGAGCATGGCAGATAGGCAGTGGGTGAACATCAAAGGGAGAGGCAAGGACAGCCAGGATGACAGGAACAAAGAGGTGTGATTAGGGTAAGGAGGGATTAAGATGAAGGTAGAAGCTGGGGAATTGGACAAAGGAGTGTGGTTCAGGGAAGGGGGGGGGGGGGTTTGAATTGAAGGTGGTAATAGGGCAAGAAAAGGAACAAAGAGAAGTGGCAAGGATAAACAGGAAATGGAAAGACAACACCATTTGGCCAAGAGACCCCAAGAGGGTTTTGCCAGGAGGATAATCTGTAAACAAATGACAATGGGGGAAAAAAAATTTAAAGTTAATCATTCCCTTCCTGGATGTTGAGACCATGTGGTTGAATAGTCCGAAGACGTTTCATCCAAACTTTCTCTCGGCTGAGGCGAACTGAGTCCTTGCGGTGGCAAAGTGATTCTATGCCCTGTAGAATCATATCAGAAATGGAATGGTTAGGCAAGTTGAAGTGATGACCAACAGGGGTGTCCATTTTCTTGGTGTTCACAGTCGACCGATGGCCATAGAAACGCTTTTTGAGCGTGTTCTTGGTCTCCCCGACATACTGGATACCACAAACCCTGCAAGAAATGAGATATATGACATTAGAGGTGTTGCAAGTGATGTTGCCATTGGTTCTGTGAGTAGTTCCAGATGAATGGCCAGAAAAGGAGTCAGACTCCTGCATGTGAGTCTGGCAAACAACACACCTGGAATCGCACTTAAAAGTACCATGCTGTATGGGAGGGGATGCAGCCAAGGTGGGGACCTCGGCTCGAACAATCAGGTCTCGTAGATTGCGGGGGCGCCTATAAGCCAGTACTGGGTTGTCAGGGGCGGCACGGGCAAGGCGATCTGAAGTATGAAGGATATGATGGTTGTCGTTAGTTATTTTACGAAGGGGAGGGAGACTGGGATGAAAGGTGGTGACCAAGGGAATCTTGGGGTCGGCATTAGTGCTAGGCGTCTTTTCCTTGAGAGCCAAATCTCTGGTGATAGATTTGGCTCTGGCGATAGCACGTTGAACTTGGCGGGAGCTGTGGCCCCTGGCAACCAAGTTATTCTTCAGTACCTGTACATGATGGGAAAAGTCAGAATTATTAGAACAAATCCTTCTGAGTCTGAGTGCCTGGCTGAATGCTATGCCTGTCTTGCAATGCCTGGGGTGACAGCTGGAGGAGTGGAGGTACTGATGGGTGTCTGTGGGTTTAGAATACAGATCAGTGGTTACCGAGTTGTCTTCCTTGCGGATGGTGACATCCAGGAAGTTGGTCTGATGCACTGAATACTCTGATGTAAACTTGATGGTCCTGTGGAAGGAATTAATGTGATTAATGAAAGTCTCCAGACTGTCCTGATCACTGGTCCATATGAAAAATACATCGTCAATATATCTCCACCATACCCAGGGGCGACATGATGCTGAGGCAAGCATGCGCTCTTCGAGGTCGCCCATGAAGAGGCATGCAAAGGAGGGGGCCATGCGAGTTCCCATGGCTGTACCGTGTACCTGTAGATAGTGTTTACCTAGGAAGGAAAAATTGTTCTTGGTTAGTACAAGTCTCATGAGGGTGCCAATATCACTGATGGGTGGGGTTGTGTGTCCTGCCTTGGCCAGGGCCGAGGAACAAGCACGAATACCTTCCTCGTGGGGGATGTTGGTGTACAGGGATGAGACGTCAAAAGTACCAATGATGGCTGTGCTGGGAATCTTGTTCTTGATTCCTTCCAGCTTGCGCAGGAAGTCTGGGGTGTCATGGATGTATGATGGCATCTGTGGAACGAGGGGTTTGAGAAAACTGTCAATAAACAGGGAGATACGTTCTGTTGGTGAACCATTACCAGAGACAATGGGCCTACCGGGGTTGCCAGCCTTGTGAATCTTTGGAAGGAGATAAAATCTGGCAGTCCTACAGTCAGAGGGAGAGAGAAATTTATGAGCTTTCTTAGACAGCTGGTCACGTGATCGCATATCTTCCAGCACCTGTTGTATCTCTTGAGAGAATGTACCTGTGGGGTCAGAGTCAAGGCAGATGTAGTTAGTATGATTGTTCAACTGGCGGTGGGCCTCGTCAATGTACTGATGACGATCCATGATGACCACAGCTGAACCTTTGTCGGCCGGCTTGATGATGATATCAGTACGGGAGCGCAAGGCATTCAATGCCAAGCGCTCCTCACTGCGGAGATTGTCATGAGTTCTGTGGACAAAGTTATCAGGGTTAGTGACTTGAGAACTGACAACTTGAACATAAGTCTCGAGGGCTGGTACACGATTCTTGGGGGGTACCCAGGTACTTTTGACACGGAACGGTTCTGGGTCACATCGGTCAGAATCAAGGAAAAACTCTCGGAGACGGATCCTACGGTAGTATTCCGTGAGATCTTGGCTGAGCTCTACCTGGTTCACAGTGTGGGGAGTAGGACAAAAATTGAGACCCTTTGAGAGAAGTTTATGTTCAGCGTCAGATATGGATGAGGAAGAAAGGTTAACTACAGTATTGGAGGGGGGTGGTGGTGTAGACTGGGACCTGGGGCGTCTGAAGCGTCTCTGTCTGCGTTGATGTTGCTTGGTAAGCAAGCCACCAATCTTCTTGTTTCTCCTGTTAAGCAGAACAGAGTCAAGGTTTGTTTATTTATTTTCCGTTGACCAGTGCAGTAGGCGGGCCTAATACGGAAAAAATAATCACGAAATAGATGCAGTGGGCATGTAATACAAAAAAGTATAATGTTATTTTAAAGACTTCCGCCTACAGCCATCACTATTTTGAGGTTTTATAAACTCCCAACACGTTTAAAAAGGAGCACCTTTTATTTTTAGGGGATTTTAGCGAGGAAAGGTATTAAATAAAATATAAAAAAATAAATAAACAGTTGCTAGAAATCTCTCTCCTTTACAACTCCGCCCTGCATCTCCTGTACACTCCTCTGTCCTCCGTTCCACCACCACCACCCACTACAATGCCTCGATGTTCGAACCTCCATCGAAACAAAGCCTGCAAGAGAACAGTGTTTATAATAAACCTTTTCGACATTATCAAACTTTCAAAGCATCATGGGAACTGCATCAGCTTTAACTGGCATGCAAAGATATGTCAAAAGGGTATCGCATAAAATCAATTAATATTTGGACTGGTTCACAGTGCCATAGGTTTGTGTATAAATTACATGGTTTGTTTGGCCTCCAAACCCACAATGCATTGAGAATGTCGAAAAGGTTTATACATACCTGCTCAGCCACGAGAGCTTGTTTAGGGTCATACTAATCACCGTCAACACGCACAAACACCGTCAATACACCGTCAACACCTCCAAAACACATTCTAAATTAACAAAAGAGGCATATAAATAGGCAGATTCAGGAACATTTCAAGTTGCTTCAATCCTTTTAAATATTATATCACTGGAAAGAGTAAAAAATTAGAAATAAAATGAGGGGTCAATGGTCATGAAAGGTTAACCCTGTGCAAAGTTATGGATTTTTGTTGATAAAAATTTTGGGTCATTTTGGAGGCCAATTTTAGTTAAAAAGTTGTGACCATATTGCCAATTGCTACATGTTTTTATTGAAAATGTGAGCCTCATTTATTTCATATCAATTTGTTATCAATATAAATATCATTGTAGGAGTCATTTAAAATAGTAACAATTAACAAACACCAATTATTGTTGTTGAACTGTTTGAATAAAATGATGCCAAGAATATTTATGCAGGTAAAGTGTGATTTTTGATCTTCGGTTTCTAGCATAGGACTGTTTTGCTTACTTGGGCGCTAGGACGCTATATCATGGCGTCCTCCTAGGGCTAACCCTAACCCTAACCCTAACCCTAACCCATGAGAGCGGACTCGGCCAACGGTCACAAAATGATGTGCATTCCGCGGCACATTGTCATATTGTGGAAAAGACATCCTTCTCGGATTATCTGTACATGTTGCTCCCTCCATTTCAAAAAATGGTAGAAGCCCAAACTTAAAACGCGTAACAAAATTGCATTTTCTACCGCAATAAACTGTTCAAAATTACAAACAAAGATGTCAATAGAATTAAGAGAAGTCTACTTTAGGTTGAAAAAAGTAATTTTGAGAGAACAAATGAGAACAAATACCATTGATCAAAAATTTAAGAGGGGCCCTACATAGCATGACATATTTGGGAAAGACCTTTGATATTAAACCGTCACCCAAAATAAGCCTTATTGCAGATAGCGCCTGGTTGAGATGTCACAATGAAGAATGGTCACAAGGGATTGTGGGAAGGAAAAATGAGTAATGTTTGCTCCTTTTTATTTTTTTATTTATTATTATTATTATGTTTTTATTTATATTTTTATTTATTACATTTTGTTACCCAGGGTGTGTCCAAACAGTTTAAAACTGGTTTCCATTGGGGCCCTGCATATTTTTAGTTAAAACTGAATATTTACACACACATACAAAATATTTAAACCAACACAAGAATGTTTACACAAATAAATCTATTTATGGTTACCTTTTCAGCTCTCCAGTAAAAGCCTATTGCTGATTTTGTTACCTTCCCACAATCCCTTTTGACCATTATGGCATCTCAACCAGGAGGTATTTGCGATTAACCCTAACCCCCTAGGCCCTTTTTGCTAGCATAGCAACCATCCTCAATCCTCCAAAAACTAGCCCTAGAAGGACGCCATGTTATGTGGCCGATTTTCGTGGGGTATTAACCCTAACCCCAAGACCCTTTTTGCTAGGAACCATCCTCAATCCTCCAAAATCCTTCGATTACCCTGCCCCAAAAAATGCATTCATCCTCAATCCTCCAAAATCCTCATGTGCTTTAAACACCGTTCATCCTCAATCCTCCAAAATCCTCTGCTTGAAACACCATTCATCCTCAATCCTCCAAAATCCTCCAAAATCCTCCTTGCTTGAAACACCATTCATCCTCAATCCAAAATCCTCTTTAAAAAAAAATACCATTCATCCTCAATCCTCCAAAATCCTCCAAAACTGCAAGGAGGATTTTGGAGGATCGAGGTAGGTTAGGGTTAAAGTAAACTCTTTCCCCAAATTGAGTGACAGTCATTTGATTTGTTTGTTTGTTTGTTGCTTCAGGGTCTGATTCGGAGAAAGCTGGTCTTGGTGTCTGCATCTACATCCTCATGGTTTTCTCGGTTATTTTGATCGTCATCACTATCCCGATTTCTGTCTGCATGATCTTCAAGGTACACATACATGTTGAGCCATGGATAAGTTGTTGTCCTTACATTTGTAAAATAGAATCTTACATCAAATTAGAGTGTTGTTTTTTGTCCCCACGAAGAAAGCTGTCAAAAGAAAACACAAATTTAGGGCAAGAAAGATTCCTGCTGTTACTCTAAAACATGCTTCAGAAGTTAATCAATTTGTAAGCCAAATTTCACACTTTTCTGTAGTTTTATTCTTTTTTATTCAAAGAGGTTTGGGGGTCATGTTTTTAAAAGTAAAGAAAACAAATTATAAAAGTAAAGCATTTAAATGAAAATGTTGAATGACCTTTCTTGTCATTTACACAAAATTATAAGAAAACATAAAAAATGTAAGGAATTAAATAGAAGTTTACATTTGATGACAGGATTGAGGTTTGAACTTGGGATCTTTCAATTATTATAAATTATCAGTACTTAGCCAATTTCCCTTGTTGTTTACACATGTATATGATAACATTTTCAAGAAAAAATTGTGACCCGATCAAGAGAAATGGGTCACATGTCATTCCCTCCAATGTTTTGGGGATTTTTATACCAGTTTACAGAGGTGATATTAAGATTCATTTTACCAAAAAATGTATGTTCATTTGACTTTCTGTTGCTAAGTTATGACATTAAAAACTGATGAAGAGAACAAGAACTAAATTTAGTTTCCTCGTAGTTTCCATAGCAACTGTATGTTTGAGCGATCCATTTTAAGAAATGTTTTTGTCACTATGTAAACTAAGACTGAACGTGTTTACTAAACCAATAGATAATTAGAAAAAATCCTCAAAAGTCAAATGTCAACTACACTCAAATTTAGATGAATACATAAGAATTTGTCAGCTCAAAAACCAATGCATTGTTGTTTTTAACCCTTTCAGCCCCGCATTGTTTATTGGCATGCAGCCTGTGGTGACCACATTGTTCATGCACAAAGCACTTCACTGTCGACTTTAATCGCCATTTGGGCTGAAGCTGGGTATAGTGCATGGGCGACTATAGTCGCCCATTTGGGGCTGAAAGGGTTAACTGCCACTAAAATGCATTTAAAAGCAGAAATTCTGGACAAAACCTTGGAATACAAGAAATTTAGGTTTTTGTCCCACATCTGGAAAAAGATGACTCACTTCTCTATTTGGTCACAGTTGATCAACTCAATGAATTTGGTTAAAGTTGCTGTTAATTCGTGCTGACTTCACAGACAGTGGCAGAGTATGAGCGAGCGATCATCTTCAGAGCTGGCCGTCTCCTTCCTGGTGGCCCAAAGGGACCCGGTCTCTTCTTTATCATCCCTTGCATCGATGAGATACGGGTGATTGATCTCAGGACTCTGTCCTTTGATGTACCCCCTCAAGAGGTAAGCCAAGCCCAGTTGGCATACACATGATTCAAAATGTGCAATACTATACCTATGGAAACTTGACAAAACTTTAGCATACATGGTATGCTAGTCACACGTAATGAGGCTGAATACCATGCTATTTTGCAGGGGCCACAGTATGCATTTGGTTCTAGTTTTAAAACTTGTATTATTGGTGTATTTTACACGAAGGTTTTTACTCTAAATTGTAATTTTAACCTGTTGTATATGGACGGGGGCCCCAGCTGCAGTTTGAAAAAGACAACCTCGCCGGTTGACATCTATAGGTGCCTTCCTGTGCTTACTCAATCCATTCATTTTTTAACTATATTGTTCTTGAATGGGAATGTAATGAATAGATGGAGCTTTTTCAAACAAAGCTTTCATTCACATGAAAGGGGGGCTCTGCGTGCGATGAATAGGACCACTCTATTCAGTGTGTTGCCCATTCTTTGCGTTAACGCTTGGCTGCACAGCCCCGATTTTGGCTTACCAGCACCCCATCAATATCGACCAGAGGCAAGGGCTTAAGTTTTATTAGTTTAATAGTATTTTCTAAAATATGTGATTAATTTTAATCTGTAATTTATTATTTTCGGACAATTGTGCTGAATTTTGTGCAAAATAAATCATTAATTTTATTTTTATTAGTCTGTATCTTATAGACGTCTTTTTCCATCTAGGTTCTTTCCAAAGACAGTGTGACCGTTACCGTGGATGGTGTGGTCTTTTTCCGCGTCTCTAATCCAACCACGGCCGTCTTGAATGTTGAGAACTACAAACGATCCACAGAGCTGCTGGCTGCTACCACACTGCGTAATGTCCTGGGAACCAAGACCCTAGCAGAGGTGCTAAGTCATCGTGAAGAGATTAGCGCCACTCTGCAGGGACTTCTTGATGAGGCCACGGACCCGTGGGGGGTCAAGGTGGAGCGAGTTGAGATGTAAGTAGAAAATAAGCATGAACTTTTTGGCAGGACAAGTGTAATATGACTTGGGTTGGGTCTTAATATTTAATGTCACACTGCCATAGATGCGTTGTCCTTCAAATGTTCAAAGCAATATAATGGGTCTTTTGTCCTTGAGCAAGGCAGTTTGCTGCAATTGCTTTTCGACACTCAAGAGAAAATGATTATCTGTGAGGGGTGGGCCCAGAGGGCTGAAATAGTTCCCACCAGACTTTGCTGTCAACTCTCGTTACAGCAAGCTCACTACGAGCAGTCAAAGTAACTTGTTGTAACAAGACCTTGATAAAGCAAAGAATGAAACAAATTAGTTTGTTGGAAGAGTGCTATTGATATAAAGAGTTGACTGTACTCGATCCCCAGGGAGCTCGGGTATTAGGAACTTTTGTTTTTTTGACAACAGATAAATATATAAATATTGTAAGTCATGTTTTAAATGTTTTTTCCATTCCAATAATGATTCATTTATTGTTTGCTATTCTTCAAACAATTAAAGCTAATGACAGCTTAACCCTAACCTACCTGAATCCATCAAAATTCATACCCCCTGTTTTGGAGGATTTCGGCAGATTCAGGATACCTCCATATTGAAAACTGGGGGATTTTGATGGATTGAGGATTGTAAGCCAAGCAGTACTGCAGGATTTTGATGGATTCAGGATACCTCCATATTGAGCAGTCACCCAAAAGCAACTTTTTGTGCATGACAAAATAGGTGGATTTTGGCGGATTCAGGATACTTTCTAGTAAAGTTACCCAAGGGGTTAGGGTTAAAGAACTTTCAGATAGGTTTGATATTTGAGTTTGTTGGCAAGTAGGGCTGTCCCAACTATACTGAATATTCGAATACCTTTTTGCCTCTTTGAATATTCGAAAAAAATACATGCACGTACAGATACGACTCTGATGCTATTTTAATAGAAAAGTTACGCCACTCAGCAGTGTCAAATGCCACATTTTTGTCGACGTAACTTTTTGTGGACGGAGGTTAATTGTTCCTGTCCATAAACCCTTGACACTAAGAAAATATTTACTGCAAAAACACAGGCTGGAGTTTGGTTTCTTGTTTAGAACGTTCTACATACCCGTAATGATCTTGATAAAAATGCGTATGCAAAAATGCCGATCAGGCGGTCCATAATATTGATCACTGCACGTAAAACACCGGCGTTATTTGCGTGCAACTTTTTACCGGCGCGGCATGCAATTGCAGCTGACACTTGAAAAACTTGATCGGCAAGTATCGAATATTCGGTCAGACCCAGTTTCGAATAATAAAATACTAAATTATTCGAAAATGAACAGCCCTATTGGCAAGTTTCAAAAGCCAATTTCTATTTCTGTTTCATCCTTCATGTTTTGTGTCTTTGTGATTGTAGTAAGGATGTCCGTCTGCCAGTACAGATGCAGCGAGCTATGGCTGCAGAGGCTGAAGCATCTCGAGAGGCAAGAGCCAAGGTAAGCAACTCATAATGGACTGATCCAGGGTCAAAGGTCACAGTTTCTATCCACTCGTTAACCATAGTGGGCAGTTGTTGGACTAACTTTACCCAAATGCTGGCTGGTCGACCACGTCTGGTTGACTGACTAGAACAGCCTCCAAGGCATAGTCAGCTGGTTATCAGCAGCAAAATTGTTCTTACTAAACTGTGGTAATAAAAGGGGACCAGTGAAACCATAGTTTGAGTAGCTGTCGTGTACACTTGGATGCTGTTGCACAATTTCCCATTTTCCTTGATTGAACTTGCTGTATTAACCCTAACCTTCCCAAATCCTCCAAAATCCTCTTTGCAAAATGGAGGAATTTGGAGGATTGAGGGCACTTGGAAGTTGATGCATCGGAGGATTTTGCAGGATTGAGGTTACTAGGGGTTTTTGCCCCTGCAGGAATATGTAGGATCCAGGTTATCAGGCTCAATGTGATACATGAGGATTTTGGAGGATTGAGGTTACTAGGGGTATGCAAACAAAACCTGGAGGATTTTGGAGGATTCGTGCTATGGTCCCCATAAGAGGATTTTGGAGGATTCAGGTTATATGGAGTTTTAACACTTTGAAATCAGAGGATGTTGGAGGATTTAGGTTACATGGGGGGAAAATGATGTAGGGAGTTTGTAATAAGCAAACTTCCAGAGGATGGTGGTGGGGCTGGGCAAGGCCAGCAATCAGGGGTGAGATTTGTACGGCATTGCTGAAAAATGCATAAGAAAATTGCATTTTCTACCAAAAAGTGGGGTTCAAAAATTGCAAAAAATAGGGTCATCAGAATTAAAAGAAGAGTGTTTCAGGTTGCAGAGGTCATTTTGGAATGATTAAAAACAATTTAAGGACCAAAAATCTGGACAAATCTCACCTCAGAGCAATTCAAGCTAAAAAATACCAGTGGGAAACGGTTTACACAGCGTTTGAGAGTCTTTCGTATCCTTTTCTTGTCATGATTTAGGTGATTGCAGCTCAGGGGGAGCAGAATGCTTCCCGTTCTTTGAAGGAAGCCGCTGATATCCTCGCTCAGTCACCCAGCGCCCTCCAGCTCCGCTACTTGCAGACCCTCAACGCCATCTCGGCTGAGAGAAACTCAACCATCATCTTTCCCTTGCCGATCGATCTCCTCTCCAGTATGATGAAGTAAGTATGTCTGGTCCACACACATCCAAGCAATGTACTCGTCGGATGCGTGCCAAAATTCACAAGGTATTAACGTATTGCTTATTCAACTTCTTGCCAATATTCATAGGGTATCAACTATCTGCTTATGACTTTATACTTTCTGTCATGCAGTCAGCCAACCACGTAATTCCTATCTTGCCAATATCCACAAGATATTGATTGTGGATTTATAGTACCTCATGCAATCAGCCAGCCACAATATTCAACATCCTGCTGATCAACTGTTGGTAAGGTTAACCCCTTGAGTACGAATGATGCCATATGGCGTCAAAAAAAAAAGTGCCACCAGGCCGGATGTTGCCATTTGCCGCTGTTTGTGCAGTTTCAATCCATTGTTGGATTATTGTTTATGTTACGCTTGACTGCACAAGCACATTGTAGCGGTTCGCTTGGCTGCCAGAACCGCCGCGACACCCCGACGTCTCCCGTAAAGAAAACGTACTCGAGGGGTTAATATAACACTGCCATTCATACCGTCTACGCAAAGAAATATATGGCATCTTGCCAAGATCCACACAGTATCGGCAATCATATGTCAAGAAAATGGATCATAGCACAGTGTCCGTCTGATTGGTAGCTGGGGCTCAGGAAAAGGGGGGGGGGGCGGGCGAGGATGTCATACAGCCCCTTGCCTTTTGTCAGTTTTGTTTCCGAAATTCACAAGGTATTCGCAAATTGAAATATAGAGAATACTGCACTATTAAAGATTATTTTTTTGCAAAGAGTACCGATGTACATGTGTTAAGACTAGTCCGGACGATTGGCACAGAATATGTACTATCATTTTATCCTCTGGGTTTGGGGAAACTTATTTGCTGGGAAATATCCCTAGTAGAATAGAATTCATCTATTTTTCTGGCTTGTACTAAAGTTTCGAGTATGTTTACGAATTTACAATGTATTTGTACATTCAATTATCGAGGATTTCTTTCTTTCTGTTGTATGTCAGTATTTTGCATGCATCAGTGCAGATAAATAGAATAGATATACAACAAATGGGTTGAAATTTACGTCTAAAAAATCAAATTTATTAGGTTTGTAAAACTTTCAAAAAAGGGTCTGAAGATCCTTAGTTGAATTTGGTTGTCCTCCACACCCCTTCGCCAGTGGGGGGCGGGCGGGCGGGCGTGATTTATTTATTTTTAAAAAAATTTTTAAAAATATTTTTTTTACATTCCCCGGAAGTCCAACTTCAAACCATACACAAAGTAAAACAAACACACAAATGTTAGGCCTATAAACAGTTTAATATACATAATACGGCTGCCTCTTCAGCGATGGCTGCCGGGTCCTTCACTCCATCCGAACAACACATACCGTAGCCCCAAGGCTGCCAGTGCTGACACTGTCTCCTGGGGCTCAATGTCACTCTATGGACCACTTTTTGGTGGACGCGACCTTTGTGTGTTTCAGCTGTATTGAAGCTGGCTCGACATTCGACCAAAAAACCTCACGAAGTTTTGATGTGGTAGCCACACTGCACATACAATCAAACAAGACTTTTACACCCAGTTTGCAATGAATGCTGAGCGTGTATTAAAGACGCCATCTTGGCTTCCCATGTCCATACCACTGATCTCTATATAAACTGGATAGCTCATTGGCCATTGCGCGCTGTACAAGCAACTGAAGCCAGCACCCGCCATATTACCACTCCCAATTTACCACTGATAAGTACGTAAGGAGAACGAGGATGAAAGGAGACCCTGGGGACAAGGTTTGCAAACCTATTGTATTGGGAGTGATAACATGGCGGACGGTGGCCTCAACGCGACCAGCCGATGCGCTATCCAGTTTACATAGAGATCAGTGGTGCATACACGTTCAGTTGATGCATTTTTTTGTTTGAATATTTATTATTTAATTATTTGTGTAAATATACAACAACAAAATTCCAAACTAAATATTAAAATATATAGTGATTAAAGAATATAATTAGAAAAATGTTGAAATTTGATTTTTTCATAAGTTTACTTCTCAAAATGCGATATTCATAACATTTTAGCCTCGTGCATTATACATGTGTGCATTGTGGCCACTCCTTGGGAATTTTACTGGATGAATCTTGGGAATTTGAAATTTGATAAGTGGCCACGCTGCATTTGTGTATTTCTGTACCGTGTGTATTTCCATCGAGATATTTATTGTGCGAAGTCACACACAGATACTAGAATATGAACTTTCAAACTCTGGAGTAAAAGGTAGGGTTGTGTTTGTGTATTGCAAATAACAAAATAAAGATGGAAACGAGATTGGAACGAATCAACTAGCGAAATCAATTTGGGTTTTGGGATAAAATTGGAAAACCAAAATAATAATAATAATAATAATAATTTTTGGCGCGGGCCGAAAAATAGGGGCAGGCGGTCGAGGACAACCAAACAATTTTTTTTTTGGCCTAAGGCTTCAGGATTTTCTGTGTTGGTAGTTTTGTAATGTGTATTTGTATTGATAAGCAATACTACGTTCTCTTAGTATTAATGTGCATAAAATAAATATAAACATTTCAAGACTTATCGTTGCAAGAGTGGATTTTTTTGTGACCAGTATCCAATTGCTTAAAATGTCAAATAACTACTATAAAAATTAATTTGTTCTAAAATTTATTGAAAGAATTTTACTGTGATTAGTACCAGAACATGATAATTAACCTGCAGATCTTGCCATAGTCAGAGGTGTCTGGGTGTTCAAAAGACTCCTAATGACTCCAAATTTTGAAGTTGGACACCCTGTTTTATTTGTCGTTTACATGCAAAAAGATGTGATCAATTTGGACACCCGCTTTCCAAATCCTGGCTTAAACGTTGGATTTGGTCTCATGATCTTTTCAGTGTTTTGCTTTGTAATTGTTTACTTTTGTCAATAACTTGACTTAGCTTTAAGCAATGAAAAAAACAAACTTGGAGCCATATTTTCATATCTTTATCATATTGTGGTAATATTGTCCATTTTTTTTTTTTTTGAAACATGTTTTAGTTTAATTGACCAATTCACCATGTTATCAAGTTGCTATCAGTGCATGAGTTGTGCACACTGGCAGAAATAGAAATGTAAATTAGAACAGATTTGTTTTCTCTTTTGCCCTATCCCGACGTATAATATAAGAAGCATTGTATACTCGGTGCTTTCCAAAAGCCTGTGTGAACAAATTCACAGGCTTACTCGGGCGGGATTCGAACCCACGACTTCCTGCTTACGAGTGCAGACGTCTTAACTAGTAAGCCTGTGAATTTGTTCGCACTGAGCATGTCGGGATAGGGCAAAAGAGAAAAATCTGTTCAATAAATATCCAATAAATAGAGATGCTTTACTGCTTTTAGCAAAGACCATGAGTTTGTGCTAGTTGTCAACAATATAAAAAAAATTAAATAGGAACAAGTATTTGAATTTTTGTCCTTGAAATAAGCTTTTTCTATATTATGATAAAATCAAAGTTTATGTAAAAACGGTTTTCCAGGGTCCGAGTTTCTTTTCAGTACTTATGAGTTCCTATGGTAACCTCATCCTCACAGTGCCCTTTTGTGTAAAAAGAACACGAATTAATAAATTGACAAATTTCACTGTAGAGATGATAAAGTAAAATATCGTTTGTTTTGAATGTCCTAAGGCATCGATAAAATAAATACTAAAAGACATTTCAAATCCTTTAAATACCTATGGATGATAAATGTGGCTGGTTTTGAAACTGGAGGACATTATTGTACAAATTCACATACCGAATACTGCCGTGCTTCATTTATTTAATTGATGCTTTCAACTGTTAGCAAAATTGAGCGTTTACCACATCTGGTCTGGATCAATACACGTCCATGCATAAGTCAGTCCAATATTCCTGATGTCATATCGTGTACTCTGCAAACATAGCAATAGCAATGTGTAGCCGTTGGTTCCAGTTGCTAGCAAATTCAATTTTTCTAGATTTCAAAGGCAGTTTTAGTTGGAAAATTTAGAGACCACAATGCAGTGGTTACTCATTCTGATTTTTTTTGTTTTCTCCGAGTTGCATATCCCTTCGGTTGTCATTTCTGCTGGACTTACACTTGTAAAAGATTAATTACAACTTTGAAAGACTTCATTTTAATTAATGCAATAATGAAATTAATTTCTCCTGTAAGCTTTGCAATTTGGGGTTGGACTTAAAGTGGCCGTACAAGGTTTATTCATGTGCAAATACAAACTATAATTTGCTTATATGCAAACAAATGTACGTGTATGTTAATAACAAAAATACGTCTTTCCTTAGTTTGGCAAAAATCTGATTCGCTATACCTTTAAAAGTAGGTGCTGAAATTTATTTTATTTTTATAACTTTGAAAATGTCTGAAAGGCGCATATTAGCTTCTAAAAGCTACATTTCATAAAACTATTAAAAGTGACCATCTATAGTTCTCAAAGAGATGTACATGTATCATTTTTTTTCAAAGAAGAAAAAAAAATGAAAATAATCCAGTCAGATTTTTTCTTCAAATGTCTCTGCAGAAGTAAAATCATTTCAAAATACACTACGATTTTGTCAACTTTGAAACATTTTTGTACCATTTTTATATGTGCATAACTATTCAATACATGTATGTAATTCAATAAAGTATATACTATTCTGTCATAGTAATGGAGTTCATGTACCATTGTAAGGTTATATTCAATGTATTTACAGTCATGGTAGGTAGAAAAAGTTAGATAGAAATATTGAAATAAACAATGGTAATGTACAAATATGCTTTGCTGAGACGTCATTTGTACTCACAGCTGGGAAACTGGAAATTTCAACCGTCGCAAAACTTGTTATCATGGCTCATGTTTTGTGGCATTGATAGACAATCAGGAGAGAAAACTGAAAGCAATGTGGCATGCCCTGTACTGGGATTGTGCCACTTAGTAAATGCAATACAATAAGTGCACATAAGTATATAAGTATAGCATAATTTGTAAGAAAACAAAATACTGATTCCAAAGCTGTTTAGTAGATCAGAAATGCAAGAAATGCAAGAAATGATAGCCAAGTACCACTGCCTTCCCTTACAGCTACAATGTATGTGCAAAAAAACTTTCAATTTTAGACAAAAATAACTGATACACTATTGAATATAATAATATATACATTGTATTATTACATTGTTTAACTTTTCAGTTTTTTAGACGGGAAACTGAAGTTGTCATCAATACCAGTCATCTATGAAATTCCAGAAAAGATAATCACCACAAATAAACCAATTCAAACCAGATGCTTGAAAATTTAAAAGAAATGTTTGGAGATTGTTGGAGATTTTTGAAACTTTCAACATTCTTAAACTATTTTTATGGATTAAACGGATAAAAGGCAAAATGTTTGGGGCTAGTGTCCACAGAACAATGCCAGCTGAGGCCAGTTGTAATTTTAGAGCACGTCTCTATTTTGATCTGGTTAAGTCATTGCTTATTCCTTGATTGGCAGTCGTCCATTCTCACCAAGCTCCAAGCAGACCAGGTTATTGCCGCCGTCCGTAGCAACTTCCATCTTGCAGACTGATGGGTATGATAAATAACATGGATAGTCAAACCAAGTACCAGACGAGATTGCTTTCAGGATTATGCAGTCTTCGTTGTACTGGTTGTTCGGTTCTTCATTGTGCCACTTAGTAAATTGAATCTCTGTCTTCGCCCCCTCACAGACAAACTGATCCTCGACCTCGATATCGCTGCAGCCAATCCAGACTTTTCCTCCAATCCCAGCAAGGGTGACAAAGAAATCATTTTCCTCTTCTGACTGTGGTGCAGCGATTGAAGCACCCACAGCCTGGCAAGCCAATTTACCATCCAGCCAGGATGATGCATCAGTCAGCGCATAGCATGAATACTTCCAGAACTGCCACTCTGGTCCTGGGCAATTCATCATTCCAGCTGACGACACAAAGAAACACAAATACGGCAGCAGGAAAAATCTAAGTTCAAACATCGTCACTGATTTTACTTATTATTTGAATTGTTCAAAGCAAGTTGGAACTTCTCTTGTCAATCCGCTGTATTAAGCAGGATTTTTTCTCAAATGGTCCAAATCCCTTCAAGTCCCATGGAACAAGATGCAGCACAGAATTTAAGTTCGAGTGATCTTCAAGAATCTGGATTCACACAATGCGTGTGCTGCCTGGCGCTCTTGCATCAAAATAATAAGCCAAAACTAGCCCTCAATGCTTGGAGGTCTGTTGAAAAATTATGAGCTGGTGCATATTACCTTTGTTTATTAGAGCGAAATGAAAATACAGCTTTATGATTACAACCGTCGATTATTTGCTTCACTTCAGTTGTCATGGCAGCCAATTGAACACCTGAATGCCCACCATTTCTCCTCGATGGTTATTACATGTACTCATTTTACTTGATACTAATAAACTCTGCATGGCCATTTGCAGACAATGGGTGAAAAACGGCCAACTTATCACTATTCTAAAATGGCCTTCAGAGCAGTAATTTTCCATTGAAATGCATACATTGTACTTGTATTTATTGATTCCTTGGAAATGATTGTCAAGAACTTCACCGAGCCCATAAGATTCATGCCACTTTGTGATTGGACAAATTCATTGTGCATTTTTAATGTGGCACAGGGGCACTTTAATAGATAATCAAAATCACAATCAACAGGTTTGCTGTAATGTTAAAATTCTGTACAAAACATGGTTGACAAATATTAACATGTATTCTTCTGCAGAGGAATTCCAAGGACCACTCATAATCATCATCATCAGAGTTATTAAGGAAATGTATGCCTGGTTGCTTCCACTAATTTCCCATCACGAGCAAGATGTACAAGGATATACATGGTGCAGTAGCGAGGTCTAGCCGGTTAATAATTCATAAGTTCATAACGAGCCTAAGTTATAAGACCACCGGTCTTTTTACTGGGAGAGGCGAGTTGGTCTTGCCAACGGTGGAAGTTACCCCACATGGGTATACACGTAGGTCTGAAAATTGGGATAATTTGTTACATATTGAAGATTTATCCTCTGGATCTGGACCAAGGAAAACCACAAGGGTGGTAGGGTTGGCAACATAAAAATGTGGCCAACCCCATCACCTCCGTTGTAGCCCCAGGCTAGAGTGGCTTTTAGCCCCGTGTTGGGCGACTTCCATAAACAAACTGAATATGGCACACAATTCTTAAATTCTTCTTGAAACAAACCACAAATTCATTTTGGTAGTGTGTGCACAATTTTGAGAGACTGAAATGACAGCCTTGCCGATTGGGACCAGGAGGTGACCTGCTTGTGTCGACTTTTGCTTTTTTATTCCTGGGTTATGGGAGGAGTTACACATCAAATCCCAGGCTTTTAATCAGACCGAGGTGAAAAAGTAGAATAGTAGGATCAAAATTAAAAATTTAAAAACGGGACAAAAGGACGGACTTTGGAGGACCAAATCAGGATAAAAGTAGGCTTTCGGGAGTAGTTTTTGTTGATACTCACCCATGTCCACAGCATCACAAGCCTCATTTGGCATGTTCTGTACTCACACCACTTGTGCTCCAATAGCTCTTGGGAGTAAAGTTGCAGTTCTCCTGCACCCACATTTTTTGTTTAATGGGTCAAGAAAAAAATGCAGTGCACACTTCTGTTGCATTGATGTGCTACATTTTGTATTTATTTATTTGCTTTAGTTCAAACAATGCAAGACATTAATTGCAAACACCCATTGGAAATTAATAAGTATGATTTTGCTTTATCTTTGTCGCCAAGTAATTTTATCAAATTTCAAAGATCGCCAGCTTACAGGCTTTCAGCTCTTTCCTGACATCAACTTAAAACAGAAAAAAAAGAGAAAACAAAAACAACTAGGAAAATGACATTGTATGTTAAAATGTTTTAAAATCTCTACTGGCTTATAAACAATGCTTTCATCATTTTCCTTCACCAGATCAAACCAAGTGTTGGAAAAAAACAATCACCAAAGTATCCATTCTTGGGGGAAATCTTACAATCAGCCGTTTGCGAGTTAATTTTAATATCTATCCCCTGCACGATATGGGATGAAGGGGTCATTGTACGCCCACCTCTTGTCCCTATACCCTATACACACTCCAGACTAATGTTACCTAAAACATCTCCCTAGATATCTGAAAAGAATTCCTGAGATTGTGGGAACACAATGACCAACACAAGGGGGGGGGGTCCCTTGCCGTCCCATGTCTTGCTTCAAATGTTAATATCTAGAGTATAAAGCAGGTCAAATTTTGAACTTTGACCTCTAGTGACTAAACACTATTGCTACATGTATATAACACCGAGCAGATTGTTGACAATTAATTCGGATAGGGCCCAAGCCTGAAGCAGTTTGCAAAGTTTAAAACCAATGATTTTCATTAACATTGACTATTTAACAAAGTTTATATAAACCAATATCAACCTGATTTTTTTCATGTGTTGAACTTTAAACGATACACATTTTGATTTATTAACAGCAAGATTGTGACTTCATACGGTATACGTTCTGTATTTAAAATACATCATTTATTATGTGCCACACTGCATAGTGCATTGTGATTCAATGGTTATGTTTTTAATCTGGAAAGATTTTAAAGCACAAATCTAAACAATCACAAACTCAAAACAACCAAGTTGAAGTCAATCTTCATAGATTTTTCTCAATGGTTGTCCAATTTTCTTACCAAGACATTCTAATGAAATAACCATTTTGTTATTGTTATACAGTGGAACATCACGGGATCCACAGATTTTGTTCGGTATAGCGATCGTTCGGTATAGCGATTTTCAGCCACCGGTTTACTTAAGGACAACTTTAAACATGTGCCGGCCATTGAATTATGTAATTACATGTTCATAATTTCTAAGCTTACCGAATTCTAAAGCAACGGTTGGCTTTTCCCTTCTATTCCTTGGGGAAATAATAGCCACCTGTCACTCTTCAACATAAAGCTGCGGCAGTTTGGGAATTACAAACAGCCCAAATGGCCTGTACTTTTGTTCATCCGTTGCCTTTTTTTTTTATTCAACAACAATGTTTCGTAAGTTTTGTACACAAAATTTGGGAGCCGAATGTATGGTAAAGCGGCGTTCCACTGTAGTACATTGTATTTACTGCAACACTTCAACTGAAGTGAAAGTCACCCTGTATTTACTGTAGTAAGGATTAATTTCAATAAAAATTAAATGGTCATAGCATGATCTTTTTATTAAAAAAAAAAAAATCAAGCTTGTAAATAAATTGACCTATTGATCTATACTCATTGGTGTGCAGTCACTCCACTTCAACAACTCTGTTAATTTGCCGATTGTCCCAAATTTGGCAGTCTGCATCAAATTATAAATATTGGGATTGGACATTGCTTTCAAATTAAAAACAAAATCTTTCTTGGGTGATTTACGTACTTCTGTATGTATTCCATTTAGTTTGATTGCCGAAAAACATACATTTATGTGTAGAAAAATAAAATTCCAAAACAATGATTGGGCAATACGGACTAGGTAAAACAACGCATTCAATTATATGGGTGAATTTAACACTGCACCGAAATATGGTAGTCCTGTACGAGAATGTCATTCGCATGAAACAAATAATAATGTCGACAACATTGATTTAACCCTAACCCACCTCAATCCTCCAAAATCCTCCTTGCAGGTTTGGAGGATTTTGGAGGATTGAGGATGAATGGTATTTAAAAAAACAGAGGATTTTGGAGGATTGAGGATGAATGTTGTTTCAAGCAAGGAGGATTTTGGAGTATTGAGGATGAATGGTATTTTTAAAAAAAGAGGATTTTGGAGGATTGAGGATGAACGGTGTTTAAAGCACATGAGGATTTTGGAGGATTGAGGATGGTTCCTAGCAAAAAGGGTCTAGGGGGTTAGGGTTAAGACAAGAATGTAGGTAAATTAACCCTCCTATAGTTATAACTACCACAGCCTATCAAAAAATCTACCTATCAACTCTCACAGCTTGTGTGTGTTTCAACCTGTCACTTGATAGGTTTTGATATACATGTATAGGGTAGTTGGCTCCATTTTGGCCCCGAGAGAGGGAGGGTTAAACAAAATAAAGTTCATGAATTGTTAATCCTAAGAAATAAATCTAATCAGAATACACAAAGATGTCTTTTTGAATTGAGGAAGCTTTTAGTTCCACTCAAAACGGCTTCTTCAGAAGAAAATATTTGTTCTGACCTAATTGTTATAAGTGAATACATGTACGAGACTTCCCCAGCACTACTTGATTAAGCGACGGTAGGAGCTAGAATCCAGGAAGCGGGAACTTCATGGCGAAGCTTTCTACTTCTTCCCTAAGCACAGCCAGCTTCTTCTTGACATCCTCGTTAGTCGCTACCGTCTCCCTGAACTCCTTCAGAGTAGGCCCGCTGACTGCCACAACCTCCTTTGTCAATTTGATGCCTGTGTGAGAAGGAGAAATGTTTCAGAGCTGGAACGTTTCTCATTTTAGATTCTTGGCTTGTTAACCCTCTTCAGGCTCTCTTTAGGCTCTCTTTAGGGTTCTGGTTCAGAATTCTGGTTCGGAATTGGAATAAACCTTTATTGAAAAGTCTGTCCTCATACTGGATTTACTTGTATTTTCTACACACTCATTCTCTGTGTCTGTCAGACCTTTTGTCGTACCCATTAACTTCAAAGAGCAAATTGCACAAAACTAGGAAAACTGGCAGGAGTGAGATTTGAACCTGTGACCTCCAGATTACCGCATCGGCACTCTACCAAAGGAGTCCTTTAATTTCTTTGACTGAAAAACTCTTCCTCTTGATCTTCCAAGCATCACAGAAGAGTTGTTCATTGTTATTCAGAGAAATACAAGCAGTGCTCACTACGAATGGTGAGTATCCATTGCACAAATACACAAGATATAATCTTCATGCCGTTTCTCACACCATATATTGTGACCGTTCTAAAAAATCTTTAACCCTTTCCTAACCACATTGTTTATTGGCTTATCTTCCCCCAGTACCACATTCTTTGTTCATTTAAGCATAAAACCACTTACGCAGAAAAAGCAGCTGACTGCTTGCTGAATGGTTGCATTTTCAACTAAAGATTTCACCCTCAAGAATTGATTGAAAAGGAAAAAGTGTGTAAAGTCTTTTCTATGAAAATTTATCTTTCATATGGTGTAAAAATTTAAGTCATAACTGCTAAAATAGCAAAGTTACGGCTGTTTTCTCTTCTGGCCCACTTTATCAAACTGGGAAGTTGTTTGTCACACGAACCAATGGCACTCCATACAAATAACTGTACAGGGAAACTTTGGATAGTTTTCTCAAAATATTGTAATGGTGACACATTAATTTGATAGCACCATGAGATCCAAACAAGCTCTTTCTATTGGTATATGGATCATGTATGGACAGCGAAAAACACAAGCACTACAGTTCATTGAAACATGGTGAATATATTTGTTGTTTGGATATTTGTTTGTTGTGGTTTCCTTGTCGAGTAAACTCAACATTTTGGTAAGGAAAGGGGTCAACTATCCTCCAGTTAGGATCACAAACTGAAGATGACTCGTCCTTAAATCAAACTCACCCCTATCAATGAAGTCCACCACCTTCTCAAAATCTGCTGCAGTCAAAGTCCGCGAGGTCAGCGCTGCTGTTCCGAAGCGAAGGCCGCTCGGTTTCAAGGCACTCAGATCTCCAGGGCAAGTGTTCTTGTTGCACACCACCGCTATTTCCTCCAGAACTTTCTCACACCGGGCGCCGTCCAGCCCGATAGGTCGAAGGTCAAGCAAGAGCAGATGATTGTCTGTACCACCTAACACATGAGATGGGGAAACGGACGTTTAAAGTTATTCCTCACAAAACTTTGTCGAAAATGTACAGTTCAACTGCTGGCAAACCCCTGAGAACAAAATCAGACGCTACTGATTATTGAGACGTACCCGTCACGATCTTGTAGCCACATTCTACCAGGTTTTTGCACATGACTTGAGCATTCTGGATGACGTTGGCTGCATAGGTCTTGAACTCGGGCTTCATCGTCTGCTGGAGAGTAACAGCAACGCCTTAAATTGGAACAAATAAAGAAAACTTTGTCAAAAATTAACAGCTGAATCATAACATGTACAGCAGAGAATTCAATCCAAACTGAACTGGCAAAACTGACCAGGTCATAAACTGGTCTACAGATATGAAAATGTCTCTGGTAACTATTGAAGATTTATCCTTTATTTAGATCTGGGCCTAGGATAGGGTTGGCAACTCAAAATGTGGGCATCCCTACCACAACTGTCACCCTTTACCTATAGGTTGTAAAATGGGACAACTTCCACAAAAACAATGAGTACTTGAAGACTGAACACATACATGTAGATGGACATTTTAGAAAAGTAATTAACCCTAACCTTGCCAGACCCTTCAAAACCCTTCGGAAGAATTTGAAGGATTTTGTAGGATTGAGGACAGTACAGCCCATCCACTATTACTTTTCATGGGGCTCCATCTCCCTTAAACCTTCAAGTCCAAAGATTTTTTGAGGATCCAGGAAGGTTCCAAGCAAAAACTCCCAGGGGTTAGCATTAATGAAGATTTTTCTTTCAAGGGAATGTTAAACTGACCAGCAATGGCGTGCATATGTGGGCCACCCTGCAAGCCAGGAAACACAGCCTCGTTGATGGGTTTTTCCAAGTTGTACATCACCTCAGTTCCATTCTTCAAAGTCTTTCTCACACCTGGGAAAAATTACACAATTTTGAAAAAAAACTTGCAACTAATAAGATTAGGGGTTGGCCTTGCTTAGTTGCCAAGGAAACAAGGGAGCCTACGGAGCAGGCATGCGACCGCCCAGCTAGGGTGAGATCACTGACCTTAAACAACTCTTGCCTGAACTCATAGACCACATGGATATATCTGCATGGCCTCATAGAATTACTCTGCTTTAACTCCATGGAAACATCAAAATAATTCAGTACAGGGATTTACCCAAGTCCTCGGGATTCTAATATTTTGCATATGAAAATTCCACCTCGACACAAAGCTGGACACTGGATAATATTTCTTAGAATATTCAATTCTTGTTTAGAATATTCATTTCTGTTTGTATTAACCCTAACCCCCTTGGCATTTTTACAAGCAAGTGTCCTCAACCTGTCAAAATCCAACACTGTGCAGTATACCTATGGCACATTCTTTGGACTTAAGACATATTGGGGCATGTAGCTCCATGTAAAGTAATGGTGCCAAGGCGCTACCGTCCCGAACCCATCAAAATTAGACAAAACCTGCTGTTGGAGTTTGTCAGGCTTGGGGTCGTTAGGGTTAACAAAATGCTAACCTTGATGTGTTTTCCTGTTTTTTTGTCATTGTTAACCTAAATTTGTATATTACTTTGAAGTGTTATTTTAATTTCTTTACAAGCTTAAAATCATATTTTCCTGTACCTTTGCGGAAGAATATGATACCCGCTCTTGGGCCACGCAGTGTCTTGTGGGTAGTGCTTGTGACGATGTCGCAGTGATCAAACGGACTTGGCACGGCTCCAGAAGCTACGAGACCGCTGATATGTGCCATGTCAGCCATCAAGTAAGCATCATGTTGGTCGGTGATCTTGCGGAAGCGGGCGTAGTCAAGGTTACGGGAATAGCAACTGATTCCTGCATAGCAACAAGGTATAGAATTTAATATTTGACAAATCACGAGGACCCAAAATGCACGGTGTCAAGTCTGGTATGTGAAAATATCCCAAAAGATGAATTGAAGAAAAGTTTGAATTTCCGTTTTTGTTTTTGGCATGGCGTACAAGTCATAAATAGCACCCAAACTATGTACACAAAACTATTATTAAAAAAAACCTTTTTTTTTTTACAAATCTCTTTAAATGAACATTTTCACTCAAAATCATCAAAGGAATATATACATATTTATAAATATGTATTTTTGGAACAAAATTTGCATGTGGCATATGTGTTCACTTGTTTGAATTTGGCACAATTAAGTCCAAATTGTGGATATATTTTAATTACTCTCAACTAAATTATGATGCAAAAACTTTCTATTTATATCTCAATGCCCAAGCCTTTCAGCTATATGTCAATTAACTTTCACAACCTCCTAAGCATTATTGCTAGTAACTTTCCTGCATCCTCCAAAATCAATCACTGTTCAATAAAACCCAATGTAATGTAATAGTGGGTAAGCACAACTGCCCCCAATCTTGCAAAATCCTTCAAACACCCCGTTGGTTTTTTAAGCATCCGGGAGGGTTGGGTCAATGTATGCTTACCAGCGATGATGACTTGTGGATGGAAGAGTTTGGCGTTCTCCTCAAGACGATCCATGTCGATGTAACCAGTCTCAGGATTGACCTTGTACGGCATGGATTCAAAGTACAATGATGTGGCTGATATCTTCTTCTTACTGGTCATGAATCCATGGGTCAGATGACCGCCGTCCGGTAGGTCTAGTCCCATAATGCGGCCGTGTGGACCAATGACCGCAGTGAAGACGGCAAAGTTGGCAGGAGAGCCGGAGTAGGGCTGAACATTGACTCCCCACTTTTCAGGGTCGAGACCGTAAGCATCCTGAGCACGTTTGATGCACAGGCGTTCTAGCTCATCGTAGTGTTCCGTGCCTGCATAGTACCTGTGACAGGAATGTTTGAATGAGGATGGACAATGCAAGCGTGGAACACAAAGCCCTTACAGTGGGGTCGAGGGTCCACTTAAGGGGCCCGAAAATTTTGGATTCTAGATGCTCTGTGGTGCAATCTGAGCCAATTCCTGCAGCCGATTTTACGAAACTGTGCGCAACTTACGCCATGGCGTCAGAAGTCTGACTAGCACCCACCCGAACAAAGATACTGACAATTTGGGAGACCGCCAACATAGCTAGGGCAAGATACATGTAGCTCAGTTGGTAGTGTGCCGGTACGGTAACCCGGAGGTCGCAGGTTCGAATCCCGCTCCTGCCAGTTTCTTTGTTCACTTTGGGGAAAAAAAAAAAAAATAAAAATTTTGTTTTAACTTGCCGATAAAAAATGTAGGGTCGCGGCCGTAAAATTAGGGCAGGTCGGGCAACCGGAAGCAGAACTATTTTTTTTGGCCCGAGCCTCTGCGTTTTTGGTCTTTGTCTACGTTTTTCTTGAAGATGAAAGCATTACATATATATACAGATGGAAGTATTTCTCAGGAGGATTAATTAATGAACGATAAGTCTTCAGACTGAAACTAATCAATGTTATTTTTTATCATTACAAAGCTACATCATACATTTGTACCTTTAAGGATATCTTACAGTCTGTTGGACTGCCTAGAGATAAATTTGAGTCATATTAAGCAGAGTATTGTTTCATGACTTGTACTCCTGCAGACCTGTGAAACTAAACAATCTCTCTTCCCACAACTACGTGCACATTGTACATGTTGTAGCTTGCTTATCACAATCTCAAAACATTACAGCAGAATTGACAAACTTCTGACATCTTTGGCCTACGCTGAATTCTTTGCAAACAAATTCAGAACACAATTTGCTATCTGGAATGAACAAGGCCGATGGCATGTGTTGATTTGGTCCTGTGCGAGGTCCCAGCCAGACCTCACGGTGTTTGTTTTTGCATGGCTGTTGCTGTTTTTCAGGAGTCTGTATCCTATTGTCATGTCAATGACAATGAAGATTATCTTATCTAATAATCAGCATAATGCTTAAGTCCATCAAAAGTATTTATTTGCATTTCTTCTTAGGGTTTAATCCCCATGGATTTATATATATCCAACTTTGGCAGGGGTCGGTTTTAGGGTTGCAACAGGTTGGAACCTTTCCAGAAATTTTGGAAATTTTTCATGGGAAATTTTGGGACTTTTCAAGGGGTCGGAAATTCTTACAAAATGGTAAAATACAACTTTTGTAAAAAATAAATTAAAATTATAATGCTCTATAGTACTTTTCACATACAAGTAAATACTTAGAGCTTGTACACATTTTGTTGGTTGATTGGGGTGTTCATATGGCCTTAAATGGCTTAAATGACAGAATGTCATTATACATCTACACATACTGGACAAAATATATTTTGAAATGGTGTCCTCAGTATTGTAATAATTTATGCTCTCAGACTACATACATGTACATTGTGATGTGACAAGTGCTAATTTAATCTCAATGCCTTATTTCAGTGAATGACAATGTCAGTCAAACTCATACCACTTCCAATACACTATTTTGTACAATGTAGATGGGAATTCCCCATAGAGCTGTAAATTTGAATAAATGTTTTAAGTGAACAAGGAAAAAAAATGTCGTATCCTCATTGAGTGATCCTCACAATGTCGCTTCCCAGGTTGTATCATAAAATTGGGTGTGATCCCTGGCTATAACGGCATTATGGGTTTATATGAATTCTGATTGTAGACCGCCAAAATAGGGCAAGACTAGCTCAGTTGGTAGAGCGCCGGTACGGTGTTCTGGAGGTAGCAGGTTCAAATCCTCCAAAAACTCTTTGTTTCTGAAGTTGTTAATAAGCTCGTTGTAAATGTAGTTTCGAAGTGCTAAAAACAACAAAAATATAGAACCGGTGTCCATTGTCAAATTTCACTGAGCCGACATGTATGAATTTTTATGCAAGGCTTAGGTGGTGAGCTTTGCAGAGCTGTGAATTACACTGTACAGTTGGGGCCTGTTTAAGTTACAGCCAGTGTTTCGCCTGCCCATTCAAATGTGTGGCGGCCCGTCTTGCTAATTCCATATTCGGGGTGGAAATTTAATGTGTTTGACATTCTCCGGAATTTGGCAACCCCAGTCGGTTTGCTGCATTCAGACCACCGCAAATCCAAGCTGCATCGGTACTGAATACAATCAGAACCAAAAAAATACCTTGAAGAGTATTTTGATGAATTCGGGATGGTTAGGGTTGAGCTCAAATTTGAAAATGCATGCTCACCTAAAATTGCCTGTTTGTGTTGGGAACATGGGTCCTAAATAAAATGGGCATGTAACACTTTAAGAGCAGTTCTAAAGACTAGATAGGATAATCCTCATGTGTAATGATATGATACTAAATGCATGAATAAACGGCAAATGTCACATTTCACTGCACTCCATAGAGAAACATGTGTAGTCTGGCTGAGGCTGCACACAATACCCAATCAACACAATTGACATTCACTGTTTTTCCTGTGTTCTACATTCTAGCTACCTCAAGACGCACCTACATGAATGGCAAGTTTGGACTAACATTTACAAATTTACCTGTTTCCCGGGTAACCTTCACAATATTTGTTCTGTAAGCATGAGCCTAGCGTTTCCAGCACAGCACGGCTTGTGAAGTTCTCCGAGGCGATTAATTCAAGGCCTCGCTTCTGACGCTCCTTCTCCTTGACGATGATGCTCTGGATCTCGGGGTCGTTGGTTGCCAAGGGTTCATTTCCAAACCAGCCCTCTGGAGGGGCATTCACTTCAGTCGAGTCATTGGTAGGCATGGTTCCTGTTTGCTTCTGTTAAATAAATTGTTTAGTCATCAAATTTATTAGCTAAAAGATTCTTAAACATGGGAGGATGCAATTCGCACAGGGTGGTAACCCATTGAATAGCAATACGACTTTTATAATGGGCCGTTGGTATGCCGGATGTGTTTGTGCAGCGTAGCATACGCAATAGGCGAAGAATTGGATTAATACGCAGAAGAATGCGGGTATTGACGTCAACCAGCTATCCGTACTCAAGTGGTTAAAGGTCAAAGGCTCGGTGAAAATGTCTGTTCAAACCTAGGTATGTTTTCACCGCGCTAACCGCCATGATCGCGTTTTGTTGTTTGCACCAGTTATTCATTGTTTTTACGATTAAAACTCGTATAAATGTCCATTTATGACTAACAAATTTTTTCAATTTTTTCAATTAACATCATCATGAGAGGGAACATGATCACTTTTAGTACAGTCATTGATGTATTCCCATTTGCTGCCGGCCAAAACTTAAGTCAAGTTGTATTATAAATCCACATCCTCAGATGGGCGATGAAAGAACCTGTGGGACTTATTACTATTAGTTATGACGTAACCTACTGGTTTATTTTGCACGTCATCAGGAGTTTTAATTTAACTTAGGTTTGACTATATTTGAACTAAAAATAATAAAGTATGGTCATTTCTAAGTAATAACGACATTGATTCAAAATGACAACCAGCAGAAGAGTTCCAGGACTAGAGTAGGGCCTATTGACTATTGTGCCTTTGCCATGTTTTTAGGAGCATGGGGATAGGGCACTCCTTAATAACTGAAGCATCTATTTTTTTCTATGCCATAATGGAAACAGTATTGCACCATTGAATTTCTCCCATCACAAGCTTTAATTTGATGTATAACTTATAAATTGAATTTCAACCATGGAGAAATAAACATTGAACGTATTGAAGAAAATCAACCATGGGCTCTTTTTATAGCTCCACGAGTAGACCAAAGACTAACGTTAGAGTCTAAGAATAAGATAAACCATAAAAAAGGCATAAATAACAATGCTAGCCCATCAGAAACGTAAGGCGTACAGCCTACACGAAAAGGCAACATGCGCTGGAAATGAAATCAGAAATCAACTAACTACACCCATGGAGGAATATATTCCTCCATGCTACACCTAGCTTTAGAAATCCAGCTCTATGCTCATGACATGTGAGATTCGCCGTTTGCGAAAACACATGTCATGAACCTATTTGGATTTCTCAAGCTAAACTGGAGTAGAGCCTAGAGGCTAGGCCTACTGATGACACCTAACTTAAACTTGTTAGGGCAGGCTAGTAATAAGTATAACCTCGGCCCTACCGTACCTGTTCACCGTTTGAAAGTTTCTGTCTCTTTGCGATGACTGGCTCAGCAGATGACTGAACGGCAATCCTGTTCATGGCATGTGGTATACAGTGCAGTGAGAACGTCAGCAGGTTGATTTCAGCCTTACGTCACCAGCTGTAGCTATAGATATAACTGCACAAATTGTATCAGTCGAGTCGATCATGTAAACTTGTGCCAGTTGTAATTGTGGCGCTGTTACGCCCCAACTATGGCATTGTCCCAACTATACCTGGGCCGGCTCCAACTGTAGTTGGGACCGGTCCCAACTGCGACGGAGTAGTTGGGAAATCCAAACTACAGTTGGGACTGAAGGGGCGGGGATCGGAACCGCACGTGAATATATGCATAAATTACAAAATCGTATGGCGCGCACCAAGCTTGGAAAGGAAGTTTCGTGGGTTCGACGCACGTGGCTTGCCAGCCGGCTATTATTTATGGTTAGTAGGCCAAGCTTGCTAAACATCATACCATGGACGAAATCAGCAACGCCAACGCTTCACTATTTAACCAATTTGAACATAATTTCATCATTTGTTAAAAAAATTATCAGCCATGTTGTGGTTACTGCCTGCCACGACTGGGCCAGAATTGAAGTAGTGGTCCCAACTACATATTGTATGGTTGGGACTGCACTAAGCACTGAATACTCATTCGTATTACTTAAACACAATTTCACTTTATTAAAAAATTATCAACCATGTTATGGTTGCTGCCTGCCACAGTTGGGCCAGGATTGAAGTAGTAGTCCCAACTATGGTTGGGACTGCGCTAGGCACTGAATACTCATTCTTATTACTTGAACACAATTTCACTTTATTAAAAAATTATCAGCCATGTTATGGTTACTGCCTGCCACAGTTGGGCCAGGATTGAAGTAGTGGTCCCAACTATGGTTGGGACTGCACTAAGCACTGAATACTCATTCTTATTACTTGAACACAATTTCACTTTATTAAAAAATTATCAGCCATGTTATGGTTACTGCCTGCCACAGTTGGGCCAGGATTGAAGTAGTGGTCCAAACTATGGTTGGGACTGCACTAAGCACTGAATACTCATTCGTATTACTTGAACACAATTTCTCTGTATTTAAAAAATTATCAGCCATGTTATGGTTACTGCCTGCCACAGTTGGGCCAGGGTCCCAACTATGGCTGGGACTGCACTGGGCACTGAAAATTCATTCTTATTACTTGAACACAATTTCACTGTATTTAAAAATTATCAGCCGGCCATGCATTAATTGCCTGCCACAAAGTGGTGGTCCTAACTATGGTTGGGAGGGATGGACTGCAATAGGCACTGAAAACTCATTCTTATTACTTGAACACATTTCACTTTATTTAAATAACAAATAATTAACGAATTGATATAAAATTGCAGTGTATTTTTGTATTGTTACAGACGAAAAATGTGAAGAAATCGAGACAAGTGTACTCGGCACTCTGAGACTATTACCCCAATCACATGCTAATTAAATATTTGAGGAAACAAAACATTATGTCTGTTTCCTTTTGTTCTAGAGTGTGAAACTGTTTTTCATGTGTATGAGCGACGCGAAATAGCATGAAAGCGACCACACCCCCCCCCCCCCCCCCCCCCCCTTGGAGATCAATAATGACCCCACCTTACTCCCGGCCTTCAATTTTTCATAACCGTCCATGCACCAATGTACCATGATTTTACGCGTGGCCCGGCCAGAGATTTGCATAACAGTGCAGCCCCCCAAACCCTGTGATCTTGCATAATCATGACGAATGGCTTTTTCAGTCATGCGCCTTACAATAAATACGACACCCCCCGTCGCGTTTAGTCCCAACTATAGTTGGGATTTCCCAACTGTCCGGTTCTAGTTGGTACCGGCCCAACTATAGATGGGACTGGCCCAAGTATAGTTGGTACCATGACCGTAGTTGGGGCGTAACAGCGCGATCGCGATTTCAACCATTGAGGGAATACCGGGTGTCCGGCATGTCACTTACCATTACCAATCAAATAGGGTACAGGCAACCAGTGAAAATGTTGGCGCGCCACCAACAAATAGCCACTTCGAGCTTCTTCGCTTCCCGTAGACTCGTGTGTCGCGGCCTCATTAGACTTGAGCAAGTCGTAGGTCGGGTGCGTCCTGCCCGGTTCACGTGCACCATGTGCACCATGTGCGCGACATGCGACTGGCAGGGTTTCACTCCTTGCTCTATGATCCATCAAAATAATACGCGCTAATCAGACAGAAAAGGCGCACCTGTCCTCTCTTGAATGGGACACCCTTGAACTCCGCAGAGTCTGTCTACGTCTAACAACATACAAGGAAGTCCACAAGATCACACTATCAAACCTGGCGTCAAGGCAAGCCAGAGTAATAATAATCATGCAACTTCTGAACAAAGATACTGACAATTTGGGAGACCGCCAACATAGGGCACGATAGCTCAGTTGGTAGAGCGCCGGTACGGTAACCCGGAGGTCGCAGGTTCGAATCCCGCTCCTGCCAGTTTCTTTGTTCACTTTGAAAATGTATTCAAATTTACCAAGTCAGTTTCCCTTGTGGATTGTTTGACGAATTATGCAACAAGACAGAATTCCGGTCCTCACATCATTGCCTCACCGTACCAAACTTCAACAAACTGTGCAATCAATATTCACTTTCGCTCTGCTCCAGATGTCAAAAGAGGGAATTATTGAGTACCTAGATCTCCTCAAAATTTAGCCAACTACTGCCAACAATAATAACGTAAGAGAAAGTTGCGGGTAACACCCATGTGAAATAAATCTCCTCGAGGAAGACGTGTGGTGATGAAAAGAACCGGGGCGTTACGTACGTCGGCCAACGTTCGAGTCAGTCATGCATGCAGCAGCGAGTTATACAATTAAAAATGTACGTCCGTGCGCCGCGCGCGGCACAAACGGCGCGGCGGCGGCATGTAAATGAGGGCAGTCACCCGGTACCCCTCTAAAATAATAAAATAATATAAAAATCAACCTAACAAAAAACTACGACAAAACTGAGATTGACCTGGCATCTTCCCTGGAACCGCATCATGTCAGATGCTTTGTTGCTTCAATGAGCCTCTTCAAGTTTCGATACTATCATGGAAGGTACTCAGTGGTCTTTCAATTTTCATCATTAGTTCCCCCGGGCCGTCCAAACTTTCAGGTACTCTACTCGCCTGGCTGTCTCATCACATCACTGTTGTTCTATACTGCCAGTATAGTAGTACTGTGAATTACTCTTTCCCCCGTACTGCCTCTCTTTGGAACTAGTACCTGTAACCTGCTTCTCTTCCACCTATAATCTTTCAAAATTCAAGCGAAATGTGAATATATATCCTTTCTTGTCTTTTGTAGCTACATTGTACATTTAACCCACACCTTGAGCGGCTTTTTGGCATTGTGCTGGGCGATACCCATAAAAACATTAAACTACTGAATATATTTTTCTGGATCCTTAACTTGTATCATTATTTTATAAAACTCATTACGCGAGACATCTTAACCGTTCTACAAATAAAAAGAAATACACGGTGGTGGTTTTTTTGAAAGGTCGATTAAAGTGTCTCTCAGTCACCCTAGGGGAAAAAAACGCTGTCGTGTTTTTTTTTAGGAAGGAAGATCCCCATCCCAACCACAGTCCACCACTAGGAAAAAAACCAGACACGGCCAGTGGAATTATAGTCAATTGCAAGGGTTTCATAAATTGTACAATCAACTTATTTTGCTTCTTTATTAAAGTTAGGAGGACCTGGCGTTTCAATCCTCATAATCTTTCTCAAAGGCTAAAATATGAGAGATTTCAATACTTTTTACGTTTTAAACAGTACGTCTGTACCATAGAGTTATATAATAAAGATATCCAACTCTATGGTCTGTACTGTGTACGTACGTACGTGTGAGAATCGGCGAGAATTCGGGCGCCCTCTACGGTTTTCGAGCAACACCGGTAGTCAGATACCTCAATGTACATCGTTCAGTACTATTCTTTTTCGTTTATGGTACAGGGAATCTGACACATAACACAATTATTAATAATACGCGCGAAAAACACAATTTCCCGCGAAAGGATTTATCATGTCAACACTGCAAAATTGTTTATTCTGAAAGTGAAAGCAATATTATAACCTGAATGAGTGGTACGTTTGTTGTCATCAGCAGAAGATTTGCTCAAGAAGTTTTTAAACACCGGCTTTTGACTGGATTTCAACGACACACGCAATATTGTGCGTTGAATTACAGTCACGACAGTGGACGAATTCCGGGAGAATTTGAAGCAAGTTGTTCGTTGGTTTCTTGGAGAAGTTTTAACGTTATAACTATAAGCAAGAAGATGGCTCAGCGATCGATAATGTAAGAGACCCATCGTACTATAGTCATAATGTAAATTTGTAAGCTTAAGTTGTAACTGTTAGTGTTAGTTGTGCCATGATGACTGCCATCTTTGAAAAGTAGCCTAATTTAATTAAAACAAAAATTATAATCTACAAAATGGGCCCTCTGGTTGACATGGTTGATACGTCACAATGGTCAAAATGCATTGTGGGAAGGAAAAAGGCACAAACATTGCTCCTTGCTTTCCCGAAGTCCATTTTTCCCGAAGGGTAGAAATAGGCCTAACGTTATTCCAAAGTTTCAAACGTTAGGACAGCAAATTTTTTTGATTTCTATATTTCAGGTAAATCCAGTTTGCAGCAGTTCAGTCGTGCTATTTAGCGTGTGTTTATTCCTCCATGGTGTCAACAAGCGTCAACAAACCTGATCAGCATCAACAAAGCGTCAACAAGCTCAAAATGCACATTTAAGCTTCACAAAAGCTAAATTGTATTCAACAAACTTTCACATCTTGTATTACTATTAGGCCTATGTAAGAAATTGGGCGAATTCTCGTTCACAATCCCACATAAAAATGGAATTTTATGGCGACAAAATTAAGATGAATGGGCGCCGTCATCTTTGTTTTCTCCATTGTACCATGTCCCAGAAAAACAAGATGGCTGCCGGGGAAAAGCACCGTTGATGTCATACTTTTTCGCTTAAAAATCGCACATTTTAAGATACTTTTAAAATATTCTTTTAAATAATCATAGGAGCCCACTGAATATTGTGAATAACATGTTTAACCCTACCTAACCCTGCCAGACGCAGCACAGTGCATCTGTGGTGACAGCTTCACTTTGCTGCACTCTGCACACAAGTCAATGTGACAAAGTATGCAATCTGATGCGTCTGGCAGGGTTTCTAGCCAAAATACCCTGGAGGGTTAGGGTTAAGCTTAACCCCTTGTGTACGGTTGACACAAATACGTGAAGATTGAAATTGCCACCTGGCCGGGTGACGTCTATACACGTCAATTTCTGCATTTTCAATCCATTATTGGGGTATTGTGTACGTTATGCTTGGCTGCACAAGTCTCTTGTTTCCGTTTCGCTTGGCTGCATAACCCGGGCCTGGTGCCCCGGCACCACCCGGTGGCAAGGGGTTAACAGTGCTTTTACAAGTTGTTGACGCTTTGTTGACGCTTTGTTGACGCTTGTTCAGGCATGCAACTTTTCCTCGGATCAGCTGATTTCCTTGTTTTTCACTTCACACTTATGCCATTGAAAATTGAAAAACACTGTACAAAGTCTTGTAAAGATTGGAATTTCCTCGTTTTTTGTTAATTCCAAGTTGCATGCCTGCTTGTTGACGCTTGTTGACGCCAAATAGCATGACCCGCAGCAGTTTAATCATGGAGGATTCCTCCATGGTTAATTCACTTTCATAATTAAGAATTAATTTGATGCAGATTTCAAAGATTTGCCAAGGATACGAAGGGAGTCCGGTCATGCTAGTAGACTTGGCGGTCCTCATTTTTAATAAAACCATGTTCATTTTTTGTAAATATGTGTTTATTTCTTGTCATTTTGTTTAATATTTTCAGGTCATTTTTCAGTCCCAAGCGCCAAATTGGGACAACAAACAAGGACCAAAGTACGGACAACAAAAAGTGAGTCAAGATGGGATCTCTTTTATTAGTCTTTTGAGGAAATATTTTGAAGTGATACATGTAGTTCAAGATTTCACATGCTTAAATCTTTACTTGGGTCCACACTTGATAATTTTTCTCTTTGAATTGTTTAGACATAGACTGGGTATCCGCCAATCACCTGTTGTTGCCGCGGCTATGCAATTCATCCAATGAGAGCAGGCCTACTTTATTTAAATTGTGCTTGAATAGAATTGTTCAACCTTTTCATTAAACTGATCGAAAAGATCATATCTGTTGGTTTGATTGTTGATAACAAATTCAGCTTCATGAGAAATTGAATATTTCTTTTTGATTTGACAGGGATGACAGATCTCCTCTCAAAGTGAAGAATAGCACGAGTGAGGAATCCCCTGCTCAACATATGCACAAGAAGTCCCGTCGCATCCTTGATAGTGATGAGGAAGAAGGTAGCAGTGAGAATGTCAGCAGTCTGGCCAAGATGACCACACCCAGCAAGACCACACCCAGCAAGACCACACCCGCCAAGACTACATCAACGGAAGAGGACACACCCAATAAAAAGGTTAACTTTGCTCTACTGAACGGACATGTAGCTGAATGAATATACTCAGTACTGCATTTTAGAAACTGCACGAAGTCCGTCGGTCATACTTATTTGCTACGTAGATAATCTGTATGAAATATTCACTTCCAAACTTTCCTTTCTCCGTCATCCAAAGGCACCTACAGCTCAGTCATTGACCTCTGACCCTATCCCACCGTGCCCTTCAACTCCATCAAATGCTGTGCTAACAGCCTCCCCCATGTCTACTCCAGGAAGTATCCCTCGTAGAAAAACCGGTAAGCCGTCTCTATTTTCTTTTTTTTAACCAGATTATTCAACAGACTTTTTGTCCACTAGCACAACTCTTTCTCCTGCGCGCAATTAGCACATCTTTGTTTAACAGGGGTGATATTTGTCAGGATTTGTCCTGATTTCAGGATTTGTTGTCGGAAATTCAGAATTTTTAAAGAATCTCTTTTGCAATCTTGAATTCCTGAGGTGTTATCCTAAATGTGCTTTTACCTGTAAAAGTGGATGTAGACCAATAATAACGGATATTTTAAGGAGGTGCCTTTAGTCAAATACAAACTACATGTTGATCTGGGGTCCTCGTGGATTTTGTATGGATATTTTGTGGATTTTTCGTGGATTTAGTGGATTTTTCTTTTTTGGCCAATCTCACCCCAGGTTTAAGCCATGGAGTCAGATTTGAATTCTTTGCAGGAAACATAATTATGGCATCACAGTACTGAAGAATATTTAATACTGTTGAACATGCAAAATGCTTACATTTGATTCTTTCACGTGCACAAACATTGGGAACAGATTTTTTAAATTTTTGTTTACCTGCATAGTTATGTGTTTGGAAATTAATTGCTGCTAAGATATTGTACATTTGTTTTGAACAGCAAGGAAACATATGAGGAAGAGAAAAGCAGAGGAAGAGGAAGAAAAAGAGGCAGATGCCACGCCCACCAAGGAGTCCGAATCCAAAAAGATAAAGACGGAAAGGTCATTGACCCCAGAAGCTACCCCTAAAGTAAGAAACAGAATAATCGTCATCAGAATTTGTCATAGAAAAACTTGTTTATTCAGGACAAACAATAAATTTAGAAATATCGCATTTGGAAACTTTGGCACGTCAAGCAACTGTTCAAGCATTAATCATAGGTTTTTTTCGAAACGCTGGCTTCGTCTCGGCTTCGGCTCCGTCTCCGACTTCTGAATAACTGAGAAGCAAACCAAATGGAAATATTCTAAATGTTGGTGCATGTTCTGCTTCAGGAACATTCCATTCGGTTAATTATGAAAGCAAAAATTAGAATACTTACGTTTTGTTTTGCTTCTCAGTTATTGAGAAGTCGGAGACAAAGCCGAAGCCAAGACGAAGCCAACGTTTCGAAAACCCCCATAGCTTTTCTAAAGCTACTGGGCCAAACTGAATTTCAGCAGTTGCAATTGGCAACACTACAAGCATTTCTGTTTGTTGACATCCACATACAGTCACTGTCCACCAGAGCTGTAGTCGAGTCCTTGCAAGTCCTTTCACAAGTCCTTTCGCAAGTCCAGTCAGAAGTCCTTTCACAAAGCTGGTCACAAGTAACTGGATGAACAATGACAAAGTAATGATTGATTGATTGATTGATTTTATTCGGTATTACCATATAGACAAATATAAATATAAATGTATATATATGTACAAACAATTACTACAATACATTAAAAACATAGTAATACCAGGGATAGCCCATGAAAGTTTTTCAACTTATTTCCAATGGGGTCCCCTTATTGCACAATAACCACAAAAAGAAAACCTACACTCCAAAAACACACAATGTCAAAACAAGCAAAAGCAAACAATACTTATACAAAAAACGTCGAGCAAAACACAAACCAAAAACATAAAAACCATGTTAAAGCTCATTTGAATAGCTTGTGATTGGAATTAGGACTGGAGGGCTTGTGATGGACTTGCAGGGACTTGTGATGGATTCGTGATGGACTCGACTACAGCCCTGCTGTCCACAAAGCTAATACCGTGAGGTATTTGTCTAGTTTCTTTCCACACACTGCCTTACTTTGGAATTCCTTACCTGCATCCTGTTTCCCGGCTACTTATAGTAATCTGTCCCAGTTCAAACGAAACATCAATGGTTATCTTTGTACTCTGCAAATTCCTCTCTTTCTTACTTCTTTTTTTTCTGACTCTACTTTGCTTAAAGCCCTCACATTGAGTGGCATTTTTGAAGGTCTTGTGCTGGTTGACTTTCCTATTAAAGAAAAATTTGGTTTAAAAGAATTATTGTTCAACTTTATTTATGTTTCAACCTTTTTTGGCATTTCTCTTGCTTAGCTAGCTGTACGTCTTGACTAGTGAGTTACAGATTAAAGACGAGTGAAAAACGGTCAACACACTCATGTTTTATACACTTTACTAAATACAGAAAATTGTCAGGTTTAAATTGAAAGATGTTTTCACTTCCAGGAAACAACAAGTAATACAGACAAGGAGTCTTCAGTGTCAAAGCCTGAAGAAGAAACGATGGAAGGAGTAGAGGAAGATGAAACGATGACTGAGAAAGACGTAAAGGTTACCGATAAAGGTAAATTTGATTTTACTGTCTGAAAGAAAATCCCTAACCCCATGACAGGAGGTAAGACTGCCTTGGAAATTTATTTTCCTATTTGTCAATTTTTTGTACTCATTCTTACGTGATATAAAATATAACAAGTCATTTATAGACCTCCCCCAATGTTGCATTGTTCCTTTGTTTGCTTAACTTCTTTCATAATTCTTTAGATTGAGATTTGCTTGAGATACGGTCCGTTTTTACGGGCAAATAACGGCGGACTCTGCAGATGCAAACAGAAGAGCAGATTTAAGCGATTCACATTTCAGAGAATCTAACGTTTTGCTGCCCTTTTTTGTTGATGAAATGTGACCTGCTCTGCAAAAAGGGCACTTATGTTGCAAAATTTGAAAATAGTGTTTTATATATAGCTGGAAAGGCCATTTTATAAGCTTTCATATGGTATATGTCTGAGGTCTGTAGCATTTTGCAATCACGAGATATTTGGTAATTTGCATGTTTGATTTCAGGAATTTCTTGAAATGACTTGAGGAGAAACAAGCCATTTAAAAACATAAAAAGCAAAGCAATAGATGGAAGCACTTGACAAAAACACATTCTTTTTCCAACTTTATTAACTGAAATCAAAGATTTTGGTTATGAAATAGAATAATATATGTATCAAAGATGCAAAAAATTCCCTCCCTTCAAAATCACTTGTTTGAAGAATTGTTCACCCTCTTCACATTGAACGGCCCATAACTCGTAAAAGCATACAGCGACTTATGTGCCCTTTTTGCAGAGCGGGTCACAAATAGTAAATGTTCTAATTTGCTTGAAAATGAATGATAATTTTTGTTTCATTGCTGGAGAAGACACCGCGGAAAAGAAAAAGAAGAAAGAGAAATCCCCCAAGGTGAAGAAATCTGAGGTAAAAGACAAGAAACCTGACGCTAAAAGGTCTAAAACACCAGCCAAGAAAGGATCCAAGAGAGAGGTTCTGAAACCAATGACGAAAGGTAAAAAACTAGAATTGATTCAATGCACCTTCCACTTTATAGATTGTAAAACCTGAACAACCTGTGTGGAGAAGACCAAGTTTTCCAGGTGGGAGGGAAACTCACAAAAAATGAATCCGCTCATAGCAGAAAGGATTTATACCACACTTAACCCTAACCCCCACGAGGTATTCTCTGAGCACCCTGCCAAATGCAACATGCAACACAGCTGAAATAAGAACCCTGCCAAATGCAATGTTGCACTGTGCAGTGAACTCATCTGTACCAGCCTTGTTGCTGGAGGCTTATACATGTATAATACTAAATACAAAAGAATGCATCAGACCAGGAGACATTCCTTGACTGCTAAAATGCAACAACTTTTTACCATTGGTGCATTCTGTTGCATTTAGCAGGGTTAGTGTTAAGGTCGAACAAAATGTGATGGTAATTCATTACCTTTAGTACTATCTTCCTTCACAGAAAATGTCATGTTAATTACTAGTCTGATGAGTAATTAGCAACTTTCAAATGATACACGACTGAGAGGAAACAGACTTATATGCTTATAAGACATTTTGTCCACAATTGCACATAATAACTCGAAGACATGTCGAAAGTGCTTAAGACCTTTGTCATTGGCTCACTAAAAATATAGCGAAAGATCCAAAAGGTCTTATTAGATTAATTAGCTGTAATTAAATAATTAGGTATAGGATAATGTGTATTAGGAGATAATTGTGAAATTAAAGAACTCCCTTTGATAGATAACCTCAATAAATATGACTAAATTTCATTCTTACAAGTTTCAATCTTCAAATTCAATTTTCTTGAAATAAGATTCATAAGCCCTTTATGCTCCAAGCCGACGAAATACTCTGGGCAAAACTCACGTAATCAGAAAGAAACTGAAAACCTGCCCAATGC
This sequence comes from Hippasteria phrygiana, assembly GCA_037893225.1. Classification (NCBI taxonomy): domain Eukaryota; kingdom Metazoa; phylum Echinodermata; class Asteroidea; order Valvatida; family Goniasteridae; genus Hippasteria; species Hippasteria phrygiana. The sequence continues at coordinate 238,352 of JAZGUH010000547.1, forward strand.
ATGTGTCACCCCCTGGTGGGAGTTGACCTGGGTCAGAGGTGAAAGGCAACGAAAGTACCACTTCTCGAACTTTATAACCCACTGCTGTAATGATGAAATTCAATTGCTTTGAAGGCCATTGTTTTATTTTTTTTCAATCATTTTTCTTCCAGATTCTCATAGGTTAATTTGTTTCTACTCCAACCCTGCATCCGTACGTCTGATACTCTTTCAATAATTCATCATGTTGGTTTCATTTCTGTTTTTGTTTTCAATTCATGAATTTTGTCATTCTTGGTCTTCAAAGATGAAGAGATGCCAACAGAACCGAAGAGCAAAGGGAAAGCGAAGTCGCCCAAAGTGAAGGAAGAAGTTAAATCCCCGACAACCAAGACGGTCGATAAGACGGAGGAAGGAAAAGACAAAGATGAGAAAACTTCAGTGAAGAAGGAAGGAAAGGCTCAACCCAAGAATGTGTTTGGGTGAGACGTGGCATTATATTTCTGCAATTGTTTTTATTTTGGTCACAAAATGATCAAGACAGAGTTTGGGTAAACAATGAACTTGATCATAGTCAATTGTTGTTTTGAAGCTTTGCATGGTGGAGTGTGGAGTAAGGAAGTAGGTTTTGTGGATGCCCCATGGAGGAAAGAAATCTTTACCACCCATCTCAGAAAACATCATGAACAGAAAACAACACTCCCATGAACATGACCACTGAATCCACTGGAACCAGGCCAAACTCATCATCATCATTATTCAGGCCATAAAAGGAAGCGCAGGCACACGATTAGCATAAAGTTGTTTACTGTGACATTGAGATCCTCGTTTTCAAACGCTGAAGTGCACAGATCGGCGCTAAACTCGTCGTTGTGGGATTCCTCTATATCTTTCCTCCATGATAAACCCGCAAAATCTACTTCCTTACTTGCTCATAGTCATAAGTATTGTCTAGCATTCCCCAAACCCTTATGATACCAATATTTCATTTCTCCTCCGTCATGCCCTTCACCCTTGCAGGATGTTTTCCAAGGCAGCTGCGTCGGAAAAGACAGAATACAATCCCGGAGCATCCAGATACCATCCAGTCAACGATGCTTGCTGGAAGCAAGAAGAAAGGTGACAAGTAAATCTTATATTTACATTTATTTACAGTGGTGTGCACAATTATTCGAACACTTGACATATCTGAAGAAATTGATATTTTAATGCCTTACAATGCCTGGTTTACATTTTTCACCTGTATTAAATAGAAAGGGTAATTGTTGTGAGCATTAGTATCTGCCAGTCCTACCATCTTTTTTTATCAAACTTTACTCTAATATTTGGTGTGCCCACCCTTGGCAGCAATCACTGCGGCACATCTTTCGAGCATAGTGTCTATATATTTCCTGAGAGTTTCTACACTAATGCTGTTCCAAGTCTTCTGAAGTTCATTCCAGAGGGTTTCATTTGAATGTACATTGGTATATTGATTGCCATTTCATCACAAACAACTAAAGTACCTGAAATATGCCAAGTGTTCGAATAATTGTGCACACCACTGTATAAACATCTTTGTTGGGTTAAAACAATTTTTTTTATATTTTACAAATTTTTTGAAATTTAAAGGCTTCCTTCCCTGCACACAAAATCAAATCAACATTCAACAGACTTTGAGGTATATTTTTGTTATTTAAATTCTGTAACAATGTAAGCACAAATGGTCTACCCATGTCTGTCCAAGGATAACAAAGATTTTTACCTCGAAGATGGCACATGTCAATACAGAAACACATCTTTAAAAATTACATATTGCCGGAGATCTTTTGACTTTATCATTTGCTTGCTTTCTTAGAGTTCCATATCTTGCCTTGGCCAAGACTTTTGACATCATCGAGGCCACCTCCGGCCGACTTAAGAACATCGAGATCTTGACCGACTTCTTGACATCCGTCTTGGTGCTGAGTCCACAGGACTTTGAGATGTGTGTGTATTTGTGTCTCAATAAGATTGCTCCAGCTTACGAGGGGATTGAGCTTGGGATCGGAGAGACATTACTGATGAAAGCTATCGCCCAGGGCACGGGTAGGTTGTGGTAGGATGGCCTTGTAGAGGTGCTGGTCACCTGTTCCTCCTCACCACTCACTGGCTTGAGTTTATTTATTTTAATATAATGTGTAAGTTGTATTATGCTTTGTTTTTAACGATTATTATGTATTGTCAGTTAAATTAAATTAAATTAAATTAAATTAAATTAAATTAAATTAAATTAAATTAAATTAAATTAAATTAAATTAAATTAAATTAAATTAAATTAAATTAAATTAAATTAAATTAAATTATTGGACTGCCTCTGTTAATATTCAAATATTCAATCGAATGAAAGGTCAAATATTCAAATATTCAATTATTTGATTTGACTTGGCCCTAATTAGTTCCTGTTTTATGGAGTGAGGTTTCCCTCACAATTGACTTTTCTATTTTCTCTCTCACCTGAAACTGACTTCCCTCCCTTGTCTTTTCCGGACAGATTTTTTGTCTATGTTGTACAGAAATGATGCTAACTTTCAAATGTCCTTGGTATCTGGGCAAACTTGTTTTTATTCATCAAAGGAATAATTTCTTCTTTTCAGGGCGTACCATGGAGAAGGTGAAAGCAGATGCAGCGCAACAGGGCGATCTAGGACTAGTTGCACAGGTATCATTTAAAACTGACAACAGGATTTGAACTTTTGACTTCTTGACGACCGCAACTATTTCTGAATTTGTAACTTTTGAATTAACATTTCCCCGACTGAGCTATCTGGCCTTACATTGGTACTCTCAGATCAGATAGTCAACTAATTTTACTCATGAGTTTCCTCTTTGAAGCTTTAACCCACTAGCTTGGGTTCACACCAGTAAATGTACGAATAACAAATTGTAAACTTGGCAAAAAAACTTTATTGTGACTCATGGAGAAGGAGAATTGGCTAGGATTAAAATTTCATATATGTGACCCGCTCGGGAAAAAGGTATATTATGTCGCAAAATATGAAAAATGAGTTTTATATATGTTTGGAAAGCCTGAAATGTAAGCTTTCATTTAGTACACGATAGAGCTCCAAAGCCCTTTCCGTTCTGGAGATATCGCATTTTTGCATATTAATTAGTTCTATGGCGTTCAAATTGCACAACAGAGAAAACAGGCTTTGAAATAGCTAGTTCTAATGCAATGTAATGTGGAACAATGACTCTAAAAAGGTTATTTTTTTCACTTTATTTACTGAAATCAACATTGTTGTGCACTAAACCTGAAACTTTAGATATTCAATATGTCATTAAAAAAAAGAAAAATTAATTTTTTTTTAAAAGACGAAAAATTTCACCCTCTCAACATTGAAAGGGCCATTACACATAAAATGCATAGCGCGACTTATATCCCCTTTTTCTGGAGCGTGTCACATATTTGGCAATAATTGACAACAATTTTTTGGGGGGTTACCTCAACAGAGTAGCCGTAGCAACCAGCGAACGATGTTCACTCCAGCAAGACTGACTGTGCTGAAAGTCTTCAGTACTTTGAAGGAAATAGCCACGATGACTGGCAATGCAGTAAGTTCACTCAACTTATTTTACTTCCATTATAACCTAAACCAATATATTTCAGTATTAATGTGTATTTTGGTATGTCTGATTTTTTTCAGTCTATGACAAGGAAGGTCGACAAGATTAAGGGTCTTCTGGTCGCCTGCCGGGATTGTGAATCCAAGTACATCATCAGGTCAGATGGATTCTCAGATTCGTAATCAGATTTTAAAAAGTAATTTAAACCTCGTGAACAAGTATAAACCTTAGCTCTAACTGTAGCAGTATAACATCTTTTAAAAGTCATCATCGCATTCAAAATCAAGCCCAGATCTTACCCTGTAGTTTGGTCGCCTTGGAAAGTTGTGACGAAACCCGAGTGTTGTTTTGACAATAACAACTTTTCTACCGGGACTAAACCAGGGATTTTTTGGTTAGGAATTCCTCACTGCCCAGCCAGCATTTGACTCTATTTTTGAGCTATTCTTGTTTGTTTTTGCTTTGCAGATCTTTAGGTGGGAAACTCCGCATTGGTCTAGCAGAGCAGTCGGTACTTGTTGCGATTGGTCATGCAGCTGTCGTTACTCCCCCTGGAACTGGTACGGATATTACATGAAATGCTTTTCCTCCCTCCGAAATGTAGTTTCAACTTTCAACTAGTCAATCAGTTCTTAGCAAAACCTTTCATAGTGCTTTATTGATTTGCCACAAATTTTGTCACCACTGTGAAACCTCTCTGTAACATAAACTCATCAATTTCTGGTCAAAGATTAAAAGATTTAAATCACTTCAGTTTAAGATGGTAAATGCATCACTTGGCTTCACTTCAGTTTAAGATGGTAAATGCATCACTTGGCTTCACTTCAGTTTAAGATGGTAAATGCATCACTTGGCTTCACTTCAGTTTAAGATGGTAAATGCATCACTTGGCTTCACTTCAGTTTAAGATGGTAAATGCATCACTTGGCTATGGTGTAAAGGTTTGGTTTCAAGTCATTTCTTCTTTTAGTTTGAAATTATTTTTATTTTTCAAATTGGTAACTTTTAATCCAGCTGTCGAGAAGATTTCATCGAAGAGTAAAATATCTGACGGGATGAAAAAGAAGATGGATGATGCAGCATTGATCGTCAAGACAACCTACTGGTAAGCTGAACATGTTGCTGTGTTAACTAAAGAACTGTAATTTAAAGTATCAAGACTCGAGTCATTCAAGAATAACAGGATGCAAATTCAATTGCAGTCTTCACAAGGAGTAATGTATACAAATCTGGAGAGCTCATTGGCCGTTGCGTGCTGTGCGAACGACTGTCGCCAACAGCCGCCATATTACCACGCGTGGAACATCCATAAATCATTGCTGCCTAGTCTAGTGCCTGCTTACGTCATGCTTGTACTAGTTTTACGTACGTTCGCGCCTCGCGTAGAGTGGAAAGATGGCGGACGGTGTCGTCAACTTGAACAGCCAATGATCTATCCAGATTATATGGAGATCAGTGGGAACTTGGCTTGCCTCATTGTGGTTATTCTTATCTGTGTTTTGTTCCAATAAGATTGAACTTTTTGCATCTGTAATTTTTTCTTGTATTTTATTTCCATTCTACTTGACTCGTAACCAGCTTATTGTTAGCCTTGTATTGTGTAAATAAAAATAGTCTCTAATTAATTCATTATTTACAGTCTGTAATTTATCTCATATTTTATTCCCTCTATTTTGTAGTGAGCTTCCAAACTACGGTGCGATGATTCCAGCCTTGCTTGAGCACGGATATGAGAACCTGCCCAAGCATTGTAAGCTTACCCCTGGCATACCCCTCAAGCCCATGTTGGCCCACCCCACCAAGGGCGTGTCCGAGGTACTCAATCGCTTCCAAAACATGGCTTTCACTTGTGAATACAAGTACGATGGAGAGAGGGCACAGGTGAGTGCAGTATTGCATTTTTACTCAACAAGCTTTTTTTAACCCCTGGCCGGTTGTCATCTGTGCATGCATTCCTGTGCGTACTCAATCCATTTATGCTTTGACTAGATTGTTCTTGATTGGGAGTGTAGTGAATAGATGGAGCTTTTTCAAACAAAGCTTTTATTAACATGAAGGGGATGGGGCTCTAAGTGTGATGAACAAGACCACTCTATTCAGTGTGGTGCCTATTGTTTGCATTTACACTTGGATGTACAGCCTGTTCTTGGCAGACCAGCCCCCCCCCCCCCCCATCAATAACAGCCAGGCACAAGGAGTTAAAGGTCAAACATTAATCTGTAAAAAATGTTAAGCCCACTTGTTTGTCAATTACACACTTCTTGTTCAATTACACACTTCTTGTTCAATTACACACTTCTTGGTCAATTACACACTTCTTGGTCAATTACACACTTCTTGGTCAAGTACACACTTCTTGGTCAAGTACACAATTTGTTTAGTACAGGGAAGTTTTGCTGAACAACAACAGGCCCAAATTTCATAGGTTGCTTAAATTAAAACCCTAACACTATTTAAAAGGTCAAAATCAGTCAAAATTTCCAACCACCTCCCCTGCCTATACTTTTAACACAGACTAGGCACCAATGGTCAGATTACTTATGTGGTTAGTACTATGGCAGGTCAAAATCAGTCAACAGGGTTTCGACTCTTTCTGATGGGTCACAGCTTGCCAAATCATTCTCATAGCTAGTTACTGAAGCAGTCATCACAGGTCCAAAATTAAGTTCTATTCATAGAATCCCAACGGGTCAAAAACAGTCACTTGACTGATACAACATGGCTTTAATGGTTCACAGAAAAATTATGCTAACTGTAGCAGAAAAATTGTGCTAGCGTAAGCGCTCTGAGATGTGTGTTATTGTTATGCGTTGACGCCCTCGCCTTCTCTTTACCTCAATTCTGTCAATGCCGCCATTCCTTAGTATGTGGCCCAGAAATTTAATTTGTCTTTTCCAGATTTCTTTCATGAGACTTCTCTTGTACTCGCATCGATTACAGATTTCAATATTTGACAGTCTGTCTCTCCATAAAACGTTCATGAAAATTTAACATGTTTTTTTCTTTTCTTCATATTTTTGATTGTGTTAGTTGTTTAATTTATGAATAATTACATTCTCTTACTGAACTAAAGATCCATCGCCTTGGAAACGGTGACATCCACATCTACAGTCGGAACCAGGAGAACAATACTTCTAAATACCCAGACATCATCAAACGTTTGTCTAATGCCTATGATCCTGAGAAGGTAAACGAATCAAAGTATTTTTTGTTATACATTTTCAAAGTGAACAAAGAAAACTGGCAGGAGCGGGATTCGAACCTGCGACCTCCGGAACACCGTACCGGCGCTCTACCAACTGAGCTATCTTGCCCTATCTTGCCGGTCTCATAAATTGTCAGTTTTCTTGGTTCGGGGGCACTAGTCAGAGTATGTTTTAGTTTGTTTATACAGATCTGCAATTGCTTGATGTAATAAGTTGATATGTTGCTTTAGAGATTGAAAAAGACCTACAAAAAAACTTCATGTGTACATTTTAGGACAAAAGTAATGATGTAATTGAAAAAAAGTTAGTGTTTCCGCTGCCATGACAACCGGTTGCAAAATTATGAACTTTTTGTATGTTTTCAAGGGAGAAAAAAAGATTTTAATGGAAGTTAAGCAACAAGGAATTATGTCCCATTTGTGACCTGTTCCCACGAAATGGGGATAAAGAAGCAAAATTTGAAAATCAAGATTATGGTATTTATTGAAAGTTCAGGTTAAGAGCTTAAATTTGATATATTGTGTTGTGGTAGCACATTCCTAGCCCCCCGACATAACCTTTTAGAATTATCAGGGTCCTGACCCCTTGTTTTGAGAAAATGAAGCTCAAAGTTTGTGATCTGTGCACACTTTAACCAGAGTTCAAAAAAGAAATCATCCCCCAAAAATATTTTGTGAAGAGATTCAGTTTAAAATCTTTGTAATATGATAGGGTGAGTTTTCAAATATACAGATGTTAAAATCCCCAAATGGACTTTTCAGTGAAAAATTGTTGTTTCTGCTTGTAACTCAGAAAGCCACAGTGCGACTTTATTCTCACTTTGTGCTGTCAGGTCACATTTGGGGATTATCATCTGCTTACTTTTATGATTAAACGGTTTTAACAATAGTTTCAAACATTTTTTTATGTAGTGTGGATTTTGTAATGAGATTATAGAATAATTCAGTATCTTTAGTAATTCATAACCGTTTGTCATTTTCCCCCCACTGGAACCCATGGGAGATCCGTGCTTTTGTTAGCACTGAATTGGACACCCAGTATAAGGAATAAATAAATATATATAGGTGACCAATTTCAGTGGTTATGGATGCAGAAATTTTGCACAAAACTTGGCAGAACTAAGCCGTCCAAAACTGACCATAATATAATGCATGCTTTTCAAATTGCATTTGGTCACTACACACACACCCAAGTGCGTAAATACCGACAATCCCGGACTCCCTTTTATCCCTCTTTTGTTTGTACTTTAACTTTTTCGAAGGCCTTTCATATGTTTTGTACACGATTTTCAATAGTAGACGTTCGGTCAATCATGGACCCTTTAGTCTACGCCCTAACCCTTTTGTCCCTAGTCCACGATTGCCGGTATTTACATACTCACACACACATCTGATTCACTAAGGCCACAATCTCATAATTACCATGGTAACCTTTACAACTGTAGCTGACATACAACGTCCCGTATTTGATAATCTGTACATTTTTATTCATAGTTTGAACTGTCAAAGAATAACTGATCCCTCCCGTGAGAAAATAGGAAAAAAAGAAGGTTGTATTTTTCTGTGATTCCTCTGTAAGAACAATCTGTGATAAGATACCGTCCATTTTAAAAATGCTTGCCTGTTGTTTTTCTTGTCTGAATGCTTAGGTAACAACCTGCGTGCTTGATGCAGAGGCCGTGGCATGGGACCGAGATAATCAACAGATCCTTCCCTTCCAAGTCCTGAGCACCAGGAAACGCAAAGATGCAGCAGAGGAAGATATCAAAGTTCAAGTCTGTCTCTTCGTGTTTGATCTTCTTTATCTCAACGGGGAGGTAAGATGTTCAAGATTATTAGGCTCGGTGGGTTTGACTACTTGGCTCGGTGGCAGGCTTTCTTGACAAACTTTAAGCTCTTTATAGCTGACAGAGCAAGGCAACGAATTCTTGCATAATTCCAAAATTAATTTACATAAATGTTTTACAAGATGTCCCAGACAGCTATAAATAGGTCTTAGTTATTTCCAAAGTGACTTTTAGTATGAATAATTCAAAAAAGAATTAAAACACTTCAGGAAACTTCCCCACAACACTTGACATTTAATTCCCTTGAAGTCTTGAAATGCACACAATTTAAGCATTTTAGAGTATTGCTCTTAACTCTGAATCTCAAGATTCTCTGTAGGTGGTTTTATAATTGAACGTGAACTTCACTGGGGACGTTATATCTACAAATGTCATTTCTGCATGCATTCGAAGTGGTATTTTGAGTTGAAGATAAATATTTATCCAAGGATGGCGAAAGCTTGACTATCTAGAATATTTAAAACTGATATTTATAGTGATCAGTTCTAAATGGGTTTGGGAAATTTTCCTAAAAATTGTCTCATTTCAAAAGATTTATTTGCATTTTTTGGGGGCTAAACAACTTCATTTTGAACTCATAGTGAGATGTATTCTTTTTCAGCAGCAGACAAACTAATGTCCAAGTTTCTTCAAAGATACCAAGCCAGTCGAACTAGTTAGCCGTCTGGATAGTGTGCCTAAAGCCGTTCTGAATGGCTTTCTGCAGAGATATAGTTTGAACTACCAAATTTTACAGTAATATTCTTGAATAGTGATGTTTACAAACACGATTCCATGATTAATCATGTTTGCTTTGACGATGTTTTGATGGATATGATTTTCTTTCGTCCCAGCCTTTAGTAACAAAGACCCTTCGAGACCGACGAGAGTTGCTTCATTCTCATTTCAAAACGGTGGATGGCGAGTTCATGTTTGCCAAATCAATGGTCTCCACGGACACTGAGGACATTGCCGCATTCCTTGATGAATCTATCAAAGGTATGCAAAAAATTTCAATTTAAACATTTCCACCCCCAATTTTTTTGTGATAAATTGATAAAAAAATTTTAGTTGGAATTTTGTTATTTCCCCTCTGTTCACCTTAAAGGCTGTGTACATGATTGGTCATTGGTGCAATTTTCAAAAATGGGCGGATTTGGGGGTTAGTATGTTACAGGAAATATCGTTCCACTCACCTGTTCAAAGTTTTGCGTTGTTGGATGGCAAAAAAAACGAGAGAAAAACGGCGCTCGTTTTCAACCGTCGGGCGGATGATAGCCTTTAGTCAAGGCGCGCGTGGCTACCACCTGGACACATGATGCGCCCTGAATGCCAGCATGTCCAGCGCGCCACTCGTCCGGGTAGCCAAGCGCGCCTTGACTAAAGGCTACAGGGCAGTTTCGTTGGAAAACGATATAAATTTCCACTTTTCTTGACAACGACAGCACACCTGGTGCCATAATTTCACAGGATGATTGAGACTACTATTAACTTACAGTCTAGTTTAGGTATTTCGCTATAATTCATTAAAACAAAAATTGGAGAATTACCAATCGTGTACACTACCTTTAAAGTTTGTTACCCTGCAGTATCGGCGATGAAGTTAAATCTATAGCTAAAACTCTGAATTACTAAATTAGAGAAAAACTAGACAAACAAATTCTCGGATTTCTTGTTTTAACTGTTTTAGTGGAGAATGTCAAAAGGAAGTTATCAAAACGAAAAGAAAACATTGATTCTTCACTTGCTGAAGAAAACACGTCCACATGAGCATTGCAGTTAATAACGCCAAGATTTTTTTTCCCCAGGAAACTGTGAAGGTTTGATGGTCAAGACGCTAGACAAGGATGCAACGTATGAAATTGCTCGCCGATCACACAACTGGCTGAAAGTAAGTTTGGCGATAAACTTGAGACCTCCGTTTAGCTCATCTAAGTTTCAAAATTACCTCACATTTTCCTTCATTCTTCATTGAAACTTTTGCTATCTTCCCTATCACACAACTGACCAGAACCAACTTCGATATATAATTTATTTTGGCTATAATATCAATCTTCTTATTGCTATCTTTGTCTGAAAATGTACAAGTCCAAACAAGTTTGTGTGGATGTTTCGAGAAAAAAACATTGTAATATCAAAATTGCTGTTTGATTTGTTTCCCGTGTTACAAACACTTGCGTCTTAGCTCTGATTCATTTTCATTGTGATGTTGATTTTTAATTATTCTCTCGGCAGTTGAAGAAAGACTATCTTGAAGGTGTTGGGGATACGCTAGACCTTGTGGTTATTGGCGGTTACCATGGGCGGGGCAAGAGGGCGGGAACTTATGGAGGTTTCTTGTTGGCCTGTTACGATGACGAGAATGAAGAGTTCCAGACGATCTGTAAGGTGAGGATTAGAAAGGATGGAGGAGGTTGGAAAGACTGGAAAATCGATCATTGCATTTTCAACGGTTGAGTTTTACTATTTTTCTAAACTTGAGTGGCTTCATTAAAAATTACACTGCCAACATCTCAAATACCGTGAAGATTCTTGTATTAAGCAATTGATGATTTACTATTGACATTCTTTGGACAAAGATTTTATTCATTGGAGTCTTGATTTTGTTTCGTTGGCAACATTTGGTTTATTTTTTCTTATTTTAATGTATAATTCTTTTGTAACCATTTTGGTCAACTTTTAAATCCAAAAGATCTCACTCCTAATCTGCTCCGTAATTTGTGGGTCGTCGACCATGTACAGCCAACAAACTTCTTTACTTCTCTTATCAGCATTTCCCTTTTTAATAAAAATCTCCCATGATCAGATTGGCACCGGTATTAAAGATGAAGAACTAGACACCCACAGCAAGTTCTTCAAGGCCCATGTCATAGACAAGCCCCGCCCATATTATCGTCACGACACAAGCCACACCCCCGATCACTGGTTTGATGCCGTACAGGTTTGGGAGGTAAAAGCTGCCGACCTGTCCATCTCGCCGACCCACCGAGCCGCTATCGGCATCGTAAGTCTTGTCGAACATTATTCCTGAAATGAGTAGTCGGACTAGAATGTATACATTAATTATGTTGCTTGCTTGCTTTTGGACCCCATCACACTTGACGGTTGGCTAACATTCTCCCTCACCTTTAGTCTTTTGTTTCCAAGTTTCCTATCTTGTACGCAGCTTATATTGAAAGATTTTTCAGTTTCAGTCAAATGACAAATGGAAATAAGTGAGCACATTAAGCAGGTTTTACATGTGTATTGTGCCTTTGTTTTTTAAATTAATGGACCTTGTGCGTAGCGGCCATCTCAGAGATATATTGTTGTCATTCAAATTCTGTAACAATGTAAGCACTGATGCCTATCCAAAGACATTAGCCTTTAAGATGGCCGCTATGCATAAGGTGTATTCAAGATTAGCTTTATGAGGAAGATGGCTTTTTCATCAAGATGGCCACATTACACAGGTGTGGCCCTTTACCTACATGTATCTGATTCTAGTTCTGTCTCCTTCCTAGGTTGATCCTGAGAAGGGCATCTCGCTGCGCTTTCCTCGCTTCCTGCGAGTCCGAGACGACAAAAAGGCAGAGGAAGCTACCAGCAGTTCACAGGTCAGTATAGGTCAGAGGTCGCACAGGTCAGAGGTCGCACAGGTCAGAGGTCGCACAGGTCAGAATAGGTCAGAGGTTAGATTAGGTCGGAGGTCATTATAGGTCAGATCTCAGAATAGGTCAGATCTCAGAATAGGTCAGATCTCAGAATAGGTCAGATCTCAGAATAGGTCAGATCTCAGAATAGGTCAGATCTCAGAATAGGTCAGATCTCAGAATAGGTCAGAGGTCATAGTGACAGCAAATCCAGAGAAGAGTAAATATGAGATAAGTTTGAAACTTTCACAGTTACCTCTGTGATGGCATCTTTACAAGCTTGCTTTTTTGCAATAGTAAGTTTGACAATTTTCAGACATCTTCTGTTCGTAAATTGTTTCACAATAAACTCGATCCAATCAGTAGCAGAACAAGAAGGGGGCTCAACAGTATACCCCCCCACCCCCCAATTAATAAAATCTATTCCAAAAACTCAAGTACAAAAAACCAAAAAAACTACTATATGTGTCACTTAAAGGCTTTTGTAAAAAATGTTACTCCTTACCCCATATTACAAAGACGCGTCTTGTCAACTGCATGTTGGTGAATTTCATACTTGCTCTCTCAAGAACTCTCCAGAACTGAACGTCTGTGATTTTTGTTTCTTATTTACAGGTGGCGGGTCTTTACAACAACCAAGACCAGATCAGGAATCAGAAGGCAACGGGTTTCCTCAAACCCAAGGCTAGTGAAGACTTTTATTAAAGTGGAAAAGATCTTGAAATATCCGTTCGTGTCGTGGCCAGTTTTAAAATGATGCTGATGTACACCAGGAATAAGTCAATCACCTCAGTGCTGTGAAATGTTCTCATTAAAATCTGATGATGAAAGGTGTGTGTTTTAAAAATAGCTTGAAAATAAAATTTGGCCAAATCTAAGTATAATGCTAGAATTTGTTTATATTCTAGGATTGTTTGGGAGTTGGTATGGTCTGATGTTGAAGAGTTTCTTTTACATGAGTGTTTAAAGAAGTCATTTGGCTGTTGTCATGACCTTTAACCCTTTCCTTACCACATTGTTTATTGGCTTATCTTCCCCCAGTACCACATTCTTTGTTCAGTCAAGCATAAAACCACTTACGCAGAAAAAGCAGCTGACTGCTTGTTGAATGGTTGCATTTTCAACCAAAGATTTCACCCTCAAGAATTGATTGAAAAGGAAAATGTGTGTAAAGATTGTTCCATGAAAATTTCTCTTTCATATGCTCTAAAAATTAAAGTCATAACTGCTAAAATAGCAAAGTTACGGCTGTTTTCTCTTCTGGCCCACTTTATCAAACAGGACAGTTTTTGTCACATGAACCAATGGCACTCCATTCACGTAACTCAACAGGGAAACTTTATATTGTATTGTATTGTATTGTATGGTGATACATGTACATGCATTTGATAGCATCATTGGAAAGATCCGAACAAGCTCTGTCCATTGGTAGAAAGATCATGCAGGGACAGCAAAAACACAAGCATTACAGTTCATTTGAAACATGGTGAATATATTTGTTGTTTGGATACTCTGGTGTGTGGTTTCCTTGTTGAGTAAACTCAACATTGGTAAGCAACAGGGGTGCTGTGGCTTGTCGAGTAAACTCGACATTGGTAAGGAGAGGGTTAAGCACAAAGCTGGTGAATTTGTGGTTTAGATTAATTAAATTAATTCTGAATTATTCCAAACTTTCCTGTTGTAGAAAAATTGATAAGCCCTCTTTGAAATGAAGAAGGGAACTATATTGAAATTTTACTCGTTATATTTTTAAAAGAGCAATATTGTTATACCATGACAAAACCTAGTCATTTTTTTCCCTTCAAGGCACGATTAAAGGGACACATTAATTGCTTTGGATTTTGCGATTTGGGCTATAAAACTGAAATGGATATGGTTGGGAAGCTTGTTTAAAAGTAGAATATAAAGATTCACATAACTATCCCTTCAAATTGCGTGGTTTTTGTTTAATTTCGTGACAAATAACGGTCCGCCATTTTGTAGAACCAAATTTTTGACTCCACAAAATATTTCCAGTCGCAGCTGGTTGAAGTACGTTCGGTTCATCCATTTTGATGTACTGTGGCACGGCGCGCAGCACTGGCGATATGTGTCGCGAGGTAGAGAATGGTACCTGGCGATCATCTGATAGGTTCACAAGGCCACTGGCTGCGGCGCCAGCCTATAGACTCTTACAGCGTATTTTGAGCATTATTTAGACGGTGGTATTTAGTACTGGAAATAAGTATGTTTCGCGGGTCAGATTTTTGTTTTGTAATCACTACTCACTAATTACAACACATTATACAGGTTTTTTTTTGCATGAACAACTCTTATAAAAGATAAGGAACATTTAAAAAATGTGATGACATTTGAAAGCAATGTGTCCCTTTAACCCTAGGGTGCATGTGCAACATTAAAATTGGAGGATTTGGGACTGTTAGGGTTAAGCCATGACTGATTTATTGCGGACTTAATTTGAGAGTGTCTTTACTCGTAATAATTCATGTAATTCGATGTATTAGGTATTGAAAATAAATCATGTGATGATCTCTTCCGTCTGCAGTATCTTATTTGGATGAATTAGTTTTGTCATATTTTACAAGTGCTGTAAATAGGTAGATTTGTGAAAACGGATGCCAATTCATCCAAAATGTGCCGAGCCACAAAAATTCTGCGGAGAAATATGTTTGATAGGGATGATAGTTTAATAGGGATGGTTTTAACCCATTTACAACAGCTGTGACATCTTGTACAGAGTAAAATTCAGACAATTCAGATTGGTAATTAAAATTCACTTTCAAAAGTAATGAAAAAGTGACCAGTCATGGAATTATGGATAGTAACATTTTGTTGATTTTTCGTATGGAAAAAGAACCAAGTACGAATGGACAAAAATGCTAACAGTTCGATGTAGTCAGTTTTTGAACCAATAAATATATTCTGTATAATATTAAGATATTCGGGTGAAGTGTGGCGCTCATTAAATCAATACCGTAAAATTGCAAATATAATTTTGATTCTGTCCTCATTAATTTGTTGTCTTGAAGATTATGCTCATGATTGCCTTCCCAACTTATTTAAGTTTATGTTCCAGACACAGACTTTCATTTTTCTGATGAAAGGGACTTTTTTTCCGTTGGCATTGACATGTCACCGTTTCCGTACGATCATAAGGCTGCCTGATTGAACGTTTTCTTTTTAACTTATTTAGGAAATAATTGACATGGTTATTCCAAATTTAAATTGTTTTATTTTTAAGTTGTCTGTGTCAACAGTGCAGCAAACAGTTTTGACCTGAAAAAAAAAAAAGATAGGGGCAGTAACGTTTTTATTAATTATTTTTGTCGAAAGAGGGCAGCAAACATTTTGAAATTCTGAATTTTGTTGTCAGTAGAGGGCGGTATTCAATTATTTTTGAACTGCCTCGACATTTTTTGGCGTTTTGTCTTCCTTCAACTTTAGAAAGGAGAAATAAAAAAAAAAAGCTTTTTATAAATGTTTGCAAATTCATGCCAATAATGCATTTAGTGAAATTTACAACCAACATTTATATGTTCTGTAGGGTTGCATGCAATTGTTGGCAACGATATAAAAGGTTTCATTACAATCTTTAAAATGCAAACCCACGAAAAGCCATAGAGTTATATGCGAAAAGCCTACTTTTCTGCCAGCGCCATTGAACATTTAGGAAAAGTCTGCTGCCCTCTGTTGGACAATATTGTGCAGTTATTTCAAAATGTGCAATGTTTGCTGCCCTCTGTTGGTAATTTTTTGTCAAATTGTACAATGTTTGCTGCCCTCTGTTGGACAATATTGCTCAGTTATTTCAAAATGTAGAGTGTTTGCTGCCTTTTGTCGGTGAAAATTGTCTAGTTTTTAAAAGAAAATTTATGTTTGCTGCCCTCTGTTGGATAACGTTGTTCAGTCATTCTGCTGCCCTCTAGCTCGCTCTGTCTGTGGGCAAGTTTGAATGGCGACAATTTGTCGACGACTTGTTTTTTTTACCTTTCGAGGGTTGAATGGCCACTAATCAAGAGTGCTAGAACTTCGAAATAACGATGATATAAATTAAAAAATTATTTAGCCTAAACATAAAAAAACTGTAGAATAGCTATTAATATTTTCTGGAAAACGTGCCCAAATATCGGTCCATTTAAAAGAAAATAAATGTACAATGTATATGGCAATAGAGAGACGGTCGCTAACTATTTTCGGCCTCATTTATATGAACTGACTTGCTGTTGTCGAATTTCACGCTAATGATGAACTCTACACCAACATGGACTCAAGTCCTCGGTGCCGAGGCATGATTTGGTATTTTTCGATTCACCTGAAGCAGGCTTCCTCATTAAAACTTAAATCAGACTCTCACAATCCATAGTCCAGCTTGTGCATCTATTTTTGAAAACCCTAAAATGCATGAATGATCTATTTTAGAGACGAAAAGGTACTTTTTGACTGATTTATGAAATCCATGGTTTCCTAGTTAGACATAAATGAACCTGTATGAGTGTAGTCTAGCGACAAACAAACCTCCTAACGAAGCCTTGAAAATTCAGCTGTAGTTACAGAGGTGTTATTCATCCTCTTCTGTGCTTCTTAATTAACGGGACAAAAATCGTACAATTTCTATCTTGCTGATGTCATGATTAAATTGGGAAATCCGTGTGAGGGTTTGTACCCCCCCCCCCCCCCATTTGAAAATAGCATCAATACGACACTTCCAAAATCGCACCTCCCCTCTCCCACTTGTAGACAAGGTACCCGTTTGTAACGATTGAAGAATTAATATCCAAAGAATCATTTGCATTTAAAGCAAAACTCAAAAAATAACCAACAATATTCAAACCAACCAAAAAAATTGATAAACAAATTGGTTCTTCTAAGGTACCGTGATGTAACTAATGCCCTGACCCTTGTTTAGTCACTCTGAAATCTTGCATGATAACTGGCGTCGTAGACATTTTTTAACAAACAAAGTAATCGTCTAGTTGCCATGGTTATCTGGGAAAAAAACTGCACCTGGATTTACTAACGGATAGAATGCTTAATAAATTTGAGTTGTTGATACAGTGCAAAGTTTCGTGGGTCTTGTACCACAAAAAGAAAACTAAAATATTCTTGCTAGGTTTGCTAAAATATATTTTGAGAATGAATGAATCATTCTATTTTGAGAGAGAGGGACATAAAAACCTACAGAATAATGACGCCATTTGAGTGCCAGCAAACATGAACTGATTGCCGACGAAACCAATAAAATTAAATTTATGGCGCGAACGGTCGCATGCATGTGCTACAACCCCGGCTCAGTGATTTGCTTGACATTTTGCATCCGGAAACATACATACTACTGGTGAGATGGACGGACGAACAAACTTAGTAGGTGACTGGCGTTCTTTATGGGCTGGGCTGGGCTGGGCTGGGGCTAGCTAATTATAATGGTACATACATTTTCTGGCTGGTTGTTTGACTGTTGAGCAATCCGACGTTGCCTGACCGACAGATTGGCAGAAAAAGACAAACCCATAGCAATCACGGCAGACTGCTAGAAAAACCGACAATAAATTTATTAATGAAGCTGCCTTACTTTATAATCTCCATACTTAAAGGGAAAGTCCACCCTGAGTTTATAATAACATAATGTTAAAGAACGTTAACTGCAATTGTGACTTACTTTTTATTTCATTTTGATTGGTTTCGGTAATCGTATAAACCGGAGGTTTTTTCATAACGCGCCTGCCGTCCTGCGAGCCGCCCTTTTGCTCTGGAATATCGGTACATCCGGGATACTGTGACGTAGTGGCTGCACTACCAAGCCGGCCGGCCGGGTACCCGGCCGGCCCCGCGGCCTGAGCTGTGCGAGTGCAGTGAACCATTGTCCATACATGCAACACACACGAGAACGTGGCAGTGTTGTTCCTTGACGCACGTCTGTTTTCCATATTCCTGGCGAATTTTTGCCTGACTGCTAAAGCAAAACTCGGTCGTGCTGTAGAACAGCAACATCATGACGATTTGGCAAGCTTTTGGCTGCTCAAAAAACGAATTCTCTAAAAGGTCTCAGCGCCGCCTTCCAAATTCCCAATCCCCCAAACGACCGGATATTTGTAAGAAATGGCTGAACAATATAGAAACGCGACGACTTCGAACCAGATTGCTTCGAGGAAAATCGGCAGGCAGTTCTCCTGGGGTAGGCTAAGAATCTTCGAGATGATGCAGTGCCTAACATATTTTCTTTCCGACCAGAACAGACTTTGTGCTCTTCTAAAAAAATACGAAAAACCACGATAAATTGCAGCACGTCAAGTCGAAGTAAACATCAGCCTTACGCATACACGCAATAGTCGGGCGCCTTGTAAAACATACGTATTCATATGCACTAAGCTGCGTCTAGGTGTGATACCAGTGCATACCGCACGTAGCCAACCATGGGTTTCCATTGGGGTGCGGACCCTACGTCATAATCTCCCGGATGTCGCGGGAACTTCGAACAGTATGGACGCGCCCTTTGTACTGCTGAATGGCAAGAAATCGTAAATATAAAGGGCGCATGTGTCGTTCTCCATAACAAAGAAAATCCAACTCTTATTGCAGTATGTATGTTAGTGTATGTTCTTTTAGACTAGATAAAATATTATAGAGCCTGGAATTCTCCTTTAAGAATACCTCATGTCACAGTTCTTTGACAAAAAAGTTAATGAACCACACTGAGGCTTGCCATGAACCGAACGTTACGACAGTCGATAAGAGTCATTTTAACGCGTCTCTCTTTGGTGACAGGTGGTGTACTTCAGACGAATGTTTCCTTCTTACGCAACCTCCGTCTTGTTGGATAACAAGAATTACTCAAACCACAAATCCTTAAAATAAACAGGTTTTCACGTATAGAGGGATTTGCTTTCTGCAGTAATTTGCTATGTATCACGTAGTATAGAATATCGATTCAGTATCGATATAATATTTTTCATTTCATAATCAAAAAAGTGCAGTCACAGTTATTTCACTTTAGAATAATTATTCTCCGCAATGACTCGTCATTTATTTTTCTAATGCGAAATCAAGTCCAGCATTTAAACACATTTGTGATTATGATAATCACTGCAAAACTATTTGCGCTTATTTAAAATGGTTACTTAAATCATATTTTTATAAAGTAGTATTCTGTGCATCCTCTGTAAGATGAAACAGTGGGCTGAGCTTAATTTATAAAGGTCAGGTGTAATAAGTGGCAAAGTTGTTGACAAGCAGACATAAAACCAATTTGCTTCGAAATTCAGGAGCGCCGCTAAGATTCTCCGAAACCCGTAGGAGTGTGCGGTCCAGACGGACTCAAGGAGCCACAAGTCGGGAAGATTACTGGCACAATAGCGGATGCACGAATTCATATTCAAGATGCTTGCCGGAGATGATATCGACTCGTCTCGGTTTTAAAAAAGTCAAACCGCCCCCTCACATCTCCCCGCCCCCATGTTGAAGACTTTATAGAGCATATACCGAAGCGCTCTATGGTGAGATGAAGATGTAGAATTTCAGGGTTACGGCTGGTTAGTTATTTAGAGTCCTTTTCAAAAGCAAGCTAGATGTGTTGAGATTAACCTTTGGAATCTCATAATGCACTTAGTGTTTAGCGCTTTAGTTAAGACATGCACCGGTCCCACGTGTTGACATTTTGCGCAGGAGAAGGGCAGACGATGGAGCAAAGTTTTTAGAAAATCAAGAGAATAAAATCTAGCCCTATACTTCTTCCATCCCCTTTGTGAAAAAGGACATGTTGATGTATACAGAAACACGTCAAAAGACTGGCGTTAACCCCTTGCGTGCGGATGACGCCATATGGCGCAAAAAAAACCAGTGCCACCAGGCCGGATGACGCCATTGGCCGCTGTTTATGCAGTTTCAATCCATTTTTTGATTATTGTGTATGTCATGCTTGACTGCACAAACACATTGTGGCCGTTTCGCTTGGCTGCCAGAGCCGCCGCAACACCCCGACGTCGTCCCGTAAAATACCGTGCTCATGGAGTTTTAAAGACATCGTAATGACAGACATAAAATATAGATGGGTTGGGCATGTTACCAGACTAAACCGTGACGATATAAATGACGACAAGACCAATGAATTGGCAACTATACCGGGAAACAAGGAAGGGTCCCGATAAAGAAGATGCAGAGATGACATAAGATCATGAACGATAATTGTAAGATACATGTACCGGTACTCTTCGCAATATCGCAAAATCCCTTCAATCTCTGGGACGGATGGGGGATGCGGAAGGGACCATAGTCCCCCCCCCCCATGGGGAGGGGCTTTGTAATTTTGTTTGTCGTTCTTTCTTGTTGAAACCTTGACATTAACATTGTATAGACGAATCCAGAATTGACGAAAATAACACCGATCTGCGCACTTATGGCGTGATTCATGAATTAATGATTTGTTTGTTGAATAGTGCTGTGCTTGTTTAATTAACACTGGGAGCATCGCTTTAAACCGGAAGTGCGCAGACAAGGCAAATGTGAATGAGGCTAATCTCAGTACTGATGGTATATAGCTCTTGAGCTTTTCTTATTTAAAGGAACCATGCTTCTCAAATTTGCCGGATAGCATTTTATTTCATATTCATTTATATGTATTAAATGTGAATTAAAAGCCAAACTGGTTCAAGTGAAGTTTTAGTGTGATTATTTGCCGCCCAAAAATTGCCCCCCCCTTTTTGGAATTTGTTGAGACTCAAATTGAGGGCGCTGTTCGTGACGTAGATCGAGGCACCGAAATTCATGAATGGACTCGATAGTCTGGACCCGTTAATGACGCCTGGGTGCGAGACGAGCATCAAAGCATGTCCGCGTGGGTACGCGTACCCGTACGGTATACGTATACGGCAGAGCACGTGTATACTATGTAGGGCCTACACATACGTATACGTACACCAAGCTGTACACCCTTGTACTGTACGTGTACAAAATGTATCCGCATGTACGTACACACTAGGTCTACACGTGCAATTTCGTACATTGTAAGTTGCAACAACTATACATCGAACTTACCCTGATTTTCTCCCTTTTAGCGACAGCTCCTCGGGGAATGGGCCGTTTAACTGCTTTCGCCTGTACCTTACCCACATCTGGGAACTTTGTTGGGATGGCAGTGGACTTGAGCATATTTTTAATGGCCATCCCAAAGGAGTTAAAATACCAGTATCGAAACACGACTGCTCAAAGTGGTCGCTACATAACGCTGAGAAGCTGCTGGGACCGGACCACTTCGCTCTTGTCACCTTCACTTTCGCCGTCCAAATTCTCCGATATTTCGCATCAGTTGAAAATAAATGAAGGCTTACTCCATCCTTCGTTGTTTTGCTGCATCCAGCAGCCACACACCTTGTCGGCATGGCCGAAAAACGCTATATTTTGCTTAGATTTTGGACGAAGAATGTACACTCAATTTACGCGTGATGAATGGTGCTGGCTCGAGCAGAATATGTAATGTTCCTCGATCTACGTCACTCACTTATGTTAATGAGGGTCCCACTCAGGGGGCGGAGTAGCTTGGACAAACTTTTTCAAAAAATGTTTTTTCATATTTAATCTGGGAAATAATTGACTCTGGTAACAAAATATCATTGTCAAGATAATACTTTATTGTTTTAAGCAGGAATAATGCAATGTAAATCCTATTTCATGGTTCCTTTAAGCTAGAAACTCAGTTTCTTCGCTGGAGGAATTTGTGCCTATACGCGGTTTGCGTGTTCATTGGTGAAGGTACCGTATTCGACAATAGGCCTACATGTATTTCCTTGTAAAGAATTCAAGACCCTTTATCTTTGACAATAATTATTCGGGTGGTGTTAGAGTAATTAAACATAACTGTAGCTTCTTTACAAAGTCTGGTATTTAAAGTGTCCTGTTGCATAGCAGCCTGCACTGCAAGCATAACTCGAATGCCACAGTATAGTACGTACAATGCCCCGCGCTGTGCATAATTCGCAAGGTCTTTGCACAGACTCGCACCGCAAACCTTGTATTTGGAGGTGCAGTGCTCTGACCATAGCTTCAAGATGAAACACTTTTCCTGTTGGGAATATTGGATTTCGAAAGGATGAGGACTCGCGACAAGCCACAGGGATTTACGGGTTGGTGTTGAACCAAGGTTTGGTCAACTGAACTTTTAAAAGTCAAGACCTTCTCAACCTATAGTCCAGTACGTGGATATTTAACAGTGGAGTGAGCCCGAGAAAGAACGATTTTTAGTAGCGATTATCACCTTGGATAGAACATTAGACCATCTGGATTCATCATCATGATTATGCAGAGGTAAGAATTAAAATAAAACTTATTATCGTAGGCGTGTGGGAGAACGCATCCCTGACAAAAAACTTTGCTAAAGCATAGTTCTACAGATAACAGTTTCATTAAACCTGCAGATGTCAACATTTACTTAGACTGTACCTGCGTGTAATCTGGATAAGGGGAAGAATGTAGAATCCCGACTCCACTTTTCACCAGTAACTTAATGGTCATCAATAGCAACAAATACATTGAGAAACGCGGATTTCTTGTGAAACATTTCAAATGTTGGTACAAAAAATACTTTGAAAATGTTAACGACTCTTTTGTGTACACAGACACGGTTTGGACACACATTCTTTTCCTGGACAAGACTTATTCCGAGCCATATTGTCAACACTACAACTACATTACAATGATGTCCCTACAAGTGCAGTTGGACAGGAAGACAATTCATGACTATGTTCAGGGGCGGATATCTAGAGGGGAGGTTGTGGAGGTTGCAAACCCCCCCCCCCCCCCCCCCCCTCCTTGGGCTGCTGAGCAAAGTTGTGATAAGCAATGCATGCTAAACCACATCCTTGTTACCAGTGGGTATACCGCTGGTCCGTACACTGTACCGGTTTTGGCGGGTACAACACCTCCCTAAATGAAAGGCTAGATCCGCCCCTGATGTTGCCCAATCATGTAACGGCTGCATTCAACTTGCCAAGGTCTATCAATAATGCTGAGCGCGCAACATCCATAATTTGGAACATTAGTATCTGTATTTATCTGCAATGACGCATGAGAGACGGAACGTCCATATTGAAATCATTCATACTTTGAATCGGTCCGTGTTGATAAACCGTCGTATCAGTTTAGGAAAAAAATACTCGTGAATCGCAGCTGTTAGAAAAATATTATTTTCCTGTTCCCTCCTTCAGCTTGGCCATGGCATTTGTGTACGCATGTTGCATGTTATAAGTGGTTAGATGCATGGCGTGTTTGTGTGTGTTTAAATTTTAATGTGATGTTTACTTCTAGTCCAAAACTGGCACATGCCAGTTATTTGATGCCGGCCTTGTTCCCATGATACATTGCGAAAAACCCCTCTCGCGGCAAACTATTGCGGGCGCATCACTCGCATAATTGCAATATATATGAAAATCGTAAATAAATCACGTTTTTTGGTGTCAAAATACTATAATTTAAAGCATATTTAATTCAAAATACCTGGTATGCTTTTGTGTTAAATGTTGAGACCATTAATGTGTAAAATTGACATTTTAGTAGGCTTATTGGTGGGTAGCACGCGCGCGTATTACACGCGCGACAATTCCACCAATCAATGGCGTTCATTCTCATCGATTTCGTTATCGTCGTCGTTACCGTGGCCAGTGTGCCCATGGTGTGACCGGCCCTTAACAGTAACTTTTTTCACCATTACAAAGCTTACATTGTATATTTTGTTATAGAATGGAAATCTCAATTTTCAAAATTTCCAACTTATGTCTGATTTCGCTTGATGGTGCCACAAATAAGTTGACATTTGTGACAAACAGCGCTGGCGCCGTCTGCTGAGTTGAAACAGTAAATACACGTGTTTGCCGACGGTGTGACGTCAATATTTTGTTTTACTCTCGCTGTGGTGTTGTTTTCTCATAATGGCATTTTACGAAGAAAACATCAAATTCAACATCAGTTAATTAACGCTAATTCCCTAGGGTTTGTGAAAAATGATATTAAATTGATGAATTTGGGACTGTTCGGGTTAATTATTTGGCATAATCCTGAAAGTGAGATTCCCAGAATAAGGCTGTCTGGCCATGGTCTGCCACTGTCTCCTTGATACATGAAGAGGG
Source organism: Hippasteria phrygiana (assembly GCA_037893225.1). Classification (NCBI taxonomy): domain Eukaryota; kingdom Metazoa; phylum Echinodermata; class Asteroidea; order Valvatida; family Goniasteridae; genus Hippasteria; species Hippasteria phrygiana. The sequence goes on from JAZGUH010000547.1 coordinate 262,692, forward strand.
CGCTATACATACAAACACATGTTATGTCATAGCTTGTGTGAGTATGGAGCTGTATAGAGCTTTTTATAGCTCTTTGTACCGACCGGGAACACGTCTAAATTTAGGAAAACTACAATCTGGTGTTATTCAGATTTCAAATTGGCTCCAAGTCTAAACTGACGGAACATAATTCCTACAGGCCTTAGTCCATTAGGATCTTGAGTTGTTGCTGCTATAGTGTCTATCTTGGGTCAACAAAGGCCTCGCAGCGGCCACAGCTGACGGCAGGCTGTTTCTTGCTAGTTCAGGTGTGAAGATAACCTTCAGAATTATCTGTTAGATGGCCCGTTCCCATGGAAACACTTATGTCATTCGCGTCCAACGCAATGCATCTTTCTAATCTCTGATTAAGTTTTGCTCGGCTGGGCATTGGTTATAGACGGAGGAAGTTCATACGCACGAAACGTCCGATTGCAGATGGAAAGATTGGCTCGTATAGAAACTATTACAAGATAGAATATAGAGGGCATTGACTTCTCTGTAGATTATACGCCATACGCCGTCTGCATCTTGCAGGCAGGGGTTGGAATAAATAGCATTACATTAACCAAGGATATCACACCGTGTTCACCGTAGGCTGCTTCGTATGTTAGCTCGTCGTCTTGTATCTCATTACTAGGTTCCTCCGTACGTGATGTTCTGTAGATGATTATCGCAGGCTGTTTGAAACGTCAGTTTTATTTTAATACTCATCTCAGTAATAGACATCTATTTTTTTCTCATTATTGTGAAGTAGGGCCTACATATTTTTTTCTCGTTTGACTGAGGCAAAATGGCATCCTATGTAGCCACAGAAAATTTCTCAGTAGAAATTATAATACTAGATAATATCATGACAGCCATTGAAATTCACCATGTAGAGAATCCTCATCCAACAGACTGTGTGTTTGATGCTAGACTGTAAATTGAGCTGGGGAGGGGCAGTCACGGGATGGGGGTGGGGTGTGATGTCACTAAAATCAAATTACAAACTGATGAAAAGCCAGATAAGATTTGAAGGTTTGCATGGTGAAGTTAACAATATGGTAAGGGTTTGCGGTTACACCTTGTGAAAGCTGATCTCTTTTGTGAGTTTGTGTGGTTCTGAAAAGAACCGGGGAAACTCAACGTTTCGAACAGTATGCTCTGTCCGTCGTTGAGTTTCCCAGTTTCTTTCAGAACCACACAAACTCACAAAGGAGATACGATTTCACATGGTGTTACTGCAAACCCTTATTGATAAAAAGCCAATAGACGGTACTAAGGAAAGTGGGGACGTTGGCCCAACTTGCTCCTATCTAAAGCATGCATGCAAACAAAGCATGCCGTCATTTCTTCGTAGATCTATCTTCCATACAAATTACTGTCAGAATAGCAGAGAGCCAGATTCGAAAAATCAATTTTCATTTGAAAACAAAATTTATTTTACCTTCTGTCAATTATAAATACGTTGATCAAGCCATGTATACAGATCACATGCACCGCATCATATCGTCTCTTATTGCACAATACTAACCCTTGTGATCGAGTTACACATGTTTTCATAGAATGTTACCAAAATAGTAAGAAATTGCATTTAAAACCTCGAAATCTAAGTTTATATTTTTTTCAAATGAAAGTACTAAAATAGAAATTTGGTATCAAATACAGTAGATTTGTGACATCTCATGTTGTGTTAGTATACAAACAAAGTAGCTACTGTTTTTTGTATGAGATAATTATGCACATTTATGCTAATTCTTTTTACTCATCTCTTCCTAGTATTCATGGCAAATTCTTCCACCTCTGTGGCCACTAAACATAGAAAAAATGACAAATGACAAAATCCCCAAAATACCAGACAAAATATGATATAAACAGTAAAACAAGGCTTTGGTATTTTTGTCATGCGTCAAAATATCAAAATACTGTTACTATTGTTACGTAATATGGAACCTCAGTGAATGTATATATATAACGCCGGTTCCAAAATTGATAAGAAAATTTGTAAATAAAATAAGCGGAGTGTTTATATTGTATTTATACATAATACAATCATATGTAACAATTACAATTTCAAGTGCTAAAAATTGTGAAACTTGCTTTTAAAAAAGCCCTTCGGTGCAAGACACAGTCAAGATCTGACATCCTATCGCCTCGTTTAGTCTTCTTAAAAATCTTTATGGTAGACTACATTGTTACAAAACTGTCGTAAATAAGGCGTCCAATTACATTTTTTTTCATTTTTCCAATATAAACTCATATTACAGCTGATGTTGCAGTGCAATATGGAGTGTATTCCTTTACTTAGTATGCAAACAATTTCACTGATGGTAAATTTGGGTCCGTTTTAACGCGCCAACCATTTGTGGTAAATCTATTAGCATGTTATGACCCACATGGTGTCGATACAGTGTGACACTAACTGCCATCGTATGGCTCTCCGGAAATACGAGCATGATATTAGGAGCGATATGCAGGAGGGACATTCCACATCCTCGACTCTTGAATGCCATAAACGAGTTCGTAAATCCAAATACCACACAGTACTCTCCGACATCGCATGTCACTTATCGCACGAGTGCTGATTTTTTTGGAAACACTGAATGAAACGGCTATGCATTACATTCTTTACATTTATTCAAGTTCATCGGGGACACATTCCAACGGCTGTTTGGCACCGTCCGTTACCAAACCCATTACAGACCAATGCTCAAGTTCTTGGAATGAAACGGCCGTTTGTAAGCGGTTAGTTCATTATAAAACCTATACGCCTGTTAAGAACATTCTCCGCAGTTCAGATTTGTCAGTCGTTTCAGGGTTCTTTAACTTCTTTTAAAAGTCAAAACTATAGTACCTAAATTCAGCTAAATATCTTTTTAAAAAGGGATCTGCAATTGCAAGAAACTGTTGCAATTTTAGGGACCGAGTCAATTGTGGAATGTGTTTCCTCCATCAAATCAAGTAGGAGGCATTTTTTACTTCTTACTTTAAATTCCTGCCATACTACGCTGCCCCGATTTGACCTCCCCGTGCCGAATGTGATCTAGCATCCGGACACGGAATTGCCTACATTGCAACACGAATTCTGCTAATCACGCCATATGTTTTTTCATCCTCTACTGCTTAAAATTACTTTTTCATCTTTTAAAACATGAACATTTCTGAATGCTTAAATCTTCAACTTAAAAAAATATGACACTTACTCAGATTGAGAAAGAATGTAAAAATATCATTGTGAAAATTATTTACTTGATTTTTGTACATCTATATGTTAGATAATAATCTTAATACAAAAGCTAAGTGAGTCAAAAGGGCTCAGTGGATAGCGCGGCCGCCAATGGCCGAGTTGCATTCTGAAAAAATGTAAAATTGATTCCCCTCTGCGCGAGAAATGACAAGATTTGGCGAGAACTGAACCTTTTTCTTTACATGAACTGTTGTTCCAGTTCAAGTTAACATGGTTACAGCGACCAATTTTACGACAATTACTTACAGTCTATTTCAAGATTAATCTTTATATGGAAGTTCTGTGTTGTCGTCAATGAAACTGGATGCGACCCAGACGTCTCTTTGCGGGCTTTCAATTAGCTGCGATCAGAGACTGGTGGCCATACTGGTCAGTGGACGGTAGTGTGGCGTTCAGCCCATCGTGGAACATCCAGGATTCAGGGCCTTGTGTGTGTAGGTTGGGTTGGGAGTCGAACCCCGGACCAGCGGTGTAAGACTGTGGAGCAGTGGTCGTCTCTCCCCAGTAGCCAAACCCATCATCTTTGCTTTGAAAGAGGGGGAAATCTCGACTTCCCACGGGGGAGCGCTGACTGCGAAAACCCTTCATCGCAGAGCGTTGCTTCATGTAGTTGGCGAACTCTGTAGGCGAGAGTTGCTGGAAATTCACTTTCTTGCCCGCCGACTTGAGCTTCGTGGAGCCAAATTTGGTCTGAGCGAAGGAGGCTGCGGTGAAGGTGAGCGAAGAGGGTCTGGAGAGCGGGGCAGCTTGTAGTCTGGGCTTGCCAGTGACTGGGGTCGGAGTAGGGACGGTAGGGGGCATCGGGTGAAGAGCTTGTGGGTGAGGAAGGGGCTGATGGTGAGGAGCAGCTAGCCCTAGGGGGACCATGGGTTGGAACCCTAAGGCAGACACCGGCGACAATGAGATGCCTCTCATGGAGGAGCTCAGCGAGTCCATTGTCATTGGCAGGAAATCCTCAGCCTCGGGGTTGAAGTTGAACTGACCTGAACCGGTTAGATCCGGTTCGCTCTGCACGTGACAGGGCCCAGCTGCTTTGTTGCGCTTGTCTTGATAGATGATAGCCACGGTTCCTTTCTCCCCCATACGGTAGGATACCTCACCAGGATCGACCCAGATGCTTAGCTCGTATGGGATCGCTTCTGTCAAATCTCCTGCCTCCAACCCGCTTCTCTGGATCGCCATGGCAACGGCTGCATCCATCTCCCTGGTCCCGATACGAAGACACCGGTACCCTGAACCTTTGCAGGGGGATTCGGGGTACCAGTGGCCGTTGAATTTGTTGATAAGGGATTTGTCGAGCTCACCAGCGAAGAGGTCTTGCTGGTGGCGAGGAACCTTGGAGCCGAGCTGCTCAAGGATAAAGTTGATGGCGCATTGGATTTCTGGCTTCATGTTGGTGGGTTGGCGATGCAGTGAGACAGCTTAGAGTAAACCTGCAGTTTAAAAAGGAGAGAAAAAAATATTCAATAAATAAAATGTTTTAAACAACATTATTTTTCATTCTCATTATTGATTCACAATTGATTATCGCTTTCCAACTTGGTCTCGTCAGTCTGAGGCGACGTGACCGCATGCGTCGAAATCAAATATAGAATGGCATTTCAGGGCCACAGTCATTCTGAATATCTTCAATATATATGCAACTGCGGTTATAATGCTGGTGATGAGAAATTACGACAGAAAACCACATCAATGTCAGTCCTCCACATAAAGAATGAATATTTAAGCTTGCCAGTAGACGTTGCTATCAAGACTTGGGCTGTCTATAATAAATACCGGACTGCCGATAAAAGTTAAAGCTGTTTCACCTTCTCTTTAAATTTTGTGAGTAAGTGTTACATGACCTATGCTTGTCGTGTTCATAGGCACGGGGTGCAAGACCTACCCTGGACTAATGACACATTGCGACCACTGGGGATCGGTTTAAATTTGGGCTGTGTATCCCTTATATGATTCATTCCGTAGTCGTCCCTAGAGTCCCTTCATGGAATGAGCCTTGATATGCTCCGACATGTGCCCTTTAGATTGCACATGCCTCGCGGACAATAGGCACGACACGACGCCACACGAAGCCTTGAGTGGGAGGCTAAGAAATGACTCGGCGGTCCAAAAACAGACCCCGGAGGAAGCCTTATTCATCGGGGTTGTCTCGGCGGAGTTTCAGCTCGAGGTCTGCCGAAATTAAAGGTCAGTCGGTCTCGCCAGACTTGGAGTTTTCAGCTGGAAATGTTATGCAGAAATTACTCATGAACTTCATGGATTCATGATTGAGTTTGAATAGTTCAAGAAGACAAAGAAAGAGACAGTGGGGCTGCCGGATTTTTTTGTTTTGTTTGGGGGCAGAAAGATCACACAAAGGAAGAGTTTCCTGCACGTCACGCACTAACAAAGGAAAACTCGTCTGGCTAACATTTATCCTATTATTCTTTTGGAAAACACCGTGAAAAATATTGAATAATAAATCTTCTAATGATAATACCATATTTTAGAACATTTAGCTAAATAGGAATCTGGAATGTGAATCTTAAAGCTATTATAATTTTTTTCATCTTGAGGATACGCTCGTATCAGTAACAAATTGTATTTGTTTGTTTGTTTGTTTGTGCTCTATTTTGTTTATCCTATACATTTAAGGTACTCGCAATAACATGTATCTATAGTTCCCAATGTACCGGACAATGTAGTCATGTGTGCAACATAATATGTTGCGTAAGTCAGCAGAGGTGATTTAATAATAAAATACGAATAGGCGAACTTAGTAACGTCCTAATAAAGTAATATGATATCTAAAGCTCTTATGCCTAAACACGAAGCTTGACATTCTGAGGGAAATCATTAAAATTTGCATCCAAATGGAACATAATTTTCAATTTAAATTCTGTAGCGATAGGCCTTCGATGTGAAGTTAGCCCGTTTAATTGTCAGTACAGTACACAGACATAATAATAAATAATAATAATAAATAATAATTATAATAATTATAAATCTCCTGGATGCGGCAAATGGGCGACTCTTCCCGAAATATCCTTATTGGGGCGACACGAGTGTCGCCCATTTAGAGCACTTTCCCCACGCGCCTCACTAAAAAACACTCCAAAAGGGCGACTTTTACAATAGGGCGACAGTTATGTGTCGCCCTATTCGACCAGGTCACCCTATTAACCCACTCTTTTCCAGGATTATGTGTCGCCCTATCCGGCAATTGAGGAAAATTTTTATGCTTAGAGGAATCCCACAACGACGAGTTTAGCGCCGATCTGCGCACTTCCGCGTTTGAAAACGAGGATCTCAATGTCCAGTAAAAACTTTATGCTGATCGTGCGCCTGCGCTTCCTTTTATGGCCTGATTAATTCATGCATGAATGAATGTGCTGAAAAGCGTTGTTTTGTTTGCCACTGACATTCTCGCTTTCAACTCGGAAGTGCGCAGAAGGGGCTAATGTGAAATTCCTCTATACAGCGCTTTCCATCTATCAACGATCTCAAAGCGCTTTATTACCCCGTTCATCAGGCCCTAGACCACGCGGCAGCCGATATCAGCGCTCAATTGGCCTCGACCCTCTCGGGTACCCATTTATACTCCTGGGTGGAGAGAGGAATTTGTAGTTAAGTGTCTTTCCCAAGGGCACAAACACCATGTTCTTGGCAGGGTTCGAACCCACGTACCATCGTACATGTGTCGAACACCGTAACCACTAGGCCATGGCATTCCATAATAGTGTTTCCTTTTGTTGTTTTGTTTCCAATCTCCATAATCCACAGTACACTGCCTTTATTATTACAAAATTCTAATTGTGCACGGTAGAGCTGTGATATACAGCGTTCCATATGGCACGATGTGCATGTATGTACACATGTACATTTACTGTATGCGTAGGAGGAGCATGCATTATCTCACCGCGCGTAACGCAAATCCGAGCCGCTAGGCGCGCCGAACACACGGCGGCTATTCAACGTATTGCTGGACTTCGTTCCAAAGAAATCTTGTAAATTAGGACGTTCTCTTGCTAAACAGCAAACAATATTCCTGGAATATTATGGACTATTTTATCCTCTTTAAACTACACGTCAAAATGCCATTTTAAAGTGATCCCAAACTTCCGTAGAGCTTCAAACAAGAAATAATTTGATTTTGTGTGCGTTTTTTCTCTCTTGAATGTTTAAAAAATAAACCCATGTTTTGTTTGTCTTTAATTTTGTAGTTAATACCATCAAGAACTTAATAAATTAATTACAAACCATTTTATTGATAAAATATAGACAGATAAAATACAAACTGATGTAAAAAATAACAGATTTTGAACAAAATCAAAACAGAACAGCATTGGAAATCAAAATATATTCTACAATATTTATGACAATATAGTAACGTGGGGTTAAATAGAAAAAGAGCAATTTGTTGATGAAGCAAAATACTCACGTTTTTACAATTCCACTTCAGTTGCTTATAGTCGGATGTAGATAACAGTAGAGAGAGCAGCTGTGCTAGAGTCGTGTAGGCAGGGCGGCGTGTTTGTGTGATATTCCTGGACTGTCGCGGTTTTACGTAGCTTACGACCACGCTGACGTACGTCTGTCTGCTCATTCAACTTGAATGTCACCTGCATGCCAAATAGACCTGTTTTATCCACTGTTCCTGGCCATTGACGGAACTACTTTATTAATTATTCCTCCCGTGAATACACCATCTGGACGGCGATATGATTACAATTTATCAGGGGGTGAAAATTCCAGGTTTGTTTCTGCAGCACGCCAGACCGAAAGAGATTTCAACACAAGTCCCTGGTTCGAGGCTGACGACAAAAGATCAGGGACAAGACACAAAGAAAACAGGCCCAGCGTGGACGGTATTTGGATGGCGGATTAATAAAGACCGGCCGCAAATTCATGAATATGTAATGCAGTAAAGTACACTGTCAATGATTGGCCGCCCGGAGCGGAAGCATAATTTGACAATTATCTCGTTTTGTTGACGTCAGTGTGCCATATATTCAGCGCGCGTGTGATTGTTGTGCACGGGAGGTCTAGTGCGATGCGAAGCCCCCGGCCCGGACAATTGAAAACCGCAGTTTTACCTCGTGCGCGCGTGGCCCGTGCTTGCCGGGCAAACACGGGGAAGCCTCACTGTGATTAATATGCTAATTACGCCTCGCGCCGGCCACGTGCCGTGGGGGGGGGGGGGGGGGGGTAGTTGGGGGATTAGAGACGGTATGGGAACAAAGGTGGGAACTTCCGCTGAACGAACATGCCGGAGGGACATTGATGGACACGTGGCATTGTACTAGTCCAAAACATTGTCCGCCTCCCTTGTTTTCCCCCAAGAATTTTCTCTTCACTGCACACCTGTTCCTGATCCTTAATCCTTTCACCTGTTTGCTTTTTTGTTTGCTCACCTTTCTCTCGTTTCCTACTCACCCACCCCACACTTTCCCACTCCGTTTGGAATTGTCTACTTTTTTTAAACTCAAAGTGAAGTAGGTACATGTATTGTGGAAACTATTTCCTTGGCATATAGCCAGGACCCAGCTTTATGCCGTTACTTTCCATTAAAGGTATGATATAGTTTTGATAAAAAGAAGAAATAAATGAAAAAAATAAAATACATGAAATTAATTTCAATCTGAAAACTAACTGTTTATAAAGATGGTACCAGTACATGAAATGGTGTCATCTCCGAAAAAAAAACTATCTGAAGGCCTCCCAAAAACACGGTGCCATATTTCAATTTACACAATCGAAATAAGTCCATAACGCGAGCATGCACAAAAAAAGAAGAATGGGTTTTCGCTATTTTTTTTGGGACTCGGTTGACGGATTGAGCACAAATTTCACAGGTTTATTTCATGTAAAGGTTGAATCCCACAAAGTACGAACGCTGCCTGCAACTGTTTGTCGGCACTATACCAATGCTGCATCATATACCTTTTAAAGGGGCACACACTGTCTTGGCGGCCGCTCAATCCGAGTCAATCGGGCTGCAAAAACAAAAAAAAGTTCATCATAACCTTGCTACGGTTGGAAAGATCAATTCAGAATACAATAATGGGGAGTCAGATTGGCCTTGTGGTGGTTTCCTCGCCTTCCACCGCTGTGAACCTGGTTCAAATCGCACCTTCGGTTTTTCCCTTATTTCTCCGTAAATTGTACACATTATGTTTAGGTTTATACATCAAGATTAAACTTTGTGGGATTTCAGGGTAAATGTGTGCCTTTGTTTAAGACTTTTACGCATGTTTTCCCACACAGCCATCAGATCAAAATCGCCAGCTGTACAATACTCCCATTACCTGCACTTAAAAACCTCTGTGCGTTCATCATCGCCACATAGGTAAGATCTAATATTATTTAATAGAATTCTCTCTTTGTTGAGTTATATCCGGGTTTTATTGAACCAGAATTATCGATGACTATTTAATCACTTGGGGAATTTTATAATGTGAGAACGGTTTGCATGCTGTTGGGGTATTCAAGTTTAAATTGTTCTCTGGTATTTGGAATGTGGACTTTGTTTAAAATCGATATGGAAAATTATTGATTGGGCTTATGCATTAAAATAGTTTTGTTATTCAAGTCATCCCCATCAACATTAACATTTGGAATATCATTAACACCCCGGCAACACAGACGGCGACTTTAACATTGCTAACATAACAACATCAACAATGAAAACAGCCATCGTCAGCAACAACAACATAACCAGCATCACTAGCATCATCGCCTAACGTCAGAAAACCTCTCTTGTAACCAATAATTTAAAGACGTATAGCGCCTAGGCCTATCGGCCACGACAAACAAACACTTAAATGTGTTTATTTATTTATTTTTTATTTTGTGTTACATGTTTCAATTTTATTATTGACATTGTTGACGGGTCTCTACTGACACTAACAAATTCGGTGCTGCTTCAAAATGTCTCGTTATAAGATTAGAAATTAACAAAATGACTGAAGCAAATTTCACTTTTCCGGTGTGTGAAGTGTCAACAGAAATCTATAAGGGATATTTATGGTGCTTCGTTTCTATGGGTAAAAGTCGTTGACATCATTGGCATTTCCCAAATTATGAACTTGAGCGGATACGACCAGAACCCGCGGCCAAATCCGCGCAGGAAGAAAACAAGGTTGTTTTCAATTCCGCTCTGCCTTGAAAAACAGCAAAGTGCGTAATCGGCGAGAGGGACGACGTGCATCGTAACACGATTGCTGTCCGGCTGACGTCAGTGCGGGGTTCTCGTAGCTGCAACGCGTATACCACACGAGCCAATCAATGCTGGGTTATTTATAGCTCCGGTATTCGCCGTAGATACGAGGGAAGCGGATTGTATAAGGGGTAGTTTCTCCTGGTGATGTCAGAGACGCCAAGACGTACGTACGTCTGTGCCTTGTATCTAAGGCATTGCCGGTTATTAATATCATGGTCTACGGCTATTGCTTGTTGGGTATTAATATCGTTTAGAGACTGGATGCGGTTCAGGGAGGTGTATTGCTGGGCCAGGGGGTTATATTGGGCAGTTTGGGGGTTGTGTTTTTTTTTTTATATCCGGTGGAAATAGATTTCTGAGAAGAGGGTTGTTTGTTGAGATAGTGCGTGGATGGATGGATATTCGGGGAACGGGGGTAGGCTTAAGTGTTGTGCTGCGGTTGTTTGCACTTATACACCGCTTCAGATGAAAACAGCCTGAGCAACGAAAAACAACATCCTCGTCTTGTCAGTTTAGGTTTATTACAATCGATAACCGTTAGATACTTCTACCAAATAATCACGTGGGTGCCTAAGGAGAATTTAGAAGTGATCTACACGATCACACAGAGTGAGATCTAAATTGGAAGACTTTTTGTAATACACCAAACTTATTCCAAACTGTTATTTACCGTATCGCAATTTTTGTTTTCAATTATTTTTTTCAAGGAATTTCTGCCTCTTCTCGAAATTGGAAATATCGACTTTCACAAGTCAGAGACAACTGTTTACAATAACCTGGACCGATGAGTTAATATCAAGTATATTATATGCTTTCAGTTAATCGTAAACCCGTATGGGTCCTCTGTCTACGGGTCGGTGAAGATATTTTTCCGTGGTGACTGTCCACAAAACACAGATTGTTGTTATCCCATGCACTGTTGCGTATAAATACAAATCAGTTTTGACACCGAATTCAGGACGACAGCCGCCCCTTCCCTTCGTCCATCCTATAGATCTTTTCGTTGATCCATAGATTCACGTCGTTGTTATCATCTTCTTTGGGAACAAAGACATGGCCATCACTTTATCCACTCCTGAGCCTTTGTTGCACTGTTGCATGCACGGGAGTATATTTTTGTAACCATTTTGCCCTGCCACGTGCTGCCTAATTACTTTTAAGTGCCGGGCACTGTACAGTATCGCAGTGGTCACTACGCATTAACCGAAATCCTTTCACGAAAAATGCAAATGCGCGTGAAGAGCCAATTAGTTGACGCGTGGTAGATAGGGATTGAAGGAGAAATGAGCCCGTATGGTTGGTCCGTCTGGTTCATGGATTGGCTGGACCATGGGAGTCGGACGATGCGGGTCCTTTGTCCGTCAAACACTGTCAGTGCATGCTGACGGAAACGTCGACGTAATCCGAACCATGTAGGGCCTACACTTTTTTGGTAGCGTTTTACTTCACATAGTGCATCCGCAAAAACTTCTCTCTTAAATCCAAGCTTTAAACAATGTAGGCCTATATAGCATGTTTCTGTTTCAAGGAACCACCCAATAGGGGTTTTTACAGTAGCAGTAAAAGGGAGAAAATTCATCATTTTGGTTCTCATGCTAATGAAAATTTCCATATTCATGAGCCAAAGTGTGACGTCATTCAAGGCAGAACAGCAGTGTCTCATATTGTGTACAAATATATATCACGCTTTTTGACATGTTCCTGGAGTATCGGTTGATTCCACTTCGTACTTGGTTTTCATGTTAAACAGCTTGTTTAGACAACAGTGGCCAATATTTTTTCAAAACTGTGTTGGTAGGTGATTTTGAAAGACTGGTTTTGTACTGCTTAGGCCTATATGCTCTTTTGACACGGAGTACACGGTACCTATATGACAAAATAGCGCCCATAATGAAAGGATTTTCTAAGAATTGAAGAACTACCAACTTCTTTTCAATTCAAATGAAAACAGCTATTTAGATCTTGTTTATATTGTTGTAACACGGAGTATTGTGATTGAAAACAAGTTGAGCTGAATGTCCACTGCATGTTTTGTTTAAGATTGTATAGAGCCAAGTTCATCCGAAGTTTAAATGAACACTTCTACAAACGCCTTGCTAACTAGAATGACCTGAAATATAGACGGTATGCTAACTGATAGAAGTTTACGAAAGCCTGAGACTTCGATCTTGATATGAGGTTAGCGTATCGAAACTGGAACTGCCGAGGACCACGCTGAAAATAGGGAAATTATGGACAGGTCACTGATTTTGTGTCAGCCGCTTTGCCATACGATTCACGCTGATTGAATGAATTATTGGATCAATTGAGAAGTTATACTTTTTTGTCAGAATGTTCAACTTGTGAGGTGCGCTTAATCCTTAAGTTAAACCACGGCACCTCCACACTACCGGTATATGCTCAGGCGGACTCAGTGTCTATGACTCGACAAACGATGACAGGCCAATACGCCCGAGTCAATGATGAGCGGTAAATGCCGAAAGCAGCTGATGTTCACAGCCCGCGTGCACGGCCGTCCATCTGAAAAGCTCAAACTTTTTCACAATGCCCGGCTTAGTTATCGCCTGCCAAATGCGCATACAGCTTTATTATGATAAGCAAAACAGTCTTACCGAATCCTACCCCGGATAATTTGCACCCTGTGACAACATCTGGTGAGATGGAAGCGGGGAACGGGAGCAGGGTGGACCAGTCAGACCCGCAACGCGCCAACGTTCACCCCCTTCATCAATGCTTTTATCAACAGCTGATGACCGCTGTGAACGGGAACACATGGACAAAAGGCGCCCGGTAATAACGAAGGATCATCTCTCAAACAAGGCATGGAAACTCTTTCAGACTGTTGACCTTTGCTAAGGATTTTTTTTCTCCTTGACCCTATTTTAATCGGCACCCCTCGGGCACCCCTGCTGAATATGTGAGGGGTATAGCTGAGGGCTCACCTGCCCGTAGCCTCAGGCGCTCTAACAGCGGTCTGTGCCGCTGCGCGCTTCCTTGGTCATTATTCCTCGCGATCCGGACAAAGCCGTCCTCATCCCCCCCCCCCCAGTATGCTTTATTTTTCCCCTTCACACTAGGAGTCAAAAGGCAGTGGCTTTAATGTTTATATCGGGGAGAACAGGTGCTGTTTTTGCAGTCGTCTAGGAATACCAGTTTATTGGTCTTCTGTGTCTCAACTTTTAATTACATTATCCTTAAAATTTAGTTTAATGAGACACGCGTGGTCTTAATATTTCACACCAGCAGCCGATTTTAAGAGCAATCTTGTTGAAGCAAACGCAATGTTAGAGCAGGTGCTACCAGAGTTCAAACTAAAATTCGTATGAATAGAGAAGCTATATTCAATATTTAAAATTCAGAACAAAATGACTTAATTTTACTGTGCTGAAGTGTTCAAAAACCGCTCGTGGTACGTATGAATTTACGACTGAGTACATTTTGGGTGAGCAAATTGTCTGTGGAATTTCGGCTGTATACATGCGCATTTTTTGCACTACAGAATGTTACAAAACGACCTCTTTATTTTCCTCTCGTCAAAGCATCGTGAGCATAACTGATTAGGAATTCAAATACCTTAAGCGAAGGATGATCCTGGGAGAAAGCGGAAGATTACATAGTCGCTCAAAAAATTCATGAAATTCAGTGAGGTTTCTCATTCATGGTATTAGATACTGTAGGTTTTTTGAGGATCAATAAATAAAGCCTTAATGGAGATTAGTTTAAAAAAACAAATGAAACAAATTGAAATTTCAACTTTGCAAGTATAAGCATAGGTCAAAGTAGCATGGGATTAAATTCGCCAATACACCAACCATTAAATTGCTAATTATTCAAATAAATGATGGCGGATTTGGATTAAAGTGTTAGAACTTCCGGGTTAGGTACCCAAGCCACGACCGGACTTGCACCAAAAAGGGGATTTGGTTTGTGTGTGGCAATGTGCTTCATGACGCATGACGTAGAAGAAACTGACCTATACAAGAATCGTAGGACTGTTCAGGCACCCTTATACGCCACCGCAATCATGGCGATGGGTCATTAGAGCGCCCACTGTTCACAGTAATCACCTCATTGTTACAGGCGAAACTGCGGTGGCGTCGGTGCATTCAACCGTGCGCTCGAGTTCACATATATAGACGAATCCGCCGACCAAAATTAGAAGCATTTACTGCGGTGGCATCACGCTCGCGTGCGTATTTTACGCACGCGCTCGATGCAGCTTCGACCAACAGGGTGTTTACAACTTGCCAAAATGCGCGCGCGACTGAAATTAAAGAACGCGCGCAACCTGCACGCGAGCGCGGCACCATTGTAAAAATGGCGTCGGCGAATTCCTGTATACAACAAAATGTTGACACTGCTGAACAAAGGTTACCCATCGAAGTGAACTTGCGAAACAATACACTCCGGACGTAGAATTTTAAATGAACCGAACGTTGATACTAACTCGTGCTTTGCTCCTAATGAACCTCTGATTTGAAGGGTGATTATTCGGATTATTTTGTACGGTACCCCTTTCCCCTAAATTCTTCATCTGCCACAGTAGATTAATTTTGTTCACCTTCTCAATACTGTCCGTCTATAGGTGTCGTGTTTTAAAAACGAGCCCGTTACTCCCTATATTTCACGAACACCTCATCGTTGAGACGTTGACATTCAGTCATGGTTAGCTGTGAATGATTTGTCTTGAAGGTGACAAGACATCGGCCAGCCGGCAGCCAGGCAGTCAACATGTATTGCTATTGACTTTCCCAAGTATGCGTCATCAGCTCATTAGGTTTGCCCGAGGCGCTATGTGGCCGCGTAGAAACGAGACAGACAGCTTCAATTCACTGTTTTGAATGCCAAAACGCGCCAAGAGTTTTCGAACATTAAAGGCGACGGATTGGCATGATTGTATTATCTCACCTAACGGCGAATTCAGTTGGATGGAAGTGAATTGTTAGACCGAATTTGTTGGCGGTAAAGAGTCATTTTTGGAAGATAAGAAATGTTTGTCAACTGAAAGGTACCCAAACTGTTGGGAGATTTTCAAAAACTCGCTGCAGACATTGTCGAAACGTTCATTTACCAAAGACACAAGCACTCAATGAGTTAGGGAGTCTTTTCGTAACTGACTGTTTGATGTAGGGCAGGTTTTGTGGTAAATTGCGAAGATACGATGGTTCTATGGGCGTCTCATAATTTCCGTTGGGACTAATGATAACTACTGGTACCCCGACTTTACGACATTCGAAAGATGAACAGCAAATCACCACGGAAATGTTTCTATACATCAAATAGAGGTGGACATTTTATATTTAATTTCATGTGGGAAATAATCCCATAAAAAGCTAAAACTAGCGCTCAAGCAGAACCTGAACTTAAATGTGAAGGCTCGGTCTAACCAACGACTGTTTATTGTTCAGAGATTACGTTCATGAAACAGTCCCCACGCTGATTGTATTCAAACTACGTCATAAATGACGTGTTTTCCAACATTCAATCAGTGATGCCTACTCTTCCACCATCACTCTAACTAACGATCAATGTGACCACACTCCAAAATGCAAGTCAATAAGTAATTTAACCCGTGGGCGTGTATCCACTAGCCACGCCCCTTAAAACAACCCTTTTAGAAATCCATGCATCAGCTAATTGTTTTTGGACATGACACTGATTTAATTACAAATATTAAGTTGGAGTTACTGCTTTAGAAGCCGGGGGTTCATTCCCCAAATCTCGTCACATTTATAAAATATGTTCTGTTGTATTATCTATGAGTGTGCCAGCTGAGTCATTATAAATACGTGTATTCACACAGTGAAATAAACATTTTTCATTTCACAATCAATATGAAATATATATAACATAACAATTGGAAATAAATTGAACTTGTTCAACACGAACTGCCACTTGGCAAAAACAAAAAGAGACAAAGAAATGAGATATTGCGAGAAATACACGCGTCGTTTCATAATTCAGGCTTTTCAGTGCCCTAATTCCTAAACACAATCCACATCAGTAAATAAGTGCAATTGATTGCCGCGTCTCACGAGGCAGATAAGGCCTGTGAAATAACCCACGTTCCATAAACTAGACCTAGATAAACAGACTAAAAACCTTCACCTTTATCATGTGCGTGGACTGACGTCATGTGACGTCACCACAAGACGTCACCAGGACGCAACCGCGGAAGGCGCATTTGGTAAGATCAACCAAGTATTGATTTTTGGTCCATAAAGGAGCTTTTAATAATTATCGTACAGCGAGGCTTATTCTAATGACAAAATCCATGCAAAGCGCATTTTACGGTCTTCGATTCATGGACAATTAGAAAACGAAGAGTGCTTCAAGACACCATTAAAGTTGTCCGACTTTTTTTTTTTAATACAAATTTCAGGCAGGCTGTAAGCAGTGTATAAAAACCCACCCACAATCTGACAAACCCATGGATTATTATTAAACTGTCTTCTCGAAGTTACTGACATGAGATGTCATCGTTTCCGTCACCCACCGATTTAATTCACCGAGTTACACAATCAGTTAATGCAGCGCGAACTTTAGAGTTGTCAAACGTGTCAATACCCTCACTCAAACGAGCTCGTTAATCTTCGCAAGACTTCAACTTTAGCGGGGAAAAGTACTTTTAATCCATGGTTACGCGTATCAAAATTGCAAATTCGTCTTCATTGATCAAGTGGATGTCAGTTTAGGTGAATGTTATCGTGTAAAAATTATAACAAAATCTTACAAAATTATAACTTTTTCCAAACATTCGGGCCTAACAAGTACAGTTATAGTCGACAGTTTAAATAAACTTGGATTGTTCCTTGAACTGTTTTGTTAATTGCAACTTTTCTATAACTGTTCAGTACATAAATACAATGAAGTCCTCGATCCCTCTTGCATTGCATAATAGTCGTTTTGGATTAAGTTCATTGGATAAATTGTGAATGTTTGCATTTTGGTAGATCACGTCCTATCTCCCGCATAACTGCCAACACAGCTACCGTATCGAATCGTTAACTTTCCTGATCCGTCCGCGCAATGAAGAAATCTAGTTTTGGCTGCCAGATCAAAACATTGAGAACTTTTCGGTTCAATGCTTTAACATGGAGGATAAGCAATAAGGGCTACTGTTCTTTCAGATTCACAAGTCGCTAGAACACTAAATGTGTTTTTCCAGTAAAAAAAACCCAAACAAATCCCCAACTGTAATAAGCCAGTATGTGCACAATGACATTTTATCCCGAATGACCCGCGTGACCTAACGCACGCGTGTGAACGCAAAAGGTGGTCGCACACAACGCGCATGTGTTAAATTCAATTTCGCTCGTTCCCCCGCCTTGCAAACAGAACGCCGGGAAGGGCTGATCTCTTTGAGCTCTCATTGGCAGATTTTGCGTGACCTGTGACGTAGCATGCAGTGCACAAACTCACTGCAGCTGTTTATCATACGTAGCGCGCTAGCTGCATCCGAAGGTCATGATAAGTTACCCATAATGCCATCCGTACTTCCTTCACAAGATTCTGTGAAGCGGCATCCTCGACTCCATGGGCGCGTGTGCGTTCCTTCGAGCAAGGCATGGTGGGAAAACATGGCGCCGCAAGATCGTGCCCATGGTAACGAGGTTGGTGAAGCGGCATCAGCCCTTCCCAGCGCCCTGTTTGCAGGGCGGGGGGGGGGGGGGGGGGGGGGGGGTACGGGTACGAGCGAAAAATGCAATCAGAATGGGCGTTCGCGTAACATGGCGTCAGCAATTTTATCCCGAACAACCTTTAAACTTTGAGATACCGAACCGGCGCTCTCAAAAGAGAACAGTCTCTCATCGCAAAAATATATTTTCTAGATTTATATCATTAGAAAGAACACGTCATAAGCTTTAAAATGATGAAAGAATGATTAAAAGCAGTATCAACAAAGTTACGATACATTTAGTTTTATTAGATGATCCATGCAGCACTATTTTAGAATTCGAGAGTTCAAGTTTCCGCACCACTGAACGCTCACGATTAGGGGGTAGCCTTGGTATCTCCTAAAAGTCTCTCTCATTGGTTAGCTTGTGGAAATATCGGTCAGATCGGTCAATCAATGAAGAGTTTAGATCACAAGCTTTAAATTGATACCACGTTTGTTATGATTGCATTTAAAATGGCGATGTACACGAATCGAAAAATCACGAATATTATGAAGAAAATTAAACACAAATTCCGGTGATTATCAGTGAGTTACCTCACTAAAATCTCTTTTTAAAACTTGTATTGTTCTAAAATAAACAAAAGAAAACACAGTATGATTTTATTTTATATAAACTAGCATTTTAAGCAATAAAACGAAAATCGAAAATGTCAACCCTAACCCTCAATGGATTTTCTGCATGTAGCTCTAAACGGAGGAATGCGACTTCAGACCGGTCCCTTGTAAGAATGGCACTATTAAGGTCGGTCAAGAACAAAAGACAAAAACAATTTCGATATCAATTACCGCCCGGGCAAGCTCTTCCCCATCCCGTCCACTTTCCCTTATCCTGAGAAAATCTTCGAAATGTCATTGCCAGGTCCCAGTGTCTCGTGGGTCAAATTGGCAGTAAACACCGGCGAAAAACACTGCCTGGACGCGGTGAAAACACAGAGGATCAAGTGGAAGGAAAGAACACGGGGAGGAAAAAACTTACTGAAACCGAATAAGCTATAAAGGTCGATTGAGTGGGAGTACAAAGGCCCAAAAAAAAAACAGCGGAAAGACGGAAAAAACATGTTTGTAGCGGATGATGTGGCGATGGAACTATTGTCAGCTGGGAATTCGATACGGGTAAAAATTGTCGCAGTTTAACAACAAAATCTATAAAAGCAGGCTATATGCGATTAGCAGCAGCGTTATTGGAATAGACCCTGGAGAGATTTCTATTCCGGGGAGAACGTCAGAGATAATAAAAATAGAACTGCACAGTAGGCCTAAATCGTACTGGAAAATGTTCACCAGTTATGAACAGTTTAGGATAAAAAGTCATGTACGCGCTATTCATATTTTTCTCTGTAAAGGGCTGGTCACACTGGCCACGACAACGATACCGATGACGAAAATGATGCAAATAAACGCTCTCTATTGGTGGATGGAACGCGCGCGTATTACACGCGCGGCAATTCCACCAATCAACGGCGTTCATTCTCATCGCCGTCGGTGTGACCGGCCCTTAAGGCTGGCATGTTGACGGCCATTTGAATCCTTTCCCATATTTTGTACTTCACAATAGTCAAGAAGAGTACATTACTGAACGTGCAGTTGCGTGGTAATATGTCCAAGAAAAGTGTTTGAATTGTACCCAGACATTCAAATAAAGCGATCTATGTAAACAAGAAAAATGTGAAATTATTTGTCTTTTTGAAATGCAAATAACCTAAAGCCCGGTTCATACTTTATGCGAATGCGAAGCGAATTTCATGACGTCATAATACGTCAACAATTGAAGTTTCATTGTGACGTTCTCCGTTACCTTAACGAATTCGCTTCGCATACGTACGGATTTGCATCAAGTACTTTGAACCGGGCTTAAGACCTATATATCATTGCGCATTGCATTCGTACACTGCAATTACTTTAATTTGGACAACTGCGGTTCTTTTTCGTAGAAGCATGTTCAAATTTATCTACATTTTGTACATTACCGATTACTAAAAATAAATGGTTTAAATGTCATTTACTATAGAGCCAAACCAAGTTAATATTAATGATTTCTATATTATGCTATTCAAGTCAACCAGAACGTTCTTGTTTCTGTGATTCTGACCCCTCTTGAATTACCGGTATTAAACCGAGTTGATTAAGCTCATTTTAAACCAGATCATTATAACAGACATAGATACATGATCTCAAGCAGGTGTACACATCTATAACATGAGGTTTATGTGAGTGGATTTGCACAATTCTCTCAACAGTAACCTTTGTAAATTGATACATGACTATAAAGTGGGTAAGACATTATTATGCGTGAGGTGAGTCACCCTGGAATTATGCCCCAACGGTCTAGTCAGGAAGAATATTACGAATGCTTGCCACGGGCGGCTGAAAGGGGAGACTACGCAGCTGGAGAGGGGGAGACTAGTCACTAAACTATTCTGCCTCGAACTGATGGACTGACTGTGCTATAGAAAAACTATTGCCTCAAGCTAGCAAGATAATATTATTTATTTATTCGGAGATGTTATGTAAACGAACTTAGTCACTGACACTTTAGAATGGAAAACCGCCAACATAGGGCAAGATATAGCTCAGTTGGTAAGACTAAGAGCACCGGTGCGGTATTCCGGAGGTCGCAGGTTCAAATCCCGCTCCTGCTTGTTTTCTTTGTTCCATTTGAAAACTAAATTAATTTCCATAGAGTTGCTTAGAACATTTGCTTAGCAAACAAGTTTCTCGTAGCAGATCATTTTCCAGCCACTGCAGTAGACCTAGGCCCTATACCATCTGTTGCAGGCCTATCGCAGGACGTATACAGCTTGACTAGTGCATGGTAGAGTTCTCATAAAGTAAAATTAATTTTCAAAGTGAACAAAGAAACTGGCAGGAGCGGGATTCGGTTTATGACGTCTGACTAGCGCCCACCCAAACAAAGATACTGACAATTTGGGAGACCGCCAACATAGGGCAAGATAGCTCAGTCGGTAGAGCGCCGGTACGGTAACCCGGAGGTCGCAGGTTCAAATCCCGCTCCTGCCAGTTTTTTGTTCACTTTGAAAATGTATTCAAATTTACCTAGTCAGTTTCCCTTGTAGATTGTTTGACAAAATAAAATTAAGCAATTTTATGCAAATCGGTCTATGAAATTCGACAATGTGTTCACAAAAGTACGTTAGATATATTTTTTTTAAACAATTCTGCTCGCTCAGTGAAAAACACACGAAATCGGATTACGCCATTTTTAATGAACAAATTTTATTCCAGAAACTTAACAAAATACGTACACAAATTTTGCTGAAACCGAAATGTATATATATATATATACGAACAGTAGAATATTGATAAACCTGAACAGTAAATACAGAAAATTCCATTTTACATCAGTAAACATTTGTCACTTTAAACAAAAACGACATCCATATTCAGAAATCAATTACTCTGTCTGGTACAACTTTTTCTGTATTGGTTGACCAATGATTAATAAGAACGGATTTGGTCCTTTCTTTAGCACTTATATATAGCTTTATGGATCCCTTTCACGTGTCGTCATGACCCATTCAATAGTCTATAGTGATTCTATTGAAGCGCTCACGGGCCCAATTTCATAGCGCTGCTTAACGGTAAGCAGAAAAGTTGTGCTAACTATAGCAGAAAAATGTGCTTAAGCATTAGCGTATTTCATGGCCAAGTCGTGCTATTCGCTTGCGCGTGCATGGAAATTTATATTGTTGCGTCACTAATTTAAGCAAATCCTGCTTCCGAAGGTAGCGGGCTCTTCGCTGTGCTTACTGCTAACAGTCTCTATGAAATGGGCGAGAGTTCCGTTAGAAGAAAATCGTGTGTTAAGCAGCGCTATGAAATTGGGCCCTGCAGGAAAGCAGTCAAGCGTGCTGCATGCGCGCACGTGGTTTCCCTGTACGATACACGCACTACGATCGCTCCATGGCTGTCCACACGTGGTTTGGTTAACATTCACGCTGTTGGTGCAACATTAGGAATTACTTTACAACACCCCTAACTCCCTCAACGAAGGAAAGCCTCTATATTTAGTGACTTATATCCATTACTTGTCAATTGGATATAATATTACTTTGAAAGTTAATTCTGAATTTCTATAATAAAAGTATAATAGAGCGCTTTAATGTGCGTGTCCAAGTTGGACCTTTGGCATAAATCTCCCCACAAATCATTCAACGAACTATCGCAGTATTAGAATACTGGAATTCAGTACGGCGTGGGTACACCCACGGAGGAAGGATATATCCTTCCTCCATGGTACACCATACGGATGGTGAACACTGAGCATTGTCTATTTGCATTTAAGCATGGAGGAAGAAATTTCTTCCTCCATGATTTAAGGGAAGTGTCTATTAAACATTTCATGTGTTGTCTGCTGAAACAGCTACACTCATAATTTCACAAATGTTATCATTCACGTCATGACTTCGTTAAGATATTGAAACCCTAACGGTCCCAAATCCTCCAATTTTAATGATTTTGCATGTACCCTATAAGGGATTGGGGTTAAATATGTGACAAGTTGAAAAACATGTATTTGGAACATTTTTTTTATACTGCAAAACGAACATTGTTTTGTGGGAAAACACGCATTTCCCGTTTAACGGGAATTGCTGGTAATTCGTATTTAAAACGACATGGAATTAAGCTCAAAGCTAGTCACAATATTCAAGTGTTGTAATTGTGCACTCAGTTAAAATAAAATAAAAATATGAACCCACCCCCAAAAAAAATAAGTCATGCATATAATTTTACGAGACTTGGTTTCAACTTCATGGAATATCCGTACTCAACTTTCAGTGCTATTGGAAAATAAACAAAACCACGTCCAGGCAATCCTAAAAGTAAACATTCCCTGGCACTACATACTTTCAGTGCATCGATACAGAGTCAACTACTGCACATATCAATCCGCCTACTTCAAATGCATACACCACGCCTTTAACCGTGAAGAGCTTGGCATAATTACCAAATGAATATGTATCATCCGAGGTCATACGGAATCCCCCTATCACCTTCTGAGCCACACAATAGCTGAACAACTGAGCCAGTCAATGCAAATGAGTGTCTGTTTATTTTCCAATAGCAGGGGTTGGTTATGATTGGTATTGCTCTGCACAGGCGGCTGTGGGGGAAGAACTTAAAAAGCAAAATTGATTTTAAATTTCCCCGTCTGTGAAAACTTAATTCGGGAATGTAGTATCGATACCCCCCTCTGTATTTTCTGTAGTCTAGAAACCATGAAGAAATTTAATAGTTTTTTTGTAGTTAGTAATATGCTCTATTTTCTTATTCAGCAGAACTGTAAGCTCATGGTTAATCTTTCGTTCTTCTACGAGCAATTTCCCTCGCTAAAATGGCACTTCCGTTTGTCTTTTCATCTTTCAAGGTTCACCAAGGATAATTCTTTAAGGTGGAGGGGTGGTGGTGATAGGATAATAGTGAGGGGGGGGGGGGGGGGGGGGGGGGGGGGGGGAGAGAGCAGAGGTAATGTTTTGTTCCTGTTGCCGTCACTGTTGAAGGTTACAAATACGGCAACAAGTTGATGACTGATAGAGGTTATAGGCCCAGATGTAAAAGTGCAAAGGAACATCTCTATACAAGGATAGGTTGAAAGTAATTCATCCTATGGGCCAGAAGAACTAAAGACCTTTTTTTTTTAAGTGCCAGAAGGCAGAAGCACTAAAGATGCAGGGATTTGAGCAGCAAGGGCAATATTAACATGCAATCAATCAGAGTTGAAGTTTGTGACTGTACATGTACTTAAACAAGTCTCTTGAACAGTTTCTAAAGTTTCAGAGGAATTTCTAAACCAAATGCCTCATCCCACAGTATAATTGCTCTACTAGGATTACTCAGGTCTTCAGAATTTCTGTTCTCACATACAGCCCCTCCGCCTCCCCGCCTCCCCCTTCCCTCACTCACATTTAAAGGTAGTATACATCATTTGCTTTTGCTGTAATTTTGCTGTAATTGGGGTTAGTATTTTACAGCGTGCTAGCAAATACTGTAACACTGACCTGTTTAAAGTTTTGTGTGCATAGATGCTGGGAAAACAGAGAGAAAAAAATTCTGTTCTTGTCATCTGGTTCCCTGACCATACAAAATGGAGCAATTTATAGAGTCGGGGAATTATTAGGTCGGGGAACTAGACTCTTCCCAAGATTGTCAGCCGACAATCGTTGGAAAACGACATAAATTTCCATTTTTTGTTTAAATGGCAGCACACCAAATGCCATGATTTCACAGGATGCTTGAGACTGCTATTTACTTTCAGTCTAGTACGGTATTTCGTAGTAATTCAGTAGTTTTCATGTTTGCAAATGTTGTATACTACCTTTAACACCTAGGTTTTCCTGCTCTGAGTAAACACAAATGTATGTCTTTCCTTCCATTCTATATGTTCATGGTAGAGAGCCGACAAACATGGAAGTACCATATGGAAACACAAGGGCATAATTCATTTTTGTTATGGCATGTCACTCATATCATATGCATACAATGGAATGCTGGCTGTGAACCAAATTACACTAGCATAACTAGTCTCTTCTCAAGTTACAGTCAGCAACCTTTCGGTCCTAAATATTCAATCAGCAACACATATTGAATGCTTGTACCCATGGGACAGCTGGAGTGAGTCTAGTAATTTAGGCATTGGTGTTTTGGACTTAATATACATGAAGTGCAGTGGTTTGGTGATTTTTATTTTGTTTCCAAACTGTTGCACGTTGAAACTGAAAGTCCATAATTGGACTTGTTATAATATAGGTCTGGTTGCTAAGCCCATCTTGGAAAACAATTTATTCTTACACCCCACTGCCAGTGGCATAGCTATGGGAGGAGGTACACGCCCCCTACAGTCTGAAGCAAGGGCAGGTCCAGTAGTTCTAAGTGAAAATGCTAAAAACTGTTGCATACACATTGCATCATTAGGCCTGTTATTTCCAGGCACTCAGCAGAATACAGTATTAAAACCCACCACAGTGGTCATAGAGTCATATCACTCCCTCCCCAAAATTACTGCAGAATACAAATGATGTCTCTGGTTCCAATCAATGAGGGCTGTGCATCTGAACCAGGTACCCGAGAATCCGACAGTTAATTCCAGTAACCGGTTCCAGATTATGGAATTGAGTACCCGTAAACCTAATTAACATATTACTTCGTAATTTCTCAGACAATAAATAAGAAAGTTTTCAAATGTCATTTGTGGGAATTTTTTTTAAAATGAAAACCTGGGTACATGGAAAAACAAAACAGATTAACGTTTATGATGCTTCCGAAAATGCAATTTACACTGTAAGGCTATAGAAAAACTTTCATCTTGCATTGATGCACCAATGTGGTAGTGTTAACATGCGGACCTTTACAAACAATATGAACAACAATTTCCGTGATTTAATTTTTCCGACTGGCTTTTTAAAAGTTAACGGGTATCCGGGAACCACTGTTTTTTTCAATCGGATACCCGATTCCTGTACTACCCGTAAATGCACACCCCTACCATCAATAAACAAATGGCACACGTCAAGTGACATTTCACTGGTTGACGTCGTCAACCAGTGAAATGTCACCTCCATAATAATTGTTTTTTTGTATATACAATGTAGCACCCTCGTAAGGCTGTGCAGAAAGCGATTAATGCTAAAAGTACTCCTTTTTCCAAAGTAATTGTTGTGCCAAAAAAAACCCAAACAAACAGATGAGTGGCAGTTTCTATTTTGTTTTACGTTTCTGTCATCTTATCAAACGGAAGTCTACCCTGGGTTGTTCAGTTTTTAACCATTAACTTTACCCAACAGCCATATGCAATTTGATAACAGTATCTGAATATCATATATTTTCACTCTGTGACATAAACATATGTTGATAAAAATTTCGGGTAATATACAAAAGATTCTTGCGGACGAATTATGGAAGATTATTCATTACAGTTGCAAATATATACAAAATACATTTCTCTAAGGAACTTTTAGTAATGCTTTTTTAAAAACTGTACAACCGGACACATGGACGGATTCAGATGTTCCAGTTAGATTTGACAAGTAAGGAAAGGACCAAGCAGTCTGTTGTGCTTTTCAACTTACCTATTTTTAACAAGGTATCAAACTTATTACTAGGAAATTCCTTTGACTTACATGCTCAAGCCCTGCTGGTTTTCCCACTACACCACGGATCAATGTGTATGAGGAAAGTTGTGATCTCCCAAGGAACTCGATCAATGGCCTCTCTCGGCTGCACAAAGTTTCAATGCTGACCTTTAAGAAAACCACCCAAAAGACATTTTATAGCTAAATTGAAAAGGATGTACGTTTGTTAATCAATTCAAAGCCATGAATTGATCAGTGAATACAACAGGGAGTGGGTAGGCTTTAGTAAGCCGGAGGGGGGTGGGGGGGGGGGGGGGATGGTACCAGTCAGTGGGTTTTTAGTCGCTTTAAAAAGATTATACATTAAAATCAGATGAATGTATAGTCTGGTTTGGGTCACAGAATGTCATTTTATGCACTCTTGTACTTGGATAAATCAATGGGTCCGAGATATTGCCAATTAATGTGATTTTTTACATACTGAATATTTGTAGGATATACAATCTGCGGTCGGACATAATGCAATAGCACATAAATAATGCTTCATCTGTTATTTTTTTTAATGGAAGATTTTGGTGACTTGATGTACTTTAGAGGCTATAACTTGAATTAAGATGAGTCTTTGGAACTGCAAATCAAAAGAGATCTTTCAGTGCAGGGTCCAGGGTCCGAGGTCAAAATAAAATAATTTTGTGGTGAAGGCTGCAATCAAGCGAAGCCATCCAAAAGTAACAATTTAAATCTGACAAATTAAGGCACCGACTTGTCACAACCGAGATATTTTCCCTTTTGAAAAGATTTTTCAAATTACTTTGAGGGTTTAAAATCTTCTGTACAACTCCCCAAGGCACGTAAACTTGTTACTGAACTGCTCCAGGGGTGATGAAACAAGTCGGTTCGCAATGTAAGTTGCTTGGGGGTTATCGCTTTAAATTTGAAGTTGGAATTGGATCAATATGGGCCCACTCCTGGGAGAATGTGTCATGGGTAGAAATCTTGTTATATATGGAAGATGAGTCATGTATCATGAGGGGACCTGGAAACAAACTCTCCAGAAATCTGTAGCTGTTGCTTGCTCTCCTATGATGTCCACTCAATTAAATATACGTGGGTGTCTGGCAAGCTTCAACTGTCTTTTATCACAAGGGGGTCTATGACTTTGTGTCTGGGGGGTGCGTTATGATATTCACATAATTTGTATGTACAGGTGCATCATGAAATTGCAAGTTTGGTTTTTGAAGGAATATTATGATGAGAGTTATGGGGCAACCAGATTTAAGAATGGATAGTCATCTTCAATTTTATTTTTTTTTTTCATAAGAGAAATGTTGCGGAGAATGTTTCGGTTGTCAACATTTTAAACAAAATATAGACTGCCAAACTTTCAAAAATAAGGATCTCGGCATTTATTTAACTGGATAGAATAGGAGTTCATAGAAAACAATTTAGCAGGACTACGCCCCCCACAAAAAAAAAAGAAGATAAATACAAAAATACCACAAAAGCAACACCGTCAAAATCACGTTGGTCAAAAGTCAAAACAGCTTTGGCAACCAATTTTTCATTGTCCAAACCCACCCCCTAGCTATACATTATCTTTATCTGCAAATTTAAAAACTAAAATATTACCTTTGAAACACCGACTTCATTTCATCAGATGTTAAACATCAAACCCACTTGACATACATATTTCTCTTGTCTGTCATTACAGTTCGCTCAAATAAAAAAGAACAGGGCAAATGAGTGAAGTTCTTTTTCTATATTTAGCCATTGCAAAATGACAGAAAACGTGATGGAAATATTTTTGGAAATGTAAAAGTTTACAGAGTGTGCATTAGCGGCCATAACCATGGGAACAGGCCAACGTTGGACAGCTGTTTGATAGATAAGTCCTATCAAACCTTTAACTCAATATAGAGAATTATAGCTGAACACTACATCGGACCGCTGATTAAAAAGATTGTGTGTACCGGTAGTCAAGCTGCCATCATACTAAAAAGTTCTATAAAATATATAAATTCTATAAAAACAGTAAAATTTTCTTTATGGATTTGGGGGTTAGTATTTTATAGCAAATACTGTAACAATGACCTGTTTAAAGTTTTGTGTGCATAGATGATGGTAAAACAGAGAAAACAGAACAAAATGCTGCTCTTGTAGTCTGGTTCCCTGACCCTATTTCAGACAAAACGGAGCAATTTATGGAGGTCAGGGAACTTGACTATTTCCAACGATTGTCAGCCGGCAATCACTGGAAATTGATTACATAAATTCCACTTTTCTTGATATCAAATTCCACTTTTCTTGAAAATGACAGCACACCAGGTGCCATGATTTCACAGGATGCTTGAGATTATTATTTACAGTCAAGTAAGGTATTTCTTCTTAATTCGGTATTTTGGTTTTTTGATGTTTGCAAATGTTGTTGTATATTACCTTTTTAAAGCAGATTTCACTGTGTGTTTCTTTCTTATGGGAAAAACCATGAAAGATGGATTTCATGGAGTGGTTTAGACAATATTGCTTAGTCCAATTTTGTACTTAGCACAAATCAGCAGAGGACCAGTGACAAGCAATGTACAATCACATGAGATGTTGGCTGGCAACCCAGCTATTTCAAGCAGAGCTTTTCTGGCCGAGCAAAGCTGTGTACTAGAGCTCAATGGAGTTTGTCCCTGTATTTATAATTCAGCATCTTGCAATTTTTGTTTGGGGGGGGGGGGGGGGGTGGGGTGGAGAGGGATAAACTTATTTTCATGAGCTACCGGTATGTTTGGCCAACTTGACCAACAAAGTAAAATGGTAGGGCAGTTTATGTGGAAAGCTTTACATGAGCATATAGATATATTTTGAGGTCGCTGCCGTAACAAAGTAACTACCTCGCAAGACAGTATTCTAATAAGGAATTACTGATGAGTAAGACTTTAGGCTATGCATACATTGTAGAAGATGTCAATTGCTTCTTTAGGTCTTGAATGACCCCCAGGGAGATGAGGTCTAAGAAATGACTGCTCATTGCACAATTATAGTCCATTCAAAGTATTACATAAAGAATATGCTATTTAGTACAACGGAGGAATAAGAATGTTACTCCTCCATGTTAGTGCCAACCAACACCACCCCCCCCCCCCCCCCCCCCCCCAAAAAAAAAACAGAATTACTGAGTGTACATTGTGAATGTGCTTACCCTACATGAATTTTCAGAAAATGTTACAGCATTTAAATACATGTTGCTGTGGTTTTGAGGTCAGATGTTAAACTTGTATTGATTGATAACCGGAAGACTAAAATCAATGCATGCAGAAAAAAAAACTATAAAAAAAACCAACCAAAAACAAACCATTTGAAAACTTCTCTAATGCATATTTGACAAGATTATATTGATTTCAGGGGGCAAAGTTGCTCAAAATTAAAATGGAAAAGCTGTCAAATGGGCAAATTGATGTGTGCAGCAGAGGTTCGGCAGGCAATTATGAATTTAAGTCATAGGGGTGAGATTGGCCAAAAATGAAAAATCCACGAACTCTGAAGTGTTTTTAGATTGCCGAGGACTCCAGGGCAATGTACAATGTGGGGTCTACATAGGTTTGTATTTAAAATACCTGTTTCTATTGGTCTACGTGTATATCTACTTTTACAGATAAAAACACCTTCAGGGTAACACCTAGGGAATTTCAGATTTCAAAAGAGATATTTCTTTAAAAATTCTGAAATCAGTTAAAATCCAGACCAAAAAAATCCTGAAATCAGGAAAAATCCATCATAAAGAGGATTTGTGAGTAAAATAACTTCACAATTTGCGCACATTTTCCATTTCCAAATATATCCATGGGTTTTCGTCCCATTTTCTCTTCAAAGGTTTTCAAGCTTACAGTGCTGCATGCACTCAGGAACCCAATGAATCCCCGGTTTTACTCCCGGAAATAAATGGAATATTTCTAATTTACTGCTGCCAGGAGCCAAGGTTATCCAACTGTCCTGCACCCCCAACCCCCCCCCCCAAATAAAACACACAAAAACTAGAATTTATTAAAAAGTTAAAGTCGTATCCTCATCGAGTGATCCCCGCAATGTCGCTTCATAGGTTGTATCATAAAGTTTAGGTGTGATCCCTGGCTATACGGCATTATGGGTTCATGACTTCTGACTAGCGCCCACCAAAACAAAGATACTGACAATTTGGGAGACCACCAACATAGGGCAAGATATAGCTCAGTTGGTAGAGCGCCGGTACGGTTGCAGGAGGTTGCAGGTTCGAATCCCGCTCCTGCCAGTTTTCTTTGTTCACTTTGAGAATTTATTTTTGCTAACATTGACGATTTTTGCTATCAGGCTCTTCAAGTTTCCTTCAATACAACACAAATGATGACCCTTCTGCAATGTATTCAAACACTCTAAGCTCTTGTACTTGTTTGCGCCGCACATATGCTACATGTGCAGAAATCTACAGCCTGCAGTGTGTAGACTGCTCTTACTTTGAGTACACTTACACCACACATGTACATAACTACGCAACAGCATATGGCGCACTACCATGAAGTCCTCTCGTTAGGAAGGATGCATGCTTTTCCCAACCTGGTGTGAACGTCAACCTGATCAATGTGACCATTAAGTCCAGGGCTGGGAAATCCCTGAATAGCACTCAACAGGTGTCTGCGCTGTGATTGGCTGATGGGCTGCCATGGCAACGATCGATAGGTTGCTTCCTGAAGATTCAACAATCCACCAGCATGGCACATTCCATTGGTTTTTTATCACATCACCTACAAGGTCACCTTTAGTGTGTGTGTGTTTCACTTGGCATGCCAATAAATAATTAAATTTGTGGTATCAAATTTTAATATTCGTGCTGATTACGAAGTTCACCAATAACCACCAGCATTTTGGAATGGAGGGATTTTTCAGAAATTGTGGGGGCAGATGTTTTTGTTGAGCCTAATTCCAATGTTTAAATAATTAACACTGAATAAATACTGGGGTGGGTTTGTTTGTTTTCAGAGATGCATGTACATGGATTTGGCCATGGTTCCTTGCATGTATGCAACTGTATGACCAAATGAAAATGTTAACCTCCATGAAAGATATCACTCTCAGCATTAAAACTAAACAATTTACCAGAAATGCCACCCAGTTTTATGTTTGCCCAATTGTTTTACTTATTTTACTGTCATAAATTTCATTACAGAAGAACCACAGACATGGATTTCGGGGGGGGGGGGGGTACTTTCCCACTGCCCTGGAAATAAAAATAAATAAAAGATATATATATATATATATAAAAAAAAAATATATAAAAAAAAAAGATGGTCGAAGTCGATGTCGTACTCAATTGAATGTATATTCAACACTCAAAACCTGCTGAAAAGGGGCCTAAAATGCAGCTATATAAATGTACAATATGCCTAGGTATTGTGGTCTTGAACAAAGCGTCGAGTGATGTCCAGCACCCCCCTCCCCTTTCAATTTTTCCACGGCCGGTGATTTCTCCGTTTGCTGCTTTCTGGTGAGTGCTTTTGCCCCCCCCTCCTCTAGAAAAAATCAAGGCAACGCCCATGACCACAGACACCTAATTTAAGCAGAAACTTTTAAAGATTCTTCCCCTCGCCTCTCCTCCAACTTATAAAGTGGTGCCATCAGCACTGGACTGGGGTTGATACTGGGGTACATCCTGTCCTTAATGCTTGAAAGCAAGTTCTATTTGTCCTATAAATATTAGTTCCACCAGTGTGCCTTGAGACGATATGTTCCCCCCATCATCACAAACAAGGTGAATCCCTACATGTACCCCTTTTCAAATATTTTCTGGGCAAAATTGTTCAAGGGTCATTTTTTTTGGGGGGGGGGGAATTTTCAACTTTCAAGTTCCACTTCCGCAACAAACTCACCCACCCATTTTCAAAACTACGGCACTGTATCAGTTATGCTTGGCCCAATGGAATGATGGAACGGTTGTCTGTTTTAGTACAGAAATGATAAACACAACAAAAACTGCCCCAATAACAAGCAAGTACTACGCAAACTCGGGGCATAATTTTGACAAGAAAATTTGCGTAGCAGTTATTGCTACGCAATATTAATATTGCATAGCAGTTTGCTATACATGCGTAGCAGTTTTGTCCGGAGTTGCACCTGTGCTTAAATAAAGAAACAGAATTTTGTCTCACAGCCGTTTACTGGTATTAAGCTTTCAAGAGAGGGCGCTGTCCACCGTATGACTAGCCTTTAGTCAAGGCGCTCGGCAATTCTTGACTTTTTTTTAAGCGTAAATAAGTTTGAATTATGACTAATTCACAGCACCCTCTGTTGGTAAGGTCCATTTTGCAGTACCCGGTTGAAGCATGCTCATGCTCGCTCTCGCTCAAACGTACAACACAGCGATGCAATCCAGGAAAATGGGGCCGAGGTTGCTGCTTGTAGCAGGCATCTTTCATTAAGAGGTTTGGATTCTCGTTGTTGGCTGTGTACGTAACTTTAAACCCTCAACGTAGCCTTTCAAACACGCAGCATCGGACTACTGCTAATATCGTACCGGTAATTGCAGGCATCAGTTTCCCACTTCAGGGCAGAAGTTGCGAGCCGAAACTGCACATTTTTTAACAAAACATTCTTCTTGTTTTGGGCTACATTTTAAGATCCAACTACTTCATTAATTAACCCTAACCCTCCAGGGTATTTTGGCTAGAAACCCTGCCAGACGCATCAGATTGCATACTTTGTCACATTGACTTGTGTGCAGAGTGCAGCAAGGTCAAGCTGTCACCACAGATGCACTGTGCTGCGTCTGGCAGGGTTAGGGTTAAAGCAAGTTTGATGTATTGCAGTTTAATGCGATGCATTTTCCAAAACGGTGCGATAATGCGTCGCAAACTGCGATGCGATACCAGGAAAACGATGCCCTTAAACGACATGTAAAGTGAAAACCTGTTGCAACCATGCGTATCCAATTTCAGGGTATCAATTTTAATGAGGGGCAGAATTATTTCATGCATGGTTGGATTTCAACAGGAAACTGGTAGCAAGTTTTACTGGTAGGTAATATTTCAAACTCTCACACTAGCTAACAAATTTACATGTATCAATGTGAAAGTTGATGACATGAGATTGGGGTTTATAGACCTTGACATGTCAGGTAAAATATATTTTGGTCCTTTTTCAGTCTTTGCCCAGGCGGCAGGTGCTGGTAGACCGGAAATTCAACGAGGATGAGTCCAACTCAATACTCGACTAGTAATTAGTTGTCAATTTGTAACGAATGATACATTTTTTAATTGAAATTTTGAGCTGGACTAGGATTATAAATATACTTTGACCCCTTAAATAGGCAGATTCGCGCGAACCGGCGCTATTTGCGATGCCCAATTTTCTGTCAGTGCTGTGACCGGCTTATAATTTGTTTGGATTTAGTTTTTGATCATTTATTGGCAAATAATTGGTGTTTTTTAATTGTTACTATATTAAATGACTCATACGATTATTGTTTATATTTATAACAAATTGATAAATAAATCAGGCTCAAATTAGCAATTTACATGTACCAATATGGTCAAAACTTTTAAACTGAAATTGTCCGCATGACCAATAACTTTAAATAGGGTTAACCTATCTTGACCACTGACCCCTCATTTTATTTCTAATATTTTACTCTTTCCAGTGATATATTTAAAAGAATTGAAGCAACTTAAAATTGTCATGAATCTTCCTACATTAAATGCCGTTATTACAGCGCCCTCAGTAGGTCAGACTTTGGCCTAGTGCTTAATTAATCATGGTAAGTTGGTGGATTTCTTGAAAGACAGTTTTCAACAACTGTCTGCACAGTACAGGTGGAAACATTTTGACACCCATTTCTGGGGCAGAGCAGATGTTTGGGGCTAGAAACGCCACCCCCGCCACCCCCGCCCCCCCCCCCCCCCCCAAACATCCCCCCCCTTAGACATGTGCCATTTTTTTCTTTTTGGTTTTACTTTTACACTAACAGTCTCACATCAGGACATTTCACCACCTTTTTTTCACATTTTACATATTTCTGGATCTACTCCTGCAAGTGCAGGCACAGAGTTGCCGAATTAAAAATTATGAAAACAAGGTGATCCGCTGGTCACATTGTGTCGCCTGTTTTTTTTGTCACTGCACATAAGCTTCAACTTTTCAAATGAGAAATGTTACATTTGCAGCCTATTTTACTACTTGACCTGAAATGACCTTTGATCTTTGTGACCTGTAACATTAACATCACATAATTGTTTCCACGTTGCACCTAAGGCTCAAGTTTGATTGCAATTGGACTAACTTTTCAAATGAGACAAATTTTAGTTTCAGCCTATTTTGTAACTTGACCTTTGACCTCAAATGACCTTTGACCTCAGTGAGTGACCTTTCACATCATGTACCTATGACCCAAGTTCGATTGCAAATTGGACTTAAACTTTTCCTATGAGACCCAATTTTTTCCCAAAACTAACCAAAATGCCACATTTACATACCGACATACTGATGACCCCTAATGACCCCTACATGACCTTTGATCTCAGCATTCCGAAAAAAGAATTGCGTTTTGCCACCCAAGGGTTACTGCATATAAGTTTTATCAAAATCCATGAAAGCATGTAGATGTTATAAACTTTCTCCCAAAAACTAAACCTGAAACTTTAACATACATATGGGGATACGCAGCTACATATACGGTCACACAGATTTTAGGACTAGTAAAGTGTCCCCCAAAACATTCGTTTAGGCGACACAAAAATTAGGATTAAAAATATGAAAAGAGGCAATACGAACAAGTACAACTAGTTTAAAATGTATTATATAAGTTGTTTTTCGATCTCTGTGATTTTTGGCAAGTCACATATCTATGGAAGGACATGTATGAAAGGATAATAACAAATTAGATTACAAAAATACGAACAGTGTGTGGGTGGAACCAAGGCTGGAAATTCTATGATAAAGGACTGCAATATCTCTGGGCATTGTACTAAATACCCATGGGTAAGGTTGTTTTTTAAATCCATTAAAACAAAATCTGACATTTTAATCTTTGGTTTAATGAGTAGCTGACCAAAAGGTTGTTTCATCAACCTTTCACATTTCAGGGTAAACTTTAGCATGATAGTGAACGTGTCAAGGTCACCATTGTTACATTACAACTCACAAAAACAGCTTCTTGACCCCTGAATGACCAAACTTACCCGACTGAATGACCCAAACTAGCTAGTGATATCTATGCTAGCTGGGCTAGTTTAACAATCGGAGAAGAACCAGCCACTGCGATGCATCGTCCCCCATCTGTGCTGTCCAAGGCCTGAACAGATTTGCCGTCAAGATCCACATGGCCGACAAGCTGAGAAAAAAAATTAATAACAATTTCTTGATTTTGCCTTTAATTTTATTCATTTTTAAGTGAACAAAGGAACCCGAGATCATCCAGACTGAACCTGCAACCTCCGGATTACCAAACCGGTGCTCTACCAACTCAACTATCTGACCAGATGACGGCAGTCACCCGAGTTTGAACTTGATTGAGAGTGCTCGTCAGAAGTAATTGAATCGTGGACATACTGTGTGGGACAAAGATTCGATAGGGCAACTCATTTCAAAGCACTTTGGGGATGTGCTTTGTGTCACTCTAACCAGCATAGTTAACTCTTTGCATGTGTCGAGTTGATAAACATACATACATAGGCTCAAACTCATTGGTTAAAATTCTCTGTTTCGTTTTTTTTTTCTTTTCAAAGTGAACAAAGAAAACTGGCAGGAGCGTGATTCGAACCTGTGACCTCCGGAATACCGTACCGGTATTTATCGGTTTTTTATCTGTGAAGTTTATTTACAAAAGTAAAAAGAACTTGCAAGTGGCTTAAAACAAGCATCTGAAAGTGGGGAAAACAGATACGTTTAAAGAACACGGGTCAACTATGTACAAAAATGAATTAAACTTAAAGAGCAACTCCAACGATTCTCCAAAAAAATTTAGGTTTCGATTTAATTAAGAAGAGCTATGTCAAATAAAACAGATACTTGTCAAGATCCCCATCTTTGACGCCGGTTTTTATGTAAAAAAATGCATTTTTGTTGCCTTTCTTTCGCGAGTCTATCCCAGTTTCGTGAAAACGAGCCTGACAGCTAAGCTCATTTACATCTAATGAATATTCATTTCTGACATTACCGGTGAGCATGCGACACGTACACATGCACATAACATCACGTGCGGCTTTCTCCGGTACTACATCATGTTTCTTTCATTTCTCAACAGCGCCACTAGCGGCCAATTTGTGGAAAGTTTTCATAAACTCGAAAGAAAATGGTAATAATTTCTCGCAAAATAACACAACATTGAGACGCAAAACAAACATGATTTTGTAATGAATAAGTAATTTATTATATATTGAACACAATAACATTTAATTCTAACACTTTTCAAAGTGAACAAGCCGTTGGAGTTGCTCTTTAAAGGTAGTATACACAATTTGCTTTTGCTGTAATTTTTTTGAAATAAATGGACTTGGGGGTTAATATTTTATAGCATGCTAGCAAATACTGTATCACTGACCTGTTTAAAGTTTTGTGTGCATAGATGCTGGGAAAACAGACAAAAATATGTTCTAGTAGTCTGGTTGCCTAACCATACCTTAGACAAAATGGGGCAATTTACAGACTTCAGGGAATTATCAAGTCAGGGAACTAGACTATTTCCAATGATTGTCGGCCGACAATCATTGGAAAACGATATAAATTTCCACTTTTCTTGAAAACGACAGCACACTAGGTGCCATGATTTCACAGGATGCTTGAGACTGCTGTTTACTTAGTCTAGTAGGGTATTTCGTAATAATTCAGTAGTTTTGGTTTTTGATGTTTGCAAATGGTGCATACTATTAAAGTAAAAAGAGAAAAAAACTACTACTGATAATTAAGGTCTATTTCAGGCTAGCATTACATGTATCTATGCTCATGTCTGCATCCATGTACATAGACCCTCCTCTGACAGAAACAACAAAATAAATTCAGAAAACTGTAGCAACACCAATGAGATTTAAATTTCAAGACTTTTTTTTTTTAAATGGAAGTTGCTGCAACAAATGTGGTTGGGTTGTTTTCCCTGGGTCCAGATCTAAATAGAGGATAAATCTTTGATAGACACCGAAGAAATTATCCCAGTTTTCAGACCTAATGGAAAAAACGAACTCTTTCCCTTAATTGACCAAAAAGATTTCTCTTGAAAGATAATATTACTTCTGCGGTAGCATAACGAGAAAATGTACCTACTACAATGATTACACATACATGATGTACTTAAAAAAAAAAAAAAAATCAAAGCATTTTTGGTGTATTGGTCATTTACTCTGACTATTAATCTGATTTTTCCTCTTCCACGATTTACCTGAGAGGCTATTTTAGTATTACTGATGGTTCATTACCCTACAGTGGATAATGCCCGAAGCAGAACCTCACAGATCAATTAAATGTGGTCAACAAGTAAATTGTGTGTCTACAAATCAAATTATGTAAATGGACATCAGTGTCAAGTTTAGTTTGCAGAGGCCGAAAAAAATAGAAAGGAAATTGCTAGTGGCTTGAAACAAGCATCTGAACGCGGGGGAAATGCTGTACGTTTTAAAGAACATGGGTCAATTACACATGCACCAATGTACATTGTACTTGACTGCATTGAAAGGGTCAAGGGTTTTTTCCACCCCAACCATGTACCCTCACATATGCACCCCTATTTTGCCTTATTTGACCACTCTCCTAACCCCGAGGCTAAATAAATTTTGGCAGCAAAAAATGATGATTTGACAGTGGAAAACACAATTTAACACTAAACAAAAGTGCCTCTATGAAGAACACGCTTCTATAGACGTGTTTCCATTGCAATCTTACCGCGACATGCCTTCGCGTAATTCTACCGTGCGTTCCCACTTTGACTTTTATAACCGCAACAGAACGTTTATTCGCCTGCGAGGCTGGCAGTGTCACACCTTGTGGGCGCTGTACACAAACACCTTTGACCTGAACGGGATCATAGACGCGGTGACCTTGCGTAATTTTTCGCGCGCTCAAATTGCATTGAATAGTCAGCTACCATACCGGACGTCGATGCAAAGAGATCGGTCTACATGTAGTACATTTATAGAATATGGCGTCGTTGTCAAATGCACCGCCGAGTTCCAAAGCCTCCTAAAAAAAAAGTAGATTGACAAAAACAAGTCCAACGGAAACACGGCTTATCCCAAACGACTCTGTATTTGTATAAAATATTTACTGAAGGAGGACTCGGATGAAATTAATAGGGATTTGGCTCTCGTTGTTTTTAGAAGGAGAATAAACATCCACAATATGAATAATACATGTAAGTACATTCATCAATGCCAGGCTTTGAAATTGCTGTCAGCGAGTTTCTACAGAAGACTAAAAATATGAAAAAGCCTACACAAACAAGTACAACTCATTACAATGTATTATATAAGTTCTAATTTGATATTAGATACATATCTACATGTATGGAAGGACATGAAAGAGCAAGAAGAAAAAAAATTAGATTACAAAAATACGAACAGTGTGTGGGTGGAACTAAGGCTGGAAATTCTATGAAATAAGGACTGCAATATCTCTGGGTATTGTACTACCGGTAAATACCCGCGGGTAATGTCATTTTTCCAATCCAGTTTTGTATTTGTTTTTAATCTGATATTTTAACTCTAACCTTTCCATGGCAAAATCCTCTTTGCCAAAGGGAGGAATTTGGAGGATTGACGGTCTTTGGAAGTTGAAGCGTCGCAAGGATTGAGGGCATAAGAGGGTTTTGCCTCTGGAGGAAAATGGAGGATCCAGGTCATCAGGCCCAATCTGATGCTGGTTGATTTCGGAGGATTGAGGTTACCAGTGTTTAAGAAAAACCCTAGAGGATTTTGGAGGATTTATGCAGTGGTCCCCATTAAGGATGGGACGATTACACGTTCAAACGAAACAAAATTCAAATCCGTTTAGAAATTATCCCCAACGTTTAAACGGAACTCAAATTTTAGAAATGGGACCTTGTATTTATGCAATCTACATTCCAGTTTTATTTACAAAGACATACAAACGCCCTTTAGTACTACCGTGTATACAATTGTTTGTCTTTGATGTTTTCAATACACCGCTGGGACAAGATCAATGCTCGACGACGCGGACGGCCCCTCTAGTCTCCTACGTCCTACACAAATACCGGGACTGGCGGCAGCCTTTTTTGCAATTGTTGACTAAACGTTTAAACGTTACGGGAAATGTTTTGCTAAACGTTTATCAAATTAAACGTAAATTCCCATCCTTAAGCCCCATAAGAGGATTTTGGAGGATTCAGGTTATATGCAGCTTTAACACTTCAAAATCAGAGGATGTTGGAGGATTCAGGTTTCTTGGAGGAAAAATGATGGAGGGAGTTTAGGGTTAATGTTCGTTTTGATGAGTAGCTGGCCCAACAAATAAGAAAGCATCAGTCTTAAAACAGGCTCATTACAGACAAAGTTTTTGCTTTCATTATAATCTCGCCAAGTGTTGTCGCCAGTTTTTAAGTCCACGACAAAATTGCAAAAAAAATATCTTCAAAATGTCAGCAATAGCTCTGCTGAAATCCCACACGACATCATAATAACAAGAATATGAGCTTACTGCACAAGCACAAGTTTGGGCACGGTACACTGGGATGTTGGTCAACTCATTTCAACTATTGAGGTACACGGTTCGAGAGCCTGTAAAATATGTGGGTGTATTTTGTTATTGCGTTAACCTTTCTATCATAATAAACTGTTTATATGAATGAAGTGCTGTACCACTCCTATGAGTCTAGTACTTGTACTGTGCTGTTGACAACTGATATTTCATGATACATGTATTTGCAGACGCTGTACTTACAAGCGCCGGAATGATGCATTATTTGATATTACCTGGCATTAGGACTAGTCCTTGCTAACAAACTCATCACAATGTCGTGCCTTCATCAATTGTGTAATGCGATATCTATCCGTGACACAACAATATGTGGGGACTGGAAATTCAGGGGAGGGAAATCTGAGACGGGAAAATAGACGGCGCGAGAGGTTTTTTTTCAGAATGTTCTGATTAAAAATAGTCTTTTGTACTGCTGACAAAACTGTCTGAAATTTACCGTGTTTTTAAATTTACATTTCAGAGTGTGGGATGTATTTGCATGTGTCTGCTAAGGTCTGTTTTCCTTGCAGATGTACATGAAGTCAGGTCAAGACTATCCAAGCTTAGAATGGTATTCTGATGGAGGGCAATTTGCTGTGTAATAAGAGAAATGAAAAATCTGCTGTGTAAAATCAGTTACAATTCTATTCTGCATAAGTACAATGTGTGCCTGAATTGACATTAAATGTATGATTACATCGAGCTGACAAAATGGTTGCAGGCAGTGTCCATACTTTGTTTGATTCAACATATACTTGAAATAAACCTGTGAATGTTTGAGCTCAATCTTTCATCTGAGTCACAACTTAACCCTAACCCCCACGAGGTATTCTCTGAGCACCCTGCCAAATGCAACAGAATGCGACACAGCTGAAATAAGAACCCTGCCAAATGCAATGTTGCACTGTGCAGTGAACTCATCTGTACCAGCCTTGATATATAATACTAAATACAACAGAAGGCATCAGACCAGGAGACATACCTTGACTGCTAAATGCAACTTTTTACCATTGGTGCATTCTGTTGCATTTAGCAGGGTTAGGGTTAAAATAGTAAAAAAAAAAAAAACATTCCGTTGTAACAGTGGATTTGTGAACATTCATTATGTGCTTATTCCAAATTGATGTCTTACATGTCTTAGGATACTATTTTCTTGGAGACGACAGTATTCAAGACAGAAATATTTGTCGGGAGAATTGGTTTTGGTGTCATCTTCATTAACAGTGTTTAGATTAGAACTAATTCAAAGCTATATCATACATTTAGGGCCATTATTCCTTCATAATTTAATTTAAATTCAAACAACCCTTGCTATTTACAATTCAATGGAATTGTATCTGCCATTCACCGCTCAAGGCAAATAGTAAGTTCTATGGTAAAAGGTCAACTTCTTTTGAGTATGAAACTGAATTAATAAATATATCAAGTAAAAAATAAATGAAATCATACAATATTTAAAGAAATCTATAAAAATGTATATAAGGCAAAGTGTAAAAAATAAAAAATAAATTGACATCCCCTGCCAGCAGGCGCATCCTTTTTCCCCAAAAAATTAGGGCTATCCCGAATATACCGAATATTCGAATACCTTTTTGCCGGTTGGGATATTTAAAAAAAAATATGTATGCAGATGATATTTTAATAGTAAAGTTATGGCAATTAGCAGTGTCAAATGCCCCATATTTGCCGACGCAACTTTTGTGGAAAGAGGTTTATTGTTCCCGTCCGTAAAACCC
Source organism: Hippasteria phrygiana (assembly GCA_037893225.1). Classification (NCBI taxonomy): domain Eukaryota; kingdom Metazoa; phylum Echinodermata; class Asteroidea; order Valvatida; family Goniasteridae; genus Hippasteria; species Hippasteria phrygiana. Next base: position 304,333 of record JAZGUH010000547.1, read on the forward strand.
TTCACACTTATAAAATAATTACTAAAAAAAATGTAGGCTTGAGTTTGGTTTCTTGTTATCAGAATGTTATATGTACCCATAATGATCTTGATACAACAGGCACATGCAAAAAAAAATGTCTATTGGGCGGTTCATATAGAGAGACGATTACGTTTAGTTCCTACAACGTCATCAGTTTTTACGCTTGTTTGACGTTTTCCTCACTCATTCTAAACGTAATCAGCTTGTTTACACGGATAGTGGTCGCACTACACGCAAATAAGAAACGGTCAAACCCAACAACATTTTTTACCATTTTTCGTCACATACCATTGACAGCTAATCGTACGCATTAACTGTTCGCTAACGAAACCTCTCTAATATCGATCGCCGCACATAAAACACCGGCATGCTTTGCGAGCGACCTTTCTTAATTGGTGCGACCTTTTTAACCAACGCGGCAAGCAGTTGCAGCTGACGCGTGAAAAACTTGATCGGCGAGTATCAAATATTTGGTCAAACCCAGTTTCGAATAATCGAATACTAAATTAATCGAATACTAAATTATTCGAAAATGAACAGCCCTACCAAAAATCTGTTAAAATGGGAAAGGGAACAGAGGAGATGCCCCGAAAAAGTTTCGTTTTAGTTTGCCAGATTAGCATCCTGCTGGTTTTGGTTCCAACCATACGGTGGATTGGTACAGAGAATGTGTTTAAATTGATACACGGCCCTCAAATGTTGACATTATGCATAGATGAATGTCAACCCTATACATTCTAAGTACTACTTAGGGCCCAATTTCATGGCTCTGCTAACCACAGCTTTCCGCGCTTACGATCACCATTTTGCGCTAACCCTGTAGGCACAGAATCCTTAGTTACGGGATGTACGCATGCTCAGGAGCCAAAATTTCCCGCTAACGCATGAAATACGCTTGCCGTAACCACAGAATTTTCTGCTACAGTAAGCGGAGCCCATGAAATTGGGCCCTACACACTTCAATGTTAAAATAAAACAAGCTTGGAATTGTTTTAACAAATATGGCAATACAATTTTTATTCCCCTACTTCAACCTTATTATCATTTGCTGATGATAAAAGGTTTAAAAAAACAAACAAACAAAAAAAGCACTCAAAACGTTTAGCCATGCCATTAGCGTGATTAATTGTAGAAAATATAGAAAATGTAAATGCACGTCCAGCTGTTTGACGAAGCAGAATATGCGAAACAGCCGCCGCTCGTATTTACTAGCTGACAGGGCTCTTTCTTTTTGTATTGCATATTGTTGTTTCCGGCCACAACATTTACTGGCAAGCTAAACATACGAACAGATGGGGGGGGGGGGGGGGGGGGGGGTACCGTGCATAATAGACACTGCACTTTCCTGATGCCATTGGCCTGTCACGTATGTTTCCTCCGCCAACTTAGTTTTGCTCATTGTGCAGATATACAGTTTACCCTTTGTGCTGTACAAGTGACGTCAGATCAGTTTCTTTTTTAAGCAATGAGGTGCTTATTTCCGTTTAAATATAGGCATAATGGTGTTGCATAATTTAATTGCATAGTAGCCTCAATACAAGCAGTGATATTCGTTGAAACCGGGGTTTTTACAAGAATGCGAATCCCATGGAAGTGAAGCTAACGACCAACTTGAAACCTTTCTGGTGATTATTAGAGATTATTTGAATGGTTCGTGTTGTCATAGCGTTTGTGCAGTATTTTGGCAACACGCCTAGTAGCATCCCGATGTAAGACATCTCACAGATATTATTATCAATGGCTACGGCTCTTTACCGTAGCCTGTCAATGGCCAAATTCGAAGCCATAGCCACAAAAGACACCGATTCGGGCAACGGCTTATACTGTGCGAGTGCAGCATACCAGCCTGTGAATAAACTAGACTGATACACCCGCAATATATGTCAACATACGTGCTGTGCTTGTCTCATCAGCAGAGGGCGCTGTTTAAATTTAGTGGTCACCAAGAGGCAGGGAAGATTTGTAAATGAGGGCGCTATAACACTTGTCTATTGAAAGACATGATGGCTCTTCTGCTGTGAAATACTGCGCCTATAAGTGATACTAAAGTTACATTCGCACTCAATTTAACGTTTGTAAAAGTTCACTGGGTCAGAGGGTAAATTCCCAATGGGTAATTATTGCTGTTGTTCACACTGGTATTTATTGACCAGGGAGGATTTACAAGGCCTTGGTCATGTGAAATAAACACTATAATCTGCAATATGTATGTAAGCCAATGAGAGATGCTACACATTGATAATCCAGAGTACTTTTGTTCTACCACAAGTCTACCATGTGAAAAAAAACCCTGAAGCATCGACATCGAGACATTCAGACTGGTGCCACACACACAGTGCAAACTATGCAGTCAAAGTGCTACAGACAAAGGGCACCAGTTTGATTTTTCCAACAGTCTGAAATTTCTGAACCGGACTGGGGTCCCCAAAATGAGTTTCATCAATGATTTTCAAGGGATGGTCATGTGCATTATTACTTTTTAATCCTTTGAAGCTGGATGACGCCAATAGTTGTTGGATTGTCGTGTATGTTACGCTTGGCTGCACAAACCTTGTGTCCGTTTCGCTTGGCTGCACAGACCACCCCAGCGCCTCACTATAAATAACCGTTTTCCACCATAGCAATTTTAGTACGAATACTTTTTATGGCCCAATTGGGCTTCCTCCAAGGCAACATGTCCTGTTAATTTCATTCCGACACACAGTTTGCAAACTTGTAGGGGACTTTCTTTTATTAAAACTAACCCTACAAGTACTGAAATCAAACCTACAAAAAATATAAAATTATCGCACATGTCTTACTCTGCAAGATGACAAACAATCACTGCTCAAACTGCTTTTACCTGATTGGTTGTTCTGTCGATAGCTTGCACGTTACACGTTCCACTCCCCCCAGCCACAACGACGTTATTATCGCAGAACTGCGCACAGTAGAGAAACTCTCCTCTCTTGTCTGTTCCTGAGAGGGGGAGGGACTGCTCAAGTCTACCCGTTGCAATGTCCCATACTTGAAGGGCACCGTTGGCTACCCAGGATGCAGTCAGAATCTTACCAGACTGGAAAGAGAACAGCCAGTACAAAATGTCAATATGCATGAATCCTATAAATATTTAAAAATAATTATGACAATTCAGTTATTTTTTGGATAAAAGCAAAGAGCTAGATTCAATTACACTGCTGACTTTTACTCCATTTCTACAGCTATGTTCTATCACCAGACTGGAATTGACATTTGGAAGAAATCGTGTTGAACAAATATTAGCCCGGCCGTTACCTCATAGAGGTGCACTGGGGAAATTTTTAGCGAGAGCTGAACATGCCACGTACATGGGAACATAGACAAATAAAAACAAGGTCAAACTCGATATTATGTTCTCAAAATATATTCAACCGGATTGCCTCTTATTTACAACCAAATTCTACAGATCTAGGTTGTAAAATGACACTCAAATGACCAGATGCAATTTTACATGACAAATTATGAGAAACCGAATTAAAACAATTACCACAATATACCCACAACCACTCAAAATGAATTCACAATAAAGAAATAAGGGAAATAAATAGTCACTTGTAACAGCCGTATCCAATGAATTAATTGGACGACACCTATTTTTCAAAGTGAAAAAAAAAAAAAAAAAAATAAAAAACACAACATACCTTGATGTCGATACCATTTCCACACACATGGGGGCCACTGATGGTTCGTTGAACGCCATGATTCGTTCGCTTGTCCCAAATCTGTTGAGGAGAGATGACCCCGAGATTTAAAGCTGGAATGTCAGTGCTCCGACTGAACATTTTAATTCAATGGATTTCTTCCTACACACGAATAATGGGAGGGAAATTATTTATGAACGAAAAAATAATTATATTCTGCATTCTATTCAGTCTTACTTTACGTGTGATGATTGCCCTATACATTAACACTGTATGAAATATGAGTATTCCGCTAATATGACAAAATCAAAATCATATGATAAGCTCATAACATATTTAATGCTAACAAATTATCAATTCAATTTGAAAAAAAAAATTTCAGGGTGCCACGCTCAAAATGCACGGACACAACATCTTTATTTTATCCTTGAAAGTTTGCTTCTTTCGTGACTGATTTTTTACAACTAACTTTTTTACAGCAACCACAATGTGCGAGAGCAGATTTTGTCATAATTCCAGTGGCAACCTTGCTTTCAAACTTTAGCAAGATGCAGGCCAAGGAACAGAACAAATGTTCCAATGTTGTCATTCAATCAGGCAAGGGTTCATCTATGGACTCCAAGAACTCGCTTTCATAGTTGCCGTGAATAAGATGAATTATAGCCAAGCATCACTTCAAACCTTACCACACCTTACATATTATTTTTAATAAGAGGGAAAGCAAACAGACAAACAAACAGCTGAAGACAAACACAGTAGGACACCTACATGACTATAAAAATAACACCCACCTTGAGACAGTTATCCCAACCTCCAGTGACAAAGATATTGTTATCGTTTGGGTGGAATTTGAGGGCAAAGACGCGACGTCCGTGTCCAATGTCACTCTCATCCTCGTTCTCTGGAAGAAGCTGGTTGGATCCTTCGTACATTTGGAGAAGCTATTATGACAAACAACACAATGGCGTCACCCTTACATTCAGAAAAATGGGAAATAGGTCATTGTCATGTTTGCAACTAGTCACATGACCATAATAAAATTGCAGGTTTCACACTTGGGCAATTCTACCGACACTAACGTTACATTTTTAGACTGTCATGTCACTTTCATCCCTCACAGCTTCAAAGCCTATTGACCAATCTAAGGCTAAACTGCCACGACACAAAATGGTGGTGAGGCCTACCAAGATACACAACAACTACTCAGAACTTCGGTTTCTGTTTTCTGAACATTCAGTTTATTGGTCGTCACTAACGTTACCAAAAAAAGACATGGTGTATTCAAGGGTACTGTGAACTCACTTCAAAAGTACCTAAAAAACAAATAGGGGTCAGAGCTGAACATTCAACATCACCCATTTCTCTGCGATTAAGTTGCTTCGTTTTTACCTCGTTTGTTTCCGCGTCGTACAGTCTGACACACAGATCCTTCCCTGCTGTAGCGTACACGTCTCCATCCAGACTAAAGTCTATCGCATTGATTTCATTGTTCTTCTCTAGAAAGAGACACCATTCAAAATAAATAACATTAAACAGACAAATTCACACCCTCATTAACCCTAACCTTCCCAAATCCTCAAAAATCTTTATTGCCAAATAGAGGAATTTGGAGGATTGAGGGTCTGTGGAAGTTGAAGCAGCGGAGGATTTTGCAGGATTGAGGGCATTAGAGGATTTTGACTCTGGAGGGAAAATGGAGAATCCAGGTCATCAGGCCCAATCTGATGCTGGATGATTTTCGAGGATTGAGGTTACTGGGCTGTTTATCCGAAACCCACTGCAGGAATTTGGAATTGGGAGGATATTGGAGTATTCAGGTTACATGTAGAAAAAAGGGTTAAAATACCCACAAACTTTAAAATTAGAGCAATGTGGGAATGGATACGATTTGGTGAGAAATTGGATGTGATAATGAATGTCCATTGTGAAACATGAATGGATTGAGTACATGTAGGAATGCGGCAGTAGATGTCAACTGGCCAGGTGATCTTTTCTAAACCACAACTCATTGTGTGCCCGGAAAAAGGAAGAAAAATGGGTCAAAAGGTCAAATTCGTGTTTTTCGGGTAATCTATAGGGTACTGAAATATCTTTTTTATTTGATATACATTTCGCCTCAAGGGGAGACGTCGTTCTGATGTAATTAACAGAATGAAAAGGACATAAGGGGGTTTTGCATTTCTTTTACCCGGTAAAAGTTAGCGTTCACCTCTCCACTTCAGCGGGACGTAAACGCGCTTGGGACAAAGTTTGTTCCCGGAAAAAGGTCGTTAGCATTTCACATACCGCTTATGCGCATGTTTAAGGTAGGAGTTCACGGCAAAAGGTCATTAGCATAAATATGTAAATAACTTAAAGTAACATTTTTTATTTAAGAATGCACAACATTATTGGAAATATTAAGAAATTTCATCTCACAAAAATTCAGCCCTTTGCGATTCCTAATTTAGAAATGGGAACACAAAAACTTTAAAGTCGATTTTCTCAAAATGTGATTTTTGCGCGACTGGGCTCCTAACATCCCTTTACCGGGCACATGAACTATGGCCACCATCCGTATTCAAGATGTTATGTATTTGTGACCCACTCTGCAAAAAGGGGCACATAAGTCGCTGTATGCTTTTACGCATAATGGGCCGTTCTATGTGAAGAGGGGGACAAATTCTTCAAACAAGAGATTTTGAAGGGAGGGAATTTTTTTGCATCTTTGATACCTATATTATTCTATTTCATAACCAAAATCTTTGACTTCAGTGAATAAAGTTGGGAAAAAGAATGTGTTTGTGTCAAGTGCTTCCATCTATTGCTTTGCTTTTTGTTCTTTTAAATGGCTTGTTTCTCCTCAAGTCATTTCAAGAAATTCCTGAAAACAAACATGCAAATTTCCAAAAATCTCGTGAATGCAAAATGCTACAGGCCTCATACATATACCATATGAAAGCTTATAAAATGGCTTTTCCAGCTATATATAATTGCCCTTTTTGCAGAGTGGGTCACATTTGTTTCAGAACTATTTATAGCATTTTTCCCATGTTGATTTTTGCAAACTTAACTAAAAGACCATGTGTTTTTTCTTTTTAAGTAACAAGTTCCAGGGGCCTAATGGTTTAGCATGTAACACCAGTTACCATGGATCTAACCCACAAAATACACGTTTACCTTCTGCTTACCTCTGTTTGACATCTTCTTCTTCGCGTTCTCCGTGTCCCATACATTGATGTTACCATCCGCACCGATGGACACCAGCTCATTCTTATGCCCTGGATGGAAACTTAGCCCCATCACTGGTAACTCCATCTGTCCTCCTTTGTGTAGAGTTTTCACCACCTCACCCGTCAGAGTGCTGTACAACTACAACGGGAATCAAATCAACGTCCAGGTACAGTCGGACTGTAATTCTAATAAGAGCCGTTTCACACTATACTCTCACCCGGGTAATTGCGGGGTTAACGAAAAATTTAACCCCCGAGATTACCCGGGGTAAATATGGAGTGTTCCCACTACACTCCTTGGGGTTAGAAATTCTCCGGGTTAACTGCCTCAAAACCCCACTTAACCCGGGTAATTTCTAACCCTGCTCGCGAGCTGGGATAACCCTAACTCCCTATTGTATGTGAAAAATCATATTAAAATTGGAGGATTCAGGACTGTTAGGGTTAACCCACCAATCTTTTGGTTAACGACGACCATGAGATGATTCTTCGGGTTACCATCAGTAGTGTGAATGCTCGCCGGGTTTTCTTCAACCCGGGTAGGTGGGTGCGCTTTGTCTTGTAATTAATTCTGGCCAAAGCACATCCCTTTTCATATAGATTTGAAAACATCCACCACACCACAGCCAAACTTTCATGATCATACTCATATATGTCAATACTCTGCAGGAGAAAACTTTTCAGGCGGATATCATTTCATTCTATTTTGGGAAGGGGGGGGGGGGTGGTTGTCTTTTTCGAGGGCTATTTCTTACGACAAACTAATGCCATCAGAATAGCCACTGCCAAAAGCATTACAGTAACCAATGGCCACCGCTATAAAAATAAGACTTACCAGGACTCCTCCGTTACCACAGCCCACTGCAAGCATCTCACCATCATGAGAGAACTGTAAACTGTACACTCCAGAAAAGTATTCTGTGATGTCAATATCTGTCAATGACACCAGCTTAGTGAAGGTCCCTTGTGGTTTGGACTGCTCGCTGTCAATTGCACGACCAGCTCGGATTGCTGCTTCAAGACGTCGACGAGCCATGGCTGGTAGGGGCTGTGCTGAATATTTGAAGGTGAAATGCAAAGGAATATAAGAAGGGAAAATTGTTCAAATTGTTATAACAAAATTGCATCCATGACTTCGTGACTGGTTCCTGTCCAAATAATTGTATGACAGCAGGCTATCTATCTGTGTTATAAACATGTAATGATGGACGTACATAGGGGTGGTTGTGGGGTAGGCATAAGAAAAGGCAACAATGGGGACAATGGTACCCCACAAGGGTGTGTGAGTGTACCTGTTCCTACTTTTTGTCAGGAAAATGGAATTTTCTCCCCAGGGCAAAAAAGTATTTCTGCATTTTTGCATGTGCCCTAAACTTTACTAAATCATTGCTTGGTGCTGGCGATAGTTATAAAAATGAGAATTTGTTATAATGAGGAGTTTTGTGCATTGATTAGACTACCTCTATACATACTTTGTTTACCCAACAATTGTACGAGTGGACAACTGAATATTCGAATACATGTATGCCATCAAATGGAAGATCAAATATTTAAATATTCAATTATTCGATTTGACTCCGCCCTAATGGCTGGATATTATTGGAGCAATGGGATAAAAGGAGGTACATTCAAATTAGTTACAATACAAGATGTAGGAATGGTCAGAGCTTTTCCAGTACTTTTTAAGTTTTCTTGATGTAATAATGTCAAGCAAAAGCAGAATTTCTTAATAAAAGCCAAGAATGTGATCAGATACCTTTTCAATCCAATATCTGGCCATGTTGGGCTGACTGGGAAAGATTTTACTTTATTATAACCTAACCAAAATCGGTCAGGAATAGCAAAGTCTTGGAAAATAGGCAACTCTCCTTGATAACAACTGCCTAAACACGTGGCACAACCTGTTATTTCAAAATGTATGTCAGCAAAACAAATGAGGCAGAAATGAATATATGTATGTGAAAACTGAGTGACCACACACTGTCCCAACATCAAATACAGAAGACACAAACTTCCTTCCCCTAGTCCCTACATTGCACAACAATTTCCTGACTTAAGTCTCAAAATTAAAGGTCCCTGTCATGAAGGTTTAATATGGATTTCATTCAAAGGGAAATTAGCTCAGGAGGGAGTACAATAAACTTGTGCAAAACTCCAGATTGCGCTCGACACATGTATGCCACCAAGTGTTTATACAATTCTGAAGACAAATGGATGGGTATTTTTAAGGATGTTGCTGTTACAGACCAATTTTGATGGGGTATTTAACCAGTTCGCATCGGAGGACGTGTTAACACGCTTTGGCTGATTTAAAAACAGGCACGGCTAATGGGTTAAAACGTCAAGCATGCCTCGACTCACCTCCGGGTGACGTCTCAACACGCTAATCCCTCATTTGTTTTGTACACACACACAAAGTCTGAGAAGTCTGTGGAGGCGGACCGTGTGTTGAACTTGGCCGCTGTGCACGGCCTGTTGTTCTACAATTTACGCTCCGGTGGGCGCACCCGGAGTATTGAAATATATGAGGTTTCGGCAAGAAATATTGTACAAATACTGTTGAAATGACTTTTGCAAATCAGTATTTGTGGCGTTTGGCTGTATATCAGAAGTTGGCTGCTATATTTTGCCGTTTTTGAAAATAGAAATTTTCGGAAAAAATAAACCTGGCGCGAACTGGTTAAAGTATTCTTGGATTTTTATCAATGTTCCCTTTGACAAAATTGATAAATATTGTAGGAACCATTTATAGCCCTACATTCAGGTCCACATTTTCAGTGTTTTTTGGGGGGATTGAAACCAGGTCAAATATAAACAAAATTAATCAGACAGTGGCGATTGGGAGATTGTGTAGTATTGGGCCCTGTTCCCTAACGTTACATGTATAACCTAACTGGGTAATCGTTAGCTTGAGGACACCTCGGGAACAAAAAAGTTCTAGGTTATTGGAATTGCCAAACTACTTAACTAGTTAGCGACATTACAAACCAACAGGTGTAAAGGGCATGGATTTAGTTTTTGAGGGAAATTTTGTGGTAAAGCGACGACGAAGACAACAAAACGTAATGCGAAAATAAAGATGGCGTTCACCGCGATGCACAGTAAACACGCAAAACCACGTTGAATCGCTTGGCAACTGCTGTATAGTAGGGAGTCCGGCATTTTGGGGTCTTTGGAGCTATTTGTCACAAAGTTGATATCACAATGAAAAGGAAATTGCAAGACAAATTGAATGGTATACAAATTAGTTTGATAGGTAGGGGCCTACTTGCATTTCAGAGTTATGGCACTTTATAAAGGTCTAATTTCTGGGTGCCGGTATCTGTAAGAACAATGGCAACTTATGAAGTAATTTTCTTACCTCCTAGTTTTTGTGAATTAAAGTAGATAGGCTAAATACAAGGCTTTACAGTCACTTCGCCCAAAAACCACATCGCCCTCAACCACTTCGCCCTCAACCACTTCGCCCAAACGCCACTTCGCCCAAACGCCACTTCGCCCAATTGCCCCTTCGCCCAAATGCCACTTCGCCCAAAAACCACTTCGCCCAAAAACCACTTCGCCCATGCCCGATCCGTATGCCCTTTTTTCATTTCATTAGTTTGTTACATAAATTGTACATCATCCCTCATATCAGTTAAGATGTTAGAATATAAATGTTTGTAAAAAATTACGATATAAATTTTACGAATTTTTTATAAAAACCTCCGGAATACCGTACCAGCGCTCTACTACCATGGAGGAAGGTTCCTTCCTCCATGATACTACCCTATGTTGGCGGTCTCCCAAATTGTCAGTATCTTTGTTTGGGTTTGGGTGGGCGCTTGTCAGAAGTCATAAAATCGTAATAATTTGAATGACCACTTGATAAAAATAATTGACCTATCGCGGTGGAATCGCGTCAACGCAGCTTATAAATTATTATCCAATCACATCAATTAAAATTCCACGTGGAATGCGCAAAATCTGAGACAAACAAAAATTACCACACAAAAATCCCATAGGGTTGTCTAAGGGGCGTGGTTAACTCGTAAACGGCGACAGGTCAATTGCCTATAAAACTAATAAGAAAAGAAAAGCATGGTCACAAAAAGGATGTCACAACGCAAATAAAGTTTTGAATGCACCATCAAAACGAAATAGAAAACAAAAACAAACACATTGGGAACAAAATCTTGGGTGCTTAAAAATTGGGCGAAGTGGTTTTTGGGCGAAGTGGTTTTGGGGCGAAGTGGTTTTTGGGCGAAGTGGTTTTTGGGCGAAGTGGCGTTTGGGCGAAGGGGTGATTGGGCGAAGTGGGAATTGGGCGAAGTGGGAATTGGGCGAAGTGGCGTTTGGGCGAAGTGGTTGAGGGCGAAGTGGTTGAGGGCGATGTGGTTTTTGGGCGAAGTGACCGACAACCAATACAAGAGTTCTACTTTGAATTGAGGGCGATTGTGTAGTGTAGGGCCCTGTTCCCTATACTAGTATAAGGGAACAAAAATCAACTTTTAGGTTATTGGAATTGCCAAACTAGTTAGCGACATTACAAACCAATAGGTATGCCATAGAATAGATAAAGAGAGCAGGGTTTTAGTTTTTGATGAAAATTTTGAGGTAAATTTTGGGGCGATGAGGACGACAAAACGCAATGCGAAAATACAGATCGTGATCACCGCGACGCACAGTAAACACGCAAAACCGCGTTCATTTGCATAGCCATAGCAACTGCCGTAAAGCGCGTAAGAAAATTGCATTTTCTACTGAAATAAACTGTTCAAAATTACAAAAAACGATGTCAATAGAATTAAGAGAAGTCTGCTTCAGGTTGAATATGTCATTTTGGAATGAGAAAAAATACCCTTGAATCCAATTTCATCAAAAAAAGAGAGGCCCTTACACCGTATACGTACACAATCGCAGAATTGAGTACAAATTGCCTTGACTCTAGTCTAACAATTTGATCAAAACTAAAGAGGGGCCCTATACTACACAATCGCCCAGACAGTGATCAAACATCTTCTGATATGTAATATCATGGAGGTTAATATTTCCTTTGCACAGTTTAGCTTCTTTGGATAATCCATAATCTAAATACTACTTTTGCAACCTTCGCACTTACCGCGAGCGTACCGTCGTTTGTAAACAGACAATTCAACGACACTAAATCGTACTTTCTCAAATGAGTTACCGCGAATCCACCGCAGAGGGCGCTCTTTAAATTTTGGGGTCTGCAAAATATTGGCCAAAAGGCGCCTGCACATGAAGATTACAAGAAAAATGTTTTAGCAAGAAAAACAATTTGCCGATGATTGAACACAAAAGTTCGAAGGGGCCATTCAAAATGTTCGATGTTTTAAAATGTATTTATTTTCTTGAAAATGTGGGTGGGTGGGTCAAGGAAAATTATTGAAAATCGAAATTCACTTTGCATTAAAAAAATTAAGGAAAATTGAAAAGAAAATCTCTTTCGAACTTGCCGGTTCCACTCTTGCATTCAGATCACTGATCTCTATGTAAACTGGATAATGCATCGGCTGTACAAGTTGAAGCCGCCATCCACCATATTACCACTCCCAAAACAACAGGATGGACAACCTTGTCCCCCAACCTCGTTCCCATGGTGTCGAGCAGCGCCCTCACCGACACCACAAACGAGGTTGAAAATAAAGTAAGCCATGGGAACGAGGTTGCCTTGTCCCCATGGTCTACTTTCAATCTCGTTCTCCTTACACAGATAATTATTAGTGGTAAAATGGGAGTGGTAATATGGCGGCTACTGGCTTCAGCTGCTTGAACAGCACACAATGGCCAATGAGCTATCCAGTTTATATATATTTTTTAATATTTTTTTTTTGCTTTTGCTTGTAGACGTTTGAATCATCCGTTGTTCAGCAGAGTGGTTCTTCTATACTCTATAGCGTACTGAAGTCTGACGTCAGTTGGCGTGACAACTGGTTCCAAACAAATGTAAATTTCGACTGTTCCTTTGTTAACAGCCAGTCATGCAAACACATAACAATTCTGGTTCGAAACAAATTGACGTCATCACTTCGGTGCTACTGGTTTTATGACTGTTTGGACAATACTGCCATGCCATACCGGACTGCACATGATTGATCAGATATAAAAGCATGAAGGAAGAAACATCATCTTTAAACTGCTGAACGACGACTACCATCAATATTTTAAGATCGAAAATTGGGGTGGGCCAGTGGGTAAAAAAAAAATTCGAAATTATAAACATGGAAAATGTTGAATGGTCCCCAATCATTGTTTCCAATGAGTCTTCAGTATGTTCAGTACAATAAACTGAGTGTCTTGTGCTGTGTGTACTACGGTTATCCTTCAGTATGAAAACTCAGTATCTCACGAACATTGGAAAAAGAAAGCTTTCACATTTTCTCTCCTGCGTCGTGTTTTATACAATGGGCGTTCGTACTGTACTCATGGTTTTATTTGAGAGAGTTACGAACTGAATTTCCTTTCACATTAGTGCCATAGCCATACAGTAGGGAAACTGATTGACTGAGAGGAAGACGGGAAATTACTTTCGATTTAAAGGTACCGATCCTAAATCTTAAACCAATAAAAACACCGGCGGCTGATGCTCATATAATAAGCGCCGTTTTTCTCTCCTTTTATCGCCATCCAACAACGCAAAACTTTGAACCGGTCAGTGGAACGATATTTCCTATAAAATACTAACCCCCAAATCCGCCCATTTCTAAAAAATTGCAACAATGACCAATCTAGACACTATCTTTAAGTGCATGGGCGGGCCGGGAAATTTTCCGGAATTAGGGGCGGAAAATATATGCCTCCCCCACCCCCCGGCCCCCCGCGTGCCATGCCCTCCCCTTATGATAAATTTACGGCTGAAGTGACGACCAAACTGGCCCTTTTACGTTTTACAAGTAGGTCTATGCATAGGCGTAGCAAGGTCATTTTATTGGGGGGGGGGGGGGGGGGGGGGGTAAACGTGAAAAAGGGCACCTGATATATCCATGCTGAGAGGTAGACAGGGATTTTTTACAGATCAAAAAGGGAGCGGGGACATAATTTTCCTGCTGTTTAAAGTGGAAATTTTACGGAAAATAGTACAAATAAATATGTTTCACAATTATTTAACAAAAGTAGAAATAACATTTCATTTTTTCGAATTATGCTGCAACCCTGGGAGGGGCATTTTTTTTAGACACCCTGTATAAGATCTGAATGGCCCATTGGCTGTGAGAAGTGAAAAAACATTCGCTATATAACCATTTCTACGCCTATGCTATGCCACTCACTGTACAGTCACGATTTTGCTCCCGACTAGCCGCGATCTGAAAATTCGGCACCAGTCATAGTACCATCGTAGTGGTGTCGCCAGTATTCTTGAGTGTTCGTGGGTCATCGGGATAGGCTCCCGACTTTTTTGAACAAGTTCAAAACTGTCGGGAGTGATTGGCTGGTTTATCAAGTCGTACGGCATTCGTACGGCATTCTTGAGGCCGTCGTAGAGGCATTCGTGATAGTCGTGGCTTTTCACTTCCCAAGTACGACTGCGCAAGATCCAGCAAGAACAAGTACGAGGGTCCTACGACTATGCCACGATTGAACTACGAATGAACTACGAATGAACTACGATCTACCACGATCTACGACGATTTATGCCGGTTACACTTCGAACGTACTTCGAACTTGTCCCGAATTATCAATAACTAACACGACAACACTACGAATTATCACGAATTATGTAAGACCGCAGTAAGAACTACTACTACGACTTCTCACGATGCCACTATGGTTACACTACGATTCGGGACCAAACAGTTTAAATACATGCCGTCGGCATCACAGAAATCATTCGTAGCTCATCGGGATCAGTTTTTATACGATTCGTAGGACGTCGGAGTAGACCGTGAGTAGTCGTAGTACAGTCGTAGTACAGTCATGACAGTCGTGGTGATTCGTGGCGCACGTCGGGGCAGATCGTGGTGATTCGTGATAGGTCGTACTGCATTCGTACTGGCAACGTAGTGGAGTCGTGGTAGGTCGTAGCTATTCGTGGAGCATCGGCTTTGAAAGCGTAGTGCATTCTTACAACAGTCGTCAATAGTCTTGGACATTCGTATGACATTCGTGGCAAGGTCTGGAGTGATGCCGATTCTAGTCTTTAAGCCCCTATCACACTGAACCCCGACCCAACTACGTTAATTCCCGACAAGCCGATTTTTGAATTCACCTAAATCGGGACATCATCGGTGAAAAAATCCAAAAACAATCGGGATAACATTGGAATATGCAGTTGTTTCCCGTTCTTGTCAAGATCCTTCCCGACTGCACCACGATCTTTCCCCGACCATACCGTTTCCCCAACGTTTGTGCCACGTTTTTTCTAAATTTATGCCTAGATACTACCAAGATTTCATCCGATTGTACACCGATCTACCCGATCGTGCCACGTTCTTGTCCCGATCAAGCCAAGACTAATCCAATTGTGCCAAGATTGGGCCACGTTCCAGCCACGAACCAGCCGTTCTCTAAGACGTCCGTGCCAGGACTTATAAATACTGCCGATTCGGTCTATTTGTCATTCTTGTTTTGATGTTCTTGGCAAGGTCGGGTCGAAAACGGCGTAAATCGGGGAAAGAAAGCCCCGAGATGTTTCCCCGTTCTCATCCGTTATGGCCCCGATCTACAAGATTGTACCACGATTGAACCAAGACCTTGCCCCGACCAACCCGATTTTACTACGTTCTCACTACGTTTGTGCCACGAATTTTTCAAATCGGGGAAGTTTCCCGACAATTAAGCGCAACCCTTAATGGTCGGGAAACGACTCCCCGATTGCCCCGATCTTCCAGATCATACTACGACCATTCCCGTTTCTAAAACGATCCCACCACGCTCTACCCGATTTTACCACGATTTGTACCACGATTTTCATTTCTTTTTGGATCGGGAAGGTCGTAACGAGGTCGGATGCCCAGTGTGATAGTGGTTTTAGTCAAGACGACAGTGATCGATAATGGATCGTGTAGCGTCGCGTTTATTCGTTCCATGCAGTGCGCCCTCTGACGGTACGATTAGACCAACTCATGAGTTGGTCTAATTATAATCCACCATGATTTTCAAAGGTCTAATCGTCTGATCAGTCGTGGAGCAGTCGTGGCTTGATGAGATCGGGACTGATCGTGGCTAGTCGGAAGCAAAATCGTGACAGTGAGACTACTTTATGGCACTAGTGGGCTTCTGTACTCGGACTCTTTCGGCGAAATAAATATTCTGACATTTTGGATATAGCCTGCTTCATTAAACCATGGAAGTCTGGACAGCTCCATACACCTAACTCGCGCCATATGACACGCACAGCGAACGTTAAACTTCACTCTTTAAAAAAAAAAATCTGGTAGCTACGAAAGTCCACTAGTGCCATGAAGTATATTTTTTCTAAATTCGTTTTTACGAGATATATATTAAAAAAAAAAAAATTTGGATATATTTTTAGAAACATTGTTTCTACGAGATCTATTTTTGGAAACAATCGTTCTTACGAGATATATTTTTCCAAATTCGTTTTTACGATATATATATTTGTCAATTTCGTTTTTACGAGATATATTTTTCAATTTCGTTTTCACGAGAAATATTTTTTTCAAAGTTCGTTTTTACGAGATATAGTTTTCTTGTTTGTTTTAACGAGATATTTATTTTTTTAAAGAAAAGTATACATGTATATTAGGCTACCATATTTGTTATGAATATTTTCTGAAAGAGTGAAGTTTAACGTTGGGACATTGAGGGCGTTCGATGTGCGTGTCATATGGCGCGAGTTAGGTGTATCCATGGAGCTGTCCAGACTTCTCCAACTCACGTTCAATTAAGCAGGCTATATCCAAAATGTCAGAATATTTCTTTCGCCGAAAGAGTCCGAGCCCTCGAAGGCTACGATGCAGTTGACGTTTACTGGTGATGTGATTTGACAATGAAGCTATGATTTCATCATAACTAAAGCCTAAATTGAAGTAAAAACGAACGAGTTCTTCCTGGAGCATGACTGTACAACTACAAACTTATCAGACGCGACTGTACATCTCGTAAAAAACGAAGTTGGAAAAAGTATATCTCGTAAAAACGAACTTTGAAAAAATATTTCTCGTAAAAACGAACTTGGAAAAATATATCTCGTGAAAACGAAATTGAAAAATATATCTTATAAAAACAAAATTGAAAATTATATCTCGAGAAAACGAACTTGGAAAAATATATCTCGTAAAAACGATTGTTTCCAAAAATAGATCTCGTAGAAACAATGTTTCTAAAAATATATGTCATAAAAACAAACTTTGAAAATATATATCTCGTAAAAACGAATTTAGAAAAACATATATACTTTATGGCACAAGTGGGCTTTTGTATGGGGCTTTCCTTGACCCCATGAAAAAAATATACCAAGTACTTAAAAAACCGCATTATTGTCATTCCAATGAATGGACAAAATGATTGTTTGCGAGTGTGAATGGGATCAACCTTGGACATCCTGTGAAATAGGTGTTTAGTGCAAAAGTTCGTTGATTTCTATGCCGCCCTCAGTTGGTAAATTTTGATATACATTTTACGTGTAGATAGTGATTTATCCCATCCATGCACATTACCAATAAAAGAGAAAAATGTGTGATGCTAAATCGAGATGAAGATATCTTTTTCGTTATATAATGCTCTGATTTTAACAATCTTTTCTGGTTTGAGGAATAATTTTGTTTTGTTTGAAAGTGCGAACTGCACGTCGTTTATTAATTTAATCAAGCCGCGTCATCACGTGTGACCCGTGTGCCGTATGCTTTTCAACAACGTCAACATAACAACTAACTTAGTCCATGATTATATTTAACCACAACCGCAAATCTCTAAAAAGGCAAAGTCTACCTTTCCTCGATAGGTAAAAGAGGCAGTGCCCGCATCAGCGAAGAGCTGGACTAAAAACATGTCGATTGAAGAGCTGAATTATGTGGTTGCGGAGCCATATTTGCTCCAAGACGATTTCACAATGTACCCGGGGAAATCCTCCGCGGTACGGGCGACTCTGTACAAAGACCGAGTCGTGGTGGAGAAACGCAAGGCAACCAACGGGGGCAATGGCCGCTCAACGACCCACAAACCAGACACCACCTACCTGGCAGATGTTATCGGCTGTGAGTGTGGCCGTGGAAGGGGGACCTACTCCACTACCAACTCCAGGTTATCATTGACCAATTTAACCACCAAGAAGCCCCCGAGTGACACGGCCGGTACCTTTCTATGCCTGCATGCCTACCCCTACAACAAGCCGGTAGACAGTGGGGGTTTCAGAAGAAAACAAGATGTCATTTTTAGGGTGAATAAATCCGACATTCATGAACAGAATTTGGAAATTGCACAGAAATGGAAGGTGGCCATACTGCTTATTTTAAGAGGAGTGGCTGTATCAAGTCAAGATGGTAAGTCCTGTCAAACTATTGTTGTTGAGTTGGCTACAATAACATTAATCATGATAATATCTGGTTTTGTGGAAATGGGGTCCTAAAACTCCACAATCGGCACTCTGAAAATCCAACAGAGTCCAACAACAGCAAAATATTCCTGCTGAATCGAACAGAATCAAACGGCTTCAATAAAAAGATATATTTGTTTTCTTCACTTCTCATAATTCAAAAAAATTTCCCCCGGTTGGAGTATCATTTAATTTACCATACAACTTTTCATAAATGTAGATTGAACCTCCGTAAATTGCTAAACTTTCTCACAGGATATTAATTTTAAGAAATGTTTAAAATAGGAAAAGATAATTCTTTATGTAACCCCTTCTGGCCGGCTTTTATTTAGTGGAGTGCTGGTAATGGTATGCCAATACGGGCTTGTGCAGCCAAGCGTAATGCAAACAATAGGCAAACAATGGATTGAGTACGTATGTGCAGGAATGCGTGTATAGTTTTTAGATGACAACCAGCCAGGCGGTCTTTTTCAAACTGCGGCCATGGCAGTCGTCCATATTCAAGTGGTTAATATCGGTCATGCTATTTAGCGTCAACAAGCGTCAACAAACCCGATTAGCGTCAACAAAGCGTCAACAAGCTCAAAATGCACATTTAAGCTTCACAAAAGTTTGTACTTGTATTCAACAAACTCTCGCATCTCGTATTATGTAAGAAATTGGGCGAATTCTCTTTCACAATCCCACTTAAAAACGAAATTTTATGACGACAAAATTAAGATAAATGGGCGCCGCCATCTTTGTTTTCTCTTTTGCGCATGCGCGATTGCACCATGTCCCAGAAAAACAAGATGGCTGCCGGGAAAAAGCACCGTTGATGTCGTACTTTTTCGTTAAAAATCACACATTTTAAGATACTTTTAGATACTAATGATACTTTTAAATAATCTAGGAGCCAACTAAATAGTGTGAATAACATGTTTAAACTTAACCCCTTGCGTAGGTTGACACAAATACGTGCAGATTGAACATTGTCACCAGGCCGGTTGACTTCTATTTGTGTCAATCTCTGCACTTTCAATCCATTATTGGGGTATTGTGTACGTTATGCTTGGCTGCACAATCCTCTTGTTTCCGTTTTGCTTGGCTGCACAACCCGACCTGGTGCCCCGGCGCCTCCCATCTAAAACCCGGGGTCAAGGGGTTAACAGTTCTTTTATAAGTTGTTGACGCTTTGTTGACGCTTGTTGACGCTAATTAGCATGACCCGTTAATATCCCTCTAAATATTTTTTCATGTTTAGACTTGGAGTTGGAGTAGTTGGACAGATACGGTAGGTGGTGGAGGCAATATTTTTGTGTTAATGTATTCTCATTGCAGAGCATGGGCAAATCTTGCATTGTGTACATGTACATAAGTGAGTTCTGACTCATGTGCATGTTGAACATTGTAGACTGACAAAGGAACATGTATGTACTTTATCCAATGACAAAAACAAGCCTTCGCACTAATGCATACATACATGTACAATGTACATGTTCTACATGTTCTACTTACTACAGAGTATGCATTTATATTCTACATTTCTTAAAGTTATTGACTATGTAAGCATTTTGCCACAGATCGCTGATATATGACAAAAGTTGGCTAGTATATTAAACTAAATAGAAAATACATGTACCTACATTGTACACAAGCATGAAGTTGTAGTTGGCTAGGTGATTGAAAAAATCTACAATGTACACATAGATGTGTTTTTTTACTGCACAACAGACCAACCCACCACATGTACCAGCAAGATTCCTCCAAATAATTTGAACCAAGGTCAGTAAGGCAGAACTCCAGAAACGTTCAAATGAAATTACACAATCAATTAAGAAAGACTAAAACATTGAATATAAACCAGACATACATACATGTACATGTATTAATAAGAAACAAATACTTGACGGGTTACAATTGCACAAATACTATACATTGTACATCGGGCCTCGAAATAGTACTAGCCTGGCATACAAATTCCAGTGAAAAACGCTCCGGGCTACCTAAACTTGGTTCCTTGGTTGCCTGGTGGGCTAGTGAAAAATTCAGTAAGCTACCTAAAATTTAGATCAAAATAATGCTTTCGGTTATAATAAATACAGGATTGCAAAAAACTGAGTCATTGTGAATGTGTTTCTATTTGTGTTTTTCCAGCGTGACACTCGCGCGATATACTCAAGCGATAAGCAACCGTGCGCGCCGGCGCCACAAACAGAGTAGACTGGTGGGTTGTTGTAAGCATGTACATGTAGCACAGTAGTCTGTAGAGAGCTCACGGTGAGGTACCGCAGATGTGTACACTATTCTCGAACACATCGTTTATCAATTTTTCGAACCTTAACTGGCTACAGCTAGCTGTACTGTGCGTTGTGGGAGTCACTTATAAAGCGTTCGATACAAAGTCCACACAAAGCCGCGTGTAAACAGCGCCCTCTGTAAACTTAAAAAAGTTTTGGAAAGAGTTCCATATCTGGCCATCACTTGGACCTCGTGCACAAAGTCTATGGACCATGACAGAAAAAAGTATTTTCAAAGAAAAAGTTGAAATGTTTTCCCTCCTAAATTCATGTTTCTTCAACAGATTTACACTTTTTGCTAGGAACCATCCTCAATCCTCCAAAATCCTCCAATTACCCTGCCCCCAAAAATGCATTCATCCTCAATCCTCCAAAATCCTCATGTGCTTTAAACACCGTTCATCCTCAATCCTCCAAAATCCTCTGCTTGAAACACCATTCATCCTCAATCCTCCAAAATCAGGCCTTGAAATAGTACTAGCCCGGCGTACAAATTCTACTGAAAAATGCTCCGGGCTACCTAAACTTGGTTCCTTGGTTGCCCGGTGGGCTAGTGAAAAATTCAGTAACCTACCTGTTAAAATTTTGATCAAAAAAATGCTTACGGTATTTATACAGGATCGCAAAAAAACTGAGTCATTGTGAATGTGTTTCTATTTGTGTTTCTATTTTTGTTTTTCCAGCGTGATACTCGCGCGATATACTCAATCAATAAGCGATAAGCGACCGCATGCGCCGGCGCCACGAACAGAGTAGACTGGTGGGTTGTAGTAAGCATAGCACAGTAGAGCTCACGGCGAGGTACCGCACATGTGCACACTATTCTCGTTCACATCGTTTATCAATTTTTCTAACCTTAACTGGCTACAGCTGGCTGTACTGTGCGTTGTGGGAGTCACTTATAAAGCGTTAGATACAAAGTCTACACAAAGCCGTGTGTAAACCGCGCCCTCTGTAAACTCAAAAACGTTTTTCGCATTGCCACCGCGCACCAAGCAACGTTAATTCATCATCCGTATCCAAGCAAAATGTGGCGATTTCTACCAAATGTCAGTAACCCAAATGAGTGTAAAGATGGGTCAAAGAGAGCGTATGATCAATCGTATGACAAAAATAAAAGGCAACGAGTTTACAGGCGGGAGTGGGAACGGCAATTTCAGTGGCTGGAATACAATGAAAAGTCATTTACCATCAGCCTTTTATTTTCCGAAATATCAACTTCTTCATTGGTGAGCTAAACATATATTTTGGGGTTTTCTTATTATTTATATACGGGCTAGTAAAACTCTAAACGGGCTAGTAAAATCTTCAGTTAACTAGCCCAGTGGGCTAGCTAGGAAAAAAAGTTAGCGCAAGGCCTGAAAATCCTCTTTAAAAAAAAATACCATTCATCCTCAATCCTCCAAAATCCTCTTTTATATAAAATACCATTCATCCTCAATCCTCCAAAATCCTCCAAAACTGCAAGGAGGATTTTGGAGGATTGAGGTGGGTTAGGGTTAACTCCCTAAACCCTTTTTGCTAGGAACCATCCTCAATCCTCCAAAATCCTCAGATTGCCCTGCCCCAACAAATGCATTCATCCTCAATCCGTCAATCCTCCTGTTTCTCAAACACCATTCACCCTCAATCCTCCAAAATCCTCCTGTGCTTCAATCACTATTCACCCTCAATCCACATTTAAACGCTACGAGAAAGTTTTGCTGAACATTTATAAAAATTAAACGTACAATGTACATGTAGATTCCCATCCTTAGTGCAGAGCAGTCCATTCCATTCCCATGTACGTGATATCAATGATTTTATTTACGCAGTGCTAAAATCAGACTGTGCTAGACCTATGACACACAGATTCATTCACTAGTAATTAGACATCCTCAGAAGATCTTGTACATGTGTAGCCTTGAATGCAATCACATGGAGTCATACTAATAGGATGTCTGTGAAGCATCCTCATTGCCTTTCTCTGTAATTTGTCATTTGGTGCTTCAGTTGCTGCAGCCCTAGATCACAGTTGGTGTATAAAGAGGACTGGATATTATACGAAGACAGATAAAGGTCTGAAGCTTACAGTTGTATGTAACAGCCTAAGTAAAACCCAAGGGAAAGTCGAACAATATAAAAAAGAAGTGAAGATCCATTAATTATATTAATTAAGCTACACCCTGGACATACACTATACAGTGACCAATCACAGTCGCATTGTACATGTACCTGTAGAGTCCGACAAAAGTCACATGCACGTATGCCTCATCACTGACTTATGGGTCATTATATACAATACGTTATCGTGTACAATGTATGTCATGGGGCAGGGCTTATTGGAACCGTCTCTTATTAAAATACATACATGTACATGTAGGCCAAAGAAATGGGCGTGTAGTACGTGCCAACTTTGGCTGGTGGCCTTTCATCGTTAGTTCCCCTGTCCAAACTTTCAGGCACTACTCGCCCGGCTGCCTCATCACATCCTTTTAATGTTCCAAAGGCTAGTACTGTCAGATACTCTTCAAGTCTTTTTCCCCTCGTACCTCTCTTTGGAACTCCTTACCTGTAACCTGTTTCCTTTCCACCTATTATCTTTCACAATTAAAACAAAATGTGAATTGATACATGTATCTTCTATCCCTGTGATTTCTGTCTTTTCTTGTCTTTTGTAGCCCACACCTTAAGTAGTCGAGTGGCCTTGTGTTGGGCAGTACTCATAAAAAAAGCAACCTTGATTAACCACAAGGCACCCATACTGCCCAATAATTACAAAGACAGTAGGCATCTCCACTATGCCTGGACTTTTTGACTGAAGAGTTTTTGTTTCCGTTTTTTATTTCTATTATTTCTGCTTTATTGAACCGTAGGACCACATCCTACAATGTATAGCCTGGTCATTGGCCTTTCTTATTATTTACAAGTGTGGTTCTTGAAAATGATTTACCATTTAGAGATGATGCTTAGATTCAAGAGGCAATGTAATGTACAATTTTAAGATTTTATTTTGTCTTCAGTGAGACGGTTAATGAATTGCGCAACAGAAAAGGTCAACTTTATGCACTTCATCCAGTTCACCATTGTTCTCACTCAATTTGGCAATCGGACATGTGCCAAAGTCAGCCGCCTCACACAGCAAGCTCAAACAACATGTTGAACCTTTAAACTTCAGCACCAATCTCTGGGACAAGTAGGGATTAACAATGGGAACAACTGGAAGATTTGATTTCCCTGGAGGGGAGTTGTAGCATTGTACAATCATGGCTTCCTCCATGGTACAAGTAGGCCTGTAGGGCTGTGTGCAGGGCCCTACAATGTTATTCATAGCCTATAGGCCTAAATTGGAGTATTAAAAACAGGTGATCTGTTCATTAGCGCCAGCAGTCGGTATCAAGGCAAGAAAATAACCAAAATGACTCTGATCAAGTTTTCGATCACGTCTAGTGTACGTGTACACTATGCGAATAATTCATTTTCTTTTAGTAGTTTGTCACCGGGAAAACAAAGTGTTTTGAGTCTGTGTGTTCTTACATTAGTCTTCTTACGGGGTCAGGAAGAAAGGGTAACAATGGGGACAATGGTACCCCACGAGGGAGTCTTTAGAAATGGAGGTACCCCACAAAGTTAATGCTATGGCTTTTGAGATTTCAATGGGGACAAAGGAGAATAAAAGAAGGAAAGTAAAGTCCACAATAGAGGTACCCCATATAGGTACAGGTGCTCTTGTATTGTACTACATGTACGTTCGAGGACAAGAGGGGAAAGAAAATACAAAAGAATCTTTCTTGTCCTCGAGAGTCGGTCTTTTGTTAAAATCGGTCCTCGAACGTAAAGATACGTGCTTAGTCTATGGGGTTGGGTTATATTATAGGAAGAATAGGAAACACAAAGCATTGTCCTCCTGTGTGCGTTTGTATAGCTATTCAGACCGTGGACCTTTAACAAAGAGGACAATAGGGTCCGCGATTGTGTCGAGGTCCACGATTGAAAATCGTGTACAAAACCAATGGGAGGCCTTCCGAAAAAGTTAGAGTATAAACAAAAGAGGAACAATGGGAGGTCCACGATTGCACCCGTTTACATGACTGTGTGTGTGTGTGTGGGGGGTTGGGGGGGGGGGGCGGAGACAAGGCGGAGACAAGGCGGAGACAAGGCGGAGACAAGGCGGAGACAAGGCGGAGACAAGGCGGAGACAAGGCGGAGACAAGGCGGAGACAAGGCGGAGACAAGGCGGAGACAAGGCGGAGACAAGGCGGACTTGTCTTACATGACCAAACAGATCAGAGCCCTTTCTCTGAAGTTGCAAATGTCCACATATTTCAAGTTTGCCTTGAAGTGCTTTGTGCTCCCCATACAGTGAACCTACATATCCCTACTTGTATACTAGTAGTCTAGGCTCCAGGTGTACCAAATTGGCATGAGTTGCAGGCATTTTGTTATGTCTAGGCCAAAGGGAATGTGGTTTTGTTCCCAAACAAATCCTTTGTCTTGTGGGAGTGTCTTGAGCAGGTGCAGCAGCTTGCTGAGCCTGTGGTGGCCTCTGGAGAAAACAGCCTTTCATCCTGTCTAGCCTGTGGTTGGCCTCAATATTACCCCCCCCCCCCCTTTTCTTAATATTTATTGGAGTATTTTTACTACATGTAAGTTGTCTGAAAGTATTCATAAAGCAGTGTTTAAAAATCTCGCATTTTTAATATGATTTTACATACTTCCTAGGGGGTTAGGGTTTTAATGATGTGTACATGTACTTGTAGTAAATATTACATTACCAACAGGTGCCTTGTACAGTATCTGCACTTTGCCATACATTCAATAAATACATTGTTTTATTTGTAAAAGGCGTGCTGGTGTGGGGTTACATCAGCTTATTAAAGTGAAAGCTCTCATTCAAAAGAAACCATGTCGGAGTAATAAATTACATTCATAAAGACAGTTTACCCACTGACTTTTCAATAAAAAAATAATAGAAAAAAAGAAAGAAAAGCTCTTTTTTGACTTGCCGATTTACTCCCGCATTCCGATTCGTTTGTTTTTTCAACCCTGCGCCAGGGGTATACTTTAAGGACTTTTGGTGGATAAAGCTGAATGTGTTCTGAAATAAAATAAAAATGCGTTTCTGCTTACTATTTTGTTTTCCTGTATAACCTCTTTCTATAATGCCATGCACATGCATATCATCGACCAAAATGAAAACATCTCAACACCCCGGAACATCGCAAAGTACAATGTATGTGTAATCACATACATGTAAGACTAACGGGAGGCGAATCCAATGTGTTTATATATCGTACAGTGCACGTGCATGTTACCTACATGTACATGTACTTGTAGCGTGTACATTTAGTCAACTACAAATGTACCACGTTCCAACAACCACGCTGTAGTTTAGAATGGCTCCGGCTCCACATACT
The DNA here is from genome assembly GCA_037893225.1 of Hippasteria phrygiana. Taxonomy (NCBI): domain Eukaryota; kingdom Metazoa; phylum Echinodermata; class Asteroidea; order Valvatida; family Goniasteridae; genus Hippasteria; species Hippasteria phrygiana. The sequence goes on from JAZGUH010000547.1 coordinate 330,397, forward strand.
TGTACATTGTACATGTATTATAAAGTTGATATGCATTATGCCGCCAGACCGTTTAGTATTATTGGATTCACCATGACAAAAGCGATGGAAAGTGGCTGCTAAAAAACAGGCTCTTGGAAAGCATATAGGTATACAGGTATACCACATTGGGAGTGATAAAAATCTCTTCTCGTGTGCTACAAGTTTGTTCACCTCTATAACTCCAAGTACATGTACGTGTACGTACATACGTGTACGTACGTACATGTACATACGTGTACATGTACATACGTGTACATGTACATACGTGTACATGTACGTGTACATGTACAGGTATACGTGTACATGTACAGGTATACGTGTACATGTACAGGTATACGTGTACATGTACATGTACATGTAGATCAACAGGACTTTTTAAGTCATGAAACTTTTAATTGTTGTGTAATCCTTGTCGTAATTTCTAAATACAAAATTGCAAGCGATATCAACCAAAGTCTAAAGGTCTAGTACGCTTACATCTTTGTACTTGCCGTACATACATGTACAAAAAGTAAAAAATAGTGTAAAGTCAATTTTAATGATACTTGATGGAAATTAAACGGTCAGGTGTAACAGGAACATCAAAAAAGTCACACTTTTGGAGTTTGGACCCCTAGTTTATAGAATGTACGTTTCCTGAATGACCTTGACATTTTGCAAGAGGTGAAAAGGAATTCATAATTCATAATTCCCAAGATATGAGAGCAAATTATTTGATGTCAATACTTTACCTCCTTCCCATACAAAACCTTGTAGCAGTGTGAGCTGTAACTTAGTAAAACTTCGCTAATAAAAGTCGAACTAAAGTTTATGATTAGTACATGTATGTATCTAATGTCATGGTGAAGCAGACTTAGCAAAGTAAACATAACCTTGAGATTTTTTTTCTTGAAATTAATTGTGACATTCTGTCTATTGCGACAGAAAATTGTATAAAAATATAGACATAAAAGAAGCCAACAAACCCCAAAAAATAGAATAACTTGTTTGGCCCTTTACATAAAACAACCCTGTGCATGTTTTCAAATAGTGTGACACAATACCCTTTTTTGAAGAGTGGGTCACTCACAATTAGGGGTGTGCATCAGAACCGGGTACCCGAGTACCCGACCGTTCATGTCAGGAACCGGTTCCAGATAATGGAATCGAGTACCCGTACAACTTTACATTATAGCATAGTAACTTCCCAGAAAATGAAAAAGGAAAGGTTTCGAATGTTATTTGTCGGGAATTTTCAAAATTAAAACACGACTAGGCCTACATGGGAAACGAGCACAGATTTCATGTTTATGACGCTCACGAATATTGACAATAAAGGGAATTTACCGGTTGTGGTTTTTGTAGTCTGGGTATGGATAAAGAGCCTTGACGAGACATACATGTGTAATAGCATGCCTCATGCCACTATAAATACAACTGTATAAAGCTTCTGTCTTTTATGATATGCTGGCACATGCACGTGCCGGAACATGTACATGTAATGGCGGAGTAGTGATCAGGTGTACTAGACAGGCATGAGATTTTTCAGACTTTTGTCTGAAATCAGACTTTTCAATCTCAGAGAAAGACATTATTACAACTTCCAGGATTGGAAGTTTTGGATTGGGTTTCTTTAACGGGTACCCGGGTACCCGTATTTTGTTCAATCGGGTACCCGGTTCTTTTACTACCCGTAAATGCACACCCCTACTCACAATAATTTTTTGTTATGTTATATGGTTCACCAGTCAAAATACTAAGCAACAGGAAATCTCATATATATGCACCTGTATGATCAGTACTTTGATGTTTACACAGTGCTCTACATCCTGGGTACATGAATAGAAAGTTTGTTGTGATGGTTGTGTACAATGACCTTTCCTATCCCTAACCCCCTTCCCTGTGAGGAAGTCTGCGGCTTTTCCTTCTCAGAATTAATGAGAATAATACAAAGTGCCGGAACACTGATTCGGGATCGTTCACATAACATGTAGAATCTTCACTTTCTGTAGGGTACATTTTTTGTACATTTATTTATACAAAAGTGCTAGTTGGTTTTCTAAAAAAGAAATTGCATACTTTTTCTTTAAAAGTTTTTAAAAATAAAAAAATTTGAGTCACTTTACAGCTCCAGTTGCACTACATGTACAGTGTATGTTTTTGTTATTGCGCATGCAAAATCATATTAAGGTTGTTGGATTTAGCAGGGTTAGGGTTACACATGTACACGGTATAATCTATCAGTGTCTGTGCTTGATGATGATCCTTCTTGAAGTATACATGTACATATATGTGGGTCTGTCCACACTAAATGATACAATTGCACATCATCACAATTACATGCAGCTCTAAATTAAATTGTGTTGAAACTCAGGAAATAAACGTTTATGATGGTAATAGTAGTTATATAATTGTAGAGAGATACATGTAGTTTACACAATAATAAAGGATTTGGTTGTTGGTTGATTAAAAAATGAGAAATTTGATGAAAATGTTCAGCGTATTTTGGGGGGTCCTGGTGGGACATGCATATAATCATGTTTTTCAGGTTACATAAGGAGGTGTTATCATGGGGAAAAAATTCACATGTTAAATTATGGTTAGTAAAAATATCACAGATGAGAAATTTGCTCAATTTTCAAGCCCTTTCTTTCTTAACCCTAACCACCCCAAGCCTTGCAAACTCCAACAGCAGGTTTTGTCAAGTTTTGATGGGTTCAGTAGGCCCTTGGCACCATTACTTTACATGGAGCTGTGATGCCCCAATTTGTCCAAGTCCAAAGAATGTGCCATAGGTATACTGCACAGTGTTGGATTTTGACAGGTTGAGGAAGCTTTCTAGTAAAAATGCCTAGGGGGTTAGGGTTAAAGGTGTTTTAAAACAAATTTAGGAATGGCTAATTCAGCAATCACATACGTCACTGTGTCTGTCCATGTACATGTAGTGACAAACATGATACTGGCTGGTATGGTATTGGCATTTTATCAACAATAAATTTCAACAAAAATATATAAATCTTGCTGAGAAAACATCGGACCTTTATTCTTTCTTCCATTTTTGAGGCTTTTTATTCTTTGGGAAACAAAACACACATCCATTTAAGGGAATTGCAAATGTCTGTCCATTTTTGTTAATGTTTGTCACATGAAATAATCTCCTGCCAACTGTAAAAATCTTTAAGGACTAGTCTTATGAGTGCACATACATTTATAACAAAGGTGTGTGCAATACAACTGCCAATATTTAGTTAGAAAAGTTTGTGCATTTTGTTGAATGAAGAATGAGAAGTTTGTCTGTCCTCAAGTGACATACGTTATCTTATGTAACGAACGTGATAATCAATGTCTGTCTATGTAACAAATGTTATTCAATGAAATAAAATTACATGCTTTGCAATCTAAATGGAAGTAGTCTTCCTGCAAATAAAAATATCAAATATTAACTTTGAAAGAATATTTAACAAGTTAGGCTAATTATAAATCATGGTTTTTTACTTTTATTTTTTAATTTAAGAAACAAAATGTCTGTCCATGTTACAAACGTGATTATTAAAGTCTGTCCATGTAAGAAACGTTATGTCAGAAAAGATGTCAGTATTTCTTTATGTTAAGTTTTTTATATGGTTCAACAGTCTAGAAAAAATTGAATTGGGGTTTGTAGGGCCCTACTATTCTCAGTTGTTAAAAAGGTCTTCATCAATCAAAAAAATAATAATTTGATACCGTCTTGTCTGTCCCAGTGACGTACGTTATTTTTATGGTATGCTCCTCCCTATAAATTCTTAAGAAAGAATATAGTTGCTTTGAAGTTATATTACCTACATGTACATTGTAAATATTAACATTGAGAGTACTTAATTATACTAAAACAAAAATGTACTGAATTTGTTCGTCTTGCTTTGAGTTATGGTTAGGGAAAGAAAAGTGTCTGTCCATGTGACAAACGTTACATCTTAAAGATTAACCTTCAGTAACTTCTTAAATATTGCTCAAGTTATTTTGATCTTTCCGGACTAACAAGCATATAGAGGGAAGATATGTGCAAGCAAAAAATAAGGGCAACATTTTACAGTTGGAAATTCATTTTAAATGTCACACAAATGTATCACTTAGTGTGGACAGACCCATGTACATGGGTGCTACATGTGTACTTGTAATGACTACCTGACCTGAAAGGAAATCTAATAATCAACTCGTCCTTGTGGTTTGTTGGACAATTCTCACTCAACAGTTTCATTTTGATTCATTCTCTAGCGTAGAGAAAGGAAAAAGGGGAAATACATATGTATAAAAACAAAATCATCACAGCATGACGGAATATTTTTTACAATTAAATAAAAAGTGGAATTGAAATGGAGAAGAATGCTTGTTCAGAGCCCCCAATCCACCCCTGATGTGAGTTGAAAAGGACTGAGAACGTTTTAGACTACAACTCTCCATCGTCGCAAAAGGGGTCAGGTTGACCTAGTGGTACTTTCCTCGCCTACCACCACTATGACCTGGGTTCGAATACCACCAGGCTCGACATGTATGTGGATTAGGTTTTCAGTCCCTGCCTGATTCTGTGGGTTTCCCCAGAATGTCATTCTGGGGTTTTCCCTTCCATTTCTAAAACTGAACATGTCTTCGTCGTCTTCCTACAGGTTTCTTCAGGCTTTCGAGCTACAGTAGGAGATGCGCTTTTGAGGAATCCTTGGTTTCATTACCAGAAAGAATTTAAATAAATAAAATAAACAAATTGCAGTTAATAAGTATAGGTTATTGATCATCAGTAACATCTTTGCTTATCTTCTCCAGACATCTTGGCTTCCCGTCTGCCTCCACCTAGGAAGCTACTGGTACTAGTCAATCCTGCAAGTGGACGTCGCAAGGCTCTACAAATCTTCACCAAGCAGGTCACGCCGGTATTCAGAGATGCCGAGTTGGACTATAAATTGATCGTCACAGGTACTTCATTATTTTTCAGTTCCAGGTTGCTCATTCAGAGAAATCACTGACACTTTCCGATATTAATAAATTACAAACTGGTATAATTATGTACAAATATACCAATAACCTTCTCAGCCCACCTTCTTATCTTCTTACGTGTATTTCACTTCAGTTTGCGATACTCACCAGTACCATACTAGATCAAGCAATAATCTTTATATTCAATTCACCCGCACATCACATTCCTTAAACACCCTACGTACGGGCCTCATTTGTGGAATGGACTTCTCAGTCTATTAAATCACAGTCCTCTGTAAGCAAATTTAAAGTCAGTTTCAAAAACCATCTTTTGTCCCATTATTTAGCACAGTTTCTTTTCCTCTTTCTCGACCTTGACCAGTTACACATGTATGTGTACTTTGCCTCTACTTTCTCGTATTATTCTATATAGTCTCATTGTGTATTATCGTTGACCCCTGTTGTCTGTATGTTCGTCAGTCCATCTTTAATAAGTGTTTGTACTTTATGTACTTGTGTATTTGTTTGTTTGTTTGTTTGTTTGTTCTTCAAATTCTTAACGTTCGATCTGTGGAGTTTTATATTTGAGTATCTATAGGCATGCCCCTACATGTATAAGCTTCCGCTTTTCGAATCATGCCTCCATCTTAATAAAATTACTTAATGCCTTATTGTTCTACTTTGCTTTTGATGGATATAAATGTTCTTGAAATTGAAATTGAAATCTATTCAGGGTAGTTTGAAAGAAGAGAAAACAAGTGGTTTCAAAATTTAATTGATTAATGGATTGGTTTTTCATTAACTTTGTGTTTTGCCCAACAACTATATTATTTTCTGATTTTTGTCTTGACTGCATGCTTTGCATCATTGACATACATGTACATGTGTACATGTAATTTGTCAGTCGTGAGGTATAAAAAGTCCTTGTTCATGATTTATGCATCCCCTTTCTTTTTGCTCCACCCCTTTCATCGATTCCTAATAATCTGAAATTCACAACTGGAAATTCTGAAACCTTACATTTAGCCCTCACCCCCTATAGGGTACATGCAAAATAATATTAAAATTGAAGGATTTAGGACTGTTAGGGTTAATCATGAGTTTTACTTGTGGCCTTGTATAACATTCAGTATACATGTAGTTTTCCAGTGACGCACTTCACTTCATTATTGAACGGAAATGCTGCATACATGTACATACAACCATGGTAACATGTGAGCGTAAAATGTGCATTTGGCTTTTTGTTATCCTTCATTGCAATCTTATTGTACTCGGTTGTGTGTAGAATAAACCTGCATGTACATTGTACATGTATTGATAACCACAGTTGGGAAATGATGTACATTTTCATCCTCATGTCCGTGCTCAGACAGAAAATTTCAAGTCCCTTCAAACAAATTGTGGAAGAATTTTCAATAAAAGAAGACAACTATATATATATTTTTTGAACGAAAAAATCGCTTACTACACTCGGCACTCGACTTGGTCATACATGAACACTGTAGGAATAAGAAGCTTCCCGCTGCAAATTTTATTTTTTAAAGCTCATAACTTATCTAATGCTAACAAATTAGCAATTTAATTCGAAAATTTATTTTTTGGGTGCCTTGCCCAAAAAAGCATCTTTTTACATACAGTGTATGTATACATTTGTACATGTACCTGGATTTTCCGTGCTCGGCAGAAAAATGGGTTTATTCCTGCTAACAAACTCTCAAAGAGAATATTGTTTTTAACAAAAACAATTAATTGAGCACTGGACTTTCTTGCATACATGTGTACATGTACACGTACGTACATTGTACAGTTGTATGTTCTCCACATGTAGTATTTTTATAGCAGCTACATGTACATATGTGACCCGCTCTGCAAAAAGGGCACTTATGTTGCAAAATTTGAAAATAGTGTTTTATATATAGCTGGAAAGGCCATCTTATAAGCTTTCATATGGTATATGTCTGAGGTCTCCAGCATTTTGCAATCACGAGATATTTAGAAATTTGCATGTTTGTTTTCAGGAATTTCTTGAAATGACTTAAGGAGAAACAAGCCAATTAAAAAATCAAAAAGCAAAGCAATAGATGGAAGCACTCGACAAAAACACATTCTTTTTCCAACTTTATTAACTGAAATCAAAGATTTTGGTTATGAAATAGAATAATATAGGTATCAAAGATGCAATAAATTCCCTCCCTTCAAAATCACTTGTTTGAAGAATTTTTCACCCTCTTCACATTGAACGGCCCATAACTCGTAAAAGCATACAGCGACTTATGTGCCCTTTTTGCAGAGCAGGTCACATATGTACATGTATGGTACATGTAAATGGGGGGGGGGATTTATGCAAGTATGACACTAGTGTAATTACACTGAAACTCAGGAGAGCAGACAATGAAGAAATGCCCAGGTGAGAATAAAACACTATTTGTAGGCCCAAGGTTGGATTCGAACCAACACATCTAAAAAAAGAAACAAGGAAAGTGTCACCTCACTAACCGGATGTTCCACATGTACAAGATCACACATGTACATTATACATTGTACTGGCCTAACATTTCCAACTTAAACAAGTACTTTCTCAAAGGCAAAAGAGAAGGAACTTGCTTAAGTTCCAAACAATTAATTTTGTTGATTTGTGTATTTCAGGTCAATCCAGTCAGTTAGCAGATTGCAGCAGTTTTACTCATTTTCATACATTGTAATGTGTGTAGGCCTACTGGTTGAATAAATGCAAAACTTCAAATAATTTTGCTGGATGCACAGTACGAGTGGAGTGCTTAGACTTGGCAAGTTTCGATGCGAAACAAAAAAACCCTGAAAATCCTTTCTTTCATTTCCTGTTTTGAAATGTGCACTGATAACAAAAGTATGGTTGGAAAGTGTAAAATGCAGAGTGGAGATAGAGGGATGTGTATAATGTACATGTACATGCAGCTAATTGTTTATGCATGCATGTGATATGGCCATACAGAGCTTGTACGTTGTACTCGGCGATGGTGCCTGCATCTCCTGTGCTGCAGGCAAGGTACACCTTGCAACTGTGGTTTGGCCGGAATCCAGTGTTTTCATTTGCTAATGCCCTCAAGGAATTTCACTCATAATGAAAATATCAAGTAAAGGAAGCACGGGACCAAAAAAAAAAAAAAAAACCAGGAAAATGAAAACTGTACAAATTGACATGAAAGAAAAATAGAGTAAGGGGGAAGTGATTAGAGATGAGAAGGGGAGGGGTTTGAAAGAAGGGGGGCTGGGAGACAAGACTGACTGAGATAATAAAATGCTTGAAGATCGTACATGTACATGTAGTTAAAGAAATGATGAAATGGTTGATGGGTAACAAGCAGCAATGGAAAGAGACCTTAGTGTACAATGTACATGTGTATGTAAGTTTTACCAAAACAAGTCCAGTGCGAATGAGGCTTATTTCCCATTTTTTTTTTTTTTCAGTGAACATTTACACAGATGAAAGCTCACCAGGCTAATAGCATTTGATTTGAAATGAGAAAAGTACAAAATGTACTTACATTGTAAACATCTCACCAAGCATTGTGGACACCACTTATGGCAACTGAGAAACACTGTATTTAAAGACAGTTTGAGCAAAAGAGGAAACCATTGACACGATGATAAAGTGATGAGAGAGAAATCAATTCAGATGGGGAAGGAAGTAGGACGGAGGGCAGAGTATGACACAAAAAGAGAATGCATCTGTAGACAAACAAGACTTTAAGCTCTGACATGTCTGATGAGATGTTTCCTCCATCGTCCCTTATCCCTTATTCAAGATGAATACATTACTTTCAGTCGCACACCTCCTAGTGAAATCCACACTGGTCCAAGTGTCACATCAGTCAATTCTTAATCAGGAGTTTAAACACCTCATCTTGGCTTGGTTGTTTCTTCGCCCGCCCGGTAGCACTAAGACAGTGTCCCCGGCATCTCAATTTCTCCAACCTTAGGCATAATCTGGCTGTCTAAGCTTTGCAGGACTTGATGGAGCCATGATCAGACACAGACTTTCCACACCGTCTCACATGTACTACATTATGTACCCGCTATTTCTGAATTTACATGTGTACAATGTACATACATGTATGTATGTATTGCAGTATGCATACTGTACATTTGTACGTGCACTGTATATATCTCCGAGGACAAGAGAAGAAAGGAAACACAAAGAAACCTTTCAGTCCTCGAACGTAGAGTCTTTTGTTGAAATCGGTCCTCGAACGTAAGGATACGTGCTTAGTCTATGGGGGTTGGTTATATTAAAGGAACAATAGGAAACACAAAGCATTGTCCTCGGACGTATTGGGGAAGTACGACTGTATGTATGTGACCTGACAGCACAAAATGAGAATAAAATCGCACTATGGCTTTCTGAGTTACAACCAGAAACAACAATTTTTCGATGGAAATGCTGGATTTTTAAGCGTACCCTCCTCACTGTTTTCAACTGTTTTTCTCAGTGTTGATAGCGCCGCAAAGGTTAGGTCTGATTTTGATTTTGCAAGTTTTCCGCGGGGGGAAAAATAAATGTCGAACATTATTTGTATTGTTATTTTATGTTCCCTGCCCAAACGTTACTGCAATATGAATATTAAATGACAAAGTATCTTCTATAAGAGCGGTTACACCCTATAGTAAATTAATAGCCCCCTTATTAGCATTTTTCGTGCTTGTTTACTTTTTGTTTATTTTTGGAATCGATTCCGAGTAGAATCGCGATTCTCAGATGGAATCGGGAATCGATAAAAAAAATGTTGGATTCGCCCAAGCCTATTGTACATTGTATGTAATAGACAATATTATTCACCGTTTCCAAAATTTGCTGAGATGCGTCACATCTTACATGCTCTATGGCATTTTAATTAAGCTGAAAGCATCATCTGTGGTTTACTATTGTACATGTACATGTATAGACAAGTTTTCCCTTTGTTCCTCATGACTACAGAGAAGCAGTTTCAAGCCAGGGAGATGGCGTCGACCTTAGATCCCAATGAGTGGCAAGGTATTGTCGTCGTCGCTGGTGATGGGCTTGTCTATGAGGTAGGATAAAAGCTGTGTGCGTGCGTGATTTTCGGGGAGTGTAGACAGGGGCAACCCGTTTGAAATGCACTGTATTAAGGATGTTTTTATCCGGGGTCATTTCCATGTACCTCAGCCTCATAGGCCAAGTTCTGCTTGGTTAGTTTAAGAAGGCCCGGTGTTGTTTTGTTTATTTTTGTTTTATGAACATCTCCCAGATGGCCACTCAGATGCTGGTAAAAATTAAAAAAGCAAGAATTTTTTTATATAAAGGTAAATCTATTTTCTGAGAAAGGTCGGGGACCTTTGAAAATCGTGTACAAAACCAATGGGAGGCCTTCCGAAAAAGTTAAACAAAAGAGGAACAATGGGAGGTCCACGATTGCACCCGTTTACATGACTGTGTGGGTGGACAGTTTACTCGGGTGTATATGTTTCCATGCCATGCGTGTATCACGGCTTTGCAAGTGAGTTGGGAATAGCTGTTTTGGTAACACTGATGCGCATGTATTTAATCTGGTCTAATCTGCATATTAGATCACGCCCCATTGCATTGCAAAATTCGCGGTTGAACGGTACGTGGACTGAGTGAAGCTTTAACGCGTAAACCCGCCGTGGGCTGTACCACTTGGTACTTGTTATGTGGTTTCCTTTGCTTTAAACGACTGCAAATGTTTGTTCCACCTGGACATGTACAGGACACCATTCCATCGCAGGTTGGCCCCCAACTCCTGCTGGTACCCATATCTACTCTCTGGGTGGAGAGAAGCAATTATAACCAAGTGTTTTGCTCAAGGACACAATTGCCATGGCTGGCTATGCTGGTATTCAAAGTTTCAAACACTTGTTGACGATTCAGCACCAGATCTTGGGCCCGGTACGTTGGACCGCTGGGACACAACATCCCATAAATCCCAACTCTGAAAAGTTTGCTGGAAATAGTTACATGTACATGTACACATGTAGTGCCCTTGGGTACAGCTAACGAGTAAATAAAATTTCCTGTTATGCAGCGACTGATGTTGAGCATCGTTAAACATTTAGCAGATTCATGTGGCAAGGACCATGGCACCTGCGCTATAAGAGCCAGCTGAGAAAAAAAAATTACATCCTGTCAACATATTTTCATCCCCTTGTTATACTGTGGTCCAAAATGCCCTTTATACATTGTCAGATTCTGATATCCCACAGTAAACAGTCATTACAGGTTAGGGCTGTCCCGAATATACCGAATATTCGATCGTCAAGCGAATATTCGAATACCATTTTGCCAGTTCGAATATTCGAAAAGATATATATATGCACGTACAGATACGACTCTGATGCTATTTTAATAGAAAAGTTACGGCACTTAGCAGTGTCAAATGCCGCATATTGTCAATCGTAACTTTTTGTGGACGGAGGTTTATTGTTCCCGTCCGTAAAACCCTTGATACAACAGGGGCATGCAAAAAAATGCCGTTTGAACGGTCCATAATATCAATCGCCATACGTAAAACACCAGCATGCTTTTACGTGCAATTTTTTTTTAAACCGGTGCAACATGCACAGAAAAACTTGATCGGCGAGTATCGAATATTCAAATATTCGGTCAGACCCAGTTTCGAATATTCGAATACTAAATTATTCAAAAATTAACAGCCTTATTACAGGTGCTAATCCACTATTCAAGTCCAGTCTAGAAAGTTGGGGGACTTTCCTACATAATGTAAACGCTTAACTTTCTTAAACCCCTTGTGTCCGGGTGTTATAATGGAGCGCCAGGATGCCATGCCGGCTTGTGCAGCCAAGCGAAACGGACACAAGAGGCTTGTGCAGCAAAGTGTTACACACACACACACACAATAATCCAACAAAGGATTGAAAATGCAGGCCAGACAGTTGAATTTTCAAACGGCGGCTATAGATGTCAACAGGGTTCAATGGGTTAATACATGCATGAAACTTGGTTTGAAGAAACTTTATTATTAAACAAAGGTTAATTTTTGTAAATTTTGGTTCAGTGAACTTTCCTAATGTAAAGTTTAGTTTAAGGATGATGTTGATTGCTGAGAGAAGTTTGCGTAATTTTTTTGTTTTAGGTAGATTCTGTATTGTAACATAAAATAGCAATTTTTGTTCTGCCATGAAATAATAAAAAAGTGACTTTTGACATCTATTTTTATCAAGTCCCCTCCAATGCAGCATAGCCCGCTGATGCCATTTGTCTAAAAGTCGTCGCTGAGGGCAGCAAACAATTCTGATGTGATAGTACGAACTCCCCTTTTGTTTCTAGTGCTAGAAACAAAAGGGGAGTTCGTCCTATGACGTCAGAATTGTTTGCTGCCCGCAGCGACGACTTTTAGACAAATGGCATCAGCGGGCTAGAGGGGGCTTCATAAAACTGCTCTCAAAAGTCACTTTTTTGTTATTTCGTGGCAGAAATAATTGGCCAATATATTTTACAATACGCAATCAACATAAAACTACAAAATGACGCAGACTTCTCTCAGCAATCAACATCATCTTTAAGGAACTTTCATAATGTAAAACTTGGGTTAGGCAACATTCCCTATTTAAATCTTAGGTTAGAGAACTTTCCACATAAGAGGATTGACCCAATCAGCAATGATTATTTGTAGACAGACTTACTGCTTACTTGTTTTTGTGGTATCTGATTTCATGTCCAGTGCAAAACGGTCAGCTGACCACTCCAAGAGTCCAAGTGCTGCTTACAAGAAAAAGTGCAGGAATATTTTACAGAAAGAAAAAAATCCACACTTTTTCAAATTTGATTGATGTTCATGGTTCAACAACTAACTCAGATATTCATATTATCCATCTTAGGGGCTAAAATCTTGGTATCTTCTGGGAGTACAGGTTAATGTCATAGAACTGTGTTTTTGATAGCCAGTCCTGGTTTCAACCATGACTGAACAGATATGACATTGATTCCATTTGCAGCTGTGAAAACAATGCAAGAATTTAACAAGGCTCATATTTGGTTCAGGTGTCCAATAGACAGACTGGGAAATTCACTACAATATTTTTCTCAGGACCAATGCTAATCAAAGTTTCAAAAGACTCAATTACTGCAGGTGCTGAAATGACTTTATGGCAGCCCAAATTGTTTGTTCAAGTTAAAGGTACACATGTAGTATGTATACACCATTTGCTTTTGCTGTAGTTTTCAGAAATAAATGGATTTGGGGGTTAGTATTTTATCAGGAGCTAGCAAATACTGAAACACTGACCTGTTTAATGTTTTGTGTGCATACATGTATGTAGATGCTGGGAAAACCGTAGTCTGCGTAGAGAGAAAAAATTTATGTTCTAGTAGTCTGGTTTCCTGACCAAAACGGAGCAAAATATGAATGAATTGGAGGGGGGGGGGGGCTGACACACTTTCTCGCCGTTGGTGTCGCCATAACAAGCCAAAAAAAAAAAATGGCAACGAGCAGGGGAGGGGGCGGGGTGGGTTTCGACCCCCCAAACACCCCCTCCCCCATTCGTGCCTGGGTTGACTCAATAGCGACAATCTGTTTTAGTAGTGACACTTGAAGACTGATTCTGCTGTGGAATCTAAAGTTCACATAAAGAATGTCAACATACACATTCAAAGGGTGAAATTACAACAATTTGCAGTATTTGAACAGAATATGGCTTGTCATGGCTGCTGTTTGTATTTGTGGCTTTTTCAGGGCGGAATAAAACGCTGATAATGGCCGAGGATACAGAAGCACTTTTTGTGTACAGCTTTACCCTATGGGAAACTTGCAGTGATGCTTTTTAGAGTGAGAAGATGGAATTTGCGTCGGTTTTATGTAAATTACAAGAATTTTTTTCCCCCTTTCCCGACGTAGTGTATGAGGTACTCTACGTGTACATGTATGTTCAGTGCTATCCAAGTGCCTGTTGGAAAAAAATTCCAAGGCTTACTCGGGCCGGACTTTAACCCACGACCTCAGCTTACTAGTGCAGACTGTTGAAGATTTTGGCCAATTATTTGCGCTCGGTTTTAAGTTTGTTGTGATTATTTGTCAGGTTTTGAATGGCATGATGATGCATCAGGATCCCTCGTCGGTACTCAAGCTACCCATCGGCATTATTCCAGCAGGATCTGGGAATGCCCTGTTTGCTGCCATCGTATCCAAATTGGGGTAAGACGAAATCATCGGTAACTCTCTCAGGGTTCCCACGGGTCATGGAAAATCCTTGGAAAATCCTGGGGAAAAAAGTTGTCCTGGAAAGTCATGGAAAAGTAATGTAAAATTGGGAAAAATAAGAGTCATGGAAAAGTCATGGACATCAAGATCATGCAAGGGTTATTTTTGATGGGCCGCTTTTGATGTGATAACGGAATAATGATAAATTTACAGGCTATATCCTTGTTAGTCTATAGTAGGGCTGTAAAGGGAGGAGGAGGCCATTATTAATTAAAACTTATTTTCAAAAGCTAAGAAATGGTTAGCCCAACATCAGTGGTTCATCAGTATCATAATACCAACATAACAACTTTTACCTACAAAATGGCTATAAATGTCACGGAAATTGTCATATTTTAGTCCTGGAAAAGTCATGGAATTTAGTTTTCAGATTTCTGTGGGAACCCTGCTCTCTGTATATTCCAATAGCGTTTAAATCATGAGACAAATTGAATCCAATGTGTCCCCCTAGGGCTGTCCCGAATATAGCGAATATTCGAATATTTGATCATCAACCTAATATTTGAATAGCTTTTTGCCTGTTCGAATATTTAAAAAATATATATATATTCACGTACAGATATACTCACCTTTTCCAGCATAGGGCGACCGGTCACCGTATTTCTATGGGCATGGGGCGACCGACCGGCTTAGGGCGACCGATTACCGGTCGCCTTAAGGTAAAAGCAATAGGAAGAGATAGGGTTAGGTTACATTTGTTTATATGCACAATGCCCATAGACCGGTCGCCCTAATGCGGAAAAGGGCGTTATATATATGACTGATGCTATTTTAATAGAAAAGTTACGGCGCTTTATAGCAGTGTCAAATGACACTTTTAAACTAATGATTGCAAAAACTGGACTCCTGAGTTTGGTTTCCTGTTATCAGAACGTTATACATGTATGTACTCGTAATGATCTTGATACAATGCAAAAAAATGTCTATCGGGTGGTCTCTAATATTGATCGCTGCATGTAAACAGTGATGGAAATAATTGCTAATCATATTGTCATTTGATTAGCAATGTGATAAAATTGACTACCGTAATTTTCGGAATATAGACCACGGCTTATACGTTGATTCTCACGCTGAAAAATGTCCCTGCGGCTTTTACTCCGGGCGGTTTATACGGCAACAGTTGAAGAATAAAATCAGTCACACAAGGTTCAAAATTCACGACGGCCACGGCGGCCAGTGCCGTCGATGCCCTAAGGCTTAGTTGCCGTGATGCCCCTTGTAAAAATGCACTATTCACGGCCAGTTGTGCTGTGCTCCATTAATACTTTGGCCGTTGTGCCCTTCTTGCCGAACCAAGCCCTCAAATTGCTCAATTTTTTAGTACCAATTCAAACCGTTGCCGGATCCTACAAAACGGCGCTTTTCGATCGCGCTGGTAATTGCCCGTGCGCGTGATGAGCGATCGCGCTAGAGCCCGCACGGCATGTGCGCCCCATGTAAAAACCTTCACAAAACCTCGATTCCCCAAGCAAACTGGTTCCCGTCCGTGCATTATTTTTCTTCTTTCTCACTGGGGCGGGAACCAGTCACAGCCTAAAAACAAGCTCTGAATCCGCGGCCGAATCCGCGGCTAGCTTTAGCCAGGTAGCTCTTACTGCAGTAACCCGAACCCCCCAAAGCCGGCTAAGCCATGTGTGCGGTTTAGCGATGGTCCAGAGGGAGTAGCGTTGCCTGTTCAACTTAACACAACGAACTCCCCTCGTGTAAACGATCGTGCATAGTGTGCATGTGTGCTGCGATGACTCGGACACGTGGAAACCGAAGCGTTTTCTGTTTGCGATTTATTCGACAATTATGCCTTGCATCGCTTAATTAATTAAAACGTTCCAGACAAATTGAACTCATCAAGTCGGCTATTAAGTGCAAGAATGACATGAATCATGATAAAACTCATTTCTGCCCCACGGAACCAAACTCATTTTTACTGGGTGACTTGGAAAAGGAGATGGACAACGTTGACGCTTTTTCCGCCAGCGATATAGCGCACCGTGATTTCCCGAATGGCCCGTGCGGGGCGTGAACGCAACGTGGCCGGTGAAGATGGCGGCAACGCATCGCACAGTAAAACCACTCATGCCGTCGCGCGGCATGCCCGGCACGGGCTGTGTTTCCTCCATGACTATACAACTTAAAAGTTCAGGCAGTGATGGAAATAAGATGCCGTTTACGTTCGCTCTACTCACTTGTTGGAAATAAAGAAAACCAATCCAGAGGGACCGAATAGACTTGCAAATGTACCATAAGTACCGTTTACACCTCACAAATCGTGGTGCGTTTTTGTCTGTTTTATCGTTGTGTAATCCATGTTGCTTATTATTTCACTGGTCAATTGGTGACTGTTGAGCTCAGATTAGTGGTTAAAGTTGTCATTGTCTTTTTTATTCCCCCCGCCCCGTCAAAAAAAAAAGAACTGCCGCGCGGCCCACCCAGCCAGGACGCTCATCCAGCCCGTCAAAATTTGTAATTTCGAGGACTTATGAAAGTTTATTGGGCTCCGTGCGCGTCGAATGAGGGCGCTGTCCACAGATACTCGTATACCACCAGTGGGATTGCTTTGTCTGTTTGCCGACTCTCGATAATTGCGTTTTCAATAAGAATATCATAGCGGGAACCAGACACTTAAATTGAAGTCAGGTAAGATGACGTCGATATTGAACCCAAACTCGCCTTTTCTTTCCGCCTATCTCGTTCTTGCGCTGCTTACACTTTAGGATTGCATGTGATTTCGATAGTGGAACCATTTTACATACGAGCGCTATGCAGCACGATGACTTTTGTGGTCGGTCGTCAGCGCCGCGTGCGGTTTATATGCCGGTGCGGCTGATACGCCAACTTTAAATCTTAATTTGCAGATTTTTGCGTGCTGCGGCTTATACTCCGCGCAGCCTATATTCCGAAAATTACGGTAATCAGACGAGGATAAAAAAATCAGGTAATCAGAGAGTCCTTATTTCTGTAGTAAATTTTCACTATTTGCGTACCATTTCCAATTCAAAATATTGTCAAGAGTACTCTATTTGCACTCGGTTTAGATATGGGCGAGAGATTCTTCGCTCCGAACTAAGATAGCGAAACCACTCCCTTTCCCCATCTATCCAACCCCCCAAATACCACCCGTACCTCACCCGTACCTCACCCGTACCTCACCCGTACCTCACCCGTACCTCACCCGTACCTCACCCGTACCTCACCCGTACCTCACCCGTACCTCACCCGTACCTCACCCGTACCTCACCCGTACCTCACCCGTACCTCACCCGTACCTCACCCGTACCTCACCCGTACCCCACCCGTACCTCACCCGTACCTCACCCGTACCCCACCCGTACCCCACCCGTACCTCACCCGTACCTCACCCGTACCTCACCCGTGTCTCACTCGTGTCTCACCCGTGTCTCATCCGGCAATGCGGTCCATTTACTCGAAGTGTGCGTAATTAAGACCATCAGACCATCAGCTTATTAATTGAATGTGGGTGCGAATTGCTCCGTAAATTTCTCCACGGCATTTCCGTCTTACGTGAACCCCTCACGGACAGCTCGGGAACAAAACTGGTTTTTTCCTACCTCATTTCTCCATGGGAATGAAACTGAGGGGGGCAAACGTCAAAACCAACTGTGCATCCACACTGCCAATAACACCACCATGATTGCCGTTAATCAAAGATTGAGCCTCTCCAAAATGCAATTCTTGAATCCTGAAATGGCACTTCGGCTTAGCTTATGGGCCGTGGCGTAGGATACGGCCCAACAAACCAGCGCGGAGCGAAATCAAACATGCGTGAACTGGATGACGATCTGACTGAACTGTGATAGTGTCTCTTCTGCCCTCTACGTCGCGGCGGTGCAAATAGTTCCAGGAACATTCCTTGATCTTGATGCATACTGAGCGCTGCATGCAATAATGATCGGCGAATAGCGCGAATTTAATGGATCGATGAATTCCCCTCACGAAACTTAAAAGCATACAAAAATTCCGCACAGCTTTGATTTTGGCTTCTTGTGATCTGCAAAGAGCACAAAAAGGGATGATCTCCTTCGACTGATTCTCCTGTTTCAACCATGGCATATGTTTCTGCCATTTTCCAACGGTGAGATTCGGTGGTACTTTCGACATTTTATGCATCGCCAGTACAGTAGCAGCGTACATGTACGTGTGTCAAACGTGATCGTGTCACCATGGAGCATGTAGTTCATGTCGGCATAACAAACACGGTGTGTACCATAAAGTGTATGGGGTTTGTGAACGTCTGCGCCACATGGTACTGTACCGAACTACATGTACTAATCTCCACACAAAACTGCAGCAACCTTGTTTCCCAAAATAGTCCTTATCGCGCAAAACCATTGAAAGCAACCGCCAACCAACTGGGGTAAGATTGCGCCAGCGTGTTTGCCAAACAATCAAACGGATCGGATAAAAACGATCTGCATGTATGGTATGGTGGTCGGGTCTGATTTATTATTATTGGACTCCACCCCAGAGCTGACCCTGGACTTCACCCCAGAGCTGACCCTTGACTCCGGCCCAGACTTGACCCTTGACCCTGGACCCCGGACCCCGGCCAACCCTTGACCCTTGACCCTGGACTCCGGCCCAGACTTGACACTTGACCCTGGACTCCGGCCCAGACTTGACCCTTGACCCTGGACTCTGGCCTCCAGCCCAGACTTGACCCAGACTCTTTAAAGGGTATGATGTAGCTTTGGTAATGATAAAAACAAATGATTAGATTCAATCTGAAAGCGTACAGTTTATAATGATACCAGTACATGTACCAATCCTCCTGAGAAATATTTCCGTCTGAAATGCTGTTAAAATTGTATCTGAACACCTTTTTTCTATTTCAACAGTCAAAATGAGCACATAATGAATGTGCTGAAAACAACAGAAAAGTTTGTCAATATTTTCTTCTGTCTGGGATGATGGATCTGGTTCAAACTTTCACAGCTTTATTTATGTATTGCATGTACAGTGTATGTTGAATCCCAGAAAGTATGAACGCTGCCTGTAATTGTAACTGTAGCAATGCTACACTGTACATCAACCTTTAATCTAGAGTGCATTGGGCATCTACAGATATCCTACTAAATTGTTCATCTTTTTTGTGACGTTTCAACAGAGAGCAAGGTAATAAATGTGCCCCTCTTCATGCCGCTTTTGTCATCTGCAAGGGAGGCGATCAGCCAATTGATTTGATCTCTATCAACACCCCAATCCGTCGCATCCATTCCTTCTTGGCCATTACTTGGGGGATCATCGCCGACATTGACATCGAGAGCGAACGCTTCCGCTGGATGGGTAAGCCTCGCTTCACTATCGGTACCATCATCCGCATCCTGAACCTGAGGCGGTATCGTGGCAGTTTATCCTTCCTCCCCCTCGAGGATCAAGAACCCTACGAGTATCTCAAGAAGCCAGCAGTCAAACCCACCAAGAAGCAGAAGAAACGCTTGCCACGCCCCTACAGCACTATGGATACGACCTCGGCTGGATTAGAGTACCCCAAGCCCAACCTCCCTCGATTCAGATCCTTGAATGCTGATCTTTCCAAGATTGAAACGGAGAGTGGGCTTGCCTTCTCCGAGGAGTTTCTCACTGAGGATGGCAAGTTACACCAAGACAGTGATGATCCTGAGCTGACCAGAATGAGCCCTGTACAAGCCAACGGTTGTATACCTTTATCAAACCAAAATAATACTAGTGTGACCTCAGGATCGTCATACCTACCTCCGAGTGTGACCGACCCCATCCCTGACGGCTGGACCACCATCGAGAGGGATTTCGTCGGCATTCTCATCACGTACCTCTCGCATATTGCTGTGGACGTCAAAGTTTGGCCCCAGAGGAAATTTGACGAAGGCGTTATTAGCATTCAGTATATTCATTTCCCGGCATCGCGCCGCAACATGGCTGAATTTGTGGATGCCATACAAACAGGGAGGCATTTGGCTCTGCCGTTCACACAGAGCGTCTTTGTGAAAGCGTTCCGCTTGGTGCCGCTTACAAAGCCGGGGATCGTCACTGTAGATGGGGAAGTCATTGAGTATGGCCCAGTTCAGGGTGAGGTACTCGCCAACAAACCTCGCATCATGATCCCCTCCAACACCTCCTAACCCTTTCATTGGTTGACCTTCAGATATCACATACTTTGAGTTCACACCCACATAACTTTGGGTATCGCAGATGTGAGATCTGAAGGTGTGACTTAACCCACGATATCCCATTTATAGGATTAAAGGGGTTCAAGGAAAGGATGACGAAGTTTAAAGGCATTATTTTGTTAATAAAGAGAAAGCATTTGCCCTGATGTACTTTACGAATTGAAGGTACATGTATACATTTCTGTTGATGAAAATCGGTCAAGCAGGTAACTCTAAAAAGTTGACAATCCAGACAGAAATTTGACCAGTCTGGTAAAACAGGCCGGTCTGGTTACTGAGTAAACTTCCTTCTTTAGCTGGACTAGACATTTAATACTTTATACCCGTCCAAGGCGAATTAGCCCAACCATTGGGACGTCATTTTTACCTCGATGTAGCTCCATGTTAAAAATCCTTATCAATTGTTAATGTTGCTGAAATGTCAAAGGACTACAATTGGTCCATGTATAGTAGTGTCTTTGCTTCTGATATTGCTAGTTCAGTGCTTTCATTCCCTGTTGATCAAGTTACTTTTTCCAACTGGACAGAAAACTCCAAACCAGTGTTGTGGTCAAATCTGGGTTTTTAGCCCGAGGCACTGATGGCAGAAAAGTAGATTAAAAGGCCATTTTAGTACAAAACTGGAAATTGGGCAGAAGTCCCGACTTGACTTGTTTCCTAGCTCAAGCCTAGACTAGACACTGGATTCCAGCATAATGGATTGAAAATGCGGCTATACATTGCAGCCGTCAACCGGCCAGGTGGCAGTTTTTAAACCTCGGCTATGGACATCAGCCAGGCTCATGGGTTAATTAAGAGGGTTACTGAATGTCGCATATGTAACATTAACATGTGTGAATTCTTGGACTCACCCACCAATTGACCTATCGTGGTCGAATCGCGTCAACGCAGCTTGTGAATTATTGTCCAATCACATCAATTATAATTCCACGTGGAACGCGCAAAATCTGAGACAAAAATAAATTACCACACAAAATTTCCATAGGGTTGTCTAAGGGGCGTGGTTAACTCGGAAACGGCGATAGGTCAATACTGAAGTTTCTTGGTGTTTGCGAACA
This sequence comes from Hippasteria phrygiana, assembly GCA_037893225.1. Classification (NCBI taxonomy): domain Eukaryota; kingdom Metazoa; phylum Echinodermata; class Asteroidea; order Valvatida; family Goniasteridae; genus Hippasteria; species Hippasteria phrygiana. The sequence continues at coordinate 351,799 of JAZGUH010000547.1, forward strand.
AGTGTCTCCAAACGTTGACAATACATTCAGGGTGTGCATTTTCCTGCCCAAAGGGATATCAGTTTTGTGTGAATAGTGTCGTGTGTCACGCCATCTGCCAGTGCTATATCATGCCAATTTGAATGGTATAATTCGGGATTGGCGAATGAATTTGCATTTTAATTTCTGCATAAAAAAATCACAATGGTAATAAATTTATTTCCAATGTAGAACTAGTGTTGATTATTTCAATTTTTCGATATTCGATATACAATAAAAAATGAAAAAAAAATAAAATAATGGAAGAAGTGAGCTTGACAGTTTGCTATATATTATATATTTATTTATTTCGATATCCAACAGCGGAGACCCGCCACTTAATCATATAAAAATTACATTAAAAATAAAATAAAATAAATACAAATATTTTAATAAAAACTAAAAACTAAAAATTAAAAATTACAAATTAAAGTTAAAAATTAAAATTAAAATTAAAATAAACATTAAAGTTTATCGTAAATAAATTAACTTAAATTAAGCATGATATAAGCATAGACCAGCAGCTGCACTGAAGAGATAAAATTAAGTATTGTATAGACATCTATAAATCTGCCTTCGGAAACAATTCAATGTGGGTGCCCCAAACACATCACATGCTCCATGGAGCCGGTTGTAGGTAGATGAAATCCTACAAACGAAACCCTGTTTGGTTACCTCAACTCGGCTCCAGGGAACATGCATTATGTGTTTGGCAGCTGATCTTGTCTGACGTTCGAGAACATTCAGGCCAAACGGATTAGCAATGGTTAAGTTGTACCAGCTTTGGATAAGTTTGTAAAGGAATAAACAGTCGTTAACTGTTCTCCTTTGAGCAAGAGTTGGCAAATTAAATAAATTACACAATTCTAAATAGGTAACATCACCTTGATTACTATAAAGCACCTTGTACATAAACAACAAATAACGTCTTTGTAGTCATTCAAGTCGATCAGATTGCGATTGAGAAATTGAGTTAAAACTACTGTATAATATTCCAGTACAATATTCCATTATGTCGTACATAGCAGAGTAAGGGCATTGTACTTACCGGTAAGTGGATTTGCAATCTATGTTCAGATTCTACAGTAGTAAGCGTCAGATTTTCTCTTGCATTTAGCACTGTCATGAAACCACGTGGTTGTACAGAATTGCTAAAAGAATCACGTTTGTGTAATAATAAGAGTCCAGACTGGATTGGCATGGTGGCAGGTACACGTAGAATGCAAGAATTGCCAACATTCGAGTAGCTCACCCGGGTCGACTTGGGTTAGCCCTGTGCCGTTCGATTGGCTCTGGCATCATTACATCACATGCAATGCGTAGTTACATCTGATGCCCCAGATTCTGCTCCAGCCTGAAATTCACACTTAGGCCATGTCCGAAACAGGCTTCCAGGGCTACGGCTACGTCTACTGTCAGCATGGCCCACGTATTTGCAACCAGCAAAGGTATAGACCTAGCTCTAGACACAAGATTCGGATACAGCCTTTACTGCTTATGTGACATTGACATGAGAGGGCATTTGAGCATTCGATTAGCCCGGCTCTCATGGCTAACCCATCTACCTACACACGAGTCGATCCGGGTGAGCTACTCGAATACACCCATTGTGATAACACCATGTTGAAAGAATAAAACTAGCTAGAAAGAATAGAGTGGTTGAGAGCACCTAAACTTTTGACTTGACCGTCTGGTCAGTATGCTTTGACTGTACTCAGAATAATGAAGATAGGAAAAGTTGTTGCTAAAAGTGAGTGCAACATCAAGTTGAACTTCAGATTCATGTACTCTTTCTACATTGTGTTATCCTATGTGGAGTTGTCATTTTGGATCTAAAAAGTGTAGTGTAAATGAATTGAGTATGTGAACGTGTTGCTGTACATATATAGTCTCCCATTCTTCTGGAGCTGGAAATTGACTTCTACTTGCAAAGAGAGTGGCATCTTGCATTGAAAATGTCAAAGTTTGTTCAGGAGGTGTATTTGGAAAATGTAAACACACCAAAGCTTATCATTGTGGCATGTTGCTTTTTGCTATTATTTCTTGTGTTTTGCACACATTGTTTGGCAGCTTATCAATTCTGTATTCTTGAACTACATGAATATCCTAGCGCTCTCTCTGATAGTCTGAAAGCAACGGTCAGGATTTCATCTTTTTGGTCAGCTGTAGCGGTCGTCTACTTGCACGTTGTTGGTGGGTTAATGTCTGGTTTCTTTGTAAAGTACTGATGAAAGACATACTTTATACAGGTAATGCACAGGTTGACTGTTTCAAATTACCGGCAATATTAGGTTAGACGTTTTCATGTGCACTGGAGGTAACAATTGTGATGCTATTTCTGCCTGCCACTTTCCGATTGTCCATAGAGAGGGCTACAGATGTCAACAAGTGTAACGTGTAGTTGTTAAGATTTGTTAAAATGGTTTTCTAATAAATTAATTTAATAAATAATCTAACAACCGTTTAGTTTTTTTGTGTGGCAGAATTGTTGGAAGCTGTTTTGGGTGATATTTGTATAAATCAGTAAAATTTACTCTAGGAAGTGGCTTGACATAGTTTTAGGAAATGACTTATGCAATTGTATATCACGTCAGCTTTTGTGGGTTACTAGATACTCAGATACGGAGTTGAAGTAAGTCATTTTTGTGAAAGTTTGGGGCTATTTATTACCAAATCTATGCACATAATGTTTAAGAAGTAAAGGTGTACAATGTATTGGAATAGAATTGAGGACAACAATCATTGCACACAGACAGGTTAACTATATTTGTATAGAAACGATCCCTTTATGACATTCCTTTTCCTATGTCAAAGTTCCAAGTATTGGGTTGATTCGTATATAGTGCTATAAAAAAGTATCTCAAAATATATAGCTTGAAGTATCTGAATTGGGGGGGGGGGGGAATTGGCTGGTTAATGGTTATAAGCATTGAAATAGTTAATACAATTTGCTGGCCTGACGTTTCAAACTTCAGCAAGTTCTTTCTCAAAGGCAAATGACAGTGTTACAAGAAACAAACATGTGGATGGAGAAATTAATGAAACTTAAAATAATACTTAACCTTGACCATGCTGAATTAAAAAACGACCAACGGTGGGCACTTTCTGTTGGGTTTGTTGATGTGGGCTGTGAGGGCAAGATCTGTTGTTGTAGCTGTTAGATTCTGTTGGATTTAGCAGGGTTTACACTTTTCTTTTGTTGGATTTTGTTGGATTCAGCAGGCTTCATACTTTTCAGTTGTTGGATTCTGTTGGATTCAGCATAGTGCTTCGGAGAAAATCGGAAGGACATTAGGGGTAATCTTTTTTTTCCTTCAAATTTTATAATCACATTAGAATATGTGAATACTAATTTATTATCAAAGAGGGTCTTCTATCACAAAGCCTTTGAAATATTTCCCATTGTAATGAAGTATGTAATGCTTTGTGGTGACTGGTGAGTACGGTAGTGTGTGTGTGTTTGATGGTGAGTTAGGATGGGTATTCTGTATTTATTCTCACTGTAATTGTGTGCATTATGTTGCAATTTCTGAGTAAATGTACAAGAACTAGATCAGATTAATATTCATTTTCAATTACTTGGATGTATATTAACAACAGTTTTATTTTTATGGACCAACACGGATGTTAAAACTTTAATTTAGATTTTTCTCAGGAGGGAAAAATATCTTGTCAAATGTGTGTATGTCTTGTTTAATGAGTACAAACATTTGGGGAAAAAAGTACACCAATGTGCTTAAGACTCATTTTGTAGTCTAAAAATTCCCATCACACAAGCTGTGTTGATCAGAAGATACCAAGTCTAACCAATTTTAAGATACCAAATCTACGTACATTTTGTGTAATTCTAACACAAGGATGATTACAAGAAAAACTTATATTTTTTGTTATTATTACATATAAACATCCCTTGGCATGTTTATTTTCCCGCTACATTGTTGTATTTGAAGCGCTTTTCCGGCGGTTATAATATTATTTTCTTTCAAAATTATCACCAAACCCTGTAAAAAAATTACTGGAGCTGCCTTATCAAGCTATTCAGAATGTTGACTATTTCCAAACAATTCTAATATGTCAATATCATTCCTATAATGTGATGCTGAAGACAAATGTTTGTTTTCCTCTAATGAAATGGAAATTTATTTCCCAGGCCTACCTGCCTCTAAACAGGATCAGAGAAGGATTTCCTTCTCAACCAGGGCCAGTTTCATGCAAATGCTAAGCACAACAATCTGCTTTTTTTTTTCTAAGCTAGACTTTTTTATGCTAAGCCAATTTTTGTGCTGAGCAGCTCCGTGAAATTAGCCCTTGCTCTTCATGACAATTTGTCAGTTTTAATGCAATGATATACATAATGTGCGAGTATTGCATGTGATATAGCACAATGTGTACCATGTACGTGTGTGTGAGGCACTCATACTTTCGCACCTGAAAAATATGCTTGAAGATTTGTCAGATTCAATTTAAGTGTTGCTGTATGTCCAGGTTGCAATTAAAAAAAAGAAAAAACCATCAGGTTTTTGCCGTATGCAATATGTAAATTTATTGAATTTAAATCGGCATATGCTCTTTGATATGAATATATTATGTGCCATACCTTTGTACTGATTAGTTGAAAGTATGAATATGTAACATGTTACGAATAATGCACAATGATGAATTTTCAGCGCTGTAAGGTATATGCCATGTGTCTTGGGGAAAATGAGTAAAGATTGGGCCGGATGGTACCAGTTATGCCATCTGGTGTCAATCTTCTTAATCAGATGAAGCTCTCCGGCTTTATCAAAGAATTTGGAAACACATCCATTGTTCCTTAACTGTTCATCTGACTTCATTCAGTAGACCTGAGAAGGAATGACGTCACGTTTTGTTTATATGCATGCTTTAAGCAGCGTAATGTCATTTCTATGTGCGTCTATATAGTGCATTTAGATTATGGCATATTGACGCTATATACACAAACATCCCACGCCTCATACTCCAAGACCTGCTTCTGTTGCATGGTACTAGTTAGTTGGTATTCATGTACATTTTCAAGCTAGTTACGTTCAGTTATAGAGTACCGAAGTGATGACGTCAATCAATGCAATGTTTGGAACCAGAATAAACATTATAAACTGCATGTGTTTGGAACCATTGCCCCGGAAACTGACGTCAGACTTTGGTACTCTATAATCGTTTTATTATTTGTTACTAGCACTATTTCATGTCCCATTCCCTATGAATGCATTTGGTCCAAATAATATCCAAATATTTCTTCTTAATTTCAAATTATATGATTTTAGATCTTGAAGTTATACAAGGTGTGATGGGGTGTATCTATTTTAATAAATGTGCAGTGGGAAACGTTCACTTGACATGGTGGAATGATTTTGCCAAATTGTTTACGTAAATTAGGTACGTGAAATTTATCAAAATGATCAAAACTTAGCGCGAGTGCAATTGTGCTGACCAGTATTAAATCCATGGTTGGGGGCGGGGAAGGGTGTGGTAGAATTCAAAACATTTTAGAACCATATTGATTCATCTAAAAAAAAACCACAGGAATTTTATTTTTTTAAGGGATGCACTTCTAGTCGGGTAGTATGATGTCCATGAGGGAAATATAGATTCTCGGGTTTCTATGAAGACTCAAAAAAAGGGAGTATATAGTAGATTGTAAGCAGCTTGAGAAGTTGGGTACAACGTGTCATTGGTAACATAGCAAAATAACACAAATTCTTCGCTTTGCCAGGCTCTGATTGGCAACCTATACTGATGGACAAGTGTCATCGGATCTCTTGAGCTGAAATATCAACTGGGCAAAATCAATGTTGGGGTAAGACCGAATATTGACGGTGTATAGTCAACGTGGCAATTATTATGCAATAAAGTAGTGTTATGTGACAGTAAAGTTGTGACGAGCCCTTTTAATTGCAGAGCCAATTTGATTGGAGTTTGGCTGTGAAGTTTAAGATCTTGGGTGGTTGGAAGGAGAGATTTGAACCTCAAAACACCGGTGTTCAGTCTTTGGGGGTAGATATTTAATTGGAAGGGGGTATTAACCCCAACACTCCCACCCTGTGCCGGCCCCACCCATACTCTGTCAGTTTTATAATTATTTTAGTATACGGCTGTGTCCGATTCGAGCGTTTTTTATGGCTACGGCTTCAGTTTTTGTCATTAACGCGTATATTGAATAGCCGTAGCCACAGACAAAATGCCATTTTTGGACAACATGCCTTTTTGCGTTAAAGCTACTCCATATTACGAATGGAACAATTAGCCTTTTAGAGGTATGGCGGACACAATAGGAGGGCGCTATTTGATTTGGGTAAACCTTTTGTATGGCACAAAAGGTTTACCCAAATCAAATAGCGCCCTCCTATTGTGTCCGCCATACCTCTAAAAGGCTAATGTCCATAGCAGTCTAGCCAATCCTGGCAATGAAGGAATTAAAGGGTTCATACCACAATGTTTAGTGTGCAAAATGTTCTTTGGATTCGAGTCTCTTTGTTTTCTTTTGTGCATACTGTGTTGCTTTTGTCTGTTGTACGTAAGATTTTGGATGGGCGGGGAATTAATAATTTTCAAGTTTACCTGAAAAGAGTTTTATATTTCAAATCGTTATTCTCGGAGATGGTTCTTATTCTGGCAGATTTTCTGTCACAATTCTGGAGTTGTCTTGAACAGAAACATCTATTTTAATAAAAAGGTGGGTCATTGGGGTTTTTCGTCTTAATTTTCGCTTTTAAGAATTTCCCACATTCGAAATCCTAGTTCACATTGATTGATCGTAAATAGCGCTCAAAGCTCAACGTACTACAAAGAGCAATGATGGCTAGTTTGTAAAATACTTTTGCAGAAACACTGCTCATAGGCCTATACTCATATCAACAAACTACAAGAATCTTTACATTATCAGTGCAGTGCGTATATAACTACAATTTAAATCGAAACAGTTTCAGTAGCCGCTATTACCTCTGTCTTAATTCGCACATTTAGAAGAAAATATTGTTTAGTTTCAATAGCCAATATTATCTCTGTCTTAGTTTACTTTTTCAAAGTGAACAAAGAAACTGGCGGGAGCGGGATTCGAACCTGCGACCTCCGGGTTACCGTACCGGCGCTCTACCAACACAGCTATCTTGCCTATCTTGGCAAGATAGCTCAGTTGGTAGAGCGCCGGTACGGTAACCCGGAGGTCTCAGGTTCGAATCCCGCTCCCGCCAGTTTCTTTGTTTACTTTGAAAATGTATTTAAATTTACCTAGTCAGTTTCCCTTGTAGATTGGTTGACGAATTAATTTACTTTTATTATTTTTTTTCTTTTCTTTTTTTTTGTTCCAGAATTATATTTTCCAAAAGTGCTTGGAATTGCTTCCAGAGTGCCAGAAACCCATTTGGGGAGTAATCTAATAACATAACGTGGGGGGGGGGGGGAGAGGGGGATCCCGAACTGCACTTTTTTCTTCAATACTCTTGGCCCGAAAATTGCATTTAAAAAAAAATATTTGAAATACTTTTCGAGACATTTAGAAGTGCTGCAGAAACCTAATTTTAAGAATTCCAACTGCAAATATTCCGCGTTCGTGGAAATATTGGCATTTTGTAATTAAAAAAATGTGAAGTAAATTTGAATTTTGAAGAGCTGTATCTACAGGATCTACATCCTATTTACCGTCTTTGCTCTAATTTTTTCCCACACAATTTTTCCCGTTTTCAGAAAGGGTTTCCCGACACCCGAAAAATAATTAAGAATCCAGGGAGGCCTCTTTGACGTTGGTGGTGGCGCCCTTTGCACGTGCTGTGCATGTTTTCTACTTAAATAAGGAGCAAGTTCGGGTGCTGCTGACCTAGTCCTTTTTGTCAATTTGCTATTTAAAAAACGCATGCGTGGTTTGTCCTTCACTCGAACGCATCTAGTCGATCGACTACGTCAAATCTAGTTAGTGTGCAGCGACAACAAACTGCAAAGAATGTCGTCTGCTAAAGTGTTAGTTCTTAACGAAGCAAATGTTTGCATGTCATTTCTATTCTCTATTATTTATTTCTATTATTTTCTCTACTTAACTTTGGTGCAATAAATAATTCATTATCTTATTGCAAAGAGTTATCATTGGACAAAACCAACAAATTATCGTAAAACTTTTGCAAAACTTGCCCAGTTTACCGATCCTCCATCTTGAAACCGTGACGTAACTCGCGAGTGACTAGAGAAACCATGGTCCGGAGCTAGGTTGATCCAGTTGCACTAGCTAGTCAAACCGCGCAGCGTTCGGGTGACATCTAGATCGACTATGGTTAAGTCTAGTCACTCTAGTCGCCCAACCGAACTTGCTCAAGGCTGCGTCCGAATCGCTTGTCTAGGGCTATTGTCTAGGTGTTCGTCCATTACAACTACGCGTGACGTAGCCGTAGCTCTAGCTCTAGACGCCCATTTTGGACACGGCCTCCGAAACAACACGTACATGTCGCCGCCAATTCATGCGACTACAAAAATGACATGCTGGGTGGGGATCAAAAAGGTAAAAAATATTAAGAATCTCAAAATTGAGTCAACTTCCATTTTGTTTTAAAACATCCCTTGCATGAAACGTTTACCCTGCATCGCCATCTCCACCCATCCCCAGTTCGTGTCGTTTCTCCTAATTATTTTGTATTTTCATGCTTGTGTTTTCAAGAGAATATCTGTGATAGCGCCACCATATGAACGGAAGCGAATCGAAAGGGGCGTGTTACATATGAAAACAAAATAATGCAGAACGCGGCCATTTTGAAATATGAGGGTTTTTTTGTCAAACCAATTTCTGAATTTCACAAGATTGTTATCGATTTGACCATAACCCATTCCAATCTTCCCACGACTTGGTTGGGTTTCAGAAACCCTCTCAATGTTATTCACTCTACTGTTTGGTAATTCATAATTAAACCACGTGGCTCCGTCTCTGTGAAAAAATAGTCTTCTCTGTATCTCTCATTTAATAATGTCAACCATTAAACCTAACCGCAATGAAATAAAAATAACAGACAACTTGACACGATTCTTACAAGTTCCCATCACTCAGTTTATTCAACATCATAGGTCACTGGAACATGTTTATTGCTATGCTGCTAACATCCATAATCTATTAATTGACAACTGAGAAACTTCATCACCGTGTGAGCTATAAAAACATCTGCTTCAACATTCAAGTTAATTTCTAACCGTATAGAGTTGCCAACAAAAATTTGATTATTTGACAAGAAATCTCTTAGGATGTTTATTTACAGATATCATCATGAGCACTAATACTAATCTTGAAAACATTTTGTTAGAACAAGTGCAGTGAAAGCGATTTGCTTTTCAATCTCTATAAACAAAACTGAAGGTTCACACTTTTAAAATATAAAATGTTATTGTTTGCTTTGTCTCAATTTGAAATCCTTTCAGGCTAAGTTTTAATCATGAAAATTACTCGCAAAATACTGAAACACAAAAACAAATGGATTCACTAATCGCATTCCGTGGCTATAGAGACTTAAAGGAATGTGTCAAGCTATACAGATTAAATCACCAATAAACAATGTGAACTAACTCATGAATGCTCACTCAACAATGACCAAATAAGCATCATTCCGGGTGAATAATTAGATACTGTATATAATTAGAAAGGCTTTTGACATGAATGTTTGACAAGAATTATATTCGTAAATGAACCAGAACTCTGCTAAAACAATTGTTTTGATACATAATGCATCAAACTTTCAATTTAAAAAAATGCTTGTTGCTATATTACTGGCAATTTATAATAGATGAATTCAATCTGAGATATTACTCAACATGGGTAGGAATCGTTCACCAGGATTTTGTTTCAAAAGAAATATTGAATATCTGTTAGACCGATAAAAAAACAAGGTAATATCATCGTTGAAAAAAACGGCCAGGAATAGACAAGGAATGTACAAAAAAATGTACACTATAACACTAAATTACAGGATACAAAGCAAATCAGAAGAATATGAAGCTTGAAGGGGCACTAGGTCCGGTCAGTCAGCATCTTAAAGGGGCATTCTCCTTTTACAGGGTATGACATGTGATGAGGAATGAAAATTTCATCACGTTTAAGCTTTTGCAAACTAATGCCTATGTTACATTGTTTATTTAACCCGAATTTCCTAGTTCTCAGATTTTCAGGATTCAAGAAAAATTATGACATAATTGAAAAAAATCGAAGCCAGTCTAGCTATTAAGCCTTAACACTCTTGTTTGTAGAGTGAACAAAAATGAAATTATATTTCCTATAACGATTTGTACACGCTGCGTTGTTCCCGGTCGCCCATCAATATTCAAAATCAAGTTGTCATTTCTCTGTCATTATTCGCTTGGATGATAACCAAAACTGAATGAAGATCAGAAGGCATTAGTGCCCCCTTCAGTTTCACCCACAGTGACTCCGCCCATGCCCCCAATCTTTTTAACGTATTTTCAAGCTGCAACTTTTGAGAGAATAAATTTTCCGTTTCCGGGCATTCCACACGATGGCCCTGGTGATGTCATCAGGCTGCTCGTACTCGTAGTAATATTTGCCGTTCAAGTGGGAACTCAAACATGCATTAAAGGTAGTGTACATGATTGGTCATTGTTGCAATTTTCAGAAATGGGCGGATTTGGGGGGTTAGTATTTTATAGGAAATATCGTTCCACTGACCTGTTCAAAGTTTTTCGTTGTTGGATGGCGAAAAAAACGAGAAAAAAAACGGCGCTCGTTTTCAACCGTCGGGCGGATGTTAGCCTTTAGTCAAGGCGCGTGTGGCTAGCTGGACGCGTGACGCGCCCCGAATACCAGCATGTCCGGGGCGCGCCACTCGTCCGGGTAGCCACGCGCGCCTTGACTAAAGGCTACAGGGCAGTTTTCCAACTGGAAATCGTTGGAAAACGATATAAATTTCTACTTTTCTTGACAATGACAGCACACCTGGTGCCATCATTTCACAGGATGATTGAGACTACTATTAACTTACAGTCTAGTAAGGTATTTCGTAACAATTCAGTAAAACAAAATTGGAGGATTACCAATCGTGTAGGCCTACACTACATTTAAACCACCAGGCTCCGGAGTTCTCCACGGTGCAGTTTTAACGGCGTCCTTTTCGTCATTGTCATTGTCCTTTGTCGTAAATACCTGTCTCTTGTGATACATAAGAGAGTCACCAGCAGTGTGTAGTCACTGCATGGAACGAATAAACGCGCCGTTATACACGATCCATTATCGACCACTGTCGTCTTGAACCAAGACTACCAGCAGTGTTGCTCTGATCGGATGAGCCAAAATTTAACATGTAGCCTATTCCTGTCCTGAAATAGTAAAATCTGTGTATTTCGCCCAGGCTGTGTTGTTCTCTCAGTCTCAAAGATCTACCCGTAGCTCCCAAGTTCCCTGCGAGGTCAGACTCACCAGATACAACACGTAATTCCAAATGTTATAGATTTCTGGCTTGTTGAAAATATACATGATTTTTATAAACATATTTTTCGTGTTAAATTTAATGAAATACCGAGAAAATACCGCCAACAACCGATTGCTTACTGAAACTGAAGTAAAGGTCTTTGACGAAAGAGGATAGTATGATGAAACCGTCACGCCCTTCTATCTGTAATCATTTAGATGTAATATGTTATAAATAAGTTGTTTCTGCCGAAGAAACAATTGTTTTGGGACTGCGGATGAGGGCTTGGCATCAAATGGAAAGGCTAACATGTATACAACAAATACATTACTGATTACAGGTCACACAATGTGACCCTTTCAACTGTAACAAGATTTCCCACAATATATTATTCAACAAACAAGTCAAAACTGTTGATCTGCAGACGCATATATAGTTTCACATATACGAAACGTTTGAATGAATGCTTGTCCTGATGATGCTGCGGAGTAACACAATAACCCACTGCATATCCATTGCTTTGGGTTTGATTTTTGTTTTTAATTCCTTTCTCTCTACCTATTTTGTTCATGTTTTCAGAAATGGAGATTCATATTTCAAGAAGTTGAGTCTCTTTCATAATAACTTCAAACTTTCGCCACATCTAAACAAATTACTAAAGCGTGATGTCTAAATCCATATAATGTGTCAATTAAAGGTTTGTTTCGCGGATTTTCATGGTGCATTTTTTCAGTGAATAATCTTGTCTCCAATCTTGCCATTCGATTCCTTGATCCGCGCCCGGGTTCTCTTTTGGGTGATAAAAACCATTCAGGTGAGAACGCGCACAGTTACGAAACCACCATGCTCCTAAATGCTTCTGTGCGCATTGTGATGATGATGATCGGTCATTGTCATTATCCTTGGTGGAAAAGTATTTCCCATTCTGATAGCTAAACGAGTCACCCGCAGTGCCGCTCACATCATATTGGTCAAATTGTAGAGTGTACTGCTGTCCTGAAAGTTTGAAATTTTCATACTTGGCCCAAGCCGTTTTACTATCCCAGTCTCCCAGATCTACCCGTAGCTCCCAAGTTCCCTGCGAGGTCAGACTCACCAGATTGTCATTCCCCAACCAGAACTCACCGGACAGATCACCAAAGCCAGACTTGTACTCATCCCAGTCCCGGTAGAAGTCTACACTGCCATCTTGTCGCCTCTGAAATACGATCCACCCCCCTCCATCAGTTTCCATGTCGCAGGAGACACAAAGGGAGCGACCCCCGAATCCGTCTGGGTAGATTGTGTAGATACCACTCGTCTTGTATAAACCAGCCTCCAACAGCTTCTTGCAGCTTGCGTAGCCACCCAAAGAGTTATCAGCCAAAGAGAGGAGAGGTGTGTCTTCATCTCCATCAAAGTACACGCTCCCTTGCTCTTGGGAGAAGTCTTCTTCATGTTCTCGTCTGGTCTCATTGTTCAACTCGCACAAATTACTGCGCTCGTAGAAGTTGATGGACTTGCATCGTTCATCCATGCTGCATTCTCTTCCACAGATAACACGAGACTGCACTGTTTTGGCAGAATAGACAAACTTTGTCAAGGCTCGATTTTCCGCAGCATGTAACTCTAACTGCTGCCTTGAACTGCACTGACTTTCACATTTTACGGGAACTGCGAATGTTCCCAAGAATAAAATGAAAATGAAGTAGAAAACCTCAAATGTAGTGATTAAGTTTTCCATTGAAATTCGTCTTACAAGGTCTGTAGGTCTGCAGGTTTTAGGTTGAAGACGATGGGGAATGTCTTTAGTTTTAGTACTTCAGTACTTCATGAGCAGTTTCTTCTATACTAATGATTGAAGTTAAACTTCACAAGTAAATACTTTGAAATTGAAGCCTTCGTCAAGATTTAATTTAGACGTCTACAGAAAAATGCCAGGAATCGTGAACATGAGCCGCGTGCAGATGAGTGGATAGGTCTTCGCAAATCGGCGGCAATATGAAATGTAACTTTTCTTGGCTTGACTATTTATAGTTAGGTGTCTCAATCGAAGAAAATAAAACGCATCGCCCTCGCCATCGTGCCAGCATCTGATTGGTTTATCTTTCTCATATACATAAACATATTATCTACGTAGATTATTTGAGACTGGCCTGCTGCAGTTATAAAGCGAAACATCACATGGACAATTTTGATTGGTTGCTGAATGTAAAGCAGCCAAGGAGGAGGCTGCAATTTATGTCAATATTTTGTCAAAGCAATGCTGGGAGAGAAACGACAAAGTAAGATAGCTTGACTTTGTTGTCATTGTGCCATATGTATACAGCAATCTTACTGATAATTAAAGCCGCGTGCAGCCTTCTGTAAGAGTTGTTGATTTATACCAAGTATAAAATTCACCAGACGGCCGTGAAAAATTGCTAAATCAATGCCTTAGGGGCCGTCCATAAAGTACGTACGCACGAAGGGGGGGGGGGGGGGGGGGGGGGGTGTGACATTGCGTACACCATGCGTACAGGGGGAGGGGGGTCCAAGCCAATGCGTACCGTACGCAACCGACAATTTGCTTTTATTGAATTGTCATGAAATCGAGTACATATATCTCATATAAATAACTACCAGGACCAGCTTTTGTGCATCAAAAAAAAAGTTCTAACACAGTACCCTTCACCCCAACCAAAAGTAAATTAGTCTTCCCAGCGCCACCGCCAGCCAACTCCGGCCTATTTTTAGACCGCAACAAAAAACTGCTTTATAAACCGGCAGTGTACACCGGAAACGTACCATTGTACTTGTATCAATTTTACCCGCGTGCTGTCCAAAATCGCTCTTGTACTGGAGGTAAACAAAAAAAACCCAAAAGATATACGTCTTGTATATCAACTGCCTCTTTTATAGTCACTATCTCAATAAACCACTCATAAAACGTCAAGAGCAAACTATGCAAAAAATAGTGTATCAGGGTATATTTTTTCCTTTTTTGGTTCATGTCATCATTGACTGCTGTTTTGGTTCAAAATATATCACTATTCAATCATTTCCTGGTCCGTTAATAAAAATGTTTGCATTTTTTGTCTGTCAACATTTTGTGGTTTATTTCAGACTTCGGATGCGACATGCGAATCATACTATATATAAACACAACACAAAAAGTAAGTCCCCCCCCCTAAATGACCCCTCAGTTTCTTAAGTAAGAACTTTTCAAAGATCACATCTAGTGAACAATATTTCTGTTGGTGTTAGGCAACTGTTGTGTGAAAATTGAAGGCATCCTTTTATTCATGGTTGACTGAGCACAAATTGAAGACAAAATGACCCATTTTCAAAATTCACAAAAGTGACTTTATTACTGCAGATGACTGAGAAGCAGATTAACATTAATGTTCAATAACGTGTGTATCCACCACGCTTGGCAATGACCTCCAGACATCATCTTCCATGGTGTTGATGAGTCTGGTCACCCGCTGCCGAGGGATTAGCCATCCATTCTTCCTGCAGTAATCGCGACAAGTCCTCCAGAGTGCTTTCTGCTTGGATACGGGCATACACATCGTTTCAGCAGGTCCCAAAGATGCTCGATGGGATTGAGGTCTGGTGAATTTGCCGGCCAAACCATTTTCTGGATCCCCTCATGAGCCAAGAAGGCGTTCACCTCTCTCCCTCTGTGAGGACGGGCGTTATCGTCCATGAAGACGAATCCATCACCATGGGCTGCGGCATAAGGTGCAACATGGACGCAGGGTATTGTCAACATATCGTTGCGCATTCAAATTGCCATTGATCTGCTGAACAAGTGGTGTTTTGTTGACAAGACTTATCCCAGCCCAGACAATGATGCTTCCGCCACCGAAGGATGTCACAGGTTGCACACAACACTCAGCATGCTGTTCTCCACTTCGACGCCACACACGTTTTCTGCCATCATACAGGCATGCACATACAGTCTTGTGAATTTTGAAATTGGGTCATTTTGTCTTCAATTTGAGCTCAGTCAACCATGAATAAAAGGATGCCTTCAATTTTCACACAACAGTTGCCTAACACCCACATAAATATTTTTAACTACATGTGATCTTTTAGAAGGTCTTACTTAAGAAACTGTGAGGGGTCATTTAGGGGGGGGGGACTTACTTTTTGTGTTGTGTTTATATACTACAGCAGGTGTACTGTGACGTTTAATGATGCTAGAATAGGATAGTCCGAGAGTCAAAAAGAGATAATTATATGGAATGCGTATGCGTACAGGGGGGGGGGGGGGGGGGGGGGGGGGGGGGGTTGGAGCTACTGCGTATGCCATGCGTACAGGGGAAAGGGGGGTCAAAAGAGTCGGCATTTCGTGCGTACGTACTTTATGGACGACCCCTTACCGGGAGCGAGTTATGCACGTACGAAACTATTATCAATACCAATCTGAAGCATGGGATGTAGTTTCAAAAAAAAAGTAAAGAGACATTCTGACTAGGTTCATTTGTCTGGTGCTAAGAGTGCCAAATTAACTCCAATGAATTTTCTGATAGCTATTGACATCAGATCGCCAGTGGTTGCCATGGTAATAAAATGATGTCGTTCATGAGCTGTATTTTCCGAGCGCAGGCAGGCCTTCCTTCCACAGACACACACACAAGATCAGTGTTTTAAATGATGTGGAAACGCTGGATACGAGTTTGTAACAAAAATGGAGAAAGCAAACAATTCTTATTTAATTGGGGAAGGATGTACCCTTAAAAGGAAATAGTAAACTTATATATCAGGTAAGGCACCGCATTTACTGCTTTGCATGAGGCTTTTGAAAGGAATCCCGAATTGTTTTTCAATATAGTAGAATAAACTTGATGTCTCAAAATTAAGCGGAGAACTCATTATCTATTCGTTGGGAATGATATATTTCTATGATAAAACCGCCTGATTGTAGTCACAAATCAATAATGAGGTCATTATCACTGCCACCTGGTGGGTCATAGCAGTACCTTACAAAAAACAGCGGTACCGTTAATAATACCGTCTGTTTAATAAAGATGTCCTCCTTAAAACAGCAACAACTCAACGCACTGTGATAGCGCCACCATATGAACAGTAGAAGATCAAAAGGGGCGTGTCACACCACCATGGTATGGGGGAGACATATGAACACAAACAATGGAGAAACGCGGCCTCAAGTTTGAAATAAGATTTTGTTTTGGTCAAAAAAACAGATTCTGTTCAGTGACTATTTTACAAGATCGTTATCGATTTGACCATACCCCATTCGATCCAATCTTTCCGTGACTTGATTGGGTTTCAGAAACCCTCTCAATGTTATTCACTCTACCATAATGTTTGGTAGTTCAGAATTAAACCACGTGGCTCCGTCTCTGTGAAAAAAATACTCTTCTATGTATCTCTCATTTAACACAGGTTAACGATGTCAAAGAAAATAAGCATTAAACCTAACCACAATGAAAATGAAAATAGCAGACAATTTGACGTTCTTTCAAGTTCCCATCACTCAGTTTATTCAACGTCATTGGTCACTGGAACATGTTTATTGTTAAACATCCATTATCCATTTATTGGCAAATGCACCAGAAATTTCATCACTGTGTGAGCTATGAAACATGTGCTTTAACATTCAAGTTAATTTCTAACCATTAGAGTTACTGACAAACATTGATTCTTTGACAAGAAGTCTGTTAGGATGTTTATTAACAAATATTTATCATCAACAGCACTAATGCTAATTTTGAAAAAAATTGTTAGAACAAGTGCAGTTAAAGCGATTTGCTTTTCAATCTCTACAAATAGAATTGAAGGTTCTTACTTTAAAATGATAAAATGTTACTGTTTGTTTCGTCTCGATTTCAAATCCTTTCAGGCTGAGTTTTATTTATAGAAAAATCGCAAAATACTAAAATAGTAAAAAACATAGCTAGTATAAATGTTTTCACTAATGGCATTTTGTGGCGGATATTTTTTAAAAGCCTTGTTAAACCACTGGATTCGTTTTTAAAAGAGGACATTTATTGGAACAGTGACTACAAATGCAGACGGGACTAGTTGGTTCACATAAGGCCTACCAGCAACGTACTACTGCAGGAACAATGATGGCTAGTTAGTGAAATACTTTTGCAAAAACATTGCTCGCACTAATTTGCAACAAAATATATACATTAATTGTATGTAGAACTACAATTTAATCAGATGTTTTAAAAGTTTCAGTAGCTGCTATTATACCTCTGTCTTGTTTTCACAACACTTAAATCGCACATTTAGTTTTTTAATGTTCTTTTGTTTTCTCTCGTCCCTCCCCCCCCCCCCCCCCCCCCCACTTTAAACTTACACATTCTAAAAGTGCTTAAATTGAAATTGCTTTTAGAGACATGGGAGTGAGAGAAACAATTTTTAGAGTAATCAAATCATTCCTGATAAAAATACAATTAATGTTACAGACAAATTTGGTTTTCCTCAACTTTGGCCTAAAATAGCAATCTCAAAAATGCTTTGAAATTAATTAAAACCGAAATATGAATTTTGGACTGCTGTAACTACAGTGTTCTACGTCCCATTTGAAATCTTTGCTCCAACTTTTTTCCGACCGAAAAAATGGCAAGGCCGGGTACTCCTTACGATATTTTTAATTTTTGGCCCCAAAATGCCATTTTCTTTTTGAAAATGATTTGGAAATGCTTCAAGAGACATGTATGAGTGCCCTACAACTAATTTGAGCGTTCTAGCTGGAATTCTTCTGAATTTGAAGAAAATACTATGCATGTTTATGATGAATTATGAAAAATAAAACAATCTTGAAAAATGTATAAAAAAAATTTAATACGATTTGTTGATAGCTGTATCTACATGATCATCTTCTAGATCCCGTTAAGCATCTGAGCTGCAATTTTCAGGGCAACTGCGTTTACGAAAAAACACGTACATGTCGGCGCCAATTCGCGCGACTAACAAAAAAGAAATGACACACTGGGTTGGGGATCCAGCCCTCACGTTAGGTGCGCCACTGCCTCCTGATGCCAGAATATATTTTGGTAACTTTGAGGACAACTTTTTTCTTCTGTAAAAATGGCAAGGGAACCACTGGTAATTTTTGCTATTTGGACCACAAAAGATGATTATTTTCTAAAGGGACTGGGATGACAGTATACTTTCTCCTAATTATTTGTCTCACGTATTTTCATGCTGCAGTTTTTAGGAGAATATTGTCTGTTGGTTCATCCAAGCCACTCCACTCCTCTGTCTTCACCAGGTTCCCAATTCGGATGATACAGACCATTTAGATGGCAAAGTGTGCACAAATTATACCACCAGGCCCATATGTACCACTGTGCGCAATTTAGACGTTCCCATTCATCATTGTCATTTAGTTGTAAATGGCCTTCCTCGGTTAGCCCATATAGAATGACCAGCAGTATCCTTCACGTCATAGGTGCCCAAATTCAGTGCGTAAAGGTTACTCTCTGGAGAAATACCGAAACCTTCGTACATAATTTGCCCAAGGTGATGTGTTGTTCTCCCAGTCTCCCAAATCTACCCGTAGCTCCCAAGTTCCTTGCGAGGTCAGACTCACCAGATTGTCATTCCCCAGATTGTCATTCCGGACAGATCACCAAAGCCAGACTTGTACTCATCCCAGTCCCGGTAGAAGTCCACACTGCCATTTTGTCGCCTCTGAAATACGTTCCACCCCCCCTCCATCAGTTTCCATGTCGCATGAGACACGAAGGGAGCGACCCCCGATTTCGTCTGGGTAGATTGTGTAGATGATACCACTCGTCTTGTAACCAGCCTCCAACACCTTTTTGCAGCTTGCGTAAGCGACCCAAGGAGCTATCAGCCAAAGAGAGGAGAGGTGTGTCTTCATCTCCATCAAAGTACACGCTCCCTTGCTCTTTGGAGAAGTCTTCTTCATGTTCTCGTCTGGTCTCATTGTTCAACTCGCACAAATTACTGCACTCGTAGAAGTTGATGGACTTGCATCGTTCATCCATGCTGCATTCTCTTCCACAGATAACACGAGACAGCACTGTTTTGGCAGAATAGACAAACTATGTCAAGGCTCGATTTTCCGCAGCATGTAACTCTAACACCTGCCTCGAACTGCATTGAAAATTTGATTTGGAACTTCTCCATCGATCGCGGGATACGCGATATGCATGCCAGGAATTGTGCTGTCCTCAATCTCTGTTATTGCTGCCGTCTTTCTAGACTCCTGGTTCAGACATGTACATGTAGGGAACAATTATGCCGACTTCATGCCCATATGTTCATTTCTTTTCTGAGTCAGATAGGGACAAATTTTCTTCTGAAAACTTCTGATGATTTTGCCATGTTTCTCGGTTTGGTCGTACACGCGCTATACACATCGTGCATAGTGCTGGCCGGCCTTGCCACTCGTTCTAGTGCTGACGTCACGGTTCTGACATCCGGGCTTCTAGTGTAAGTGGGATATTTTAGGGGCGGGGCGACCGGCTCAAAATTTTGCAATTAAAATGGTTTGTATTACAATAAAAATGCAAAAGTTCAATTAAATATTTATTGATTACAACTCTAAACGATGATACTTCCATTTCTCAGAGAGTTGTTTTCTATTTCAGTGACCCTTTAAATATTCCCACGAACACAATGAAAATGAAGTGAAAAACCTCAAGACTAGTGACCACACTGTTAGTGTTAAAAATTACCGGTACAACGATCTACGGTTTCTTTTTGTATTACCACAAAGAAACTCCGTTTCAAACTATTTCCTTGTATATCAACAACTGCGCAATTGTAAACTGTACATGCACAAAGAAGTTCTGTAATTATACAATGCGCCAGGCTTTGTTGACTTATTCATTCACATATAATCTTCTGTTATCCTACATGAATCTCATTATGCGGCAGCCGACCAATCACAATTGAGGAAATTTGTGTGCGCAAAAATCATGTTAAATTAGTATTGTGTTTTAGTCCAAAAACACACTTTTGTGCAGGAGCCGCGTCGTCCACCTGTGAATCAGTAAAGCATTGTAAATGTTGTAGCGCCCTCTTCTGTTGAGCCGTGTCGCGAAAACGAGTTTAGCACAAGGAAGAACAACGCTGAGCGCTTATAGAGCCCCGTCTGCGATGCGCGCGACGCGGCCAAAAATCGAAACGGTTGATGATGGGGAACCATGACTTCATTATGGCTCGACATCGACAGACTGAATATAGAACCAACATGCGCTATGCTATCATATGTAGAAATGTAGTAGGATCTATATGGGCACATGTACACCGTAGTAATGTAGAAATATGTTGTATGTAGGATTGCACAGAAATCACACTGTACAAAGTTTGTAAACCTAGAAACCACAACTCTGCAGATGCGCAGAAAAGTCTACAAATAACCTGTGATAGCACAGAATATTTTGTTAGTACACAAAATACCTCTGTGAATGTACAATTTCATTGTAAACATACGAATCGTATTCTGTTAATGTACAGAACAGTCTACATATCATCTCTGTATATACACACAGCCCTTGTAATACCAATTGACATAAGATATTTTTTTTTTTAAATAAGAAAGACATTTTTAACAGTGCAGGTTTGCCATTTTTATCCTGATGATTGTCTGTATAAAGTTAATTCGTAGAATGTGTAGAACTCTTTGACCAATATGCATGGAGAATCTTGCAACTAAATACAAGAAGGTATACCAGCCAGGGAGGAGAGAATACTACGTGTATCTAAGGATAATTGGCTTTACACTGCACTGTTATTATTAAGTTAATAATAACAGTGCAGTGTAATTACTGTAGGCCCCCCTAATTAGAATAAAGATTCATTCATTTTAGATGAAAAGTAAAGTACATACCACGAAACAGTTAACGTATTTTCATGCTGCATTTTTTGAGAGAGTCGTATTTCCAGTCATTACACAAAATGCCCTGCCCTACACCTGCAGGTGGCTCGTAGTAAAATTTGCTGTTTAGGTGAGAAGTGTAGCAACCATCAAACCACCATTCCGATTAGGTCTTCTGCGCAATTGCCATTGTTCCATCTGTCATTGTCATTGTCATTGTCATTGTCCTTTGTCGTAAATTACATTCCTTTGCTTTTCTCCATGGAGTCACCGGCGAGGCTACTGATATCATATGAGCCAAAATGAAGGGTGAAAACGTGTCCTGAAATGTTGAAATCTGCGTACTTTGACCAAGTTGTGTTGTTCTCCCAGTCTCCCAGATCTACCCGTAACTCCCAAGTTCCCTGCGAGGTCAGACTCACCAGATTGTCATTCCCCACCAGAACTCGCCAGACAGATCACCAAAGCCAGACTTATTATTATAATATACTCATCCCAGTCCCGGTAGAAGTCCACACTGCCATCTTGTCGACTCTGAAATACGATCCACCCCCCTCCATCAGTTCCCATGTCGCAGGAGACACGAAGAGAGCGACCCCCGAATCCGTCTGGGTAGATTGTGTAGATGCCACTTATACGATAGTCTTTTTTTCGAACTTCTTGCAACTTTCAAAGCGAGCCAATGACAAGCGACTGTTTGGTTTATCAGCCAATGAGAAGACAGGCATGTCCTCATCTGCATCAAAGTACACACTCCCCGTTGATCTTCGGAGAAGAGTCTTCTTTTCTTGTTGCATTATTCAATTCGCACAGATTACTGGATTGATAGAAGTTAATGGACTTGCAGCGTTCATTCATGCTGCATTCTCTTCCACTGACCAATGACCAGAACAAAGTGGGCAACGAATACACCGATTTTAAGAGACGTGTTTTGGCCCGGGTTGGCCCAGACTTGGGGTCTAATTTTTTGGAATAAAGCTCATACAACTTTTAAAAACTCTGATTTTGTACTAAGCAACAAGTTCCTCAAAAAGCCCAAACTCAAAAATTAGGAGGAATTACATTTGAAATAAACTATACTTCAGCCCTCCCATTGTGTAGCCAACTTCAGACCTGCCCGCCCGGATTAGTGGGGATTAAGATACAGTTAAGTGGTCTCTTCTTTTCAGACTCTTTGTTTGGCCTCTTGACTTCAATGGCCAGGCAGACGCCATATTCTGGAGTAGCACTAACTGTAGATAATGAGCTCATTATAGATGAGAAGAAAAAACCGCCGGAAACCGGAGGGCACCCGGAGGTTGGGTTAAAATGTTCCCCCTCACGTATTATTATTTAACCATGAGGTTAATATTTGGTCCCCCAGCCTATCCCGCGCTGTTCCACCCCGACGAGGTGATTGTGCTTTCGGAGCTTGACAAAAGACCCCCACCCTGCGGCAATACTCTCCTGTATATTATTAAAAGTATAGGGCCGATTTTGTATTCGGCTCCCAAAGAAGGAACCGAAGTTTCCAGCCGTACCCCTAAACAAAAACTTCACTCTGCGGTTACAAGTAGAATGCAACTTCTGCTTTTGCTGTAATTTTCAGAAATGAATGGATTTGGGGGTCAGTGCCGGTATTTTATAGCAAATGCATGAAAACCTTTTTTTTTTATGCCAATCGCTCATCACAAGCCCTAGGGCACTCGAGGTGTGAGCTACAAAGGATTATGTGGAAGAACCAGCCCCTCACACTGAAATAAGACCAGCTAATCTCTTCACAGTATGAATAGGGTCGGGATGGGTAACTAGTCCAATGCAAGACATTAATAATGCCTCTACCAATATTAAGCGTAGCAGTGCTATAGCCCAGGACTGGTGGGCTCGAACACACAACCTGCAAAATTACCCACAGACCTTAAATTCAATGTGCCACAGCACTTCCACAACCTGTTGGACGTTGTATTAGCCTCTGTCAAAAAAATGGGCCACCAGTATCAAATGATCGAAAGGAGTAATGCTCATAGCGATTTTTGGCAAGGTATGCACACCTAGAGTTGGAAAATGTGTGATAGCATTGCAGCGTGAGCGGTGGCAGCTTTTTGGGTGTTATCACTTTTAATGTTTTTTCTCAAAATGGCCGCCAATATGCTTGTTACCAGATTAAGGCTGCGTCCGAATCGCTTGTCTAGGGCTATTGTCTAGGTGTTCGCTTATTACAACTATGCGTGACGTAGCCGTAGCTGTAGCTCTGGACCCCCATTTCGGACACGGCCTAATTATATGTGGTAACAAGCATTTTGGCGGCCATTTTAAAAAGGGGTGTTAACACCCAAAAAGCTGCCACCGCTGCAATGCTATCACATATTTTCCAACTACAGGGGTGCATACCTTGTCAAAAATCACCATGAGCATTATTTCCCTAATTTGATACCCACTAACCCCCCAGGCTGATGGCCTATTGTGCATAAATTATTTAATGCTGGGAAATCACAGAACAAAAATGCCGTTCTATACGTAGTCTGGTTCTCTGCCCCTACTTCAGACAAAACAGGGCAATTTGTAAACGTCAGGGAATTATCAGGTAGTGGAACTAGACTATTTCAAATGACCATCGCCGGAAATGACAGCACACCGGGTGTCATGATTTCACAGGATGCCTGAGACTATTAATTATTTACTTACAATCTAGTAAGGTATTTCATAATAATTCAGTAGTTTTGGTTTTTGATGCTTGCAAATGTTGTATACTACATGTACCTTCAATTTTACGCACGATGATTGCCCTGAGTAAAGAGAATTGAAACTTAGCACATTAGCTGTGTTACTTACCTTAATGGATTTGTTGTCGAATGTCTTATTGGAAAGGCCATAACTTATCTAATGCTAAATTAGCAAATCAATTTTGAACATTATTTTTTTGGAGTGCCGTGCTCAACAAGCACGGAGGCAGCATCTTTAAGCTTGCCTATGCAATAAAACAAAACAAATTTACCTGTTTGATGCCGTTTTTAAAGAATAAAACGTCAGATTATCTTGAAGCTAACTTATGAGCACAACTTACTGAAATGTACTTGGTGAAGTTGACGGCATAGCACACCAAGCTATTTCTTCAGTCAGTGTCCCTATATGTAAAGGCAAATATTTGTTTAGGCAAAATATACTGCAGAAAAATTACACCTTTTCGAATAATTCCGAATACTCACTGAGATATTAGCCTTTTAGAGGTATGGCGGACACAATAGGAGGGCGCTGTTTGATTTGGGTAAACCTTTTGTATGGCACAAAAGATTTACCCAAATCAAATAGCGCCCTCCTATTGTGTCCGCCATACCTCTAAAAGGCTAATTGCAACGCGTCCTTTATGTACAGAGACGATGTAGAAATGCCTCCGATGGTCTGACTACAGTGTGCTGAATACGCTTAAATGTAATTAGGTGCGTCACACGTCACACCTCTCACTAGTGATCCTTCGTTTTGAACGTACGTAGGACTGTAGCGACGTAAGGACCTCATTATCGCCCAATGAGAAGCTCTACACCATAGGCCCCACCCAATTGTGACCGTTGTCTTTATTGAGCTTCATAAATATGCATGTTATACAAAAGAGCTTTTCCAAGAGACGCATGCATGCCACCAGTCAATCTCGTACCACCTGTACATGACATTGTTCAACTGCAACGCGTAGCATTGTGTATCACAGATTAGGAATTTGGCGCGTAAAGAAATGTGATTTGAATATAGGTTTGGTTGAGTGGCTGTCGACACGAACCTGTTTATTTTCATTAGAGAAGAATAGACAAATAAGGTTTCACAGTTTAGGAGTCAAGTTTTATCCGTTCTCAATTTAATCGTTATCCACAATTTGTTTTAAATTCATTGTTTAGTGGTATGTTTTTCATTTATTTTGAATAAGATTGTCAACCTAAGCCGACTGCAGACAAATTATGCCACCAAAAACTAATTCAAGCAAAACAAGAGCATTTTTTTTTTAAAGGAAACAAAAGGAAAGGAAAAAAAATAGAAAAATAAAAACAAGGACTGAAAAATAACCACCTCAATTACAAAACCAATATAACTTTCTATTTTTAAATGGATGCTCACGGTGGCTTTAGTGTTTTTTTTAAATGTATTTTCATTTGTTTCGTTTCTAGCTATATTTCTTTTTAACTAAAGAGCAGATGCAAATGTCATAATGCAAAAAATGTATGTGTGTCTCTGGGGCGGGGAGGGAGAGAGAGATGGGTCAGGCATATTAGGTCCGGCCTGACATCTGAACAATAGGCCTTTTCACACTAGACAAAATCTCGGGGGCGGCTCCGGGGCAACGCGGGGGTGAGAATGTGCGACGTTTCACACTAGCCATTTTCGCCACGGGGCCGCCCCCGAGATTGGTCTCGCCCCAGTGCGAACTCGCCCCTGCTCCAGGCCAGGGGTGAGATTTTTCAACCCGGGGCGAGACCGATCTCGGGGGTGGCCCCGGGGCGAAATGGCTAGTGTGAAACGTCGAACCGCATGCAGGGTTTCGTACAACCCGGTTGAGAAACAGGTGGTCTCGACAAAATAATTCCAAAGGTCCTGTCAAAGCTCAGCGCCATTATTCTGAAGCACAGTATGTGGCAGAGGCCCCCCCCCCCCCCCCCCCCCTCTCTTTTGTGCTGGTCATTGTGTTCCCGGAATCTCAGGAATTATTTTCAGCGAGGAGGAAGTTAGGAATTTACTGGCCATCTGGGGGTCGATTAAATACAAACTAGTGTAAAACGCTCATGCCCAACCCTGGGGCGAGCTCGCCCCGGGGTTGGCTGAGGTAGGTTTGCGCGAAACGAGTGTGAAACGACACGGGGTTGAACTCGGGGGTGAAAACGCCGGGGCGGCCCCGGGGCGAGGGGTTCGGCGCTCTAGTGTGAAAAGGCCTTATGCCTGACCAGCAGGGTGGTTATGACCAAACCAAATGTCACCTCAATGTGAACAAAACACCTAAACACCATCAACGCACTGCTTTCTATGACCAAACCAAATCTCATCTCAATGTTAACACCAACCTGAATATCATCAACGCGCTATACATGCTTTCTCTAACCAAACCAAATCTCATTTGAATCTGAATATCATCAGTTCGGTGCTTTCAATGACCAAACCAAATCTCATTTGAATGTGAACACCAACCTGAATATCATCAGCTCGGTGCTTTCAATGACCAAACCAAATCTCATTTGAATGTGAACACCAACCTGAATATCATCAGCTCGGTGCTTTCAATGACCAAACCAAATCTCATTTGAATGTGTACACCAACCTGAATATCATCAGTTCGGTGCTTTCAAGGACCAAACCAAATCTCATTTGAATGTGAACACCAACCTGAATATCATCAGTTCGGTGCTTTCAAGGACCAAACCAAATCTCATTTGAATATGAACACCAACCTGAATATCATCAGTTCGGTGCTTTCAAGGACCAAACCAAATCTCATTTGAATATGAACACCAACCTGAATATCATCAGTTCGGTGCTTTCAAGGACCAAACCAAATCTCATTTGAATGTGAACACCAACCTGAATATCATCAGTTCGGTGCTTTCAAGGACCAAACCAAATCTCATTTGAATGTGAACACCAACCTGCATATCATCAGTTCGGTGCTTTCAATGACCAAACCAAATCTCATTTGAATATGAACACCACACCTGAATATCATCAGTTCGGTGCTTTCAATGACCAAACCAAATCTCATTTGAATGTGAACACCAACCTGAATATCATCAGTTCGGTGCTTTCAATGACCAAACCAAATCTCATTTGAATGTGAACACCAACCTGAATATCATCAGTTCGGTGCTTTCAATGACCAAACCAAATCTCATTTGAATGTGAACACCAACCTGCATATCATCAGCTCGGTGCTTTCAATGACCAAACCAAATCTCATTTGAATGTGAACACCAACCTGAATATCATCAGCTCGGTGCTTTCAATGACCAAACCAAATCTCATTTGAATGTGAACACCAACCTGAATATCATCAGCTCGGTGCTTTCAATGACCAAACCAAATCTCATTTGAATGTGAACACCAACCTGCATATCATCAGCTCGGTGCTTTCAATGACCAAACCAAATCTCATTTGAATGTGAACACCAACCTGAATATCATCAGCTCGGTGCTTTCAATGACCAAACCAAATCTCATTTGAATGTGAACACCAACCTGAATATCATCAGCTCGGTGCTTTCAATGACCAAACCAAATCTCATTTGAATATGAACACCACACCTGAATATCATCAGTTCGGTGCTTTCTATGACCAATGTATACAATGTACTGAACCTTGGCAATGGGACCTCGTGGGACAGCATTTCGTTGTACATAACTAACAACAAGGCCCCACCGAGGGCCATGGACGTTGTACCCTGCCAGGATAAGATGCATGATCCATTTAAAATTGTTCCAAGGTTCAGTACATTGTATACCACGATGAAATTGCGACTTCCAGCAAATTCATTTGAATGTGAACACCGAAAGCGCCGAACTGATGATATTCAGGTTGGTGTTCACATTCAAATGAGATTTGGTTTGGTCATTGAAAGCACCGAACTGATGATATTCAGGTGTGGTGTTCATATTTAAATGAGATTTGGTTTGGTCATTGAAAGCACCAAACTGATGATATTCAGGCTGGTGTTCACATTCAAATGAGATTTGGTTTGGTCATTGAAAGCACCGAACTGATGATATTCAGATTCAAATGAGATTTGGTTTGGTTAGAGAAAGCATGTATAGCGCGTTGATGATATTCAGGTTGGTGTTAACATTGAGATGAGATTTTGTTTGGTCATAGAAAGCAGTGCGTTGATGGTGTTCAGGTGTTTTGTTCACATTAAGGTGACATTTGGTTTGGTCATAACCACCCTGCTGGTCAGGCATAAGGCCTTTTCACACTAAAGCGCCGAACCCCTCGCCCCGGGGCCGCCCCGGGGCCGCCCCGGCGTTTTCACCCCCGAGTTCAACCCCGCGTCGTTTCACACTCGTTTCGCGCAAACCTATACCTCAGCCAACCCCGGGGCGAGCTCGCCCCGGGGTTGGGCATGAGCGTTTCACACTAGTTTGTATTTAATCGACCCCCAGATGGCCAGTAAATTCCTAACTTCCTCCTCGCTGAAAATAATTCCTGAGATTCCGGGAACACAATGACCAGCACAAAAGGGGGGGGGGGGGGGGGGGGGGGTGCCTCTGCCACATATTGTGCTTCAGAATAATGGCGCTGAGCTTTGACAGGACCTTTGAAATTATTTTGTCGAGACCACCTGTTTCTCAACCGGGTTGTACGAAACCCTGCATGCGGGGCGACGTTTCACACTAGCCATTTCGCCCCGGGGCCACCCCCGAGATCGGTCTCGCCCCGGGTTGAAAAATCTCACCCCTGGCCTGGAGCAGGGGCGAGTTCGCCCTGGGGCGAGACCAATCTCGGGGGCGGCCCCGTGGCGAAAATGGCTAGTGTGAAACGTCGCACATTCTCACCCCCGCGTTGCCCCGGGGCCGCCCCCGAGATTTTGTCTAGTGTGAAAAGGCCTATTGTTCTGATGTCAGGCCGGACCTATGCCTGACCCATCTCTCTCCCCCTCCCCGCCCCAGAGACACACATACATTTTTTGCATTATGACATTTGCATCTGCTCTTTAGTTAAAAAGAAATATAGCTAGAAACGAAACAAATGAAAATACATTTTAAAAAAACCACTAAAGCCACCGTGAGCATCCATTTAAAAATAGAAAGTTATATCGGTTTTGTAATTGAGGCGGTTATTTTTCAGTCCTTGTTTTTATTCTTCTATTTTTTTTCCTTTCCTTTTGTTTCCTTTTTAAAAAAAATGCTCTTGTTTTGCTTGAATTAGTTTTTGGTGGCATAATTTGTCTGCAGTCGGCTTAGGTTGACAATCTTATTCAAAATAAATGAAAAAAAATACCACTAAACAATAAATTTTAAACATTGTGGATAACGATTAAATTGAGAACGGATAAAACTTGCACTCCTAAACTGTGAAACCTTATTTGTCTATTCTTCTCTAATGAAAATAAACAGGTTCGTGTTGACAGCCACTCAACCAAACCTATATTCAAATATTGAGGGCGCCCTTTATGTGGCAGAACCGCCATAAATCAAATTCCCGTTTTTAATGTTTTAACTGCAGTTTTTAAGCCAATAAGTTCGTTTATCATCGTTGTTTGTCTGGTAACGTATGTGTAAGTACTTCAAGTGACTATTGTGTCAACGATTTTCAACTGATCTCATCGGATTGGACTGATTTTTGGTGATTCGTTCCTTTCATCGAAGGATTGATTTGAGTGTGTAATGTACGTGTGTGTATCAACAGTGTGAGTTACATGCATTGTATATATCCCAGTGTTTCTTGCCTGGTAAACAATCTTGGTGCACGCGCACACACACATACACACCCACTCATTCTGCCTTGCCAGAACACTTTTACCCTGATAGACTGACTATGTGCCGCTACACCAGAGAATTTCTGCTGAACATTGGCAATCACTGTTCCAAAAACAAAGATGGCCGCAGAATTGACCCGGATGTATGGACAATCATCAAAGCAGCACGTATTGCGAATGTATCAAAACGCGGATGCAGAGCAGGTAAAAACAAGCAAAGGACTATAAAAACTTATATAACTGTACGCCCAGTTAACCCATCAAGTAATTATTTTCAAGGTGTTTGCCTCCCAAATTTAGTAACATTACCAAGGGAAAAAAAAGAACAACAAACAACAACCTTGCCTGTTGTTTATTTGTGTAACCCACGATCCCTAGTAAACAAGTTTGATGAATTCAGAACGACGTTACTACACCTTAATGTGGATATAGCTGGTATATCAGAGACTTGGTTTAACCCCAATACACCAACTGAACAATTTGAAATTGATGGATTCCACCTCCAAACAAAGTGTAGGAGCTCGCAACGTGGTGGAGGAGTAGCGTTATACATACGGGAAATGTGGTGCCCCCAATCTCCTAACATCAAGGTTCCTGACCATCTTGAAGTGGTGTGGATGAAGGTGAGACCCTACCGCCTACCTCGTGAGACATCTCTACTGTTCTATGCTGCAGTTTATTCACCACCTGATAACCCACATGGACATGATTTAATAGACCATCTATTGGATGGTGTTGACTACATTAATACTAACTATCCTCATGCTGGTGTCACTATATTGGGTGACATGAATCGACTGGACATAAGTGAACTTTGTACAGGAACTGGATTTACCCAAATCGTCAAGCAGCCAACTCGCAATACAGTCATTCTTGATAAGATTATCACTAATACAGCCAAACATTATCGCACGCCAGAAACCAGCTCACCCATTGGAATGAGTGATCATTCCTCAGTTCTTTGGGTCCCTAAGACGCGATCAACTCCCAACACAACACGCACTCGGATTGTTCGCCCTATGAAAGACTCTACAATCCGGGATTTTGGTTCATGGATTGTTAACCATGACTGGGAAGAGGTCTACACCAAGCCGTGTGCTGCAGACAAGTGTTCTGCCTTTTATGATACTCTTCAGGGGGCTATAAACACCTACTTTCCAACCAAATCCATCAAAGTCCATTCTGAGGATAAGCCATGGATGACAACATACATTAAAAAACTCATCGTGAAAAGACAGCAAATGTTCTACAGTGAGCATCGTTCTCCAAGATGGAAGCAGCTTCGCAACAAGGTGCGACGCATGATAAACAAAAGTAAGAGAGACTACTACACCAATCGCGTTCAAGAACATAAGAAAGCTAACCCTGCTGAATGGCATCAACAGATTCGGATTATGACAAATAGGACGCAAAAGGAAACTATCATTAACCCCCCACCTGGTGTTAATGAGCACAACTCGAAAGATGTAGCGAATTGCATCAACGATCATTTTACTTCTATATCAAGTCACCTCAAACCACTTAATATTGTTCCAGTACCGGTATGCTGTCCAGGTCCTCAGTTAAATCTAAGAGTGCAGAACTATCAGGTCTATGCAGCGCTCAGGAAGACTAAAATGGGAAAATCTGCTGGTCCAGATGGTGTCTCTGCCAGGATAATTTGTGAGTTTGCTTATGAGCTCGCTGGTCCGCTAACAGACATTTTAAATAACTCGTATTGTGAAGGAGTCGTCCCACAACAGTGGAAAAAAGCAGTCGTAGTCCCAACTCCCAAAACTACACCAGCTACTTGGGATAAATTGAGACCCATATCATTGACTGACCATTTCGCTAAGATCGCTGAGGGATTCATCACTGAGTGGTTATTGCATGATATCAACAGCAGGATTGATTCAAACCAGTACGGCAATCGGAAAGGTGTATCAACAACTCACTACTTAGTGAAACTATTGGATACCCTTCACAGAAATGCTGATAAACGGGGCAACACCAGCACAGTTGTAATAACTGATTTCAGCAAAGCCTTCGATTGCGTAGATCATAACATACTCATCAACAAACTCAACAACCTTGAAGTTCGTCCGTCTGTCGTAACATGGATAGCTAGCTTCCTGAGCGGTAGAGAACAGTGTGTCCGCTACCGTGGCGTAACAAGTGATTGGAAATCACTCAGTGGTGGAGTCCCTCAAGGAACACGCATTGGCCCTCTTGCATTTCTTGTACTCGTCAATGATGCAGTAACAGATACCCCACTCACAGTGTTGAAGTACGTTGACGATTTGACATTGATTGGGCATAGTAACCATAAGACGTCATTGGGAATGCAAAGCCATCTTGACAACCTTACCGAGTGGGTTCAGAACAACCACATGAGACTTAATGTAGATAAATGTACTTCTATGGAAGTTTCTTTTGCAAGGGAACCTCCAACCCAACCACCGCTAACAATCAACGATACTCCACTCATGACTGTTGATGTAGTAAAGATCTTGGGACTGCAAATAACTAAAGATCTAAAATGGGACACTCACATCAAAACTATCATAAAAAAAGCAAATGGCAGACTTCATGTGATAAAGACATTAAAGCACTTTAATATGCCATTACATGACCTGATTACAGTTTATTCATCTTATGTTAGACCCATAGTTGAATATTCCGCTCCTACTTGGCATTCGGGGCTAACTGCTGGAGAAAGTGAGATGCTTGAGAAAATTCAACGCAGAGCATGTAAGATCATGATGGGCAGACAATACATGAGTTATGAAAATGCATTAGTCGCCTGTAACCTCAAAACTCTGGTTGAAAGGAGGGAGCAATTGTGCATCAAATTTTTTCAATCACTAACTGCATCTAAAGAATTCAGCAGCTGGCTGCCACCAAGTAGGAGAGATGTTCATCATAGGGACCTCAGAAATTCCAACAAATTCTCCTTACCATTTTGTAAGACTAAGCGGTACCAAAATAGTCCGATCATCTATATGACAAAGACCTGGAATGAAAATCACTAATTATCTTTGCCTTGCCACTATTGATATGTTTTCCCCTGTTGTTTACCTAACCTGATTTCGTTCCATCCCCTCCCTTTCCAATTCCCTTATTATCTTCCCTTGATCCCCTCCCCCTGTTGTCTACCTATCTGTAACCACACCCCCTGTCCTTACCGGTTCCAATTTATTTTTTTTTTTTTTTTTTTTTTTTTTTTTTCTTTTATAATCTGCTTTTTTCGAGAATTTTATCGATTATACATGTAATAATATAATGATGAGAATTGGTTATGGTTGTAAGGTAATATTCCATCCAATTTGTCTATTTTCCTTTTTATAGATATTTATAATTGTTCTTACTATCATGCATAATCATTTTCCCTATCCCCTTGTAGATCTCTCCCCCCCCCCCCCCCCTCCCTCCTTTCCCTCCCCACCCTTCCCACTCTCCCAAGTTAGTTATATATAAAGTTTGGTGCTATTTGAATGTTTACATTTTATGTATTTATTCTGCAATTCCGCTTTTGGCGGCGAAAGAATAAAATAATAAACCATGAATAATAATAATAAAAAATCCCATTTCTTTACGCGCCAAATTCCTAATCTGTGATACACAATGCTACGCGTTTCAGTTGAACAATGTCATGTACCGGTGGTACGTGATTGACTGGTGGCATGCATGCGTCTCTTGGAAAAGCTCTTTTGTATAACATGCATATTTATGAAGCTCAATAAAGACAACGGTCACAATTGGGTGGTGCCTATGGTGTAGAGCTTCTCATTGGGCGATAATGAGGTCCTTAAGTCGCTACGGTCCTACGTACGTTCAAAACGAAGGATCACTACTTGGACAGGCAACGCTGAAACAGCAAAAAATATATCATCAGCAATATGTAGACTAGTCAATCAACGATAGGCAAGAATAATGCCATCAAGTGCTATATACATTTATTTCAAACCTTTTAATAAAGGGTCTGTTCAGTTTGACGCGTTACAGAACAGACAAAAGATTCGTTTAATCGCAAGTACCCCTGCATGCAAAGTTATTGATTGTTGCTTGTTGAGGTCAAAATGTAGACGTGTCGTTGTGAAGGACAATACTGGAGGTGTGGAGCTATTTTGATTGGTCAAGGGATGACCACGGGTTCTTCAGGCCTTGTACAAGGCAATTTTTACGAGTTACTTGGTGAACTACATTATAACAGCACTGCGGGCTATTAAAAGGAACGCATGGGTGAGAAAATTGTGCGAAAATTGAAACGCGTTTCTTTCTTCTTAATACCTAGAATTGGCGACTGTCTGCGCATTGCCTCGTGTGACATAATGGTCTTTAAAACAATGCACAAGCACGTTCTTGGAAGAAACACCAGCTGATTACAGCCATTTGTTGGCTCGTGACAAACATCCAACCACACTGTTCTTCAGCCAAAATGTCAATCGTTATTAATTTGGGGTCATCGAGTACGAAAGTGATATTAATGGTTCTATTTTTGAAGATATTGAATCTGGTCGATAGACATTATCCTTGACTTCGGAAAGGTGCGGGGGGGGGAGGTTGAATTAACTGAGGGAAGGGCTCTTAGGCCAAGTAAAAAAAATATGTTTAGCGTCAGGGTTTTGTAAATAAAAGGAAGGAGGAGGGGCTTTTTATATTTTAATATTTTTATTTTCAAGATGGCCGCCATTCTTTGTAAATTTCCGACAACCGTAGATTTTTAACTGTTCAAAGACAAAAATTAAAGAGACATGTTGGACAAGATAATTGAACATGTTTACAGTGGTATTAATAGTTTTAGTAAGCTTGTATTTTAATTTCCGATGGATCGGTTGAAATTCTTGGGATTTTTTCACCTCATTTTCAACTAGTAAAAATATTTATAAAACAGACGGCCCCCCCAAAAAGGAAGCGGGCGTGGACGCTAAACTTGACTTAATCGCCTTTTTTACTTCGCCTTATTTGATTCAAATCCACAATGCATAATACAATTAGTGTTTCTCATGGGTAGCTCTTTTTAGGGTGGTGTTGAATCAATGCAAGTAACCGCATTATACATGTTTTGTATGTTATTCATATATTGTATGTACATATACATATACAAGGTGAGCCTTACATTCTCTTGTAAACTGCAGCCAATCGATTGTTTTTATGGTCATATTCGTATTCAGCACCCAAAATCCATAAAGGGAAATATGAAGCACCAAATTTGTCAACATTTGTAGATCAGTGCTATCAACCAACCAACAACCATCAATATATCACATAGACCATTATGTAAACTTATATCTACATTTAGACTAACGCGACGTCTTACATTGTTTAGTTAATTAAATACTGTAAACAAATCATTTATATAAGGAAAGGGGAAGGGTTAGGACTTTTTCTGACGTTGGTGCCCTTTTTTGCATATTTCCGACATGCATTGTACTACTGAGCTGTTAACGATGCACACACTTATAAACTGCGCAATGCACGACTAAATATATACAAATTCAAATACTTGGTGGACCGTATCGCCCCTAACGGGTCTGATAGTACATAGCGTTGTGATTTGCGAGCATGTAGGGAAATTTCAGACTTCCCTGTGATGTATTCTGAGTACTGATGATCAGGCAATCAAGTAAGATTGGGTAATCCTATGCAGTGCATAATTTGTTTCAGCCCGCCAAAAAGTGGGCACAATGGCAATTCATGCGTTGACCCCCTTCCAAAAAGTGTGGACACGTCCGTCCCATTCATCCTCCTACATCCACAGCTCCCGCCCACTCTTCAATGCATTGCGATCATACACATGTGAAAAGATATTATTGAGGCTCAAAATGAGCGACAGTCATGAGAACGGTACATGTAGCGAAGTAGCGAAAGTGATCAGGATTGATCTTGGGATCGACATGAAGAGAAAATTGGACGCGCTCTGTGTGACACGCGGTGCTACTGGAGTGACATGATTTCGAAAGGTTAATTGTATTAACTGTGGTTGTCCAAATTTGCATGTATTTGTTGAACTAAAGGAAAAGGAATCTAATATATTTCTAGATTTGAACCTACTTTGTTTCATACCATGTACAGGCGTCGCTAGAGTGGGGTTGTGGGGTGTGACATCCCCCGTTAGTTGATTTTGTCGGGAAATTCGTGTCGCTGTCGGCAAAATCGTGTGGCGGTCGGCACAGTGCACGGTGGATGATAGTACGTAAATATTCACAAATTTTATGGCGCCCTCAACTCCATTACACTCCGACTCCGGCCCCCTCCCCCCCCCCCCCCCCCTTAAAATATTTTCAAGATATTTTCGGACAACCGTTTTTCGGGTCAAGGTTTTGTTTTTGTTGTTGCTTTTTTTGCTTTTTTTTTTTACTCACACCTCGTCGGCAAAATTGTGATCATAAGACCCCTTAAAAATGGTCTAGCAACGCCCCTGATTCCCTGACAATTTGTTTTACATTGTCATTTGATTTGTTAATTTTATCAGATTTTTATTTGGATATTAGACGGATTGCTTACAATTTTAAAATCTGGCTTCAGTAGCTTGTTATTCTTCACTGCTCCCTCAAATGTACGATTGCAAGCACATACAGTTGTACTTTCCCAATACTTCCGAGGACAATGCTTTGCTATAGTCGCACCACCAGTCGCACGACTGGTCAAGACCGGTCGCAGCCAGTCACTACCAGTCGCACTATCAGTCACAGCCAGTCGGCACCTGTCGCACGATTGGTCGTAGTCAGTCGTGCGACAGGACCTTACCACCCGTACGTAGTCTTTGGTAGTCCTGCGACAGTCGTGCGATTAGTGGTGCTATCAGTCGGCAACAAGTCTTCTACAGGTTGCACGACTGGTCTTACAATGTGACTGCTAGGCTCAAATCCCACGATCGGCCTTGTCGCACGACTGAACTGGTCGCGGGAAATCGCAGGTCCTAGTGGGACTGGGGCTTAATTGGCAGAATGTCACTGCAGCCATTTGCCCTGCAGTTATGCTGTTATTATAATATAAAATGATACGAACCCCCCCACCCCCCCAATGATTTCCTCAAATTTTGTTTTCCTTTTTTAAAGAGTATGAAGGACGTGAACGCCCTTATAAGTTCTCCCTTATATAGCCTGTTCTCACTTGAACGATTTTCTACGCGAATGCCGTGCGACTACCAAATCGCACAGGGCGTACGGAAATCGCACGGCTGTACGATTTTTTAGTCGCACCGCAGTTGTACACAAAATCGTTCAAGTGAGAACGGGGTATCAGTAGCAGTGGGGTAACCACGAGGGGGGGGGGGGGGGGTACGTGCACCCCAGCAGAGATTTGTGGCCCCCGGTGCCCCCCGGAGATTATAGATGGTGAGCAGAAATAAATAATATTATTTACTTAAACTCAGTAACTAAAACAAAGGCCTATCCAGACAGTAATTTTGACATGGGAACTGTTGATTTATTACATCACAGTTACGAAAATGCCTATTCTTGTGGATGACACATTTTATGCGGTGAATGCCGTTTTTTTCTCAAGTATTCAACATTTCTTTGCTATATCTCGTTATATTTCTTCAGGTCCATGAACTACATGCCTTTCTGAAAGAAGTGTCAGTAATATCATACTCAAATTTTTTAAATATTTACGTAAACAAATTTAGCAGATAAAGCACACATTCAAACACACGCAAAGAGTGAATTTTTGTTATCGGTTTATCGCGTCTTTAAACTGCAAAGTGACACGCTGGTTTCCATGTCATTACCTGCAGGTGGAAAAGGAACGATGTAAACTCCGTAGCATTATTAAAATCACTCAACCGATTAAAAAACACATGGTGTGATGCTATGAAGGTTTAGGGCCTACACATGTTGGGAACAAATTCGACGAATAAATTAATGATCGTAAATCAGCTTTTCTGGCTCAAGTTATCTGGTTACTGCACATTACTGTTGCATTAATGGTATTTTGTACTGAACGCATGCCTAAACTAGTGTGAGTGACACACTGCGTGTCTCCAAATGCGAGTACAAAAAAAGAGATTTGCACCGGAACAAGCAGATTTAATTAAGTCAGTGGACATTTTAAAGGGAGTTTCCAAAATGCAAGGAAATATACTTTTTTTGTACTAAAGGTATTTCATTCATTTTTAGGAAACAGCAACACCAGTATAATACCATCATAATGTTTGATCAGTTTGAGCTGGTCGCGGTATTTTCCTGTTTGATGTAACGTTTGTGCGATTTGCAAATGATGAAATACTAACTGCAGTCACCATGTTTAAGGTGTTGACCGACTGACTCGCTCGTCGCCGTCTTAACTCCATGGTGCTCATCCTTGTCGTACCGTCTGGGCTTGGATGGGAGAGGCCTGGGAAGATCCGACCTCGACAGAATAGATTCTTAAATGCTCGACGAAAGTCCCGACGAAAGATAGCATAGATGAACGGGTTGGTGGCACTGGCGAGATAGCCGAACCAAGAGGATACAAGGTAGAGATAGGGAGGCAAGGACCTGGTGCTTGTGAAGATCTTGATGAGTTTGGTGACGCAGAAAGGGGTCATGCAGAGGAAGAATACAGCTACAACGAGAGCTAAACTCTTAATCACCTTCTTATCGTTGATAAGTTTCCTTGCGTTAGGGCCGCTATTACCACCATCGGGCGCATTGGCCTTCTGGCGTGCAACGCGGCAGATTCGCGTGTAACAGTACGTCATCACCATTCCAGGAATAAGAAAACAAACGATAAACGCAATGGTGACGTATGTCAATGCTCCATCTTGGCTGTAACTGTCCCAGTCAATAGCGCAGACAACCTCCCAGTAATCGTAGACGACCCAGCGGTAGATAGCAGGTATTAACGCGAACACACAGCCCTGAAACCACGCGTAGCCAATGCCAAGTTTAGTCACTTTGGGCGTGATAATTGTCGTGTAATGCAATGGGTGTAAAACGGCGTAAAATCCATCAATGCTGATCATGGCAAGAGTTAGCATGGAAACGATGATGAACCAATAATTGAAGGCGCACTGAGCATAGCACCAACGTATCCCAAATAGCCATCGATCTGCAAGAAGAGACATCACTGAACTAGGCATCACGAATGTGGCACTCATCAGATCTGTAAGACTCAAGTTGATGAGAAATATACTGGATGTTTTCTCTCGTAAACGAGGAGTCTTTAATACGGCCACGATCACGGCTAGATTTCCGATAACGGAGAGGAAAATAATGAGTAGCAAGAAGATGGCTGATACAGCTATCCCCAAAACATCTCGCGTTTCGATGTCAGCAAAATCAGCTTCCGTGAAGTATCCATCTGTGGTGTTTGCTGCGATATTAACCGTAAGGTTCTCCATCGCTAACTGATGAGCAGCTCATGGAGATCGCTCTGATGTATACTCGCTCGTTACATTCTTAGCCAATCAGATCATCAGCTTGGCATCACATGATAAGCAGTAGACAAAGACAGTAGGCCATCACACAATGTAACATTTGATTTGCATTTCAATGTAAGACAAAAACTCATTATGTCAGTATTTTCACCTCTTACCTATAAAACTAGCTAAGTCTGATAGGCACAAGCCTCTATCTTTCTTGAAATTTCTATCATGGCGTGGGTGGTCTCTTGGGTAAAATATGTGCGATAATTGAAAGACGAAGGAGATTTTGCAGTTTATAACACTACGCTTTGCTTGTTGTACGGGGGTCGGCTGAAAGGTGGTTCGTAGGTTGACTCTCAAGGAGTAATGCCAGATCAACGAAACTTAAAATACATATATTTCAACGCTTTTGATAACAAATTACATGCTGTTGGAATCTCCCGTGAGAGAGTGGAGAACATTCTGAGTACAGAACTTGGAATGGCAAAGGTTTCTGCTCGGTGAGTGCCGCGTCTTCTGACCCCTGATCAAAAGCGCACCGGGCTGGTCATGTCAAGGGATAATTTTGAGCGTTTTGATTTGTCGAAGTTGGTTTGAACTTAGACGGGGTATCATGTTGCTTGTATCTTTGAGCAAAACACTTCTCTGCAGTCAGTTTCTAGAAACAAAACGGGTACCTGTTAGGACAGAATGTTGGCTAAGGTTGAATGTGGGAATAACAGGGAGATGGGAGGGGGCAAGGGTATCTGCTCATTGAGGTTAATTCTAACTGTAAAAGCAAATTGATGCTGAATCTTTCATGGTTTACATCAACAACGGTTAGTTACTTTTTTTTATATCAATCAATTATTATCCGTATCCAGCGATATCGTATAAATTTCCGATTTTCCAGGGGGAAAAGGGTAGATTGATTCAAAATACAAAAGAAAATTAATCAATTGAACTCAATTTATTTCAACTATTTTTAATTCTTTTTAATTTGAATTATTTTTTATTTTAGGTAAATTTTTGTGGGGGCGGGGAGAAATGAAATTATTACTTTCTATTTAACATGCCCGTCTCTGCCGTATCTCTACATGTGTGCATTGCCCTTTTCAAATCCTTTTTGTTCGGTGTTGCTATGGGGAATACTGCGCTGGTATGGCGATATTGTGTTATACATGACAGACATTACGAAGATTATTTACAATGACAACTCTTCAAAACTCCATTGGAGGCATTCAACATGTGACGGGATATAAATAAATAAATAAATAATTAAATTAAATTGAATTAAATTAAATTAAATTAAATAAATTGGAATTACATAGTCCCCAATGCCCATCGGAACCTTGACGCTACAGAATCATTCTCTCATTAACATGCCTTAATTAATACAATTATTTTTTTTTTACTTCAATACATGGATGACAGCATTTTCCCCATGATATTCATGCAATTTGTAGCAATTCAAGGGAGTAAATTAAACACTATGCTAATCACTTTCCATATTCATGAGCCAACTTGTGACGTCATCCAAGGCACAACAGCATGCTGTGTTTTTATAGATTTATGGACAAATATGTATCCAACTTTTCTCGATTTCCTTTGAGAAGGTTCCGGAACTTTTGACTTGATTTTCACGCAAAACAGCTTCTTAGGACAAAATTGGGAGCCAATAGTTCTATACAAATCATTGTTGGTGTATTTGTTAGATGTCCTATCCCATCCTTTTCCTCACAACTCCAAAACCCATCAACTACACGTCCTTAACCTCCCATTCCTCCCCTCTCCTCAGTTGTTGTTGTTTATAATTAACAGTTTGTATTCAAGTTTTTAACTCCTCATGCAAAGTAAACGTCCCCCCCCCCCATTCTCGTTTATACGCTTCCCCTTGCATCACCCCTTCAACCTTACCCAATTCTCCTCCCTCTCCCTGCTTCTACCCCAGTCTCCTTTGTTTATCGTAAATTGGTGTATGTATTTCCAACTTCATGTCTAAAATATTTGGAAATGTTGCAACTTTTAATTCTAAAATTGTAAAATCAGTACCTTTATTCCATTTCCAATGAAAACAAGAAATTTAGATCATGTGTGTATTTTTGTAGTACATGGCAATATGCATGAAAATAATTTGTGAACTGAATATCCATTGCGTGTTTCCTTTAAAAATTGCACTGAAAATTAGATGATGCCAAACGCGGAAGACTCACTGTGACTGAATAACGGCTTATCACAATGCCGTCTGCCACTTATGTGTACTCATTTTTGTATTAATAATTTTGATCTCCTTGGGAAATTTGTTTTTGTTACAATTTCAGGATATCCACTGATGACCATTTAATTGAATAATTACATCAATGAAGTAATGAAGCATAAAGCAATATGGATCAGCGCGTTGTTTTTTATCTACCGTGTGTGCATTCAGTCCCTTTTAGGCTGGAGCTCAATTGATTTGACATATCCCCACAGCTTTGTCGTCACTTTCGTCACATTTTCCATGCATCATTAACCATGATATTAAATTCACAATTCCACACGCGACTAATGCTCTGCGGGGTACTTTCAAGGAAATACAATCTCCTTCCAAGTTGGAGAATACAATCTCCTTCCTGGGGGAAGAATACAATCTCCTTCCTGGGGGGAGAATACAATCTCCTTCCTTGTTGGAGAATAAAATCTCCTTCCTATAGTTGGAGAAGACAATCTCCTTCCCAGTTGGAGAATACAATCTCCTTCCTAGTTGGAGAATACAACCTCCTTCCTAGTTGGAAAATACAACCTCCTTCCTAGTTGGAGAATACAATCTCCTTCCCAGTTGGAGAATACAATCTCCTTCCTATTATTATTATTATTATTATTATTATTATTATTATGGTTTATTAAAAATCCAATGTCTCGCAGCCCTGTGGCTGAATTGCACATGGTTACAAAGATAAAAACAAACATACATATATATGTGTATGTGTAAATACTATCATTAAAATTAAATTTAAATAAGAAGTAAACATGACAGTGAAAAATAATAAAAAAGATTTTGGTCCACATTACACAATAATACAACAAAACCTTAAAACCACTATAAGACACACAACGTGTATACTGCTTGACTTGGACAGGACAGGATTACTTTGAATTTAAACGACCGATATAATAAGGGATTGGGCTATTTTTTTTAACCATTAGTTTTTATCTGAAGGGTAGTAATGTTCTTATTATTCCGTAAATTTCTACCATGACTCTCAAATCTGGAGGGGGGAATAATGAATCAGTGCGAGGATTGCACTGAATTTTCCCCGCAAAACTACGACAATGATCTTCCCTCCTACTTGCTAAATGTAACGAGTTTAAGAGTTCTGAGAGCATCATCATAATGATCATAACCCAATCCTGTAATAATTTTACAAGCCCTTTTTTGAATTTGTTCAATATCACTACTCTGTTTAACTGTTAGCCCAGAGTGCCAAATAACATCAGCATATTCTAACACTGGTCTTATGTACCCACTAAATATGACTTGCAATTCTTCTCTACTAAATCCGAATCTTTTCAACGACCGAAGCATAAAAAGTCTTTGATTGGCCTTTGCCAACATCTTATCCACTTGAGTATTCCATTTCAAATTATTTTGTATCCAAAGTCCTAATATTTTAGCTTCTGAAACAGTACCTAAGAGCTCACCCCAATAGTCAAATTTCTCTGACTACTTATTGATTTGTTAAAATACACATGAAGAACCTGGCACTTAGAGGGGTTAAACTTTAAGCGATTGTTATCACATCATTCACTCAGGTCATCTAAATCTCTCTGAATATGTTCCTGACATGTGGTTGTTGTTGAATTGACCGCAATTGTCAAATCATCTATACATACTTCCAATCATTACTGTGATAATCTTGCGCAGCGTCATTAACCATTATTTGAAACCCAACCAGAGGTAGAAATCACACGGGTGAGGTCTGGAGATCTCAGCGGCCATTAGCCTTTTAGAGGTATGGCGGACACAATAGGAGGGCGCTATTTGATTTGGGTAAACATTTTGTGAAAACACAAATTCCAGTGAAAGTCAGAATCAGATATTGTTTTGAGTTAAAGTACAATCCATAGTATTTTGTTTTATTTTATTTGTTTTGGCAAATGTAAACGATAACACAAAGTAATTACAGATTACAGGCCAAGGATAACCCCAAAAAGCTGTTTAAAACACAGCTTATTTCCATCGGGGTCCACAGAACAAATATATACAATACACAAAGAAGAAGATAAAATTACACAAGAAATATCAAAAAATGGTGATTAAAAATTAATCAATTTAGAAATTAGACTGAGAAGAGAGATGTTTTTTTTACTGCAGTTTTAAATTGATATTGGTTGTTCAAACATTTGATAC
Organism: Hippasteria phrygiana; assembly: GCA_037893225.1. Taxonomy (NCBI): domain Eukaryota; kingdom Metazoa; phylum Echinodermata; class Asteroidea; order Valvatida; family Goniasteridae; genus Hippasteria; species Hippasteria phrygiana. Next base: position 395,141 of record JAZGUH010000547.1, read on the forward strand.
TATTAGGAAGTAAATTCCATTCATGAATTCCGGTATAAAAAAATGTATTGCACTCTGGCCCTTTATTTCTTGGAACAACAAAATTAGTGGAACTACCCCTGGTAGAGTAATTATGCATATCTGAAACCTTCCTAAATTTATGACAGATGTAGTCTGGTGCCATTTCATGAAAGATTTTATAAACATGATTTAGCTTAAGTTGTGTAACACGATCGTTAACGCTCAACATACCCAGCCTGTCCAATTCTGTTTGACCAATATGTGATCTAGAATTCATGCTTAAAATAAACCGGACTAATTTATTCTGTGCAACTTGCAGCCTTTTTTTCAATTTGACCGACAATGCAGAGAACCATGATGAACAACAATAGTCAAAATGACATTGTATAAGAGCAGAACAAAGTGTTTTGCGAGATCTCTCATTCAAATAGTTGGCATGTCTATAAAGAAAATGCAATCTAGCACCAGCCTTTTTAATCACAGAATTTACAATGTTCTCACCAGTTAGACTCGGATCAAGTGTGATGCCAAGATATTTAACTGAGTTTGAAGGGGTAACAATCTTTCCATTACAAAACACTTCAAATTTATCAACACTGCTTAATTTCTTTTTGGATGCCGAGGTGCAAAGACAGTTTGTTATCGATCAGCCACTGCCTGCATGATTCCAGTTCCCTACTCAAACTGTCAGCTATTACTTCAGGGTCCTTACCAGAAATGAATAGGGCACTGTCATCAGCATACAGCAGCAAATTGGAATGGACACTTATTTTCATATCGTTCACATAGCAAAGGAAAAGTAGTGGCCCTAATATACTACCCTGAGGAACACCACATGTTATTCCCAATGGTTGAGATTCTACCTGATTGACACTGACAATTTGCTGTCTATTTGAAAGATATGATTGAAACCAATTAATAGAGTCCGAACGAATACCCATTGCTGGTAATTTTTGACATAAAATCACATGGTCTACAGTGTCAAAAGCCTTCTGTAAGTCCAATAACACCATACCTGTATAATTACCCATGGCCATCTGAGATCGAATATAATCAGTTAGGTGAATCAAACAGTACAATCCATAGATCATGCCTAATCTTCACCTTTGAAATTTCCTGTGGTTTAACAAAAGGTATACCCAAATCAAATAGCGCCCTCTCCTATTGTGTCCGCCATACCTCTAAAAGGCTAATTCATGCAGATGATTCAACGCTATGACTGAATAAATCCTCGACAGATTGCATGCATGGATTTCTTTGTGTACAACGTGCCGTTTACTAGTACCTTCTCAGTCTCGCATAAAACCGCGACAAAGTAAAAAAGTTGTCCAGTTCGGAATCAGTTAAAGCTCAATTGTTGTTCCTGCGTGTCTGGCAAATTCATCTAATCGTTTGACAGCGTTTTTTCATTTGTTTCTTGGTGTTAGCAGCGTCAGCGTCACATATACGAGTTCCGATATTGCATGGTCTGTTTAGGGGAACCATAAACCACGATTCGGGAACATCGTCCGCCATTTTGTGTGAAATGACAGCCTAGACTGGTTTCCGGTCCCGATATGTATATAATATACATTTGAAGTTCGAAGGACAATAGAGGGACCGGGAACCAGTCCAATGACAGCCGTGTTGTAGCGGCGGGGAAGTTCTATCAAACGCTTTACCGTTTTATAGAACCATGTGATAGAACTTTTTTGGCGGTGCGGGTTCGCGTCGTGCGATAGGACGAATAATTCAATGCACGTGATCGACGGTCCACCAATCGGATGGCGGGGATTTATTCAGGCGTTGTATAATAGCCGATGTCGCACGCGCATTGAGTAGGGGTGCACACCCATGTCCAGCCGAGTGATGCAATTAAACGTGGCATGTGCCAGGTAGGCCCAGTCCATTCCGTCTCGCACTGACATACATGCGGGTTGGCATCCAGCTGCGCCTCCACCAATTCGATGTTTTCCGCCGACCTCCCCGTCCGATGTCGCCCGGAACGCCCTCGATTAGGATTGAGGCTGGAACCCTCCCTCCGATACTTTCGCAGTTTTCCTCCAGATAGTGCTGGCTGCAGGTGGATCTCGATCTGGGAATCGCTGCATAAATGCATCGATAACACCATTTACTCCGTGACACAAACATCTCTCTGCTCGGTAGTTAGCTGAACACCAACCATGATCAATGTTTGGCGAATAAGGAATTGACAGTACACAGTTGTTTTCATAATACACAACGAAAACTGTGTTTTACCAGCTAAACGCACGTGTCCAATTCCTAAACATAAATTTTCAATGGCTAAACACTATCCGTCCTCATGCCAAAAATGTTCAGACCTCCAAAAAAACCAACAACATGTTTACAAACTGATAGCAAGAAACGGTTAGAATTGTGTTTACTCGCTAAACACATTTTTTTGTAGGCAGGCAATTATCCACACAGAGGCAATTAGGCTACCTTTGTCCCAATGCCTAAAATTGAAAACTTGGGAAATTCTTGGTAAATTACATACATAACTCTGTCAGAAATTATCAGATTTGAACGTTGATGTCTCATTTTAAAGTGGAAAGGCGTATCTTTCAAACCATACCTATATTATATATGTTGGTTACACAGTCTATACGTGTGGCATTCCGTTATATTTTGTTTGCATTTGTTTTAGACACACTGAGTCTGACTCCGCACTCAAAATTCGAAATTAAAATTAGTTTCTTCAACTATTTTTATGATTATATTTTTTTGGGTTGTAGAATTTGAGGAACTGCCAGTAATTATGACAAATGTATTTTGCTAAATTAAACAAACCGTTTTAAATTTGTTTAATTAAGCACGGTACTAGGCAAAGGACCGGTAGTTCTTTTTACAGTCCTGAATCTTAGTGAATTAGTTAGTATTGTTCGAGCGGAAATTAAGACTTCTATCCACAAGTCACTGTGTACAATTTCACAGCTTCATTCAGATGGCCCCAAATTGCTCCTTAATTATCCTTACTTCAAAAGGGAAGATTAATTAAGCATTGACCCGCATCGCCTGGTTTGGAATGAATCTTGAATACAATCTTGATCAATCAAGCTTTACCCTCGACGTACTGGCTAATCACAACGGCCGCGCACACATACGCATACCACACGGGGCCCTCAATTTCACAAAACAAATCTCAACGTAATTGGTAAAAAGGCCTTGCACAATCACCATAGTGATTTCTATTTTTACGTCACTCGCTGCTTAGCAAAACACCTCATCCACAGATTATGTGTCTTGATTGGCCGAGAGCGAGTCCCATGGCATTTTCTATTTTTGCTATCTTCCTGTGCAGGGCCAAAAGAACTATACAGGAATTCGCCGACGCCATTTTTACAGTGGAGCCGCGCTCGCGTGCAGGATGCGCGCGTTCTTTAATTTCAGTCGCGCGCGCATTTTGGCAAGTTGTAAACACCCTGTTGGTCGAAGCTGCATCGAGCGCGTGCGTAAAATACGCACGCGAGCGTGATGCCACCGCGGTATTTGTGTGCAGATGCATGCGGGTGTGCGCGTTGAGCGTTGCGCGTATTACCGCGTATTGTTCCAAAGTGCCAGCGCTACAAGAGCTGGGTTCAAACATTTCGTTAAGGGGTGGTTTTGAAAAGAGCAAATAAAGTTTCCACTAATTTTGTATTGAAATAGAAGTCCATTTTAACTGTATTTAGATTTAAATAATGTTAAAATTGTAAAATCAAGCAGAATCTGTGGGTGAGGTGTTATAAAACAAATATTTACTGCTTTATCTCGTGGTGTGGTAAAACTAGCTTCCCTCGGTGATCCATGGAGCATTCTATTTTCCCTCGGCTTCGCCTCGGGAAAATAGAATGCTCCATGGATCACCTCGGGAGGCTAGTTTTACTACACCACTTGAAGCAGTAAATATTTGTATACTAATAGGCCTATACTCTTCCTAAAGCCCCAGTCTCACTGTAACGATTTTAACGACGAAAGCCTACGATTCACAAAATCCGGGTGATTCGTGGACATACTCGTAGCGGCATCTTGGTAAACCCTGATGAATCTTGATGAGTCGTGATGAATCTTGGCTGGTCGGCAAACTCCCCCGACAGTTTTGAACTGTTCAAAACTGTCGTGACGGTGCTACGATTTTTTTCCAAACCGTAGAGTAGTCGCAGTGCGATCGTAAGTCAATTGCGCACAGTCGTAGCGCCATCTTGTAGGCATTCGTCGCCTTCCGTGGCCAATCGTGGTTTATTTTTATCACGAATCACTACGAATATCCACGACTGTTCTACGATGTTCTACGCATATGCTACGGTTTTCTTACGGTTTAGCTACGATTCCACTACCGTCACGATATAGGATGACGATAACACAACGACTAGTCCCTATTGACCACGACTATACGCGACGATTGATGCCGATGTCTCTACGATTTATCAAGAATGCGCTATGATTCGCCACGATTGGCCTATGGTAGCGCTGAATGGCGCTACGACTGTTCCCGAATCTCCCCGATGTCACGTGAAGATCGGCATAAAAAGAGGGAGCTCCGCTGCTGGCCAAGTCATTCTACACGTTGCCATCGATGACTGACCAGATCCAGATTCTGGGCCCAATATATATATCGGAAATTCGCCTGGAATCGTAGTGAAGCGTGACAAATTTTGGTACGTCGTAGGTCCATCGTCATAAATCGTCTTTAATCTTAGCACAATCGTCTGTAATCCGCTGTAATCGGCTGTAATCGTAGAGTAGTCCTGACTATAGTCCTGATGCTATCGTACTAGAACCGCAATACACCGTAATAGACCGTAGCAGGTCGTGATGATTCGGCTTCAAAATCGTACAGACGTCGTTGATATTCGTAGTGTTATTGTGGAAGGACCGTGAGTATTCGGGCCTGTTTGTTTCACACAGATCGGGAGGTGATCCAGAGCCGAACGAAAACAAACAGGATCGCGAATCCCTCTCGCTATATATGTTGCATGCTGGGAGAATTTGTATTACACGACAATGTCGTCTGCTTCAGATTCTGTAGGGCTATTTTTATGATAAACTATCTAGTATTTCCAGAAAATAAAATAGATCGTACATAGCTTTAATAACAAAAATACACTGTAAAAGAATTATGAGTAAATACTGTCACAATAACTCGTTAAATGCTTCAAATCTACGAAAAAATACCGTCACTTTTCTCGGTCCGTCTCGCACGTCGCCATCTTGGATCTTGCGAACCCACCTCGCGAGCAGGATCACTAAAAACGTGATCCGGAGCAGCTTTCGACGCTCCGGATCACTGATCGCGCTCCGGATCTGCGGCAAACAATCGAAGAGGTGTTCAATGATTTGTGCCACAGTGATGACTTCATCCGAATGCTGGGAGGAGCCGCCCACGCCGTCTTATCGAGAATGCGACGGCAGGGGCGGATCCGGGGGGAGGGCGTGGGGGGCGCACGCCCCCTTTTCCTTCAAGGAAAAAAAAAATAACATAGAGAGGGAGAGAGACTGAAAAAGATTTAAAAAAAAAGAGGGAGAGATAAATGCACCCAGACCCCTCCAGCAAGGGGCGCAGGCACGCCTTTAGTCTTAGTTCCAAGACGTTACTGTCTGATACTTGTCATCAACAGAGGGCGCAATTTACAGGCTGTCACCGGCGGGCGAGCGCGCGATCAATCACGGAGTTACAGTAACGTCTTGGATATTTCTACTTTTGAGGGCGGGACCCGACTATGGAAATCGTGGCTAAACATGCATCATTCATATCACGTGACTGGTCTGACCTCCATGGTTAAGTTTGACCGATTGCCCCAATTATGCAAAATGCGCCTGCGGTCGATCGAACGCGACGTGTAATATAATACCGTTTGAAAAAAAGACGTGGATGTACTACTGTGTACAAAAGCCAAGTGTACGTACAATGTACATGTATTATGTACAATGTACATATCCACATATGAACACTGTGGATACATGTATAGTGTACGTATACGTACTTGAACTTCAAGTTTGAATAACTTGGAGTTTCTGATCTTTCTTGCTACGTCCCAGAATGAGATAATGACAAATTACCTGCAGGTGTGCACTTTAATCTGGGATGTTAATTAGCCAATGTGAATGAATAAATGCAGAATACGTAACATTTTTAAATTATTTTTTATCAAAGATTGATTTTTGCCAGTCTTGTTTAATTACATGTACAAACATGTGGTGCCTTTTTTGCAGCCAGCCATGGCCAGGCCCAGTATTGTATTAATTTGATATTTCAGTCCAGTTATATGCATGCACAATAAGTTTACAGGACGGTCTTTGGTCAACTTTTGACTGAAAAACGTTTTTACTCACTTTGTCTTCAAGGTGGAGCTTAAATTCATCATTGTCTTAATTATTTATATTTCTCCCAATAAAAATTTCCTCCACTAAATACATTACATTCCTACATGTGTATAACAATCCATGTATATACTAATATTTAAAAAAGTGAACATGAAGAAGAGAAGTCTGAAATAGCAAGCCCAGCAAACCACTTAAATGCAGTGGATTTAAAATCAAAGTAGATGGTTAACTTCACTCATATATTTTAATTCTTGAGGTAAACATAATTTTTCACTGGATAAAATGTATTTCTGTAAAGATTTTAAACCATTATTGTAAATTTACATTTATGTTAACATATACTTTACCATTGAAGGTTAGAACTGCCACAGAGTTCATCAGAAATATGAAACACACCATTTGTTACATCTCTTTTTTCATGTATTTTCAATTTCCATCCTGAAAAATAATATTGGCAGATGTACCGGTCATTTACTACTCAGTGTAAAAAAAATCGACATTACATGTACATGTATACATGTGGCATTTAACAAAATGTATAATACATTTACTTATACAAACTGGCTGGGACGTCCTCCATTCTGAAGTCTTTTTTAAGTTTATCACCTCACATGTTTATACACCAGTGTTCTAGCTTATACAGTGTACATGCACAATATATAATGTACATGTCATCGGGTAATACCTTCTCATAAATTGTTACCTTCACTCAAGCGCGCCTCCATGATTTGACTATGACATGTGTGGAGACCGGGAAAGGGGGGGGGGGGGGGGGTTATCATGAAATTCTAAAACCAACCAACTGAAAATTTCGAAGGGGGGGGGGGGGGGGATTGGACACTACGCTGTCTATTACACATGTATTAATTATGGTCCATACACAAACCCAAATTTAACCCTCTTTCCGACAATTCTACTGTAATTTCCATGTGAAATGTTTAATACCTCCTGGTCTATTTTAATTGTTTTCTTCTGTCTGGTTTTATTGTCTAACATGTCTATAGGGGTGATCTTGTCATAAAGTGTGTGGGTGGAGATATATTCCCCATCCCTACAACCCCGAAATCTATGTTTTTGCCTTCACTTATCAACACTTCTTCTTGTCGACAATATTTTGGGGATTATATTTAACTATAAAAGTTGGGCTATTATGTACGCCGTATGTATCACCATTTGTTAATCCTTTCTGATATGTTTTTCTTTGTATAAAAATTGTTGTTTTAAAAAAAAATTGAAAATGATCAATAAATCAATTGTGATGTAGTTCTTTTAACCAATATCTGTACACCGACTACTGCATGTATTTTTTCTATTACATGTGGAATAGTAAGCACGTAAACACACTGGCTGTCATCAAAGGTTATAGTTCTAAATTTACATTCGGAGGTATTAAAATATACCTCACATGTTCACTCATCATCCGCACAAATATTTCGTATAGGCCTACACTTTATTTAATGTCTAAATAAACTTCAGCTGCACTACAGAAATCAGCTGCACTACAGATACTTCGCGGATTTTAACGACACGTACGTCGTGCCACGTCAACTTAAAGGGACACATTGCTTTGGATTTTGCGATTTGGGCTATAAAACTGAAATGGATATGGTTGGGAAGCTTTCTTAAAAGTAGAATATAAAGATTCACATAACTATCCCTTCAAATTGCGTGGTTTTTGTTTAATTTCGTGACAAATAACGGTCCGCCATTTTGTAGAACCAAATTTTTGACTCCACAAAATGGCGGACCGTGTTCACCAGTCGTATTTCCAGTCGCATCTGGTTGAAGTACGTTCTGTTGATCCATTTTGATGTACTGCCTGTGGCACGGCGCGCAGCACTGGCGATATGTGTCGCGAGGTAGAGCATGGTACCTGGCGATCATCTGATAGGTTTACAAGGCCACTGGCTGCGGCGCTAGCCTAAAGACTCTTACAGTGTATTTTGCGCATTATTTAGACGGTGGTATTTACTATTGGAAATAAGTCAATGTTTCGCGGGTCAGATGTCAGGGGTCAGAGGCAAATTTTTTGTTTTGTAATCACTACTCACTAATTACAACACATTATACGTGTTTTATTGCATGAACAACTCTAATAAAAGACTAGATTTCTTACTTGAAAGTTGACCTTTAAGTTTATATTACTTGACCTATGATGACATTATAAGGATAGTACTTATACATGGTGTTGGCCTGTGTCGAGATTGGAGTCAATCTGATCAATGACAGTAATATATAATAATATGTTAAATATTTAAAAATTCCAAGAAAATCAGTTGATGACGTTATCATGATGGCACCTCAATTTTCATCTATAACACTAGATACACTAGCAACATACCAGGTTTGAAGGCAATCGGACCTACCGTTCTCTAGATATGGGCCCTTGAAAAACGCACCTTTAAGATGATGTCACGTGACACGTGATGATGTCATCATGACGTCACTCTTCGACATACAATTTCAGCTTAGGGTCTATGTTTGAGGTAAGTTTGGTTAAGATCTGAGGTTTTTTAAGACCTAAAGTGCCGCCGACAAAATTCGTGTACAAAGTCTATGGGATTTGGGATAGAACTGAAAATTCATAGAAAATCAGCCGATGACGTCATCATGATGTCACCTCGGATTTTACATGCTAGTAGCACTATCTACCTGCACAGTAATTTTTATGACGATCGGACCTACCCTTATATGTGTTTAAAAAAAACATATTTTTGATGGCGTCATGATGACGTCACACATTTTTCACATTTATGTGAAAGAATATATAAGCTAACAAAGCTATTACAAAAAGAATTTTGAATTTAGCATGTTCTGTTGGTGAGATATGGCTTTAGGAAACTTTGAAGTTCAACAACTTTAATATTACTGTAAAATAGTATGATGACGTCATCATGACGTCACCTCAATTTTCATCTATAACACGAGCTACCATACCAACATACCTGGTTTGAAGGCAATCGGACCTACCGTTCTCTAGATATGGGCCCTTGAAAAATGCACCTTTAAGATGACGTCACATGACACGTGATGACGTCATCGTGACGTCACGTTTCGGCATACATTTTCAGCTTAGGGTCTCTGTTTGTGTTAAGTTTGATTAAGATCTGATGTTGTTTAGTGACCAAAGTGGCTCTTACAAAATTCGTGTACAAAGTCTATGGGATTTAGGAAAAACTAAAATAATCATAGAAAATCAGCAGATGATGTCATTATGACGTCACCTCGGATTTAACATGCTAGTATCACTATCTACCTGCACACTAATTTTTATGACGATCGTCCCTACCCTTATATGTGTTTCAAAAAAGCATATTTTTGATGACGTAATGATGACGTCACACAATTTTCACATTTATGTAAAGGAATATAGGAGCTAACAAAGCTATTACAAAAAGAATTTTGAATTTAGCATGTTCTGTTGGTGAGATATGGCTTTAAGAAACTTTGAAGTTCAAAAACTTAAAAATTACTATAAAATCGTATGATGACGTCATCATGACGTCATGTCAATTTTCATCTATAAACCTGCTGGCCTACTTAGATATTACATTTCAACTTAATCGAGCTTGTACTTTTGTAGATATGGCTTCAAAAACTGCCCCTTTAAGATGACGTCACGTGACATGTGATGACATCATGATAATGTCATGTCAATTTTCAGCTATAAACCTACTGGGCTACCTAGATATTACTTTTCAACTTAATCGAACTTGTAATTTTGTATATATATGGCTTCAAAAACTGCCCCTTTAAGATGACGTCACGTGACATGTGATGACGTCATCATAACGTCAATTCAATTTTTATCTATAAACCTACTGGGCTACCTAGATATTACTTTTGAACTTAATCGGACTTGTGCTTTTGTAGACATATGGCTTCAAAAACTGCCCCTTTAAGATGACGTCACGTGACATGTGATGACATCAATTATGATAATGTCATGTCAATTTTCAGCTATAAACCTACTGGGCTACCTAGATATTACTTTTCAACTTAATCGAATTTGTACTTTTGTAGATATATGGCTTCAAAAACTGCCCCTTTAAGATGACGTCACGTGGCATGTCATGACGTCATCAAGAGATAAAAGTTCGGCACACATTGTGAGCAGTTAGTCTAAGTGTCTGCCAAGTTTAAAAGTACCCAAAGTGCCGGTAAGAAAGAAAACGTGTACAAATGCTATAGGCAATAATCTAGCGAGTGCCCCTTTAAGATGACACCACGTGACATGTTATGACTTGATCATAACGTCATGTCAATTTTCATCTATAACACCAGGTGGCATACCTTACGTTCCAACTGAATCGGACTTGTACTTTTGTAGATATATGGCTTCGAAAAATGCCCCTTTAAGATGACGTCACATGACACGTGATGACGTCATCATGACGTCACGTTTCGGCATACATTTTCAGCTTAGGGTCTCTGTTTGTGTTAAGCCTGATTAAGATCTGATGTTGTTTAGTGACCAAAGTGTCCCGTACAAAATTCGTGTACAAAGTCTATGGGATTTGGGATAGAACTAAAATAATCATAGAAAATCAGCCGATGACGTCATCATGACGTCACCTCGGATTTAACATGCTAGTATCACTATCTACCTGCACACTAATTTTTATGACGATCGTCCCTACCCTTATATGTGTTTCAAAAAAGCATATTTTTGATGACGTCATGATGACGTCACACATTTTTCACATTTATGTGAAAGAATATAGGAGCTAACAAAGCTATTACAAAAAGAATTTTGAATTTAGCGTGTTCTGTTGATGAGATATGGCTTTAGGAAACTTTGAAGTTCAAAAACTTTAATATTACTGTAAAATCGTATGATGACGTCATCATGACGTCACCTCAATTTTCATCTATAACACGAGCTACCATACCAACATACCTGGTTTGAAGGCAATCGGACATACCGTTCTCTAGATATGGGCCCTTGAAAAATGCACCTTTAAGATGACGTCACATGACACGTGATGACGTCATCATGACGTCACGTTTCAGCATACATTTTTAGCTTAGGGTCTCTGTTTGTGTTAAGCCTGATTAAGATCTGATGTTGTTTAGTGACCAAAGTGGCTCTTACAAAATTCGTGTACAAAGTCTATGGGATTTGGGATAGAACAAAAAAATCATAGAAAATCAGTCGATGACGTCATCATGACGTCACCTCGGATTTTACATGCTAGTAGCACTATCTACCTGCCCACTAATTTTTATGACGATCGGACTTACCCTTATATGTGTTTCAAAAAAGCATAATTTTGATGACGTCATCATGACGTCACACATTTTTCACATTTATGTGAAAGAATATAGGAGCTAACAAAGCTATTACAAAAAGAATTTTGAATTTAGCATGTTCTGTTGGTGAGATATGGCTTTTTAAAACTTTGAAGTTCAAAAACTTAAAAATTACTATAAAATCGTATGATGACGTCATCTTTACGTCACCTCAATTTTGATCTATAACACGAGCTAGCCTACCAACATACCAGGTTTGAAGGAAATCGGACCTACTGTTCTCTAGATATGGGCCCTTGAAAAATGCACCTTTAAGATGACGTCACGTGACACGTGATGACGTCATCATGACGTCACTCTTCGGCATACAATTTCAGCTTAGGGTCTATGTTTGAGGTAAGTTTGGCTAAGATCTGAGGTTTTTTAAGAGCTAAAGTGCCGCGGACAAAATTCGTGTACAAAGTCTATGGGCTTTTGGTCAGAACTAAAAGAAGAAGGAAGAAACTAGACTTCTATGTCTGTTACAAGAACAGAACATAGGGCTTTTCCGTTTTTTTAATTTTTATTCAGCATAAAAGTTGTTAAGGGTCTTGTCTTTGATGAGTTTTCTAAGATCTGAGATTATTTCATGACCCAAATTTCTAACTTCAAACTCGATCTTTAAGTTCATGCTGCGTGATCCATGATGACGTTATAACGCCAGCACTTCTCAAAGCAAATTTGCAACGTGGTCTTGGCCTGTGTCAAGATTGGAGTCAATTTGATCAATGACAATATAGAATTGGAGAGTAGGCCTACAATGAAATGTGAAACATTTAAAGATTCACAAAAAATCAGCCAATGACGTGATCATGACGGCACTTCGAATTTTACATGCTATGACAATACCAACTGGCCCACCAATTTTCATGACGATCGAACCTACCCTTATACGTGCTTTAAAAAAAGCACATTTTTGATGACGTCATCATGACGGCACCCATTTTTCGCATTTATATGTAAGTATCTATGACCTAACGGACCTAATAAAAAGAATTTCGAAATTAGTATGTACCGTTGATGAGATATGACTTTAAAAGGTTCAAAAACTAAAAAAATACTATAAAATCGTATGATGACGTAATCATGACGTCACATCAATTTCCATCTGTAACACATGCTGGCCTATCTAGATACCACGTATCAACTTAATCGGACTTGTACTTCCATAGATATATGGCTTCGAAAAATGCCCCTTTAAGATGACGTCACGTGACATGTGATGACCATCATTAAAAGTCAAGTCAGGGTTCCCACAGAAATCTGAAAACCAAATTCCATGACCTTTCCATGACTTTCCAAGACTAAATTTCCATGACATTTAATATCATTTTGCAGAGAAAAGTTGTTTGGTATTATGGTACTGATAAACCCCTGATATGGGGCTAACCATTTGTTAGCTTTTGAAAATAAGTGTTAATTAATAATGCCCTCCTCCCATTACAGCCATCCGATCCACCCACTTTAATAAAAAAAAAAAAAAGAAGATGAAGACACATGGAGCTAGCACGTTAGTAGAGAGATTCACGCGAACCGGCATTGGCGACGCTATTTGCAATGCCCAATTTTCTGTCAGTGCTGCGACTGGCTTTAATTTGTTTTTATTTAGTTTTGATCATTTAATTTTCCATAATAATTGGTGTTTGTTTATTGTTACTATTTTAAATGACTCATAACATTATTTTTATATTTATAACAAATTGATCAGAAATAAATTAGGCTCAAATTTTCAATTATAGAATTAGCAATTTAGCAATAATGGTCACAACTTTTAACTGAAATTGTCCTCCAAAATGACCAAAAAATTAAATCAACAAAAATCCACAATAGGGTTAACCTAACATGACTACTATTGGCCCTCATTCTATTTCTAATTCTATTTACTCTTTTCAGTAATATAATATTCAAAAGAATTGTTTGTCTTAAAATCTCTGTGGTATTATAAGTTACAGCATCATCACCATACTGCACATTTCTCATCCAAGTTGATAACAGGACCCCCCCCCCCCCCCTGCACACAATCATGGTGGAATGAAACTATTTAATGCGGCTACCATTAAATATCAACATGTAGGTATGTACTGTCTGCTTTGTTTTCTTTTAAAATTTATTTTCTTATAGTCTAAACAGATTGCATACAAACCATTACCCTAATAATCTCCTAGGGTGTGTGAAAAATCATCTACTGAGAATTGAGGACTTTTATGGTTAAGACATCATTTACATGATTAGGTTTAATATTCAGCTACCATCTCTAATCTTGTTTTCAATTATATCATGTTTATGTGCCCACATTACATTGAGCTTACGTGTATTGAGTTAAACCTACATGGATGTGGTTCATTCCATGAAGTTGGGTACATAAAGTGTGACATTTTGCCAAAAAGGGCAATGTTTAAACCCTAAAATATATATTTTCTACCTTTATCAGTTTTCCCTGATCTGGATACGTTGTTCATGCACACTTGCAATTAGTAGTTTCACAAGTCCAATAAAGGATTCTTTGGATTGTTTTTTCACACTCGATGAAGATATATTGTCAAAATGTGTGACATTCCTCCAAATTTGGTGTCCTGTTACACGTGAAACCAGTACCTTAAAATGTCATTATATTCTCTCTGCTTTTATTAATTTGTCTAATTGTTACTAATTTTATAAACTTATAAGTAGGTCTTATTAGGGTATGAAACTTGCGACTCTTCTAAGAAATCTGGTAGATATAGGCTTATGGGTCATTCCGTAAATGAAAAATATATGGTGTTCGTGTTACATGTGAAACAAAAACACATTTTCTGACATATTTCCATTGATTCGCCTTGAACATGTCTGCATTTTATGAACTAGTTAAGGATATACATCTCTAATGAAAAGATATGAAAATCAGACCTCTTCAGTAAATATGAGGCATAAAATATGAATTTTTGTGGATTTTACATGTAACATAGACACTGGTGTCAATGTTACATGTGAAACCCATCGCTTATTTGTACCATATCACTGTAAATTTCAATTGCAAAAGTCTGACTTCCATTTGTTCAATATTGCTGTCTGTAAGTACACAAAAGGTGGTTTATTAAAGAAAGTGTTGAATAAAGTTCTTAAGATATGGCAAAAGTTAGGTACTGCAGCTCAATTCTGTTTGATCCACTGCCATCTTCACTGACAAATGTACATGCTGTCATCAAATCTGAAATAAGGAACAATAAAAATTGTCCCCTGTGTATTTCTATATTTTATTCATGTGTTGTGTTTTGGGTTTTTTATCTGGGGTTCAGGGTGAGCTGGTTGGGTTTATAATTTGTACAGATACATGCATGCCCCCAGGCCCAACTTCCAGACTAGGCTGTGTATAATAATAATAATTATCTTCTCTGAGACAAGTAGGGGCATATCTCACTCCCCGAAAACAACTTTTTAAAGTTGCGTTGAAAATGCATATGCAACATGGCAAAGCATTGCCAAAATATTGCAGTATTATACGTGACAATGTTTGTATTTTAGACATCAAACTCTTCAGTTTATTCAGTTGGTGGGGGTTTGAAAGTAAAATCTCTCTTCATAATCGTGTCATCATATGGCACAACCTTTAGTTGGAGGCTTTTGTTGGGGAATTTTCACTGCTAAATAGAGGAAAACAGTTTGTGTTCACTATACATAGCCTAATTATTCTTGGCAGTGTCTGGTCAGAAATTAATGTACATGTATACAGTGTTTACATACATGTACATGTACATATGTAAATTTCTGTCTCATTTTCCACAAATCTTTAGGAAATAAATCTTGAAATAAGTTGTGCCACATACCCAAGATTTCTGTGTTTCTGACCCATGCTGGTAGGGGTATTAAAGTAAAATCTCTCCTCAGAATTTTGTAATTTTGTTGGGGAATTTTCACTACAGTGTTCACATACATGTACAGTAAATTTGTGTCTTATTTTCCACAAATATTTAGGAGATAAATCTTGAAGTAACAGGTTGTGGCACATATTTAGACAAGCAGGGTTGGTTAATTTCCAAGATTTCGCTGTTTCTGACTAGCTGGTTGGGTTTATAATTTGTACAGATGTACTACATGTAGGCCCTATACTTGCAGACTGGGTTGTAACTTTTCTGAGACAAGACTAGTATAGGGGCATAACTCACTCCCCAACAACAACTTTTTCAAGTTGTGTTGAAAATGTCTGTCCAACATGTCAAAGCATTTATCTGCAATCATTCATGTTCAGAATTGTGTAATCACATAAATTTGAGGCTTTTGTTGGAGAATTTGCACTGCTAAATAGAGGAAAAACATGTTAATTTGTTTTGACTTTAGGCCTACATGTATTATTGGCAGTGTATGGTCACAAATTTCTTTTAGTAATGTACATGTAGAGTGTTCATATATATATTTTGTACTATGTAAATTTCTATCTCATATTCCACAAATATTTAGGAGATAAATCTTTAAAAATAACACGTAGTGCCACATATTTAGACAAGCAGGGTTGGTTATTTTCCAAGATTTCGCTGCTTCTGAACCATGCTGGTGCGGAATATTAAAGTAAAATCTCACAATTTTCGACATGCTTACCTGAATATCTGGACCACCAAATTGAAACATGTTGCTGTCCTACTGAACTTTCTCCATGATTGGACCCTCTATCGCCTTTTTAAACGTTTGGACATGATCTGCCGATAGTATAGCGTCTAAGGTCGTCTGCAGTGATCGTGTGGTTTTTCTGAAAATGTATCTGAAGTTTCATCAAAAGCATCCGGTTTCACCCTTACAACGGCCTCAAAAATGATAGATACGTCACTTGAGATACAAGTAGAGTTCGAGGATTAAGGTGCAGACACTAAGGTTCAAATACGAGCCGGACGAAAAGTCGAATTTCACGTCCAACTCCAAGAGGCACCCGTTGAGCCCCGAGGCGCGCGCAGTGCCGCTGGCCGATATATGCAAACATGTATCCATGTCATGTTTAAGAATCCACTACTATAATATATGCACAGCTCGTTTGTGCATGCTCCGGGTTGCACGAAAAATGTTTTTTCGGGTTTAACTTGATCGTATTCTCATTTTGAGGGGATCAGTCGCTGCATGAATGACTACTCTGCATTTTGGGTGAGTGTTTGGTTGATATATTCAGGGAAACGGAAGATATCGGCGCTCCAAACAAAAATCGCTGTGAACCCAATGTAAGTCCTTCCAGCTCTAAACGGCGAATCTCGCATGTACGGATAGATTTTGTTGTAGACTATATGTGTGTGGAAATTTGGCATCTGCAACGTATGTACGTACTTTGTTAGGCTTGATTCTGCATGATTAGTAAGTTAGCGAAACGTTACGCACGGTTTCGGATACCTATTTCCACAGCTACCTGTGATTAGCGACTTGAAAAAGACTATAAATCAACCCTTTTTATAAACAGCATGTACATTTAATCCATGGTTTTCTGCCCTTCCCAGAATTCCTTTGTGTTATATTGAATTTGGTCTAAATATTCAAATGGCTGTTATTTCTTACTTGAGTGAGCCACGATCATGAAATTTTGGAATTAGGGAGAGAAAAATTCAATGTATACATTTTTATAATCGGACCGACCCTGGCATGCGTTAAAAAAAAAACAAATTTTTGATAACGTCATCATGACGTCACACAATTTTTCCCTTTTAAGACATATCTTTGAGACATACCAAAGCTATAACAAAAAGAATTTTGAAAATATCTTGTTTTGTTCGCTAGATATATTGAAAAGAATGTTACGATTTTTAAAATTCAAAAATTCATAAAAAATCACTTGATGACGTCATCATGACGTCACTCTTCGACATACAATTTCAGCCTAGGGTCTATGTTTGAGGTAAGTTTGGTTAAGATCTGAGGTTTTTTAAGACCTAAAGTGCCGCCGACAAAATTCGTGTACAAAGTCTATGGGCTTTTGGTCAGAACTAAAAGAAGAAGAAGAAGAAGGAAGAAAAAAACTAGAGGTCTATGTTTTTAAGAACATAGGGCTTTTCCATATGTTTTTATGATGTCACTTCGAATTTTGTAAACTAGTGACAAATCTACCTAACCACCAAGTTTCGTGACGATTAGACATGGTCTATCCATATGTCTTTCAAGAAATCATGCCTTTAATGACGTCATTATGACTTCAGTAATTTTTCGCATTTATATAAAAGAATGTACGAGCTAACAAAGCTATTACAAAAGGAATTTTGAATTGAACATGTTCTGTTGATGAGATGTGGTTTTAAGAATCTTTAACGTTAAAATTTTGAAATTACCATAAAAATCAGATGATGACGTCATTATGACGTCACCTAAATTTTGATTTATAACATGTACTTGTTTAGCCAACATACCAGGTTTGAATGCAATTGGACTTACGGTTCTCTTGATATGGGCCCTTGAAAAATGAGCCTTTAAGATGACATCACGTAACACATAATGACGTCATCGTGACATCACTCTTCGGCACACAATTTCAGATTAGGGTCTATGTTTGGGTTAAGTTTGCTTAAGATCTGATGTTGTTTAGTGACTAAAGTGCCGCAGACAAAATTCGTGTTTAAGAAGAAACCAAAATAGTGGGTATTGTGTAGTTTAGGATTTCTGTATTAATTGTGTTCATGTTAGCTTCTGGAGTATTTGATTATTCCAAAAGCCTTTTTTTGTTACTAAAGTAGACTTCTCTGAATCCCAATGACACGTGCTTTTGTGATTTGGAAAGGTTTTTTAAGGCGGAAAATACGATTTTCTTACGTTGTGTCACGTTTTGGCTCGGTCAACTACTCTCCCACCAGCTATATATCCGTGTAAAGCTGGGTATTGCGCAATCACGTATTTTGTTACCTCTTAGCTAACGATTTCACTCCAAAAAACCCCTGCAGATGTTCTTCGACGTGGCCCTTTGTTCTGAATGTGGCAAAACGAACAATTTTCAAGTAGATTGTGTTCATGCCTGGGCGAAAGTGTACTAAACTACACAATCGCGCGAACAGAACAAAAACAAAGGCTTTCCTGCTGTAGCGGAAACGCCAAAAAATGTGCGTCTGTTGTAAACATACGCATGGCTTTTCCTTTTTTTCTTTTTTATTTAACATAAAGTATCAGAAGGTCTATGTCTTTGCTAAGTTTAAGATCTGAGATTATTTTATGATTAACATTTCGTACTCCAAACTTGACCTTTAAGTTCATGTTACATGCCACACGAAGACGTCATTATGACGTCACTCTTCGCGGCACGACTTTGCATCAGGGTCTATACCTATGCTAACTCTGACTAAGATTCGATGTTGTTTGATGACAAAAGTGCCGATCAGAAAATCTATGCACAAAGTCTATGGGATTTGGGATAGAACTAAAATAAGAAGCAGAAAAAAAATAGATATAGGGCCTTCAAAAATGCAAATTTAAGATGACGTCACGTGACATGTGATGACGTCATCATGACGTCATGATTCGGCACCCATCTCGAGTAGATAGTCAATGCATATGCCAAGTTTGAAGTTCATGGCATTTGAAGAAGTGCAAAATTTTAAGAGTACAATGAAATTTGAAACATTTACAAATTCATAAAAAATCAGCCGATGACGTCATCATGACGTCACTTCGGATTTTGCATGCTAGTGGCACTATCTACCTACCCACCAATTTGTATGACGATCGGACGTACCCTTATGTGTGTTTCAGAAATGCACATTTTTGATGACGTCATGATGACGTCACACATTTTTCAAATGTATGTGAAAGAATATAGGAGCTAACAAAGCTATTACAAAAAGAATTTTGAATTTAGCATGTTCTGTTGGTGAGATATGGCTTGAAGAAACTTTGAAGTTGAAAAACTTTAATATTACTGTAAAATCGTATGATGACGTCATCATGACGTCACCTTAATTTTCATCTATAACACGAGCTACCATACCAACATACCAGGTTTGAAGGCAATCGGACCTACCGTTCTCTAGATATAGGCTCTTGAAAAATGCACATTTAAGATGACGTCACATGACACGTGATGACGTCATCATGACGTCACGTTTCGGCTTACATTTTCAGCTTAGGGTCTATGTTTGTGTTAAGTCTGATTAAGATCCGAGGTTGTTTAGTGACCAAAGTGCCACTTACAAAATTCGTGTACAAAGTCTATGGGATTTGGGATAGAACTAAAAAATTCACAGAAAATCAGCCGATGACGTCATCATGACGTCACCTCGGATTTTACATGCTATTAGCACTATCTACCTACCCACTAATTTTTATGACGATCGGACGTACCCTTATGTGTGTTTCAGAAATGCACATTTTTGATGACGTCATGATGACGTCACACATTTTTCAAATGTATGTGAAAGAATATAGGAGCTAACAAAGCTATTACAAAAAGAATTTTGAATTTAGCATGTTCTGTTGGTGAGATATGGCTTTAAGAAACTTTGAAGTTCAAAAACTTAAAAATTAATATAAAATCATATGATGACGTCATCATGACGTCACGTCAATTTTCATCTATAACACGAGCTAGCCAACCAACATACCAGGTTTGAAGGAAATTGGATATACCGTTCTCTAAATATGGGCCCTTGAAAAACGCACATTTAGGATGACGTCACGTGACACGTGACACGATTTTAACAATTCAAGAATTCAGCGACTTGAAAAAAGACTAGAAATCAACCCCTTTTATAAACAGCAAGCTCATAATAGCCATGGTTATCAGCCCGTCCCAGAATTCCTTTGTGTTATATTGAATTTGGTCTAAATTTTGAAATGGCTGTCATTTCTTACTTGAGTGAGCCACGATCATGAAATTTTGGAATTGGGTACAGGAAAATTCAATATATACATTTTTGTAATCGGATTGACCCTTACATGCGTTAACAAAAAAACACATTTTTGATGACGTCATCATGACGTCACACAATTTTCGCAATTTAGGGCATATCTTTGAGACATACCAAAGCTATAAGAAAAAGAATTTTGAAAATATCTTGTTTTGTTCGCTAGATATATTTAAAAGAATGTTACGATTTTAAAAATTCAAAAATTCATAAAAAATCACGTGATGACGTCATCACGACGTCACTCTACGACATACAATTTCAGCTTAGGGTCTATGTTTGATGTAAGTTTGGTTAGGTTCTGAGGTTTTTTAAGACCTAAAGTGCCGCCGACAAAATTCGTGTACAAAGTCTATGGGATTTTGGTCAGAACTAAAAGAAGAAGAAAAAGAAAAACTAGACATCTTGCGTCTCTTGCAAACAGACGCAGGGCTTTTCCGTTTTTCTGTTATATTAAGCACAAAGCTCCATCACTTCTATGTCTTTTGCTACTTCAAACTTGACCTTTAAGCGTGACGCCATCCTGACTTCTTTCTTGGTCATGTAATTTCCATTATAGGATATATATGACAAACTTGTTTAAGACCTTAGGCTGTTATGTGGCGCAAGTCCCGGTTAGAAATTACATAAAAAAATTTAAAAACCTAACAATCAACATAAAATCGTAGGATAGCGTCGTCATGACGTCACATATTCGGAACGTGGTCTTGGCTTGTGTCAAGATTGCAGTCAATCTGATCAATGACAGTTTAAAAAAATTGAAAAAAATGAAAAATTCCTACAAAATCAGCCAATCACGTCACTTCAGATTTTACAAATTTTCATAACGATCCACTTACTCTCATATGTTTTTTAAAAGGGCATTTTGATGACGTCAGGATGATGTTACACATTTTAACATACATAACTCTGACCTAATGAATTGATTACAAAAAGGAATTTCGAATTTATTATATTCTGTTAATGAGATATGGCTTAAAATTTCAAAACCTTAAAAAAAATATACAAATAATTTGATGGTCATCATGACTAAAAAATTAACAGAAAATCAGCCGATGACGTCATCATGACGTCACCTCGGATTTTACATGCTAGTATCACTATCTACTTACCCACCAATTTTTATGACGCTCGGACCAACCCTTATATGTGTTTCAAAAAGCCTATTTTTGATGACGTAATGATGACGTCACACAATTTTCACATTTATGTAAAGGAATATAGGAGCTAACAAAGCTATTACAAAAAGAATTTTGAATTTAGCATGTTCTGTTGGTGAGATATGGCTTTAAGAAACTTTGAAGTTCAAAAACTTAAAAATTACTATAAAATCGTATGATGACGTCATCATGACGTCATGTCAATTTTCATCTATAAACCTGCTGGCCTACTTAGATATTACATTTCAACTTAATCGAGCTTGTACTTTTGTAGATATGGCTTCGAAAAATGCCCCTTTAAGATGACGTCACGTGACATGTGATGACGTCATCAGGACGTAAAAGTTCGGCACACATTGTGAGCAGTTGGGGTAAGTGTCTGCCAAGTTTAAAAGTAGCCAATGTGGCCGGTAAGAAAGTAAACGTTTACAAATGCTATGGGCAATATTCTATCGACTTGAAAAAAGAATTTTTTATGACGTCATCATGACGTCACACAATTTTCGCTTTTTAGGGCATATCTTTGAGACATACCAAAGCTATAACAAAAAGAATTTTGAAAATATCTTGTTTTGTTCGCTAGATATAGTGAAAAGAATGTTACGATTATAAAACTTCAAGAATTCAGCGACTTGAAAAAAGACTACAAATCAACCCCTTTTATAAACAGCATGCACATTTAAGCCATGGTTATCAGCCCTTCCCAGAATTCCTTTGTGTTATATTGAATTTGGTCTACATTTTGAAATGGCTCCTATTTCTTACTTGAGTGAGCCACGATCACGAAATTTTGGAATTAGGTACAGGAAAATTCAATGTATACATTTTTGTAATCAGATTGACCCTTACATGCGTTTAAAAAAAAAAATATTGTTGATGACGTCATCATGACGTCACACAATTTTCGCCATTTAGGGCATATCTTTGAGACATACCAAAGCTGTAACAAAAATAATTTTGAAAATTTCTTGTTTTGTTCGCTAGATATATTGAAAAGAATGTTACGATTTTAAAACTTCAAAAATTCAGCGACTTGAAAAAAGACAAGAAATCAACCCCTTTTATAAACAGCAAGCTCATAATAGCCATGGTTATCAGCCCGTCCCAGAATTCCTTTGTGTTATATTGAATTTGGTCTAAATTTTGAAATGGCTGTCATTTCTTACTTGAGTGAGCCACGATCATGAAATTTTGGAATTGGCTACAGGAAAATTCAATATATACATTTTTGTAATCGGATTGACCCTTACATGCGTTAACAAAAAAACGCATTTTTGATGACGTCATCATGACGTCACACAATTTTCGCCATTTAGGGCATATCTTTGAGACATACCAAAGCTATAAGAAAAAGAATTTTGAAAATATCTTGTTTTGTTCGCTAGATATATTGAAAAGAATGTTACGATTTTAATACTTCAAAAATTCAGCGACTTGAAAAAAGACTAGAAATCAACCCCTTTTATAAACAGCAAGCTCATAATAGCCATGGTTATCAGCCCGTCCCAGAATTCCTTTGTGTTATATTGAATTTGGTCTAAATTTTGAAATGGCTGTTATTTCTTACTTGAGTGAGCCACGATCATGAAATTTTGGAATTGGGTACAGAAAAATACAATGTATACATTTTTGTAATCAGATTGACCCTTACATGCGTTTAAAAAAAAAAATATTGTTGATGACGTCATCATGACGTCACACAATTTTCGCCATTTAGGGCATATCTTTGAGACATACCAAAGCTGTAACAAAAATAATTTTGAAAATATCTTGTTTTGTTCGCTAGATATATTGAAAAGAATGTTACGATTTTAAAACTTCAAAAATTCAGCGACTTGAAAAAAGACTAGAAATCAACCCCTTTTATAAACAGCAAGCTCATAATAGCCATGGTTATCAGCCCGTCCCAGAATTCCTTTGTGTTATATTGAATTTGGTCTAAATTTTGAAATGGCTGTCATTTCTTACTTGAGTGAGCCACGATCATGAAATTTTGGAATTGGGTACAGGAAAATTCAATATATACATTTTTGTAATCGGATTGACCCTTACATGCGTTAACAAAAAAACACATTTTTTGATAACGTCATCATGACGTCACACAATTTTTCCCTTTTAAGACATATCTTTGAGACATACCAAAGCTATAACAAAAAGAATTTTGAAAATATCTTGTTTTGTTCGCTAGATATATTGAAAAGAAGGTTACGATTTATAAAATTCAAAAATTCATAAAAAATCACTTGATGACGTCATCATGACGTCACTCTACGACATACAATTTCAGTTTAGGGTCTATGTTTGAGGTAAGTTTGGTTAGATTCTGAGGTTTTTTAAGACCTAAAGTGCCGCCGACAAAATTCGTGTACAAAGTCTATGGGATTTTGGTCAGAACTAAAAGAAGAAGAAGAAGAAGAAAAAAAAAAAAAATCAGAACAAAAACAAAGCCTTTTCCGAAGGATTTCGGAAAAGCCAAAAAACTAGAGGTCTATGTTTTTAAGAACATAGGGCTTTTCCATATGTTTTTATGATGTTATTTCGAATTTTGTAAACTAGTGACAAATCTACCTAACCACCAAGTTTCATGACGATTAGACATGGTCCACCCTTATATGTCTTTCAAGAAATCATGCCTTTGATGACGTCATCATGACCTCAGAAATTTTTCGCATTTATATAAAAGAATGTACGAGCTAACAAAGCTATTACAAAAATGATTTTGAATTTAACATATGTTCTGTTGATGAGATATGGTTTTAAGAATCTTTAATGTTAAAACTTTGAAATTACTATAAAAATCATATGATGACGTCATTATGACGTCACCTCAATTTTTATTTATAACGTACTTGTCTAGCAACATACCAGGTTTGAATGCAATTGGACTTACGGTTCTCTTGATATGGGCCTTGAAAAATGCGCCTTTAAGATGACATCACGTGACACATAATGACGTCATCATGATGTCACTTTTCGGCACACAATTTCAGAATAGGGTCTATGTTTGGGTTAAGTTTGCTTAAGATCTGATGTTGTTTAGTGACCAAAGTGCCGCAGACAAAATTCGTGTTTAAGAAGAAACCAAAATAGTGGGTATTGTGTAGTTTAGGATTTCTGTATTAATTGTGTTCATGTTAGCTTCTGGAGTATTTGATTATTCCAAAAGCCTTTTTTTGTTACTAAAGTAGACTTCTCTGAATCCCAATGACACGTGCTTTTGTGATTTGGAAAGGTTTTTTAAGGCGGAAAATACGATTTTCTTACGTTGTGTCACGTTTTGGCTCGGTCAACTACTCTCCCACCAGCTATATATCCGTGTAAAGCTGGGTATTGCGCAATCACGTATTTTGTTACCTCTTAGCTAACGATTTCACTCCAAAAAAAACCTGCAGATGTTCTTCGACGTGGCCCTTTGTTCTGAATGTGGCAAAACGAACAATTTTCAAGTAGATTGTGTTCATGCCTGGGCGAAAGTGTACTAAACTACACAATCGCGCGAACAGAACAAAAACAAAGGCTTTCCTGCTGTAGCGGAAACGCCAAAAAATGTGCGTCTGTTGTAAACATACGCATGGCTTTTCCTTTTTTTCTTTTTTATTTAACATAAAGTATCAGAAGGTCTATGTCTTTGCTAAGTTTAAGATCTGAGATTATTTTATGATTAACATTTCGTACTCCAAACTTGACCTTTAAGTTCATGTTACATGCCACACGAAGACGTCATTATGACGTCACTCTTCGCAGCACGACTTTGCATCAGGGTCTATACCTATGCTAACTCTGACTAAGATTCGATGTTGTTTGATGACAAAAGTGCCGATCAGAAAATCTATGCACAAAGTCTATGGGATTTGGGATAGAACTAAAATAAGAAGCAGAAAAAAAATAGATATAGGGCCTTCAAAAATGCAAATATAAGATGACGTCACGTGACATGTGATGTCGTCATCATGACGTCATGATTCGGCACCCATCTCGAGTAGATAGTCAATGCATATGCCAAGTTTGAAGTTCATGGCATTTGAAGAAGTGCAAAATTTTAAGAGTACAATGAAATTTGAAACATTTACAAATTCATAAAAAATCAGCCGATGACGTCATCATGACGTCACTTCGGATTTTGCATGCTAGTGGCACTATCTACCTACCCACCAATTTTTATGACGATCGGACGTACCCTTATGTGTGTTTCAGAAATGCACATTTTTGATGACGTCATGATGACGTCACACATTTTTCAAATGTATGTGAAAGAATATAGGAGCTAACAAAGCTATTACAAAAAGAATTTTGAATTTAGCATGTTCTGTTGGTGAGATATGGCTTTAAGAAACTTTGAAGTTCAAAAACTTTAATATTACTGTAAAATCGTATGATGACGTGATCATGACGTCACCTTAATTTTCATCTATAACACGAGCTACCATACCAACATACCAGGTTTGAAGGCAATCGGACCTACCGTTCTCTAGATATAGGCCCTAGAAAAATGCACATTTAAGATGACGTCACATGACACGTGATGACGTCATCATGACGTCACGTTTCGGCTTACATTTTCAGCTGAGGGTCTATGTTTGTGTTAAGTCTGATTAAGATCCGAGGTTGTTTAGTGACCAAAGTGCCACTTACAAAATTCGTGTACAAAGTCTATGGGATTTGGGATAGAACTAAAAAATTCACAGAAAATCAGCCGATGACGTCATCATGACGTCACCTCGGATTTTACATGCTAGTAGCACTATCTACCTACCCACTAATTTTTATGACGATCGGACGTACCCTTATGTGTGTTTCAGAAATGCACATTTTTGATGACGTCATGATGACGTCACACATTTTTCAAATGTATGTGAAAGAATATAGGAGCTAACAAAGCTATTACAAAAAGAATTTTGAATTTAGCATGTTCTGTTGGTGAGATATGGCTTTAAGAAACTTTGAAGTTGAAAAACTTTAATATTACTGTAAAATCGTATGATGACGTCATCATGACGTCACCTTAATTTTCATCTATAACACGAGCTCCCATAACATACCAGGTTTGAAGGCAATCGGACCTACCGTTCTCTAGATATAGGCCCTTGAAAAATGCACATTTAAGATGACGTCACATGACACGTGATGACGTCATCATGACGTCACGTTTCGGCTTACATTTTCAGCTGAGGGTCTATGTTTGTGTTAAGTCTGATTAAGATCCGAGGTTGTTTAGTGACCAAAGTGCCACTTACAAAATTCGTGTACAAAGTCTATGGGATTTGGGATAGAACTAAAAAATTCACAGAAAATCAGCCGATGACGTCATCATGACGTCACCTCGGATTTTACATGCTAGTAGCACTATCTACCTACCCACTAATTTTTATGACGATCGGACGTACCCTTATGTGTGTTTCAGAAATGCACATTTTTGATGACGTCATGATGACGTCACACATTTTTCAAATGTATGTGAAAGAATATAGGAGCTAACAAAGCTATTACAAAAAGAATTTTGAATTTAGCATGTTCTGTTGGTGAGATATGGCTTTAAGAAACTTTGAAGTTGAAAAACTTTAATATTACTGTAAAATCGTATGATGACGTCATCATGACGTCACCTTAATTTTCATCTATAACACGAGCTCCCATAACATACCAGGTTTGAAGGCAATCGGACCTACCGTTCTCTAGATATAGGCCCTAGAAAAATGCACATTTAAGATGACGTCACATGACACGTGATGACGTCATCATGACGTCACGTTTCGGCTTACATTTTCAGCTGAGGGTCTATGTTTGTGTTAAGTCTGATTAAGATCCGAGGTTGTTTAGTGACCAAAGTGCCACTTACAAAATTCGTGTACAAAGTCTATGGGATTTGGGATAGAACTAAAAAATTCACAGAAAATCAGCCGATGACGTCATCATGACGTCACCTCGGATTTTACATGCTAGTAGCACTATCTACCTACCCACTAATTTTTATGACGATCGGACGTACCCTTATGTGTGTTTCAGAAATGCACATTTTTGATGACGTCATGATGACGTCACACATTTTTCAAATGTATGTGAAAGAATATAGGAGCTAACAAAGCTATTACAAAAAGAATTTTGAATTTAGCATGTTCTGTTGATGAGATATGGCTTTAAGAAACTTTGAATTTCAAAAACTTAAAAATTACTATAAAATCGTATGATGACGTCATCTTGACGTCACCTCAAATTTCATCTATAACACGAGCTAGCCTACCAACATATCAGGTTTGAAGGAAATCGGACCTACCGTTCTCTAGATATGGGCCCTTGAAAAACGCACCTTTAAGATGACGTCACGTGACACGTGATGACGTCATCATGACGTCACTCTTCGACATACTATTTCAGCTTAGGGTCTATGTTTGAGGTAAGTTTGGTTAAGATCTGAAGTTTTTTAAGACCTAAAGTGCCGCGCAGAAAATTCGTGTACAAAGTCTATGGGATTTTGGTCAGAACTAAAAGAAGAAGAAGAAGAAGAAGAAGAAGAAGAAGAAGAAAAAACTAGAGGTCTATGTTTTTAAGAACATAGGGCTTTTCCATATGTTTTTATGATGTTATTTCGAATTTTGTAAACTAGTGACAAATCTACCTAACCACCAAGTTTCATGACGATTAGACATGGTCTACCCTTATGTCTTTCAAGAAATCATGCCTTTGATGACGTCATTATGACTTCAGAAATGTTTCGCATTGATATAAAAGAATGTACGAGCTAACAAAGCTATTACAAAAAGAATTTTGAATTTAACATATGTTCTGTTGATGAGATATGGTTTTAAGAATCTTTAATGTTAAAACTTTGAAATTACTATAAAA
Organism: Hippasteria phrygiana; assembly: GCA_037893225.1. Lineage (NCBI taxonomy): Eukaryota > Metazoa > Echinodermata > Asteroidea > Valvatida > Goniasteridae > Hippasteria > Hippasteria phrygiana. The sequence goes on from JAZGUH010000547.1 coordinate 423,567, forward strand.
ATCATATGATGACGTCATTATGACGTCACCTCAATTTTTATTTATAACGTACTTGTCTAGCAACATACCAGGTTTGAATGCAATTGGACTTACGGTTCTCTTAATATGGGCCTTGAAAAATGCGCCTTTAAGATGACATCACGTGACACATAATGACGTCATCATGATGTCACTTTTCGGCACACAATTTCAGATTAGGGTCTATGTTTGTATTAAGTTTGAATAAGATCTGATGTTGTTTAGTGACTAAAGTGCCGTAGACAAAATTCGTGTTTAAGAAGAAACCAAAAAAGTGGGTATTGTGTAGTTTAGGATTTGTGTATTAATTGTGTTCATGTTAGCTCCTGGAGTATTTGATTATTCCAAAAGCCTTTTTTGTCACTAAAGTAGACTTCTCTGAATCCCAATGACACGTGCTTTTGTGATTTGGAAAGGTTTTTTAAGGCGGAAAATATGATTTTCCACCCGTTGTGTCATGTTTTGGCTCGGTCAATTTCGAACCAGCTCCTACTCTCCCACCAGTTATATATCCGTGTGAAGCTGGGTATTGTGCAATCATGTGTTTTTGACCTCTGAGCTAACGATTTCATTCCAAAAAAAACCTGGAGATGTTCTTGGACGTGGCCCTTTGTTCTGAATGTGGCAAAACGAACAATTTTCAAGTAGATTGTGTTCATGCCTGGGCGAAAGTGTACTAAACTACACAATCGCGCGAACAGAACAAAAACCAAGGCTTTGCTGCTGTAGCGGAAAAGCCGAAAATTTTGCGTCTGTTGTAAACATACGCATGGCTTTTCCGTTTTAGTTTTTTCTTTAACATAAATTATCAGAAGGTCTATGTCTTTGCTATGTTTAAGATCTGAGATTATTTTATGATTCACATTTCGTACTCCATACTTGACCTTTAAGTTCATGTTACATGACACGTGATGACGTCATCATGACGTCACGTTTCGGCATACATTTTCAGCTTAGGGTCCCTGTTTGTGTTAAGTTTGATTAAGATCTGATGTTGTTTAGTGACCAAAGTGTCCCGTACAAAATTCGTGTACAAAGTCTATGGGATTTGGGATAGAACTAAAAATTCATAGAAAATCAGCCGATGACGTCATCATGACGTCACCTCGGATTTAACATCCTAGTAGCATTATCTACCTGCACACTAATTTTTATGACGATCGTCCCTACCCTTATATGTGTTTCAAAAAAGCATATTTTTGATGACGTCATGATGACGTCACACATTTTTCACATTTATGTGAAAGAATATAGGAGCTAACAAAGCTATTACAAAAAGAATTTTGAATTTAGCGTGTTCTGTTGATGAGATATGGCTTTAGGAAACTTTGAAGTTCAAAAACTTTAATATTACTGTAAAACTGTATGATGACGTCATCATGACGTCACCTCAATTTTTATCTATAACACGAGCTACCATACCAACATACCTGGTTTGAAGGCAATCGGACGTACCGTTCTCTAGATATGGGCCCTTGAAAAATGCACCTTTAAGATGACGTCACATGACACGTGATGACGTCATCATGACGTCACGTTTCGGCATACATTTTCAGCTTAGGGTCTCTGTTTGTGTTAAGCCTGATTAAGATCTGATGTTGCTTAGTGACCAAAGTGTCCCGTACAAAATTCGTGTACAAAGTCTATGGGATTTGGGATAGAACTAAAAATTCATAGAAAATCAGCCGATGACGTCATCATGACGTCACCTCGGATTTAACATCCTAGTAGCATTATCTACCTGCACACTAATTTTTATGACGATCGTCCCTACCCTTATATGTGTTTCAAAAAAGCATATTTTTGATGACGTCATGATGACGTCACACATTTTTCACATTTATGTGAAAGAATATAGGAGCTAACAAAGCTATTACAAAAAGAATTTTGAATTTAGCGTGTTCTGTTGATGAGATATGGCTTTAGGAAACTTTGAAGTTCAAAAACTTTAATATTACTGTAAAACTGTATGATGACGTCATCATGACGTCACCTCAATTTTTATCTATAACACGAGCTACCATACCAACATACCTGGTTTGAAGGCAATCGGACGTACCGTTCTCTAGATATGGGCCCTTCCAAAATGCACCTTTAAGATGACGTCACATGACACGTGATGACGTCATCATGACGTCACGTTTTGGCATACATTTTCAGCTTAGGGTCCCTGTTTGTGTTAAGTCTGATTAAGATCCGAGGTTGTTTATTGACCAAAGTGCCACTTACAAAATTCGTGTACAAAGTCTATGGGATTTGGGATAGAACTAAAAAATTCACAGAAAATCAGCCGATGACGTCATCATGACGTCACCTCGGATTTTACATGCTAGTAGCACTATCTACCTACCCACTAATTTTTATGACGATCGGACGTACCCTTATGTGTGTTTCAGAAATGCACATTTTTGATGACGTCATGATGACGTCACACATTTTTCAAATGTATGTGAAAGAATATAGGAGCTAACAAAGCTATTACAAAAAGAATTTTGAATTTAGCATGTTCTGTTGGTGAGATATGGCTTTAAGAAACTTTGAATTTCAAAAACTTAAAAATTACTATAAAATCGTATGATGACGTCATCTTGACGTCACCTCAAATTTCTTCTATAACACGAGCTAGCCTACCAACATATCAGGTTTGAAGGAAATCGGACCTACCGTTCTCTAGATATGGGCCCTTGAAAAACGCACCTTTAAGATGACGTCATGTGACACGTGATGACGTCATCATGACGTCACTCTTCGACATACTATTTCAGCTTAGGGTCTATGTTTGAGGTAAGTTTGGTTAAGATCTGAAGTTTTTTAAGACCTAAAGTGCCGCGGAGAAAATTCGTGTACAAAGTCTATGGGATTTTGGTCAGAACTAAAAGAAGAAGAAAAAAAAAAAAAATCAGAACAAAAACAAAGCCTTTTCCGAAGGATTTCGGAAAAGCCAAAAAAAAAATCAGAACAAAAACAAAGCCTTTTCCGAAGGATTTCGGAAAAGCCAAAAAAAAAAAAATCAGAACAAAAACAAAGCCTTTTCCGAAGGATTTCGGAAAAGCCAAAAAAAAAAAAATCAGAACAAAAACAAAGCCTTTTCCGAAGGATTTCGGAAAAGCCAAAAATCAGAACAAAAACAAAGCCTTTTCCGAAGGATTTCGGAAAAGCCAAAAAATTAAGAACATAGGGCTTTTCCATATGTTTTTATGATGTCACTTCGAATTTTGTAAACTAGTGACAAATCTACCTAACCACCAAGTTTCGTGACGATTAGACATGGTCTATCCTTATGTCTTTCAAGAAATCATGCCTTTAATGACGTCATTATGACTTCAGTAATTTTTCGCATTTATATAAAAGAATGTACGAGCTAACAAAGCTATTACAAAAGGAATTTTGAATTGAACATGTTCTGTTGATGAGATATGGTTTTAAGAATCTTTAACATTAAAATTTTGAAATTACCATAAAAATCAGATGATGACGTCATTATGACGTCACCTCAATTTTGATTTATAACATGTACTTGTTTAGCAACATACCAGGTTTGAATGCAATTGGACTTACGGTTCTCTTGATATGGGCCCTTGAAAAATGAGCCTTTAAGATGACATCACGAACACATATTGATGTCATCGTGACATCACTGTTCGGCACACAATTTCAGATTAGGGTCTATGTTTGGGTTAAGTTTGCTTAAGATCTGATGTTGTTTAGTGACCAAAGTGCCGCAGACAAAATTCGTGTTTAAGAAGAAACCAAAATAGTGGGTATTGTGAAGTTTAGGATTTCTGTATTAATTGTGTTCATGTTAGCTTCTGGAGTATTTGATTATTCCAAAAGCCTTTTTTTGTTACTAAAGTAGACTTCTCTGAATCCCAATGACACGTGCTTTTGTGATTTGGAAAGGTTTTTTAAGGCGGAAAATACGATTTTCTTACGTTGTGTCACGTTTTGGCTCGGTCAACTACTCTCCCACCAGCTATATATCCGTGTAAAGCTGGGTATTGCGCAATCACGTATTTTGTTACCTCTTAGCTAACGATTTCACTCCAAAAAACCCCTGCAGATGTTCTTCGACGTGGCCCTTTGTTCTGAATGTGGCAAAACGAACAATTTTCAAGTAGATTGTGTTCATGCCTGGGCGAAAGTGTACTAAACTACACAATCGCGCGAACAGAACAAAAACAAAGGCTTTCCTGCTGTAGCGGAAACGCCAAAAAATGTGCGTCTGTTGTAAACATACGCATGGCTTTTCCTTTTTTTCTTTTTTATTTAACATAAAGTATCAGAAGGTCTATGTCTTTGCTAAGTTTAAGATCTGAGATTATTTTATGATTAACATTTCGTGCTCCAAACTTGACCTTTAAGTTCATGTTACATGCCACAAGAAGACGTCATTATGACGTCACTCTTCGCGGCACGACTTTGCATCAGGGTCTATACCTATGCTAACTCTGACTAAGATTCGATGTTGTTTGATGACAAAAGTGCCGATCAGAAAATCTATGCACAAAGTCTATGGGATTTGGGATAGAACTAAAATAAGAAGCAGAAAAAAAATAGATATAGGGCCTTCAAAAACTGCCCCTTTAAGATGACGTCACGTGACATGTGATGACGTCATCAAGAGGTAAAAGTTCGGCACACATTGTGAGCAGTTAGTCTAAGTGTCTGCCAAGTTTAAAAGTACCCAAAGTGCCGGTAAGAAAGAAAACGTGTACAAATGCTATAGGCAATAATCTAGCGAGTGCCCCTTTAAGATGACACCACGTGACATGTTATGACTTGATCATAACGTCATGTCAATTTTCATCTATAACACCAGGTGGCATACCTTACGTTCCAACTGAATCGGACTTGTACTTTTGTAGATATATGGCTTCAAAAACTGCCCCTTTAAGATGACGTCACGTGGCATGTCATGACGTCATCAAGAGGTAAAAGTTCGGCACACATTGTGAGCAGTTAGTCTAAGTGTCTGCCAAGTTTAAAAGTACCCAAAGTGCCGGTAAGAAAGAAAACGTGTACAAATGCTATAGGCAATAATCTAGCGAGTGCCCCTTTAAGATGACACCACGTGACATGTTATGACTTGATCATAACGTCATGTCAATTTTCATCTATAACACCAGGTGGCATACCTTACGTTCCAACTGAATCGGACTTGTACTTTTGTAGATATATAGCTTCGAAAAATGCCCCTTTAAGATGACGTCACGTGACATGTGATGACGTCATCAGGACGTAAAAGTTCGGCACACATTGTGAGCAGTTGGGGTAAGTGTCTGCCAAGTTTAAAAGTAGCCAATGTGGCCGGTAAGAAAGTAAACGTTTACAAATGCTATGGGCAATATTCTATCGACTTGAAAAAAAAATTTTTTTATGACGTCATCATGACGTCACACAATTTTCGCTTTTTAGGGCATATCTTTGAGACATACCAAAGCTATAACAAAAAGAATTTTGAAAATATCTTGTTTTGTTCGCTAGATATAGTGAAAAGAATGTTACGATTATAAAACTTCAAGAATTCAGCGACTTGAAAAAAGACTACAAATCAACCCTTTTTATAAACAGCATGCACATTTAAGCCATGGTTATCAGCCCTTCCCAGAATTCCTTTGTGTTATATTGAATTTGGTCTACATTTTGAAATGGCTCCTATTTCTTACTTGAGTGAGCCACGATCACGAAATTTTGGAATTAGGTACAGGAAAATTCAATGTATACATTTTTGTAATCGGATTGACCCTTACATGCGTTAAAAATAAAACATATTTTTGATGACGTCATCATGACGTCACACAATTTTCGCCATTTAGGGCATATCTTTGAGACATACCAAAGCTATAACAAAAATAATTTTGAAAATATCTTGTTTTGTTCGCTAGATATATTGAAAAGAATGTTACGATTTTAAAACTTCAAAAATTCAGCGACTTGAAAAAAGACTAGAAATCAACCCCCTTTTATAAACAGCAAGCTCATAATAGCCATGGTTATCAGCCCGTCCCAGAATTCCTTTGTGTTATATTGAATTTGGTCTAAATTTTGAAATGGCTGTCATTTCTTACTTGAGTGAGCCACGATCATGAAATTTTGGAATTGGGTACAGGAAAATTCAATATATACATTTTTGTAATCGGATTGACCCTTACATGCGTTAACAAAAAAACACATTTTTGATGACGTCATCATGACGTCACACAATTTTCGCAATTTAGGGCATATCTTTGAGACATACCAAAGCTATAAGAAAAAGAATTTTGAAAATATCTTGTTTTGTTCGCTAGATATATTTAAAAGAATGTTACGATTTTAAAAATTCAAAAATTCATAAAAAATCACGTGATGACGTCATCACGACGTCACTCTACGACATACAATTTCAGCTTAGGGTCTATGTTTGATGTAAGTTTGGTTAGGTTCTGAGGTTTTTTAAGACCTAAAGTGCCGCCGACAAAATTCGTGTACAAAGTCTATGGGATTTTGGTCAGAACTAAAAGAAGAAGAAGAAAAAAAAGAAAAAACTAGACATCTTGCGTCTCTTGCAAACAGACGCAGGGCTTTTCCGTTTTTCTGTTATATTAAGCACAAAGCTCCATCACTTCTATGTCTTTTGCTACTTCAAACTTGACCTTTAAGCGTGACGCCATCCTGACTTCTTTCTTGGTCATGTAATTTCCATTATAGGATATATATGACAAACTTGTTTAAGACCTTAGGCTGTTATGTGGCGCAAGTCCCGGTTAGAAATTACATAAAAAATTAAAAAAACCTAACAATCAACATAAAATCGTAGGATAGCGTCGTCATGACGTCACATATTCGGAACGTGGTCTTGGCTTGTGTCAAGATTGCAGTCAATCTGATCAATGACAGTTTAAAAAAATTGAAAAAAATGAAAAATTCCTACAAAATCAGCCAATCACGTCACTTCAGATTTTACAAATTTTCATAACGATCCACTTACTCTCATGTGTTTTTTAAAAGGGCATTTTGATGACGTCAGGATGATGTTACACATTTTAACATACATAACTCTGACCTAATGAATTGATTACAAAAAGGAATTTCGAATTTATTATATTCTGTTAATGAGATATGGCTTAACATTTCAAAACCTTAAAAAAAATATACAAATAATTTGATGGTCATCATGACTAAAAAATTAACAGAAAATCAGCCGATGACGTCATCATGACGTCACCTCGGATTTTACATGCTAGTATCACTATCTACTTACCCACCAATTTTTATGACGCTCGGACCAACCCTTATGTGTTTCAAAAAGCCTATTTTTGATGACGTAATGATGACGTCACACAATTTTCACATTTATGTCAAGGAATATAGGAGTTAACAAAGCTATTACAAAAAGAATTTTGAATTTAGCATGTTCTGTTGGTGAGATATGGCTTTAAGAAACTTTGAAGTTCAAAAACTTAAAAATTACTATAAAATCGTATGATGACGTCATCATGACGTCATGTCAATTTTCATCTATAAACCTGCTGGCCTACTTAGATATTACATTTCAACTTAATCGAGGTTGTACTTTTGTAGATATGGCTTCAAAAACTGCCCCTTTAAGATGACGTCACGTGACATGTGATGACATCATGATAATGTCATGTCAATTTTCAGCTATAAACCTACTGGGCTACCTAGATATTACTTTTCAACTTAATCGAACTTGTAATTTTGTATATATATGGCTTCAAAAACTGCCCCTTTAAGATGACGTCACGTGACATGTGATGACGTCATCATAACGTCAATTCAATTTTTATCTATAAACCTACTGGGCTACCTAGATATTACTTTTGAACTTAATCGGACTTGTGCTTTTGTAGACATATGGCTTCAAAAACTGCCCCTTTAAGATGACGTCACGTGACATGTGATGACATCAATTATGATAATGTCATGTCAATTTTCAGCTATAAACCTACTGGGCTACCTAGATATTACTTTTCAACTTAATCGAATTTGTACTTTTGTAGATATATGGCTTCAAAAACTGCCCCTTTAAGATGACGTCACGTGGCATGTCATGACGTCATCAAGAGGTAAAAGTTCGGCACACATTGTGAGCAGTTAGTCTAAGTGTCTGCCAAGTTTAAAAGTACCCAAAGTGCCGGTAAGAAAGAAAACGTGTACAAATGCTATAGGCAATAATCTAGCGAGTGCCCCTTTAAGATGACACCACGTGACATGTTATGACTTGATCATAACGTCATGTCAATTTTCATCTATAACACCAGGTGGCATACCTTACGTTCCAACTGAATCGGACTTGTACTTTTGTAGATATATGGCTTCGAAAAATGCCCCTTTAAGATGACGTCACGTGACATGTGATGACGTCATCAGGACGTAAAAGTTCGGCACACATTGTGAGCAGTTGGGGTAAGTGTCTGCCAAGTTTAAAAGTAGCCAATGTGGCCGGTAAGAAAGTAAACGTTTACAAATGCTATGGGCAATATTCTATCGACTTGAAAAAAGAATTTTTTTATGACGTCATCATGACGTCACACAATTTTCGCTTTTTAGGGCATATCTTTGAGACATACCAAAGCTATAACAAAAAGAATTTTGAAAATATCTTGTTTTGTTCGCTAGATATAGTGAAAAGAATGTTACGATTATAAAACTTCAAGAATTCAGCGACTTGAAAAAAAAATACAAATCAACCCCTTTTATAAACAGCATGCACATTTAAGCCATGGTTATCAGCCCTTCCCAGAATTCCTTTGTGTTATATTGAATTTGGTCTACATTTTGAAATGGCTCCTATTTCTTACTTGAGTGAGCCACGATCACGAAATTTTGGAATTAGGTACAGGAAAATTCAATGTATACATTTTTGTAATCAGATTGACCCTTACATGCGTTTAAAAAAAAAAAATATTGTTGATGACGTCATCATGACGTCACACAATTTTCGCCATTTAGGGCATATCTTTGAGACATACCAAAGCTGTAACAAAAATAATTTTGAAAATATCTTGTTTTGTTCGCTAGATATATTGAAAAGAATGTTACTATTTTAAAACTTCAAAAATTCAGCGACTTGAAAAAAGACTAGAAATCAACCCCTTTTATAAACAGCAAGCTCATAATAGCCATGGTTATCAGCCCGTCCCAGAATTCCTTTGTGTTATATTGAATTTGGTCTAAATTTTGAAATGGCTGTTATTTCTTACTTGAGTGAGCCACGATCATGAAATTTTGGAATTGGGTACAGAAAAATACAATGTATACATTTTTGTAATCAGATTGACCCTTACATGCGTTTAAAAAAAAAAATATTGTTGATGACGTCATCATGACGTCACACAATTTTCGCCATTTAGGGCATATCTTTGAGACATACCAAAGCTGTAACAAAAATAATTTTGAAAATATCTTGTTTTGTTCGCTAGATATATTGAAAAGAATGTTACGATTTTAATACTTCAAAAATTCAGCGACTTGAAAAAAGACTAGAAATCAACCCCTTTTATAAACAGCAAGCTCATAATAGCCATGGTTATCAGCCCGTCCCAGAATTCCTTTGTGTTATATTGAATTTGGTCTAAATTTTGAAATGGCTGTTATTTCTTACTTGAGTGAGCCACGATCATGAAATTTTGGAATTGGGTACAGAAAAATACAATGTATACATTTTTGTAATCAGATTGACCCTTACATGCGTTTAAAAAAAAAAATATTGTTGATGACGTCATCATGACGTCACACAATTTTCGCCATTTAGGGCATATCTTTGAGACATACCAAAGCTGTAACAAAAATAATTTTGAAAATATCTTGTTTTGTTCGCTAGATATATTGAAAAGAATGTTACGATTTTAAAACTTCAAAAATTCAGCGACTTGAAAAAAGACTAGAAATCAACCCCTTTTATAAACAGCAAGCTCATAATAGCCATGGTTATCAGCCCGTCCCAGAATTCCTTTGTGTTATATTGAATTTGGTCTAAATTTTGAAATGGCTGTCATTTCTTACTTGAGTGAGCCACGATCATGAAATTTTGGAATTGGGTACAGGAAAATTCAATATATACATTTTTGTAATCGGATTGACCCTTACATGCGTTAACAAAAAAACACATTTTTGATGACGTCATCATGACGTCACACAATTTTCGCAATTTAGGGCATATCTTTGAGACATACCAAAGCTATAAGAAAAAGAATTTTGAAAATATCTTGTTTTGTTCGCTAGATATATTTAAAAGAATGTTACGATTTTAAAAATTCAAAAATTCATAAAAAATCACGTGATGACGTCATCACGACGTCACTCTACGACATACAATTTCAGCTTAGGGTCTATGTTTGATGTAAGTTTGGTTAGGTTCTGAGGTTTTTTAAGACCTAAAGTGCCGCCGACAAAATTCGTGTACAAAGTCTATGGGATTTTGGTCAGAACTAAAAGAAGAAGAAGAAGAAGAAAAAAAAAAAAAATCAGAACAAAAACAAAGCCTTTTCCGAAGGATTTCGGAAAAGCCAAAAAAAAAATCAGAACAAAAACAAAGCCTTTTCCGAAGGATTTCGGAAAAGCCAAAAAAATCAGAACAAAAACAAAGCCTTTTCCGAAGGATTTCGGAAAAGCCAAAAATCAGAACAAAAACAAGGCCTTTTCCGACTGACTCTGTCGGAAAAGCCAAAAAAAAAATCAGAACAAAAACAAGGCCTTTTCCGACTGACTCTGTCGGAAAAGCCAATAAGGAACATTTTCAAACAGCAAAATTTCATGACATTTGAAGGCAATGTGTCCCTTTAAAAAATATTTCCCACAGACATGACAGACTGGGTCACGCCACTGATCTCTACTACAGCGTAGTAGAGATCAGTGGGTCACGCGGATCGCGCAATCCTTCATCCAAAACAATACAACGGTCGACGCGTTGGGCCCGGGCGCGGTGAACTTCAAATTTCCGGACAACACAACACACACATACACAAAAAACCGCACCCGGAGGGTGATGACCGCACCATACCACGGCGTCCTATATTAATCGTGCATGCTCGCCAAGTTATGAATAATTCATTTGTCAAGGTCAAACTCAATCGCTGATTGGCTCCCCCGGAAAGTCGGGGGAGAATGTCGAAAAAGTAAAGAAAAAGTTAAGACCCGCGGCCGCGGACAGAGATATCCAAGACCTTCGTGAGAGCTAGAGTGAAGAACCGAGCAAAGAACAGTAGAATCGATTCTTGTCAGAGCGCGTAATATATAAAACATTATCGAATACAATCAGAATCGATTTACTGAGAAACAGCGCCCTCGTTCGGAAGGAAAAAAAGGAACACGAAGGTCTTGGAACCAAGACTAGCACGCCTTCGGCGTAGGCGCCACGACTTGCCTTCACCATTAGCTGCTTGGTAGATTTCACGTCCCCCCGTTTGGAAAATCCTGGATCCGCTCCTGGACGTTGCATTGCGATTGGTGGCCGCCAAGTGGAGAGTTATCGGTTCTATAAAGAGGTAAGTATTGAATTGGATGGTCTGAAAATCACCAGTCTTTTCTGTGCACCTGTTACGTAATAATCAGTCACTGGAACGGGGCTCAAGTTCTAATGGATAAAATTGCCCGAGCTCCTAATTTCTATTTCTACCACAGAATTTTGACTGTGGTGCCTTATCTGAATTATATACCCTGTACCAATATACTCCTGCAGTGTTTATTTTGTACCATTACAGTTTTCTGTAGGTTTGATGCTGGTGAAGTGGAGGCGTTGCTATCTACAACGCTGATAATTAAGTCTAAGGGCTTTGTCGTTGAATTCAAGCCTGCAACTGTAGATTCAATTTTAAGTGCACCACTGAAATACTTTTTTTTGAACGCCCTTATAAGTTCTCCCTTAATGTATAGCCCGTTCTCACTTGAACGATTTTCTACGCGAATGGCGTGCGACTACCAAATCGCACAGGGCGTACGGAAATCGCACGGCTGTACGATTTTTTAGTCGCACCGCAGTGTTGTACACAAAATCGTTCAAGTGAGAACGGGGTATCAGTAGCAGTTGGGTAACCACGAGGGAGGGGGGGGGGGGAGGGGGGGGGGGGGTACGTTCACCCCAGCAGAGATTTGTGGCCCCCGGTGCCCCCCGGAGATTATAGATGGTGAGCAGAAATAAATAATATTATTTACTTAAACTCAGTAACTAAAACAAAGGCCTATCCAGACAGTAATTTTGACATGGGAACTGTTGATTTATTACATCACAGCTACGAAAATGCCTATTCTTGTGGATGACACATTTTATGCGGTGAATGCCGTTTTTTCTCAAGTATTCAACATTTCTTTGCTATATCTCGTTATATTTCTTCAGGTCCATGAACTACATGCCTTTCTGAAAGAAGTGTCAGTAATATCATACTCCAAAAATTTAAATATTTACGTAAACAAATTTAGCAGATAAAGCACACATTCAAAGAGTGAATCTATTTTATCGGTTTATCGCGTCTTTAAACTGCAAAGTGACACGCTGGTTTCCATGTCATTACCTGCAGGTGGAAAAGGAACGATGTAAACTCCGTAGCATTATTAAAATCACTCAACCGATTAAAAAGCACATGGTGTGATGCTATGAAGGTTTACACATGTTGGGAACAAATTCGACGAATAAATTAATGATTGTAAATCAGCTTTCCTGGCTCAAGTTATCTGGTTACTGCACATTACTGTTGCATTAATGGTATTTTGTACTGAACGCATGCCTAAACTAATGTGAGTGAAACACTGCGTGTCTCCAAATGCGAGTACAAAAAAAAGAGATTTGCACCGGAACAAGCAGATTGAATTAAGTCAGTGGACATTTTAAAGGGAGTTTCCAAAATGCAAGGAAATATACTTTTTTTGTACTAAAGGTATTTCATTCATTTTTAGGAAACATCAACACCAGTATGATACCATCATAATGTTTGATCAGTTTGAGCTGGTCGCGGTATTTTCCTGTTTGATGTAACGTTTGTGCGAATTGCAAATGATGAAATACTAGCTGCAGTCACCATGTTTAAGGTGTTGACCGACTGACTCGCTCGTCGCCGTCTTAACTCCATGGTGCTCATCCTTGTCGTATACCGTCTGATGGGCTTGGATGGGCGAGGCCTGGAAAGATCCGACCTCGACAGAATAGATTCTTAAATGCTCGACGAAAGTCCCGCCGAAAGATAGCATAGATGAACGGGTTGGTGGCACTGGCGAGATAGCCGCACCAAGAGGATACGAGGTAGAGATAGGGAGGCAAGGACCTGGTGCTTGTGAAGATCTTGATGAGTTTGGTGACGCAGAAAGGGGTCATGCAGAGGAAGAATACGGCTACAACGAGAGCTAAGCTCTTAATCACCTTCTTATTGTTGATAAGTTTCCTTGCGTTAGGGCCGCCATTACCACCATCGGGCGCATTGGCCTTCTGGCGTGCAACGCGGCAGATTCGAGTGTAACAGTACGTCATCACCATTCCAGGAATAAGAAAACAAACGATAAACGCAATGGTGACGTATGTCAATGCTCCATCTTGGCTGTAACTGTCCCAGTCAATAGCGCAGACAACCTCCCAGTAATCGTAGACGACCCAGTGGTAGAAAGCAGGTATTAACGCCAACACACAGCCCTGAAACCACGCGTAGCTAATGCCAAGTATAGTCACTTTGGGCGTGATTATTGTCGTGTAATGCAATGGGTGTAAAACGGCGTAAAATCCATCAATGCTGATCATGGCAAGAGTTAGCATGGAAACGATGATGAACCAATAATTGAAGGCGCACTGAGCATAGCACCAATGTATCCCAAATAGCCATCGATCTGCAAGAAGAGACATCACTGAACTAGGCATCACGAATGTGGCACTCATCAGATCTGTAAGACTCAAGTTGATGAGAAATATACTGGATGTTTTCTCTCGTAAACGAGGAGTCTTTAATACGGCCACGATCACGGCTAGATTTCCGATAACGGAGAGGAAAATAATGAGTAGCAAGAAGATGGCTGATACAGCTATCCCCAAAACATCTCGCGTTTCGATGTCAGCAAAATCAGCTTCCGTGAAGTATCCATCTGTGGTGTTTGCTGCAAAATTAACCGTAAGGTTCTCCATCGCTAACTGATGAGCAGCTCATGGAGATCGCTCTGATGTATACTCGCTCGTTACATTCTTAGCCAATCAGCTCACCAGCTTGGCATCACATGATAAGCAGTAGACAAAGACAGACGAGCCACTGACGAACACTTCAAACAACAGCCCACGGTAGGCCATCACACAATGTAACATTTGATTTGCATTTCAATGTAAGACAAAAACTCATTATGTCAGTATTTTCACCTCTTACCTATAAAACTAGCTAAGTCTGATAGGCACAAGCCTCTATCTTTCTTGAAATTTCTATCATGGCGTGGGTGGTCTCTTGGGTAAAATATGTGCGATAATTGGAAGAGGAAGGAGATTTTGCAGTTAATTTATAACACTACGTTTTGCTTGTTGTACGAGGGTCGGCTGAAAAGTTCGTAGGTTGACTCTCAAGGAGTAATGCCAGATCAACGAAACTTAAAATACATATATTTCAACGCTTTTGATAACAAATTGCATGCTGTTGGAATCTCCCGTGAGAGAGTTGAGAACATTCTGAGTACAGAACTTGGAATGGCAAAGGTTTCTGCTCGGTGAGTGCCGCGTCTTCTGACCCCTGATCAAAAGCGCACCAGGCTGGTCATGTCAAGGGATAATTTTTAGCGTTTTGATTTGTCGAAGTTGGTTTAATCTTAGACGGGGTATCATGTTGCTTGTATCCTTGAGCAAAACACTTCTCTGCAATCAGTTTCTAGAAACAAAACGGGTACCTGTTAGGACAGAATGTTGGCTAAGGTTGAATGTGGGAATAACAGGGAGATGGGAGGGGGCAAGGGTATCTGCTCATTGAGGTTAATTCTAACTGTAAAAGCACATTGATGCTGAATCTTTCATGGTTTACATCAACAACGGTTAGTTACTTTTTTTTATATCAATCAATTATTATCCGTATCCAGCGATATCGTATAAATTGCCGATTTTCCAGGGGGAAAAGGGTAGATTTATTCAAAATAGAAAAGAAAATTAATCAATTTAACTCAATTTGTTTCAATTATTTTTCATTCTTTTTAATTTGAATTATTTTCTTATTTTAGGTAAATTTTTGTGGGGGCGGGGAGAAATGAAATTATTACTTTCTATTTAACATGCCCGTCTCTGCCGTATCTCTACATGTGTCCATTGCCCTTTTCAAATCCTTTTTGTTCGGAGGTGTTGCTATGGGGAATACTGCGCTGGTATGGCGATATTGTGTTATACATGACAGACATTACGAAGATTATTTACAATGACAACTCTTCAAAAGCCCATTGGAGGCATTCAACATGTGACGGGATATAAATAAATAAATAATTAAATTAAATAAATTAGAATTACGTAGTCCCCAATGCCCATTGGAGCCTTGACGCTACAGAATCGTTCTCTCGTTAACATGCCTTAATTAATAGTTTAATTTTTTTTCTGATTTCAATACATGGATGACAGCATTTGCCCCATGATATTAACGACGCAATTTATAGCAATTCAAGGGAGTAAATTACTATGCTAATTAACTTTCCATATTCATGAGCCAACTTGTGACGTCATCCGAGGCGCAACATAACAGCATGCTGTGTCTTCATAGATTTGTGGACAAATATGTATCCAACTTTTCTCGATTTTCTTTGAGAAGGTTCAGGAACCTTTGACTTGATTTTCACGCAAAACAGCTTCTTTAGACAAAATTAGGAGCCAATAGTTCTATACAAATCATTGTTGGTGTATTTGTTAGATGTCCTATCCCATCCTTTTCCTCACAACTCCAAAACCCATCAACTACACGTCCTTAACCTCTCATTCCTCCCCTCTCCTCAGTTGTTGTTTATAATTCACAGTTTGTATTCATGTTTTTAACTCCTCATGCAAAGTAAACGTTCCCCCATTCTCGTTTATACGCTTCCCCTTGCATCACCCCTTCAACCTTACCCAATTCTCCTCCCCCTCCCTGCTTCTACCCCAGTCTCATTTGTTTATCGTAAATTGGTGTATGTATTTCCAACTTCATGTCTAAAATATTTGGAAATGTTGCGATTTTTAATTCTAAAATTGTAAAATCACTACCTTTATTCCATTTCCAATGAAAACAAGAAATTTTGATCATGTGTGTATTTTTGTAGTAGGCTACATGGCAATATGCATTAAAATAGTTTGTGAACTGAATATCCATTGCGTGTTTCCTTTAAAAATTGCACTGAAAATTAGATGATGCCAAACGCGGAAGACTCACTGTGACTGAATAACGGCTTATCACAATGTCGTCTGCCACTTATGTGTACTCATTTTTGTATTAATAATTTTGATCTCCTTGGGAAATTTGTTTTTGTTACAATTTCAGGATATCCACTGATGACCATTTAATTGAATAATTACATCCATGAAGTAATGAAGCATAAAGCAATATGGATCAGCGCGTTGTTTTTTTATCTACCGTGTGTGCATTCAGTCCCTTTTAGGCTGGAGCTCAATTGATTTGACATATCCCCACAGCTTTGTCGTCACTTTCGTCACATTTTCCATGCATCATTAACCATGATATTAAATTCACAATTCCACACGCGACTAATGCTCTGCGGGGTACTTTCAAGGAAATACAATCTCCTTCCAAGTTGGAAGAAGACAATCTCCTTCCAAGTTGGAAGAAGACAATCTCCTTCCAAGTTGGAAGAAGACAATCTCCTTCCAAGTTGGAAGAAGACAATCTCCTTCCCAGTTGGAGAAGACAATCTCCTTCCCAGTTGGAAGAAGACAATCTCCTTCCCAGTTGGAAGAAGACAATCTCCTTCCCAGTTGGAAGAAGACAATCTCCTTCCAAGTTGGAAGAAGACAATCTCCTTCCAAGTTGGAAGAAGACAATCTCCTTCCAAGTTGGAAGAAGACAATCTCCTTCCAAGTTGGAAGAAGACAATCTCCTTCCAAGTTGGAAGAAGACAATCTCCTTCCAAGTTGGAAGAAGACAATCTCCTTCCAAGTTGGAAGAAGACAATCTCCTTCCAAGTTGGAGAAGACAATCTCCTTCCCAGTTGGAGAAGACAATCTCCTTCCCAGTTGGAGAAGACAATCTCCTTCCCAGTTGGAGAAGACAATCTCCTTCCCAGTTGGAGAATACAATCTCCTTCCTATTATTATTATTATTTTTTTTTTTTTTTTTTTTTTTTTTTTTTAAATGAGGTTATACAACCCCTTTTATTCCATTTTACACTCTTCCTTTTCAATCACATTGTAATAATCAAATGACAAATATGTACAGTAATTAAAGAATAATAATTACAATAATGAAAATTACAATAATATCTACAATCAGACTCCACTCAATTAGAAAATTAGAAAACAAACTTGAGGGCATTCTGGTCCAAGTAACATAAAGCAGAGTTTCGAACATAAATGAAGCGAAATAACTTGTCACCTAGTCTCAGCTTTTCTAATCTAATTATTTTTTTCAAATTCTTTTGATAGGAATGTAAAATATCGACATTATCATGGGTACTATTCATTGTTTGATCGCATCTAACATTCCAGATTACTTTGTTTAGTCTTCCGACTAAAAAGAGCGCCATTTCTTCCTTAATATCACAACTAAGAACTCTTGTATAGTCATTTAAGCAAAAAAGTGGATTATCAGTATACTTCTTAAGTATTTTCTCCACAAATAACCATGCACTGATGTGTTTTTTACAATGTATAAAAAGATGCTCTAGAGTTTCTCTTTCTGAGTTACATAATACACATATATCATCCTCAGTTAAGCCAAAATTCTTCAACTTATCCTTAGTTGGAATAATTCTGTGCTTTAGTTTAAACCAAAAATCCCTATCTTCGGGGTCTAATAGTTTACAATAACCATTCGTCCAAATCTTATTCCAGTTTAAGGTTATAGATGAAAACAAATCATTCCAAATATTTTCCACTATTGGTGAAACAAATGATTGATAGACTAATATATTATAAGCAGTTTTAACATTCAGTGAGGATAAACATAATTGGCAGTCATTCCTTTTTTCGTATATAGTGACACAGTTAAGTGGGTGGTTAGCTGGACCCGCTCTCATTTCATCTATATAACTACCTTTAATTTTGGTTTTTAGATTTGATAAAATTCTGCCAGCATTAATACATAAAATATTGCATTTTTGGGCTAATTTGACATGAGACATAATTTGTCCTTTATCTAAAACGTGTTTTAGGAGATTAAAGCCCTGTGGTTTGAGAATTTTGCTGTCCATTGCTTTAACTAGATTACCAGTGATTATATTGTTTCTCCACAAAGGTAAGTTATGCGTTTCATTAATACACGAAAACAAGTTATGAAATTTCCCACCAACCGATTGAAAGGCTACAATTATTTCTCTGTAAAACGGAAGAATAACTGGATCAATAGTTTTAGGACAATCAAGTATGTACCAACCAAGAGTATGTAATCCACTAGCTTGGTTTATACAATAATTCATCAAAGTTTTCCATTTGCCTGATCCATCCATGTACCTTCTTAATAGATTACATTTTAAGGCTTGCAATTTAATCTGAATATCCACAACACCTGTGCCTCCAAGATCTTTCGGACCAATCATAGTTTTCCTCTTAATTTTATCCGGTTTACCATTCCAGTAAAAGGACCATTTAATATCTTTGGCTCCCATAAAACTATTAACAACAACAGCTTTCCCTTTCAGGGTTAAATACCTTCTTTTCCAGTTATTTAAAACATATTTCATTCTATTGATTTTAGGCTCCCAGTTTTGATTAGACGTGTCTTCATTTCCAAAATAGATCCCCAAAATTTTCAGACTATTATTGACCCAAGAAAAATCTCCTGGTTTGTCTTTTCTGTTCCTCCACTTCCCAATCCACATACCCTGAGATTTATTTTTGTTTATTTTGGACCCAGAACCATACTGTAAATATTAAATATGTGCTCTAAAACTCCAAATTCTTTATCATCAGATATAAAAATGGTGGTGTCATCGGCATGCTGTATTAATTTCAAACGATCTTCAGATTTTGGAAGCAAAATTCCTTGTAATTTGTTATTATTCCTGATCATACTAGAAAAACCTTCGGCACATATCGAAAAAAGTAACGGTGATAAGGGACATCCTTGCCTTATTCCCCTTGTTACTTTGAATGGTTGAGTAATAAAGTTATTTACCAAACAAGCACTAACTGGTTTTTTATATAAAATTTTAACCCACTGAATAAGTCCTTCAGGTATTCCCAATTTGTGCATAATATTAAACATATAATACCACTCTATTCTGTCAAATGCTTTTTCCATATCGATACTCAAGATAGCCGCTTGCATGTTTTCATTATTAATATAATATATTACATCTCTAAGGATAGCTAGGTTGTCTTGTATGTTTCTGTTTTTAACACCACTTGTCTGATTTTCATCAATGATATCAGGCATGATATTTTTGAAACGATTTGTTATCACTTTGGAAATTATTTTGTAGTCTACGTTAAGCAGGCTTATAGGCCTCCAATTTTTTAAATCACTTCTATCACCTTTGTTTTTGTATATTAATCGAACTAGCGCAAAATTCATTGAATCGGGAAGGGAAGCTTCACCATAGCATTGATTGACAACTTCTAAAAAATCATCTTTAATAACTGACCAAAAATGCTGATAAAATTCAACTGAGAGACCATCTATACCAGGTGATTTACCCTTGTTCATTTGGTTAAGAGCAACATATACTTCCTGATCATTAACATTTTCTTCTGAAATGAAATGAACATCTTCACTGGAATAAACTTTTTGAACTGAATTAAGAATTTCCTCAAGGCAGCTGCTGTCAATGTTTGTGCTACTATATAATTTGTTATACAAATTATTAACACATTGGCACATTTGGAGGGGTTCGCTGCAAATTTTACCTTTCTCGTCTTTGAGACAACATATTGAATTATTGTTGATTCTTTGTTTTTCAATATTAAGAAAATACTTGCTAGGTTTTTCACCTTCAGTTTTGTTTATAATATGAGCTCTAATTCGAGATCTTTCATAATCATCAATTTCTAGATTTTTTATTGTATTTTCAAGATTTTTGATGGCTATTTGATCAGGTTGAGGATTTTTGAGTAAATCATCCATACTTTTTTGGAGATGTTTCTTATAGCTATTATTAGAGTAGTATTTTTCAGCGCCATACTCCGTGAGAATTTCCTTCAATTTTAGTTTCCCCATTTCCCACCAGTCTAAAATTGATTCATATGTATGCTTTTTACTTTTCCAATAACTCCAAAAAATTATAATACGACTGTTGCACTGATCGTCTTCCAAAAGAGAATTATCAAAAATCCACCGACCTGGACCCCTAATAACGTTTCTTTTTCCTATTCTAAAGCTGAGGGCTCTATGATCAGTCAGTCCAATAGAGCTAACATTGGCGTTAGAAAATAAGTGGAGCAGGGTGCTTGAAATAAAACAATAATCAATTCTACTCGGTCTTTTTAAAACTTTGTGGTAAAACGTATACCCTGTTTCATCAGGATGGAAGGTATCCCAAACATCATACAAATCATTTTCATCGATGAAATTATTTAAAACAGTTACACTCCTATCCTTGTTGCTTGATAGGTCCATCTGGCAGTTAAAATCCCCACAGACTACCCAGTTGGTACCTTCATAAATGTAATTTCCCATATTTTGGAAAAAAGTTTTACGTGGATATTCAAAATTTGGTGCATAAATACACAATATACTGAAATTAATATTATTCCAAATGATGTCACCCTTAATGACACGGCCTTCATTATCATTTACTTGATTATTTAATTTAATACCACTTTTACTTGATGTTAATATAGCCACCCCTTTTGAATTCCTTTCACCATGATTAAAAATAATGTCGCCTCCCCATTGTTTCTTCCAAAAATTCTCATCTTCAAATATACTGTGGGTTTCTTGTAAGCAGATTATATCATGTTTTTCTCTCTTGAGATGGTTAAATAGAACGTCCCTTTTAAAGTTATCCCTCAAACCGTTGACATTAATGGTGGCAATTCTAAGCATTATAAAAAGGATCAGAATATGCCCCATCATTTGGAAAAAAACATAAGGACTACAACTTACAAATTATCTCCTCTGTGACCCCGACCTACTCCTCTTCCTTTATGTTGATATGGGGCCCTTCTGTTAACAAATGAAAGTGTTCCAGAACCTCTCTTCTTTCGGAATCTTTGGACACCCCCTCTCCAGTATGGAACCATCACTCCTTCTTGTGTTGCTGCTGAAGCTTCGTCACTTCCAGCATCCTTTTGCCTACATCCTTTCGTCATATCTTGAGGTTTGGTCTTACCACTTTTATGTTTAACTACATGTGCCCAGCTCGTTTCCACATCAATCTCTCCCTGTGAAAATTGGTCTTCACTTTGCTGTTCTTCGAGATCTCCTTGAGTGTGTGGCCCTATGTTATTACCATCCGGGAGTTCCGTTTGTTGCGGTATTTCTGAAGCGAGATTGTTGTTTGAGGTTTGTTGCTCTCGTTCTTGATTGTTTTGTTGCACTTCCGGTTCGTTTTTGTTGCCTTCATCCTCACGTCTGCCATTTGTTGTCTTCCCATTTTCATCTTCCTTCATTTTGCTAGTTGTTGGCTCGTCTTCTGTTCTTGCTTTCTTTGGTAGATGCGTCTTTTCCCCGTTTCCCTCATCTTCCTCTGCGTCTTCAAAAACACTTATGGTGGATCCTTCTCTCTTCGTATCTTCGTCTCGTCGAGGATCCTCTTCCATTGCTTGACGGGATTCCTCTTCTTCCATTTCGTTTGTGGAATTCGGGATCGAGTCGCCATCATCGGTGTTTTCTCCTTCGACTTCACTATCCGATATCTCGATATCGAAAAAGTTCTTAACTGGTCGCCGATGGAATTCTGCACGGTGGCCTGGCTGTCCACACTCAAAGCATCTTCCGTGCATGTCGCAATCTCGAGCGACATGGCCCGGTCGGTTGCACAATCTGCAGGTTTTGATTTGACCTCGATGTCTCACTGGAAGGTTGAAACTGCCGATTTTAATGAAACTAGGGATGGGTCTTTTGACGTTTTTAACTAACATACTTCTTACACCGGTCTCCACTCTATCGTCGAAATCATAGTACTGACGTCGAATATTGGCGACAGTTCCATAGGTTGATATGGCTGTGGTGACTGTCTGGTCAGACATCTCATAAGGTGCCGTAACGTATACTACAACTGAATTCTGTATACTCGCTCTTTCACAGGGTATCAAGATTCCATTCATGCGTATCCCTCGCAGGGCTATTCTTTCGCATTGTGTTTCATTGTCCAATGACACATTAAACCATCCATTGTTTAGCTCCGCTATACACTTCACTGCACCTGTGGTGCCCAGCTCTTTGTTCGTGGCTGCATACACTTCTTCTGGCGTTGCGTGCATTCCTCGGGAATTAAAACGTATTGTGTTCGTTCTTTTCAACTCCTCCCTGTACAATGTATATGCCATGGTGCTGCGGGACTGGACAAGATGGCGTCGGCGATAATTCGCCTAGCCCTTGCCCTGTATTTACTGCAAAAAAAACGTCAAATACGACTTCTGCGGGTAATAAAACCGATAGGATTAGCACAAGATGAAGGGCGAAACTATCACTAAACGTTACCTTCACTCAAAGGTAGGTATAATTGTCATTAGCGTCGAAAAACTGCCGAAATTTGAGAGCCGATGTGGACGTGCACCTCGCGGCTTGAACGCATTATTATTATTATTATTATTATTACAATTATTATTATTATTATTATTATTATTATTATTATTATTATTATTATTATTATTATTATTATTATGGTTTATTAAAAATCCAATGTCTCGCAGCCCTGTGGCTGAATTGCACATGGTTACAAAGATAAAAACAAACATACATATATATATATGTGTATGTGTAAATACTATCATTAAAATTAAATTTAAATAAGAAGTAAACATGACAGTGAAAAAATAATAAAAAAGATTTTGGTCCACATTACACAATAATACAACAAAACCTTAAAACCACTATAAGACACACAACGTGTATACTGCTTGACTTGGACAGGACAGGATTACTTTGAATTTAAACGACCGATATAATAAGGGATTGGGCTATTTTTTTAAACCATTAGTTTTTGTCGGAAGGGTAGTAATGTTCTTATTATTCCGTAAATTTCTACCATGACTCTCAAATCTGGAGGGGGGAATAATGAATCAGTGCGAGGATTGCACTGAATTTTTCCCGCAAAACTACGACAATGATCTTCCCTCCTACTTGCTAATGTAACGAGTTTAAGAGTTCTGAGAGCATCATCATATGGATCATAACCCAATCCTGTAATAATTTTACAAGCCCTTTTCTTAATTTGTTCAATATCACTACTCTGTTTAACTGTTAGCCCAGAGTGCCAAATAACATCAGCATATTCTAACACTGGTCTTATGTACCCACTAAATATGACTTGCAATTCCTCTCTACTAAATCCGAATCTTTTTAACGACCGAAGCATAAAAAGTCTTTGATTGGCCTTTGCCAACATCTTATCCACTTGAGTATTCCATTTCAAATTATTTTGTATCCAAAGTCCTAATATTTTAGCTTCTGAAACAGTACCTAAGAGCTCACCCCAATAGTCAAATTTCTCTGACTACTTATTGATTTGTTAAAATACACATGAAGAACCTGGCACTTAGAGGGGTTAAACTTTAAGCGATTGTTATCACATCATTCACTCAGGTCATCTAAATCTCTCTGAATATGTTCCTGACATGTGGTTGTTGTTGAATTGACTGCAATTGTCAAATCATCTATACATACTTCCAATCATTACTGTGATAATCTTGCGCAGCGTCATTAACCATTATTTGAAACCCAACCAGAGGTAGAAATCACACGGGTGAGGTCTGGAGATCTTAGCGGCCATTAGCCTTTTAGAGGTATGGCGGACACAATAGGAGGGCGCTATTTGATTTGGGTAAACATTTTGTGAAAACACAAATTCCAGTGAAAGTCAGAATCAGATATTGTTTTGAGTTAAAGTACAATCCATAGTATTTTTTTTTATTTTATTTGTTTTGGCAAATGTAAACGATAACACAAAGTAATTACAGATTACAGGCCAAGGATAACCCCAAAAAGCTGTTTAAAACACAGCTTATTTCCATCGGGGTCCACAGAACAAATATATACAATACACAAAGAAGAAGATAAAATTACACAAGAAATATCAAAAAATGGTGATTAAAAATTAATCAATTTAGAAATTAGACTGAGAAGAGAGATGTTTTTTTAATGCAGTTTTAAATTGATATTGGTTGTTCAAACATTTGATACTATTAGGAAGTAAATTCCATTCATGAATTCCGGTATAAAAAAATGTATTGCACTCTGGCCCTTTATTTCTTGGAACAACAAAATTGGTGGAACTACCCCTGGTAGAGTAATTATGCATATCTGAAACCTTCCTAAATTTATGACAGATGTAGTCTGGTGCCATTTCATGAAAGATTTTATAAACATGATTTAGCTTAAGTTGTGTAACACGATCGTTAACGCTCAACATACCCAGCCTGTCCAATTCTGTTTGACCAATATGTGATCTAGAATTCATGCTTAAAATAAACCGGACTAATTTATTCTGTGCAACTTGCAGCCTTTTTTTCAATTTGACCGACAATGCAGAGAACCATGATGAACAACAATAGTCAAAATGACATTGTATAAGAGCAGAACAAAGTGTTTTGCGAGATCTCTCATTCAAATAGTTGGCATGTCTATAAAGAAAATGCAATCTAGCACCAGCCTTTTTAATCACAGAATTTACAATGTTCTCACCAGTTAGACTCGGATCAAGTGTGATGCCAAGATATTTAACTGAGTTTGAAGGGATAACAATCTTTCCATTACAAAACACTTCAAATTTATCAACACTGCTTAATTTCTTTTTGGATCCAAAAAGGATAGACTCAGTTTTGCCGAGGTGCAAAGACAGTTTGTTATCGATCAGCCACTGCCTGCATGATTCCAGTTCCCTACTCAAACTGTCAGCTATTACTTCAGGGTCCTTACCAGAAATGAATAGGGCACTGTCATCAGCATACAGCAGCAAATTGGAATGGACACTTATTTTCATATCGTTCACATAGCAAAGGAAAAGTAGTGGCCCTAATATACTACCCTGAGGAACACCACATGTTATTCCCAATGGTTGAGATTCTACCTGATTGACACTGACAATTTGCTGTCTATTTGAAAGATATGATTGAAACCAATTAATAGAGTCCGAACGAATACCCATTGCTGGTAATTTTTGACATAAAATCACATGGTCTACAGTGTCAAAAGCCTTCTGTAAGTCCAATAACACCATACGTGTATAATTACCCATGGCCATCTGAGATCGAATATAATCAGTTAGGTGAATCAAACAGTACAATCCATAGATCATGCCTAATCTTCACCTTTGAAATTTCCTGTGGTTTAACAAAAGGTATACCCAAATCAAATAGCGCCCTCTCCTATTGTGTCCGCCATACCTCTAAAAGGCTAATTCATGCAGATGATTCAACGCTATGACTGAATAAATCCTCGACAGATTGCATGCATGGATTTCTTTGTGTACAACGTGCCGTTTACTAGTACCTTCTCAGTCTCGCATAAAACCGCGACAAAGTAAAAAAGTTGTCCAGTTCGGAATCAGTTAAAGCTCAATTGTTGTTCCTGCGTGTCTGGCAAATTCATCTAATCGTTTGACAGCGTTTTTTCATTTGTTTCTTGGTGTTAGCAGCGTCAGCGTCACATATACGAGTTCCGATATTGCATGGTCTGTTTAGGGGAACCATAAACCACGATTCGGGAACATCGTCCGCCATTTTGTGTGAAATGACAGCCTAGACTGGTTTCCGGTCCCGATATGTATATAATATACATTTGAAGTTCGAAGGACAATAGAGGGACCGGGAACCAGTCCAATGACAGCCGTGTTGTAGCGGCGGGGAAGTTCTATCAAACGCTTTACCGTTTTATAGAACCATGTGATAGAACTTTTTTGGCGGTGCGGGTTCGCGTCGTGCGATAGGACGAATAATTCAATGCACGTGATCGACGGTCCACCAATCGGATGGCGGGGATTTATTCAGGCGTTGTATAATAGCCGATGTCGCACGCGCATTGAGTAGGGGTGCACACCCATGTCCAGCCGAGTGATGCAATTAAACGTGGCATGTGCCAGGTAGGCCCAGTCCATTCCGTCTCGCACTGACATACATGCGGGTTGGCATCCAGCTGCGCCTCCACCAATTCGATGTTTTCCGCCGACCTCCCCGTCCGATGTCGCCCGGAACTCCCTCGATTAGGATTGAGGCTGGAACCCTCCCTCCGATACTTTCGCAGTTTTCCTCCAGATAGTGCTGGCTGCAGGTGGATCTCGATCTGGGAATCGCTGCATAAATGCATCGATAACACCATTTACTCCGTGACACAAACATCTCTCTGCTCGGTAGTTAGCTGAACACCAACCATGATCAATGTTTGGCGAATAAGGAATTGACAGTACACAGTTGTTTTCATAATACACAACGAAAACTGTGTTTTACCAGCTAAACGCACGTGTCCAATTCCTAAACATAAATTTTCAATGGCTAAACACTATCCGTCCTCATGCCAAAAATGTTCAGACCTTCCAAAAAAACAAACCTCCAAAAAAACCAACAACATGTTTACAAACTGATAGCAAGAAACGGTTAGAATTGTGTTTACTTGCTAAACACATTTTTTTGTAGGCAGGCAATTATCCACACAGAGGCAATTAGGCTACCTTTGTCCCAATGCCTAAAATTGAAAACTTGGGAAATTCTTGGTAAATTACATACATAACTCTGTCAGAAATTATCAGATTTGAACGTTGATGTCTCATTTTAAAGTGGAAAGGCGTATCTTTCAAACCATACCTATATTATATATGTTGGTTACACAGTCTATACGTGTGGCATTCCGTTATATTTTGTTTGCATTTCTTTTAGACACACTGAGTCTGACTCCGCACTCAAAATTCGAAATTAAAATTAGTTTCTTCAACTATTTTTATGATTATATTTTTTTGGGTTGTAGAATTTGAGGAACTGCCAGTAATTATGACAAATGTATTTTGCTAAATTAAACAAACCGTTTTAAATTTGTTTAATTAAGCACGGTACTAGGCAAAGGACCGGTAGTTCTTTTTACAGTCCTGAATCTTAGTGAATTAGTTAGTATTGTTCGAGCGGAAATTAAGACTTCTATCCACAAGTCACTGTGTACAATTTCACAGCTTCATTCAGATGGCCCCAAATTGCTCCTTAATTATCCTTACTTCAAAAGGGAAGATTAATTAAGCATTGACCCGCATCGCCTGGTTTGGAATGAATCTTGAATACAATCTTGATCAATCAAGCTTTACCCTCGACGTACTGGCTAATCACAACGGCCGCGCACACATACGCATACCACACGGGGCCCTCAATTTCACAAAACAAATCTCAACGTAATTGGTAAAAAGGCCTTGCACAATCACCATAGTGATTTCTATTTTTACGTCACTCGCTGCTTAGCAAAACACCTCATCCACAGATTATGTGTCTTGATTGGCCGAGAGCGAGTGCCATGGCATTTTCTATTTTTGCTATCTTCCTGTGCAGGGCCAAAAGAACTATACAGGAATTCGCCGACGCCATTTTTACAGTGGAGCCGCGCTCGCGTGCAGGATGCGCGCGTTCTTTAATTTCAGTCTCGCGCGCATTTTGGCAAGATGTAAACACCCTGTTGGTCGAAGCTGCATCGAGCGCGTGCGTAAAATACGCACGCGAGCGTGATGCCACCGCAGTAAATGCTTCTAATTTTGGTCGCCGGATTCGTCTATACCCGTAGCAACCAAAGTACTATACCCGTGGCGCGGTATTTGTGTGCAGATGCATGCGGGTGTGCGCGTTGAGCGTTGCGCGTATTACCGCGTATTGTTCCAAAGTGCCAGCGCTACAAGAGCTGGGTTCAAACATTTCGTTAAGGGGTGGTTTTGAAAAGAGCAAATACATTTTCCACTAATTTTGTATTGAAATAGAAGTCCATTTTAACTGTATTTAGATTTAAATAATGTTAAAATTGTAAAATCAAGCAGAATCTGTGGGTGAGGTGTTATAAAACAAATATTTACTGCTTTATCTCGTGGTGTGGTAAAACTAGCTTCCCTCGGTGATCCATGGAGCATTCTATTTTCCCTCGGCTTCGCCTCGGGAAAATAGAATGCTCCATGGATCACCTCGGGAGGCTAGTTTTACTACACCACTTGAAGCAGTAAATATTTGTATACTAGTAGGCCTATACTCTTCCTAAAGCCCCAGTCTCACTGTAACGATTTTAACGACGAAAGCCTACGATTCACAAAATCCGGGTGATTCGTGGACATACTCGTAGCGGCATCTTGGTAAACCCTGATGAATCTTGATGAGTCGTGATGAATCTTGGCTGGTCGGCAAACTCCCCCGACAGTTTTGAACTGTTCAAAACTGTCGTGACGGTGCTACGATTTTTTTCCAAACCGTAGAGCAGTCGCAGTGCGATCGTAAGTCAATTGCGCACAGTCGTAGCGCCATCTTGTAGGCATTCGTCGCCTTCCGTGGCCAATCGTGGTTTATTTTTATCACGAATCACTACGAATATCCACGACTGTTCTACGATGTTCTACGCATATGCTACGGTTTTCTTACGGTTTAGCTACGATTCCACTACCGTCACGATATAGGATGACGATAACACAACGACTAGTCCCTATTGACCACGACTATACGCGACGATTGATGCCGATGTCTCTACGATTTATCAAGAATGCGCTATGATTCGCCACGATTGGCCTATGGTAGCGCTGAATGGCGCTACGACTGTTCCCGAATCTCCCCGATGTCACGTGAAGATCGGCATAAAAAGAGGGAGCTCCGCTGCTGGCCAAGTCATTCTACACGTTGCCATCGATGACTGACCAGATCCAGATTCTGGGCCCAATATATATATCGGAAATTCGCCTGGAATCGTAGTGAAGCGTGACAAATTTTGGTACGTCGTAGGTCCATCGTCATAAATCGTCTTTAATCTTAGCACAATCGTCTGTAATCCGCTGTAATCGGCTGTAATCGTAGAGTAGTCCTGACTATAGTCCTGATGCTATCGTACTAGAACCGCAATACACCGTAATAGACCGTAGCAGGTCGTGATGATTCGGCTTCAAAATCGTACAGACGTCGTTGATATTCGTAGTGTTATTGTGGAAGGACCGTGAGTATTCGGGCCTGTTTGTTTCACACAGATCGGGAGGTGATCCAGAGCCGAACGAAAACAAACAGGATCGCGAATCCCTCTCGCTATATATGTTGCATGCTGGGAGAATTTGTATTACACGACAATGTCGTCTGCTTCAGATTCTGTAGGGCTATTTTTATGATAAACTATCTAGTATTTCCAGAAAATAAAATAGATCGTACATAGCTTTAATAACAAAAATACACTGTAAAAGAATTATGAGTAAATACTGTCACAATAACTCGTTAAATGCTTCAAATCTACGAAAAAATACCGTCACTTTTCTCGGTCCGTCTCGCACGTCGCCATCTTGGATCTTGCGAACCCACCTCGCGAGCAGGATCACTAAAAACGTGATCCGGAGCAGCTTTCGACGCTCCGGATCACTGATCGCGCTCCGGATCTGCGGCAAACAATCGAAGAGGTGTTCAATGATTTGTGCCACAGTGATGACTTCATCCGAATGCTGGGAGGAGCCGCCCACGCCGTCTTATCGAGAATGCGACGGCAGGGGCGGATCCGGGGGGAGGGCGTGGGGGGCGCACGCCCCCTTTTCCTTCAAGGAAAAAAAAAATAACATAGAGAGGGAGAGAGACTGAAAAAGATTTAAAAAAAAAAGAGGGAGAGATAAATGCACCCAGACCCCTCCAGCAAGGGGCGCAGGCACGCCTTTAGTCTTAGTTCCAAGACGTTACTGTCTGATACTTGTCATCAACAGAGGGCGCAATTTACAGGCTGTCACCGGCGGGCGAGCGCGCGATCAATCACGGAGTTACAGTAACGTCTTGGATATTTCTACTTTTGAGGGCGGGACCCGACTATGGAAATCGTGGCTAAACATGCATCATTCATATCACGTGACTGGTCTGACCTCCATGGTTAAGTTTGACCGATTGCCCCAATTATGCAAAATGCGCCTGCGGTCGATCGAACGCGACGTGTAATATAATACCGTTTGAAAAAAGACGTGGATGTACTACTGTGTACAAAAGCCAAGTGTACGTACAATGTACATGTATTATGTACAATGTACATATCCACATATGAACACTGTGGATACATGTATAGTGTACGTATACGTACTTGAACTTCAAGTTTGAATAACTTGGAGTTTCTGATCTTTCTTGCTACGTCCCAGAATGAGATAATGACAAATTACCTGCAGGTGTGCACTTTAATCTGGGATGTTAATTAGCCAATGTGAATGAATAAATGCAGAATAGTAACATTTAAAAATTATTTTTTATCAAAGATTGATTTTTGCCAGTCTTGTTTAATTACATGTACAAACATGTGGTGCCTTTTTTGCAGCCAGCCATGGCCAGGCCCAGTATTGTATTAATTTGATATTTCAGTCCAGTTATATGCATGCACAATAAGTTTACAGGACGGTCTTTGGTCAACTTTTGACTGAAAAACGTTTTTACTCACTTTGTCTTCAAGGTGGAGCTTAAATTCATCATTGTCTTAATTATTTATATTTCTCCCAATAACAATTTCCTCCACTAAATACATTACATTCCTACATGTGTATAACAATCCATGTATACTAATATTTAAAAAAGTGAACATGAAGAAGAGAAGTCTGAAATAGCAAGCCCAGCAAACCACTTAAATGCAGTGGATTTAAAATCAAAGTAGATGGTTAACTTCACTCATATATTTTAATTCTTGAGGTAAACATAATTTTTCACTGGATAAAATGTATTTCTGTAAAGATTTTAAACCATTATTGTAAATTTACATTTATGTTAACATATACTTTACCATTGAAGGTTAGAACTGCCACAGAGTTCATCAGAAATATGAAACACACCATTTGTTACATCTCTTTTTTCATGTATTTTCAATTTCCATCCTGAAAAATAATATTGGCAGATGTACCGGTCATTTACTACTCAGTGTAAAAAAAATCGACATTACATGTACATGTATACATGTGGCATTTAACAAAATGTATAATACATTTACTTATACAAACTGGCTGGGACGTCCTCCATTCTGAAGTCTTTTTTAAGTTTATCACCTCACATGTTTATACACCAGTGTTCTAGCTTATACAGTGTACATGCACAATATATAATGTACATGTCATCGGGTAATACCTTCTCATAAATTGTTACCTTCACTCAAGCGCGCCTCCATGATTTGACTATGACATGTGTGGAGACCGGGAAAGGGGGGGGGGGGGGGGGGTATCATGAAATTCTAAAACCAACCAACTGAAAATTTCGAAGGGGGGGGGGGGGGGGATTGGACACTACGCTGTCTATTACACATGTATTAATTATGGTCCATACACAAACCCAAATTTAACCCTCTTTCCGACAATTCTACTGTAATTTCCATGTGAAATGTTTAATACCTCCTGGTCTATTTTAATTGTTTTCTTCTGTCTGGTTTTATTGTCTAACATGTCTAGGGGTGATCTTGTCATAAAGTGTGTGGGTGGAGATATATTCCCCATCCCTACAACCCCGAAATCTATGTTTTTGCCTTCACTTATCAACACTTCTTCTTGTCGACAATATTTTGGGGATTATATTTAACTATAAAAGTTGGGCTATTATGTACGCCGTATGTATCACCATTTGTTAATCCTTTCTGATATGTTTTTCTTTGTATAAAAATTGTTGTTTTAAAAAAAAAATTTGAAAATGATCAATAAATCAATTGTGATGTAGTTCTTTTAACCAATATCTGTACACCGACTACTGCATGTATTTTTTCTATTACATGTGGAATAGTAAGCACGTAAACACACTGGCTGTCATCAAAGGTTATAGTTCTAAATTTACATTCGGAGGTATTAAAATATACCTCACATGTTCACTCATCATCCGCACAAATATTTCGTATAGGCCTACACTTTATTTAATGTCTAAATAAACTTCAGCTGCACTACAGAAATCAGCTGCACTACAGATACTTCGCGGATTTTAACGACACGTACGTCGTGCCACGTCAACTTAAAGGGACACATTGCTTTGGATTTTGCGATTTGGGCTATAAAACTGAAATGGATATGGTTGGGAAGCTTTCTTAAAAGTAGAATATAAAGATTCACATAACTATCCCTTCAAATTGCGTGGTTTTTGTTTAATTTCGTGACAAATAACGGTCCGCCATTTTGTAGAACCAAATTTTTGACTCCACAAAATGGCGGACCGTGTTCACCAGTCGTATTTCCAGTCGCATCTGGTTGAAGTACGTTCTGTTGATCCATTTTGATGTACTGCCTGTGGCACGGCGCGCAGCACTGGCGATATGTGTCGCGAGGTAGAGCATGGTACCTGGCGATCATCTGATAGGTTTACAAGGCCACTGGCTGCGGCGCTAGCCTAAAGACTCTTACAGTGTATTTTGCGCATTATTTAGACGGTGGTATTTACTATTGGAAATAAGTCAATGTTTCGCGGGTCAGATGTCAGGGGTCAGAGGCAAATTTTTTGTTTTGTAATCACTACTCACTAATTACAACACATTATACGTGTTTTATTGCATGAACAACTCTAATAAAAGATAAGGAACATTTTCAAACAGCAAAATTTCATGACATTTGAAGGCAATGTGTCCCTTTAAAAAATATTTCCCACAGACATGACAGACTGGGTCACGCCACTGATCTCTACTACAGCGTAGTAGAGATCAGTGGGTCACGCGGATCGCGCAATCCTTCATCCAAAACAATACAACGGTCGACGCGTTGGGCCCGGGCGCGGTGAACTTCAAATTTCCGGACAACACAACACACACATACACAAAAAACCGCACCCAGAGGGTGATGACCGCACCACCACGGCGTCCTATATTAATCGTGCATGCTCGCCAAGTTATGAATAATTCATTTGTCAAGGTCAAACTCAATCGCTGATTGGCTCCCCCGGAAAGTCGGGGGAGAATGTCGAAAAAGTAAAGAAAAAGTTAAGACCCGCGGCCGCGGACAGAGATATCCAAGACCTTCGTGAGAGTGAAGAACCGAGCAAAGAACAGTAGAATCGATTCTTGTCAGAGCGCGTAATATATAAAACATTATCGAATACAATCAGAATCGATTTACTGAGAAACAGCGCCCTCGTTCGGAAGGAAAAAAAGGAACACGAAGGTCTTGGAACCAAGACTAGCACGCCTTCGGCGTAGGCGCCACGACTTGCCTTCACCATTAGCTGCTTGGTAGATTTCACGTCCCCCCGTTTGGAAAATCCTGGATCCGCTCCTGGACGTTGCATTGCGATTGGTGGCCGCCAAGTGGAGAGTTATCGGTTCTATAAAGAGGTAAGTATTGAATTGGATGGTCTGAAAATCACCAGTCTTTTCTGTGCACCTGTTACGTAATAATCAGTCACTGGAACGGGGCTCAAGTTCTAATGGATAAAATTGCCCGAGCTCCTAATTTCTATTTCTACCACAGAATTTTGACTGTGGTGCCTTATCTGAATTATATACCCTGTACCAATATACTCCTGCAGTGTTTATTTTGTACCATTACAGTTTTCTGTAGGTTTGATGCTGGTGAAGTGGAGGCGTTGCTATCTACAACGCTGATAATTAAGTCTAAGGGCTTTGTCGTTGAATTCAAGCCTGCAACTGTAGATTCAATTTTAAGTGCACCACTAAAATACTTTTTTTTGAACGCCCTTATAAGTTCTCCCTTAATGTATAGCCCGTTCTCACTTGAACGATTTTCTACGCGAATGCCGTGCGACTACCAAATCGCACAGGGCGTACGGAAATCGCACGGCTGTACGATTTTTTAGTCGCACCGCAGTGTTGTACACAAAATCGTTCAAGTGAGAACGGGGTATCAGTAGCAGTGGGGTAACCACGAGGGAGGGGGGTGGGGAGGGGGGGGGGTACGTTCACCCCAGCAGAGATTTGTGGCCCCCGGTGCCCCCCGGAGATTATAGATGGTGAGCAGAAATAAATAATATTATTTACTTAAACTCAGTAACTAAAACAAAGGCCTATCCAGACAGTAATTTTGACATGGGAACTGTTGATTTATTACATCACAGCTACGAAAATGCCTATTCTTGTGGATGACACATTTTATGCGGTGAATGCCGTTTTTTCTCAAGTATTCAACATTTCTTTGCTATATCTCGTTATATTTCTTCAGGTCCATGAACTACATGCCTTTCTGAAAGAAGTGTCAGTAATATCATACTCCAAAAATTTAAATATTTACGTAAACAAATTTAGCAGATAAAGCACACATTCAAAGAGTGAATCTATTTTATCGGTTTATCGCGTCTTTAAACTGCAAAGTGACACGCTGGTTTCCATGTCATTACCTGCAGGTGGAAAAGGAACGATGTAAACTCCGTAGCATTATTAAAATCACTCAACCGATTAAAAAGCACATGGTGTGATGCTATGAAGGTTTACACATGTTGGGAACAAATTCGACGAATAAATTAATGATTGTAAATCAGCTTTCCTGGCTCAAGTTATCTGGTTACTGCA
This sequence comes from Hippasteria phrygiana, assembly GCA_037893225.1. Taxonomy (NCBI): domain Eukaryota; kingdom Metazoa; phylum Echinodermata; class Asteroidea; order Valvatida; family Goniasteridae; genus Hippasteria; species Hippasteria phrygiana. Next base: position 458,462 of record JAZGUH010000547.1, read on the forward strand.
CATTACTGTTGCATTAATGGTATTTTGTACTGAACGCATGCCTAAACTAATGTGAGTGAAACACTGCGTGTCTCCAAATGCGAGTACAAAAAAAGAGATTTGCACCGGAACAAGCAGATTGAATTAAGTCAGTGGACATTTTAAAGGGAGTTTCCAAAATGCAAGGAAATATACTTTTTTTGTACTAAAGGTATTTCATTCATTTTTAGGAAACATCAACACCAGTATGATACCATCATAATGTTTGATCAGTTTGAGCTGGTCGCGGTATTTTCCTGTTTGATGTAACGTTTGTGCGAATTGCAAATGATGAAATACTAGCTGCAGTCACCATGTTTAAGGTGTTGACCGACTGACTCGCTCGTCGCCGTCTTAACTCCATGGTGCTCATCCTTGTCGTATACCGTCTGATGGGCTTGGATGGGCGAGGCCTGGAAAGATCCGACCTCGACAGAATAGATTCTTAAATGCTCGACGAAAGTCCCGCCGAAAGATAGCATAGATGAACGGGTTGGTGGCACTGGCGAGATAGCCGCACCAAGAGGATACGAGGTAGAGATAGGGAGGCAAGGACCTGGTGCTTGTGAAGATCTTGATGAGTTTGGTGACGCAGAAAGGGGTCATGCAGAGGAAGAATACGGCTACAACGAGAGCTAAGCTCTTAATCACCTTCTTATCGTTGATAAGTTTCCTTGCGTTAGGGCCGCCATTACCACCATCGGGCGCATTGGCCTTCTGGCGTGCAACGCGGCAGATTCGAGTGTAACAGTACGTCATCACCATTCCAGGAATAAGAAAACAAACGATAAACGCAATGGTGACGTATGTCAATGCTCCATCTTGGCTGTAACTGTCCCAGTCAATAGCGCAGACAACCTCCCAGTAATCGTAGACGACCCAGTGGTAGAAAGCAGGTATTAACGCCAACACACAGCCCTGAAACCACGCGTAGCTAATGCCAAGTATAGTCACTTTGGGCGTGATTATTGTCGTGTAATGCAATGGGTGTAAAACGGCGTAAAATCCATCAATGCTGATCATGGCAAGAGTTAGCATGGAAACGATGATGAACCAATAATTGAAGGCGCACTGAGCATAGCACCAATGTATCCCAAATAGCCATCGATCTGCAAGAAGAGACATCACTGAACTAGGCATCACGAATGTGGCACTCATCAGATCTGTAAGACTCAAGTTGATGAGAAATATACTGGATGTTTTCTCTCGTAAACGAGGAGTCTTTAATACGGCCACGATCACGGCTAGATTTCCGATAACGGAGAGGAAAATAATGAGTAGCAAGAAGATGGCTGATACAGCTATCCCCAAAACATCTCGCGTTTCGATGTCAGCAAAATCAGCTTCCGTGAAGTATCCATCTGTGGTGTTTGCTGCAAAATTAACCGTAAGGTTCTCCATCGCTAACTGATGAGCAGCTCATGGAGATCGCTCTGATGTATACTCGCTCGTTACATTCTTAGCCAATCAGCTCACCAGCTTGGCATCACATGATAAGCAGTAGACAAAGACAGACGAGCCACTGACGAACACTTCAAACAACAGCCCACGGTAGGCCATCACACAATGTAACATTTGATTTGCATTTCAATGTAAGACAAAAACTCATTATGTCAGTATTTTCACCTCTTACCTATAAAACTAGCTAAGTCTGATAGGCACAAGCCTCTATCTTTCTTGAAATTTCTATCATGGCGTGGGTGGTCTCTTGGGTAAAATATGTGCGATAATTGGAAGAGGAAGGAGATTTTGCAGTTAATTTATAACACTACGTTTTGCTTGTTGTACGAGGGTCGGCTGAAAAGTTCGTAGGTTGACTCTCAAGGAGTAATGCCAGATCAACGAAACTTAAAATACATATATTTCAACGCTTTTGATAACAAATTGCATGCTGTTGGAATCTCCCGTGAGAGAGTTGAGAACATTCTGAGTACAGAACTTGGAATGGCAAAGGTTTCTGCTCGGTGAGTGCCGCGTCTTCTGACCCCTGATCAAAAGCGCACCAGGCTGGTCATGTCAAGGGATAATTTTTAGCGTTTTGATTTGTCGAAGTTGGTTTAATCTTAGACGGGGTATCATGTTGCTTGTATCCTTGAGCAAAACACTTCTCTGCAATCAGTTTCTAGAAACAAAACGGGTACCTGTTAGGACAGAATGTTGGCTAAGGTTGAATGTGGGAATAACAGGGAGATGGGAGGGGGCAAGGGTATCTGCTCATTGAGGTTAATTCTAACTGTAAAAGCAAATTGATGCTGAATCTTTCATGGTTTACATCAACAACGGTTAGTTACTTTTTTTTATATCAATCAATTATTATCCGTATCCAGCGATATCGTATAAATTGCCGATTTTCCAGGGGGAAAAGGGTAGATTTATTCAAAATAGAAAAGAAAATTAATCAATTGAACTCAATTTGTTTCAATTATTTTTCATTCTTTTTAATTTGAATTATTTTCTTATTTTAGGTAAATTTTTGTGGGGGCGGGGAGAAATGAAATTATTACTTTCTATTTAACATGCCCGTCTCTGCCGTATCTCTACATGTGTCCATTGCCCTTTTCAAATCCTTTTTGTTCGGAGGTGTTGCTATGGGGAATACTGCGCTGGTATGGCGATATTGTGTTATACATGACAGACATTACGAAGATTATTTACAATGACAACTCTTCAAAAGCCCATTGGAGGCATTCAACATGTGACGGGATATAAATAAATAAATAATTAAATTAAATAAATTAGAATTACGTAGTCCCCAATGCCCATTGGAGCCTTGACGCTACAGAATCGTTCTCTCGTTAACATGCCTTAATTAATAGTTTAATTTTTTTTCTGATTTCAATACATGGATGACAGCATTTGCCCCATGATATTAACGACGCAATTTATAGCAATTCAAGGGAGTAAATTACTATGCTAATTAACTTTCCATATTCATGAGCCAACTTGTGACGTCATCCGAGGCGCAACATAACAGCATGCTGTGTCTTCATAGATTTGTGGACAAATATGTATCCAACTTTTCTCGATTTTCTTTGAGAAGGTTCAGGAACCTTTGACTTGATTTTCACGCAAAACAGCTTCTTTGGACAAAATTAGGAGCCAATAGTTCTATACAAATCATTGTTGGTGTATTTGTTAGATGTCCTATCCCATCCTTTTCCTCACAACTCCAAAACCCATCAACTACACGTCCTTAACCTCTCATTCCTCCCCTCTCCTCAGTTGTTGTTGTTTATGATTCACAGTTTGTATTCATGTTTTTAACTCCTCATGCAAAGTAAACGTTCCCCCATTCTCGTTTATACGCTTCCCCTTGCATCACCCCTTCAACCTTACCCAATTCTCCTCCCCCTCCCTGCTTCTACCCCAGTCTCATTTGTTTATCGTAAATTGGTGTATGTATTTCCAACTTCATGTCTAAAATATTTGGAAATGTTGCGATTTTTAATTCTAAAATTGTAAAATCACTACCTTTATTCCATTTCCAATGAAAACAAGAAATTTTGATCATGTGTGTATTTTTGTAGTAGGCTACATGGCAATATGCATGAAAATAGTTTGTGAACTGAATATCCATTGCGTGTTTCCTTTAAAAATTGCACTGAAAATTAGATGATGCCAAACGCGGAAGACTCACTGTGACTGAATAACGGCTTATCACAATGTCGTCTGCCACTTATGTGTACTCATTTTTGTATTAATAATTTTGATCTCCTTGGGAAATTTGTTTTTGTTACAATTTCAGGATATCCACTGATGACCATTTAATTGAATAATTACATCAATGAAGTAATGAAGCATAAAGCAATATGGATCAGCGCGTTGTTTTTTTATCTACCGTGTGTGCATTCAGTCCCTTTTAGGCTGGAGCTCAATTGATTTGACATATCCCCACAGCTTTGTCGTCACTTTCGTCACATTTTCCATGCATCATTAACCATGATATTAAATTCACAATTCCACACGCGACTAATGCTCTGCGGGGTACTTTCAAGGAAATACAATCTCCTTCCAAGTTGGAGAATACAATCTCCTTCCTGGGGGGAGAATACAATCTCCTTCCTGGGGGGAGAATACAATCTCCTTCCCAGTTGGAGAAGACAATCTCCTTCCCAGTTGGAGAAGACAATCTCCTTCCCAGTTGGAGAAGACAATCTCCTTCCCAGTTGGAGAAGACAATCTCCTTCCCAGTTGGAGAAGACAATCTCCTTCCCAGTTGGAGAAGACAATCTCCTTCCCAGTTGGAGAAGACAATCTCCTTCCCAGTTGGAGAAGACAATCTCCTTCCCAGTTGGAGAAGACAACTGATGTAGCGCCTGTGTGGCTGCACTCAAAACCTGCTCTTCAATTCAAGGCAACTTCCACCTAATTTCTGCTTAGATTTACAACATTTTTATCATCAAAGTGTTTGTAGAACAACCAGGATCCTGCTGGACACTTTTGAAGGCTGAAGAAGACTGCACTGGATTGATATTTGGAGTAAAATGTTTCACTTTGGATGATGATTGCTAGCTGAATTTGCCTCCATATTGCTACATAGAGGCATGCTTGACCGGTTCTTCATTGTGTACTGCATGTACATGTATAGGTGTGCATGTTATTGATCACCATTGTGCACTCCCCTTTTGTTTGGATCTGCTGGCCAGCAATCTGTTCAGCATGACTGAGTACACTGAATGGCAGTGAAGATGCAGGGCACTAGCACTGCTTTGTTTCACCTTGTTTCCTGTGTAACACTGCTGACATTGGCAGCCATGTGTATGCAACATGATTTTCTTAACTATAGTTCTAATGACTTGACTTGGCTTGGCAAAGATGCCAAGAAACGTGGGCTTCCTGCTCATGTGTATCAGACATTGAAGAGTCTGGGAATCTCCGCTGTCAAACCTACTAGGAGAGGGAAAAGGTCATGGGCCAAGCAACAGAAGCCCATTCCTGTGATTATTTCTGACAATCGAGAAGTTAACCCCATGCAGCATAACCACAAACACACAAAACGACCATCTTCATTGAAAATTGTACCGTTACTCCACAACATCGAAAAATCTCCTCCAACAAGAGTTGGCTTTTGGAATGCACAGTCTATGATGAACAAACCCACAGAAGTTAGTGATTTAGTCCTTTCAGAGAAGCTGGACATTCTGGCTGTCACTGAGGCGTGGCTGAGAGGCGACTGCCGCGACAGTCCTGCATTAGCAGATATTCAAGCCACTCTTCAAGACTACCGCCTTGTAAAGTTACCAAGACAGGGAAGAAGAGGTGGAGGAATATGTGTCATTCTGAGAAATCAGTACATCACTAAAACCAAGTCCCACTCATTTGAGACCTTTGAATGTTTGGAACTGGCAATTAGCAGCACAGGTCATGACACTATTTTGCTGATTGTAATTTACAGACCTCCAACTAGAAACCACGGCTCGGCACATTTCTTTGTTGAATTCTCTAAGCTTCTGGAATCTGCAAATTTAGCAAGCAGTCACTTATTCATCTGTGGAGACTTCAACATCCATGTCGACAACATTCACGATGCCGATGCAAGAACCTTATGTGACATGCTCGAGTCTGGAGGACTCCGACAAGTGATTAGCCAACAGACTCACAGACGTGGTCACACGCTAGATCTGCTGATAGTGAGGGAAAACGACGAGTCGTTGAAAGATGTAAATGTTCTGCCTTCCATGCCATCTGACCATGCTGCAGTTACATTCGCAGTCACCCTCTCGCGTCCTCCAGCAACTAAACACAGAGCAAGAATCCGCAAGCTTCGGGAGATTGACTATGAAAAATTCAACGATGACATTGTATCTTGCTTTGAGAGAGTCAACAATCTTGCAGAGCTCAATCTCAACGAGAAAGTTGACCTCTACAACATTTCGCTATCGGACACTTTAGACCATCATGCTCCGGCCTCTTTGAGAGATGTTCAACTCCGCCCCCATGCTCCATGGTACGACGAATCACTGAGAGCACTCAAGCAAAACACGCGCTCTATGGAGAGGAAGTGGAGGAAAAGCAAGTCCACAGCTGATAAATACCAACTTAAAGATGCCACCATAGAATATTACTCTGCCTTGAAAGGGGCAAAAAGGGCTTACCATCGTAATAAGATCGAAAGTTCTGATAAGAAAGAGCTATTTCACATCGTACAGAAGTTGACTGTTGAGACTCCATCGCAGGTATTGCCGTCCCATGATTCAGCAATGGAACTGGCACAAAGATTTTCAGAATTCTTTGAAAGCAAAATCGCACAGCTTAGATCACAGGATGGAAGTTTGAAACCTTCAGTACCATCTACAAATACAACGTTGACCGACGAACCTGAGTGTACCCTAGAGAAATTTCACCACATTTCTCAAGATAATGTACGGAAACTCATCAAATCCAAGAAGATTAAATCCTGTTTGCTTGATCCTGTTCCTGCCCGCGTGTTTGAGAATTGCCTCAGTGTCCTCGTCCCAGCAATCACCGACATGACAAACCAATCACTGCAGACAGGTGTCTTTCCCAGTCTTCTCAAATCTGCACTAATCATCCCAACACTAAAACGACCATCTCTGGATCCTGAGACTCTAAAGAATTACCGCCCGATATCCAACCTACCATACCTTGGGAAACTTATAGAGCGTGTTGTGAGCGATCAGCTGATGGCCCACTTGACAAACAACTCGCTTCTAGCTTCAAGACAATCGGCATACAGGCAACACCACAGTGTCGAGACTGCTCTCATAAAGGTTCACAACGACCTTCTGCAGTCTCTAGATAATAGAAATGAAGCAGTTCTTGTCTTGCTGGATCTAACATCTGCATTTGACACCGTGGATCATCAAATGCTACTCTCCAGACTCAAGGAAAGGTTTGGAGTGACTGGTGTCGCACTGAATTGGCTTGCTTCATACCTCGCAGAGAGAAAACAAAGAAAACAGAGCGTGACAATTCAAGATGCGACATCTGCACCTACTAGCCTCCGTTGGGGTGTGCCACAGGGATCGGTTATTGGCCCACTCCTCTTCATCTGTTATACGACTCCTCTCCAAGATGTTATACAAGGTCATGGCTTCTCTGTCATGATGTATGCAGATGACACCCAGCTGTACCTGTCTATTAAACCGACAGAAAGAGAACAGACGCCTGAGAAACTAGATGCTTGTCTTCGGGACATCCGCAACTGGATGGAGAGCAACCACCTTGTACTCAAGGATAGTAAGATGGAAGTACTCCATTTGTCTTCACGCTTCGGTCCTTCCCAAGAACTGGCTTCAATTATTCCAGACACCTTTCCAGTCAAGCCCTCTACTTCAGTTCGTGACCTTGGCGCATACTTCGATAGTCACCTCACTATGCGTCGTCATGTGAATGCAGTCTGCAGCAAAGCTTCTTTGGCACTCAGGAGGATTGGAAGCATCCGTCACTATCTAGACAACCACACAACAGAGGTGCTTGTCCATGCCTTCGTGACTTCTGTACTTGACAATTGCAATAGTCTTCTGCTAGGTTCTCCGGATAAGGACATTGCCAAGCTCCAACGGGTACAGAATTCAGCTGCACGACTGGTATCGCGGGCCAAGAAGAGGAACAACATAACACCCGTCCTAAAGAGCCTACACTGGTTACCAGTTCAATCTAGAATTCATTACAAAGTTATGCTCATCATCTTCAAAGGCATCCACGGTCTGTGCCCAGATTTCATCTCCCAACTTGTTATCCCTTACACGCCATCAAGATCCCTCAGGTCATCCACACAGCAGCTCCTCACCGTTGGTTCAGGCAGGACCAAAACCTATGGAGACAAGACATTTTCAATTGCAGGCCCACGGCTCTGGAACTCTCTTCCACAATCTCTCCGATTCGAAACTGAACTGCAACTTTTCAAGAAACATCTAAAGACCCATTTGTTTAAATTAGCTTTTCAGTGACTGTTATCAACCAACTGACACATAGCTATTTTTTGTTTTTTGTTTACCATTTTATTTTATTTTGCATTAATTTTGACTGTTAAGCGCATTGAGAGATCCAGTGGATCTGAAATGCGCTATATAAGAACCTGCTATTATTATTATTATTATTCCCAGTTGGAGAAGACAACCTCCTTCCCAGTTGGAGAAGACAACCTCCTTCCCAGTTGGAGAAGACAACCTCCTTCCCAGTTGGAGAAGACAACCTCCTTCCCAGTTGGAGAAGACAACCTCCTTCCCAGTTGGAGAAGACAACCTCCTTCCCAGTTGGAGAAGACAACCTCCTTCCCAGTTGGAGAAGACAACCTCCTTCCCAGTTGGAGAAGACAACCTCCTTCCCAGTTGGAGAAGACAACCTCCTTCCCAGTTGGAGAAGACAACCTCCTTCCCAGTTGGAGAAGACAACCTCCTTCCCAGTTGGAGAAGACAACCTCCTTCCCAGTTGGAGAAGACAACCTCCTTCCCAGTTGGAGAAGACAACCTCCTTCCCAGTTGGAGAAGACAACCTCCTTCCCAGTTGGAGAAGACAACCTCCTTCCTATTATTATTATTATTATTTTTTTTTTTTTTTTTTTTTTTTTTTTTTAAATGAGGTTATACAACCCCTTTTATTCCATTTTACACTCTTCCTTTTCAATCACATTGTAATAATCAAATGACAAATATGTACAGTAATTAAAGAATAATAATTACAATAATGAAAATTAAAATAATATCTACAATCAGACTCCACTCAATTAGAAAATTAGAAAACAAACTTGAGGGCATTCTGGTCCAAGTAACATAAAGCAGAGTTTCGAACATAAATGAAGCGAAATAACTTGTCACCTAGTCTCAGCTTTTCTAATCTAATTATTTTTTTCAAATTCTTTTGATAGGAATGTAAAATATCGACATTATCATGGGTACTATTCATTGTTTGATCGCATCTAACATTCCAGATTACTTTGTTTAGTCTTCCGACTAAAAAGAGCGCCATTTCTTCCTTAATATCACAACTAAGAACTCTTGTATAGTCATTTAAGCAAAAAAGTGGATTATCAGTATACTTCTTAAGTATTTTCTCCACAAATAACCATGCACTGATGTGTTTTTTACAATGTATAAAAAGATGCTCTAGAGTTTCTCTTTCTGAGTTACATAATACACATATATCATCCTCAGTTAAGCCAAAATTCTTCAACTTATCCTTAGTTGGAATAATTCTGTGCTTTAGTTTAAACCAAAAATCCCTATCTTCGGGGTCTAATAGTTTACAATAACCATTCGTCCAAATCTTATTCCAGTTTAAGGTTATAGATGAAAACAAATCATTCCAAATATTTTCCACTATTGGTGAAACAAATGATTGATAGACTAATATATTATAAGCAGTTTTAACATTCAGTGAGGATAAACATAATTGGCAGTCATTCCTTTTTTCGTATATAGTGACACAGTTAAGTGGGTGGTTAGCTGGACCCGCTCTCATTTCATCTATATAACTACCTTTAATTTTGGTTTTTAGATTTGATAAAATTCTGCCAGCATTAATACATAAAATATTGCATTTTTGGGCTAATTTGACATGAGACATAATTTGTCCTTTATCTAAAACGTGTTTTAGGAGATTAAAGCCCTGTGGTTTGAGAATTTTGCTGTCCATTGCTTTAACTAGATTACCAGTGATTATATTGTTTCTCCACAAAGGTAAGTTATGCGTTTCATTAATACACGAAAACAAGTTATGAAATTTCCCACCAACCGATTGAAAGGCTACAATTATTTCTCTGTAAAACGGAAGAATAACTGGATCAATAGTTTTAGGACAATCAAGTATGTACCAACCAAGAGTATGTAATCCACTAGCTTGGTTTATACAATAATTCATCAAAGTTTTCCATTTGCCTGATCCATCCATGTACCTTCTTAATAGATTACATTTTAAGGCTTGCAATTTAATCTGAATATCCACAACACCTGTACCTCCAAGATCTTTCGGACCAATCATAGTTTTCCTCTTAATTTTATCCGGTTTACCATTCCAGTAAAAGGACCATTTAATATCTTCCATTCGATCAACATATTGTTTGGGGCAATGAACAACGGATCCTATATATGATAAGCTGGCTCCCATAAAACTATTAACAACAACAGCTTTCCCTTTCAGGGTTAAATACCTTCTTTTCCAGTTATTTAAAACATATTTCATTCTATTGATTTTAGGCTCCCAGTTTTGATTAGACGTGTCTTCATTTCCAAAATAGATCCCCAAAATTTTCAGACTATTATTGACCCAAGAAAAATCTCCTGGTTTGTCTTTTCTGTTCCTCCACTTCCCAATCCACATACCCCGAGATTTATTTTTGTTTATTTTGGACCCAGAACCCATACTGTAAATATTAAATATGTGCTCTAAAACTCCAAATTCTTTATCATCAGATATAAAAATGGTGGTGTCATCGGCATGCTGTATTAATTTCAAACGATCTTCAGATTTTGGAAGCAAAATTCCTTGTAATTTGTTATTATTCCTGATCATACTAGAAAAACCTTCGGCACATATCGAAAAAAGTAACGGTGATAAGGGACATCCTTGCCTTATTCCCCTTGTTACTTTGAATGGTTGAGTAATAAAGTTATTTACCAAACAAGCACTAACTGGTTTTTTATATAAAATTTTAACCCACTGAATAAGTCCTTCAGGTATTCCCAATTTGTGCATAATATTAAACATATAATACCACTCTATTCTGTCAAATGCTTTTTCCATATCGATACTCAAGATAGCCGCTTGCATGTTTTCATTATTAATATAATATATTACATCTCTAAGGATAGCTAGGTTGTCTTGTATGTTTCTGTTTTTAACACCACTTGTCTGATTTTCATCAATGATATCAGGCATGATATTTTTGAAACGATTTGTTATCACTTTGGAAATTATTTTGTAGTCTACGTTAAGCAGGCTTATAGGCCTCCAATTTTTTAAATCACTTCTATCACCTTTGTTTTTGTATATTAATCGAACTAGCGCAAAATTCATTGAATCGGGAAGGGAAGCTTCACCATAGCATTGATTGACAACTTCTAAAAAATCATCTTTAATAACTGACCAAAAATGCTGATAAAATTCAACTGAGAGACCATCTATACCAGGTGATTTACCCTTGTTCATTTGGTTAAGAGCAACATATACTTCCTGATCATTAACATTTTCTTCTGAAATGAAATGAACATCTTCACTGGAATAAACTTTTTGAACTGAATTAAGAATTTCCTCAAGGCAGCTGCTGTCAATGTTTGTGCTACTATATAATTTGTTATACAAATTATTAACACATTGGCACATTTGGAGGGGTTCGCTGCAAATTTTACCTTTCTCGTCTTTGAGACAACATATTGAATTATTGTTGATTCTTTGTTTTTCAATATTAAGAAAATACTTGCTAGGTTTTTCACCTTCAGTTTTGTTTATAATATGAGCTCTAATTCGAGATCTTTCATAATCATCAATTTCTAGATTTTTTATTGTATTTTCAAGATTTTTGATGGCTATTTGATCAGGTTGAGGATTTTTGAGTAAATCATCCATACTTTTTTGGAGATGTTTCTTATAGCTATTATTAGAGTAGTATTTTTCAGCGCCATACTCCGTGAGAATTTCCTTCAATTTTAGTTTCCCCATTTCCCACCAGTCTAAAATTGATTCATATGTATGCTTTTTACTTTTCCAATAACTCCAAAAAATTATAATACGACTGTTGCACTGATCGTCTTCCAAAAGAGAATTATCAAAAATCCACCGACCTGGACCCCTAATAACGTTTCTTTTTCCTATTCTAAAGCTGAGGGCTCTATGATCAGTCAGTCCAATAGAGCTAACATTGGCGTTAGAAAATAAGTGGAGCAGGGTGCTTGAAATAAAACAATAATCAATTCTACTCGGTCTTTTTAAAACTTTGTGGTAAAACGTATACCCTGTTTCATCAGGATGGAAGGTATCCCAAACATCATACAAATCATTTTCATCGATGAAATTATTTAAAACAGTTACACTCCTATCCTTGTTGCTTGATAGGTCCATCTGGCAGTTAAAATCCCCACAGACTACCCAGTTGGTACCTTCATAAATGTAATTTCCCATATTTTGGAAAAAAGTTTTACGTGGATATTCAAAATTTGGTGCATAAATACACAATATACTGAAATTAATATTATTCCAAATGATGTCACCCTTAATGACACGGCCTTCATTATCATTTACTTGATTATTTAATTTAATACCACTTTTACTTGATGTTAATATAGCCACCCCTTTTGAATTCCTTTCACCATGATTAAAAATAATGTCGCCTCCCCATTGTTTCTTCCAAAAATTCTCATCTTCAAATATACTGTGGGTTTCTTGTAAGCAGATTATATCATGTTTTTCTCTCTTGAGATGGTTAAATAGAACGTCCCTTTTAAAGTTATCCCTCAAACCGTTGACATTAATGGTGGCAATTCTAAGCATTATAAAAAGGATCAGAATATGCCCCATCATTTGGAAAAAAACATAAGGACTACAACTTACAAATTATCTCCTCTGTGACCCCGACCTACTCCTCTTCCTTTATGTTGATATGGGGCCCTTCTGTTAACAAATGAAAGTGTTCCAGAACCTCTCTTCTTTCGGAATCTTTGGACACCCCCTCTCCAGTATGGAACCATCACTCCTTCTTGTGTTGCTGCTGAAGCTTCGTCACTTCCAGCATCCTTTTGCCTACATCCTTTCGTCATATCTTGAGGTTTGGTCTTACCACTTTTATGTTTAACTACATGTGCCCAGCTCGTTTCCACATCAATCTCTCCCTGTGAAAATTGGTCTTCACTTTGCTGTTCTTCGAGATCTCCTTGAGTGTGTGGCCCTATGTTATTACCATCCGGGAGTTCCGTTTGTTGCGGTATTTCTGAAGCGAGATTGTTGTTTGAGGTTTGTTGCTCTCGTTCTTGATTGTTTTGTTGCACTTCCGGTTCGTTTTTGTTGCCTTCATCCTCACGTCTGCCATTTGTTGTCTTCCCATTTTCATCTTCCTTCATTTTGCTAGTTGTTGGCTCGTCTTCTGTTCTTGCTTTCTTTGGTAGATGCGTCTTTTCCCCGTTTCCCTCATCTTCCTCTGCGTCTTCAAAAACACTTATGGTGGATCCTTCTCTCTTCGTATCTTCGTCTCGTCGAGGATCCTCTTCCATTGCTTGACGGGATTCCTCTTCTTCCATTTCGTTTGTGGAATTCGGGATCGAGTCGCCATCATCGGTGTTTTCTCCTTCGACTTCACTATCCGATATCTCGATATCGAAAAAGTTCTTAACTGGTCGCCGATGGAATTCTGCACGGTGGCCTGGCTGTCCACACTCAAAGCATCTTCCGTGCATGTCGCAATCTCGAGCGACATGGCCCGGTCGGTTGCACAATCTGCAGGTTTTGATTTGACCTCGATGTCTCACTGGAAGGTTGAAACTGCCGATTTTAATGAAACTAGGGATGGGTCTTTTGACGTTTTTAACTAACATACTTCTTACACCGGTCTCCACTCTATCGTCGAAATCATAGTACTGACGTCGAATATTGGCGACAGTTCCATAGGTTGATATGGCTGTGGTGACTGTCTGGTCAGACATCTCATAAGGTGCCGTAACGTATACTACAACTGAATTCTGTATACTCGCTCTTTCACAGGGTATCAAGATTCCATTCATGCGTATCCCTCGCAGGGCTATTCTTTCGCATTGTGTTTCATTGTCCAATGACACATTAAACCATCCATTGTTTAGCTCCGCTATACACTTCACTGCACCTGTGGTGCCCAGCTCTTTGTTCGTGGCTGCATACACTTCTTCTGGCGTTGCGTGCATTCCTCGGGAATTAAAACGTATTGTGTTCGTTCTTTTCAACTCCTCCCTGTACAATGTATATGCCATGGTGCTGCGGGACTGGACAAGATGGCGTCGGCGATAATTCGCCTAGCCCTTGCCCTGTATTTACTGCAAAAAAAACGTCAAATACGACTTCTGCGGGTAATAAAACCGATAGGATTAGCACAAGATGAAGGGCGAAACTATCACTAAACGTTACCTTCACTCAAAGGTAGGTATAATTGTCATTAGCGTCGAAAAACTGCCGAAATTTGAGAGCCGATGTGGACGTGCACCTCGCGGCTTGAACGCATTATTATTATTATTATTATTATTATTACAATTATTATTATTATTATTATTTTCCTCAATTGCCGGTTAGGGCGACACATAATCCTGGAAAAGAGTGGGTTAGGGTGACCTGGTCGAATAGGGCGACACATAACTGTCGCCCTATTGTTAAAGTCGCCCCTTTGGAGTGTTTTTTAGTAAGGCGCGTTGGGAAAGTGCTCTAAAAGGGCGACACTCGTGTCGCCCAATTAGAGTTTTTTCGGGAAGAGTCGCCCATTTGCCGCATCCAGGAGATTTATTATTATTATTATTATTATTATTATTATTATTATTATTATTATTATTATGGTTTATTAAAAATCCAATGTCTCGCAGCCCTGTGGCTGAATTGCACATGGTTACAAAGATAAAAACAAACATACATATATATATATGTGTATGTGTAAATACTATCATTAAAATTAAATTTAAATAAGAAGTAAACATGACAGTGAAAAAATAATAAAAAAGATTTTGGTCCACATTACACAATAATACAACAAAACCTTAAAACCACTATAAGACACACAACGTGTATACTGCTTGACTTGGACAGGACAGGATTACTTTGAATTTAAACGACCGATATAATAAGGGATTGGGCTATTTTTTTAAACCATTAGTTTGTGTCGGAAGGGTAGTAATGTTCTTATTATTCCGTAAATTTCTACCATGACTCTCAAATCTGGAGGGGGGAATAATGAATCAGTGCGAGGATTGCACTGAATTTTTCCCGCAAAACTACGACAATGATCTTCCCTCCTACTTGCTAATGTAACGAGTTTAAGAGTTCTGAGAGCATCATCATATGGATCATAACCCAATCCTGTAATAATTTTACAAGCCCTTTTCTTAATTTGTTCAATATCACTACTCTGTTTAACTGTTAGCCCAGAGTGCCAAATAACATCAGCATATTCTAACACTGGTCTTATGTACCCACTAAATATGACTTGCAATTCCTCTCTACTAAATCCGAATCTTTTTAACGACCGAAGCATAAAAAGTCTTTGATTGGCCTTTGCCAACATCTTATCCACTTGAGTATTCCATTTCAAATTATTTTGTATCCAAAGTCCTAATATTTTAGCTTCTGAAACAGTACCTAAGAGCTCACCCCAATAGTCAAATTTCTCTGACTACTTATTGATTTGTTAAAATACACATGAAGAACCTGGCACTTAGAGGGGTTAAACTTTAAGCGATTGTTATCACATCATTCACTCAGGTCATCTAAATCTCTCTGAATATGTTCCTGACATGTGGTTGTTGTTGAATTGACCGCAATTGTCAAATCATCTATACATACTTCCAATCATTACTGTGATAATCTTGCGCAGCGTCATTAACCATTATTTGAAACCCAACCAGAGGTAGAAATCACACGGGTGAGGTCTGGAGATCTCAGCGGCCATTAGCCTTTTAGAGGTATGGCGGACACAATAGGAGGGCGCTATTTGATTTGGGTAAACATTTTGTGAAAACACAAATTCCAGTGAAAGTCAGAATCAGATATTGTTTTGAGTTAAAGTACAATCCATAGTATTTTTTTTTATTTTATTTGTTTTGGCAAATGTAAACGATAACACAAAGTAATTACAGATTACAGGCCAAGGATAACCCCAAAAAGCTGTTTAAAACACAGCTTATTTCCATCGGGGTCCACAGAACAAATATATACAATACACAAAGAAGAAGATAAAATTACACAAGAAATATCAAAAAATGGTGATTAAAAATTAATCAATTTAGAAATTAGACTGAGAAGAGAGATGTTTTTTTACTGCAGTTTTAAATTGATATTGGTTGTTCAAACATTTGATACTATTAGGAAGTAAATTCCATTCATGAATTCCGGTATAAAAAAATGTATTGCACTCTGGCCCTTTATTTCTTGGAACAACAAAATTGGTGGAACTACCCCTGGTAGAGTAATTATGCATATCTGAAACCTTCCTAAATTTATGACAGATGTAGTCTGGTGCCATTTCATGAAAGATTTTATAAACATGATTTAGCTTAAGTTGTGTAACACGATCGTTAACGCTCAACATACCCAGCCTGTCCAATTCTGTTTGACCAATATGTGATCTAGAATTCATGCTTAAAATAAACCGGACTAATTTATTCTGTGCAACTTGCAGCCTTTTTTTCAATTTGACCGACAATGCAGAGAACCATGATGAACAACAATAGTCAAAATGACATTGTATAAGAGCAGAACAAAGTGTTTTGCGAGATCTCTCATTCAAATAGTTGGCATGTCTATAAAGAAAATGCAATCTAGCACCAGCCTTTTTAATCACAGAATTTACAATGTTCTCACCAGTTAGACTCGGATCAAGTGTGATGCCAAGATATTTAACTGAGTTTGAAGGGGTAACAATCTTTCCATTACAAAACACTTCAAATTTATCAACACTGCTTAATTTCTTTTTGGATCCAAAAAGGATAGACTCAGTTTTGCCGAGGTGCAAAGACAGTTTGTTATCGATCAGCCACTGCCTGCATGATTCCAGCTCCCTACTCAAACTGTCAGCTATTACTTCAGGGTCCTTACCAGAAATGAATAGGGCACTGTCATCAGCATACAGCAGCAAATTGGAATGGACACTTATTTTCATATCGTTCACATAGCAAAGGAAAAGTAGTGGCCCTAATATACTACCCTGAGGAACACCACATGTTATTCCCAATGGTTGAGATTCTACCTGATTGACACTGACAATTTGCTGTCTATTTGAAAGATATGATTGAAACCAATTAATAGAGTCCGAACGAATACCCATTGCTGGTAATTTTTGACATAAAATCACATGGTCTACAGTGTCAAAAGCCTTCTGTAAGTCCAATAACACCATACCTGTATAATTACCCATGGCCATCTGAGATCGAATATAATCAGTTAGGTGAATCAAACAGTACAATCCATAGATCATGCCTAATCTTCACCTTTGAAATTTCCTGTGGTTTAACAAAAGGTATACCCAAATCAAATAGCGCCCTCTCCTATTGTGTCCGCCATACCTCTAAAAGGCTAATTCATGCAGATGATTCAACGCTATGACACGGTCTCCAAACACTCCATGAAGGCAGTCGCGGACAGCCAGTAGACGATGAGCCGGAGCGCCATCTTGAGCCCACCACAGGCGCCTAAACACCCCTCGCTCCTGAACCTCGAAATTTTCTTCAAGGATGGGGATGACATCATCATTTAACATCTCAATGTAACGCCGGTCCGACGATGAGGCCACTGCCGCAGAGGCCAACCCAGACACTCACTTCCTTACGTTGGAAGTTACGCTCGTTGTTGAAGGGAGTTGGATGTTGTTTAGGGGCGTACTCTCGAACATTGCGTGAGTTGACTTTTCCGTCGAAAAAAATCCAACTTAATCGCCGATGACGAGACGATGGACGAATCGCACGTCTGCCTGCAGCTGGTCGGCGACCCACTGAAAAAAATTCATCCATCTTGGTAAATCCGCCGGTTGTATACAATGTTTATGAGTGCAATGGTAAGAATAATTTCATGAGGGGACAGATTGAATGTTCTGGAACATTCCATCTGTCGCCGAATAAAATTATTCTTTCCATTGCACGAATGTGAAACATTCATTATTTGTTTTATACAACGCCTGAATAAATCCTCGACAGATTGCATGCATGGATTTCTTTGTGTACAACGTGCCGTTTACTAGTACCTTCTCAGTCTCGCATAAAACCGCGACAAAGTAAAAAAGTTGTCCAGTTCGGAATCAGTTAAAGCTCAATTGTTGTTCCTGCGTGTCTGGCAAATTCATCTAATCGTTTGACAGCGTTTTTTCATTTGTTTCTTGGTGTTAGCAGCGTCAGCGTCACATATACGAGTTCCGATATTGCATGGTCTGTTTAGGGGAACCATAAACCACGATTCGGGAACATCGTCCGCCATTTTGTGTGAAATGACAGCCTAGACTGGTTTCCGGTCCCGATATGTATATGTCACAGGTTGTCCCAACGTTTAATGGGTTCTTGCTAGGTTCGTAGTTTTGTTAAAGGAACTTTGCTCAGAAATAAATCCACACGGACAGCAAGTTATTACGTTGATCCTCTTTCTCGGGATAAAATGTTGTAATTCAATATTCATCACCCCAAGGTCATCACAAAAAATATACAGTGCATACAACAATAGAATTGAGGATAAGAAATAAATCAAATGGTGCAGTTCAGTTCAGAAGCCAAATCAGTGAGTAATCCCAATTGAATGAATGTCTTGAATCGCTAAACAATAATTAAAATTTGACTACATCCATGAGCAATAAACTCAATCCGAAAAATGTAAAATAAAGAAGTACCTTGAATCGAATAGGCACAGGAATTACTAAATAAACAAGGGTTCATCCAGTTAGGATTAGCACTGATATGGTACACGATAATTCAATTAGAAACAAAATGGCAAATACATCATATTATAAATACAGGTTATGGATCTTAGCTGGGTTTTCTGGCGCTTGCATCAGAACTTGGGTGTGGCTTGATGGACTTGACTGAGGCTTGACACGGGGGTGGCTCCGAGTCCGAAGATCAGGGTTCAGGCACACAAACCGAGTTCCGATGATATCACGAACAGGGGAATGGGACAGGTGTGTGGGGAGGCGAACCGGGTCGGCTCCCCAAAGCATGACCTATATGGAAAGTACTCTCTGTATCAGCAGAGCACAATGGTGAGGGTGAGAATGGCTATCATTAGAAACGACTTTAGGGAAAGTACAACGTTCCTAATAGTGTAAACGGGCACTCAATCTGAACAGCCTTCTCACCAGAGGTCTTAATCGCTTTCTAATTATCGAGGATCAACATATTTGTATACAGAACTAAAAATCTAAAAGCAATATCTCTAACTAAAATATGAAACGCTTAAAAGAATGCTTACAAAAAAAGGAAAGAGGTAAAACTGCATATCCTTTTGGGATGTTCGCCCAGAACACATTTTCAGTGGAATGATACTTTCAGCTAACTATACATTGATCGAAAGTTCACCCAGAACACGATAACCACAATCAGTACTCCGCACAGTGGTAAATACCATAAAATGCTAATCAAAACATCAGGGAATAATTGACTTAGCGGAAAAAACAATTGTGTTGGCCTATAGCGCATTGCGGTAACCTTACTCAAGGTCATCCTGGGGCAAGTTCCATGTGGTTTGTACACACTCGCTGTACACAATTAATAGTCAGCAGGATGTCACGGGACATAACAGAAAAGGAAGGTAATGTGTAGGCCTATACACACACAATTTGGAAGACAATCAAAATATTGGAAATCTCGTGAACAAGACCAGTTAATTTACGGAAAAACGTGCATGTATGAATTATTGGTCATGTCATACGAATGATCAAAGTTTTAGGCCACGAGGTATCATATAAAAAAGTATGCAACAAGAATATTCAAAGTAATCGGAAATCAACCAAGAGGAAAATATAATTGTACACGGACTGAGAGTGTAGTGACCGATTTAAGTGAATACTGCAGTCATAACAAAATGGTAATCGGCAATCACAAATGGATCTTCCAATACTATCGGGAAATCAATGGTATACAAAACCGAACATGATAATTTCGGTCAATAAATAACAGCAAAAGTGACATCGATCAAGAGTCGACCAAATATCAGCAATATAATACAAGTAAATACCGGGTACAAGGCAAAAAAGGTTAATAGCTGAAGGCAAACGAATGCTGACTCAATATACTCATATTGGGGTTGTTCCACCCATCTTGAGATTGTCTCAAACCGAGTCAACATAATTCAAAATACAAAGTGTCCTGCACATAAGTCAAATGGTAATAGGAAATACAAACTTCTTTTATACAATGAAAATAGGCTTACCTGTATCAGCAGAGCACAATGGTGAGGGTGAGAATGGCTATCATTAGAAACGACTTTAGGGAAAGTACAACGTTCCTAATAGTGTAAACGGGCACTCAATCTGAACAGCCTTCTCACCAGAGGTCTTAATCGCTTTCTGAGGAGAATCCGGCGATCGGGGGGGAATATTATTCCTTGACCACGCGCTCTGCCCATTTCGGTGGAACAATCTCATTGGTCAAAATTATGAAACCAGGCAGATATTCCACCTTGGGATGGAGAGTGGCCAATCAGAAAGTTACTGACTACACGTGTTAGACATGGTCATAAAATGGCAGACAGCCATAACAGTTTTAGCCAGTGGCATAAAATGTAGCCATGTTGGCTGGGTTCTCTGGCCACATCCCCATCTGGTCAATTACTTATCTGTGTTGAGACAAAGGGGTCGTCTTAGCCACATATGGACTTGGTCAACTTAGGGGTAAAATCTGCTACTGGGTGCTAATTAAATTTACTGGAACATAGAGGTGGACCATGCTTCGAAATCGTGGGAACTTTTCCTGTCGGACCAAGTGTTAAAATGGCAGTAAGGGGGAATTTTAACAGGGGCTGACATATATAATATACATTTGAAGTTCGAAGGACAATAGAGGGACCGGGAACCAGTCCAATGACAGCCGTGTTGTAGCGGCGGGGAAGTTCTATCAAACGCTTTACCGTTTTATAGAACCATGTGATAGAACTTTTTTGGCGGTGCGGGTTCGCGTCGTGCGATAGGACGAATAATTCAATGCACGTGATCGACGGTCCACCAATCGGATGGCGGGGATTTATTCAGGCGTTGTATAATAGCCGATGTCGCACGCGCATTGAGTAGGGGTGCACACCCATGTCCAGCCGAGTGATGCAATTAAACGTGGCATGTGCCAGGTAGGCCCAGTCCATTCCGTCTCGCACTGACATACATGCGGGTTGGCATCCAGCTGCGCCTCCACCAATTCGATGTTTTCCGCCGACCTCCCCGTCCGATGTCGCCCGGAACGCCCTCGATTAGGATTGAGGCTGGAACCCTCCCTCCGATACTTTCGCAGGTTTCTCCAGATAGTGCTGGCTGCAGGTGGATCTCGATCTGGGAATCGCTGCATAAATGCATCGATAACACCATTTACTCCGTGACACAAACATCTCTCTGCTCGGTAGTTAGCTGAACACCAACCATGATCAATGTTTGGCGAATAAGGAATTGACAGTACACAGTTGTTTTCATAATACACAACGAAAACTGTGTTTTACCAGCTAAACGCACGTGTCCAATTCCTAAACATAAATTTTCAATGGCTAAACACTATCCGTCCTCATGCCAAAAATGTTCAGACCTTCCAAAAAAACAAACCTCCAAAAAAACCAACAACATGTTTACAAACTGATAGCAAGAAACGGTTAGAATTGTGTTTACTCGCTAAACACATTTTTTTGTAGGCAGGCAATTATCCACACAGAGGCAATTAGGCTACCTTTGTCCCAATGCCTAAAATTGAAAACTTGGGAAATTCTTGGTAAATTACATACATAACTCTGTCAGAAATTATCAGATTTGAACGTTGATGTCTCATTTGAAAGTGGAAAGGCGTATCTTTCAAACCATACCTATATTATATATGTTGGTTACACAGTCTATACGTGTGGCATTCCGTTATATTTTGTTTGCATTTCTTTTAGACACACTGAGTCTGACTCCGCACTCAAAATTCGAAATTAAAATTAGTTTCTTCAACTATTTTTATGATTATATTTTTTTGGGTTGTAGAATTTGAGGAGCTGCCAGTAATTATGACAAATGTATTTTGCTAAATTAAACAAACCGTTTTAAATTTGTTTAATTAGGCATGGTACTAGGCAAAGGACCGGTAGTTCTTTTTACAGTCCTGAATCAATCGCACAATCGTCTGTAATCCGCTGTAATCGGCTGTAATCGTAGAGTAGTCCTGACTAGTCCTGACGCTATCGTACTAGAACCGCAATACACCGTAATAGACCGTGGCAGGTCGTGATGATTCGGCTTCAAAATCGTACAGACGTCGTCTATATTCGTAGTGTTAGGGGGGGGGGGGGCTATTGTAGAAGGACCGTGAGTATTCGGGCCTGTTTGTTTCACACAGATCGGGAGGTGATCTAGAGCCGAAAACAAACAGGATCGCGAATCCCTCTCGCTATATATGTTGCATGCTGGGAGAATTTGTATTACACGACAATGTCGTATGCTTCAGATTCTGTAGGGCTATTTTTATGATAAACTATCTAGTATTTCCAGAAAAGTAAATAAATCGTACATAGCTTTAATAACAAAAATACACTGTAAAAGAATTATGAGTAAATACTGTCACAATAACTCGTTAAATGCTTCAAATCTACGAAAAAAATACCGTCACTTTTCTCGGTCCGTCTTGCACGTCGCCATCTTGGATCTTGCGAACCCACCTCGCGAGCAGGATCAATAAAAATGTGATCCGGAGCAGCTTTCGACGCTCCGGATCACTGATCGCGCTCCGGATCTGCGTGAAACAAACACGCCCTGTGTAGGAGGGTGCAATCGGGGTACTTTTCTCCCGATTCACCCCGAATAAAAATGACACCACAGTCAAAATTCTGTGGTAGAAATAGAAATTAGGAGCTCGGGCAATTTTATCCATGAGAACTTGAGCCCCGTTCCAGTGACTGATTATTACGGTGCACAGAACCGACTGGTGATTTTCAGACCATCCAATTAATTACTTACCTCTTAGAACCGATAACTCTCCACTTGGCGGCCATCAATCGCAATGCAGCGTCGCATTCTCGATAGGGTCCTCGACCTGTCTTCCTGTGATTTCTTCTTGTGGGGATATGTGAAGGAACTTGTTTATGTGCAAAGACCATTTCAAAACCTTGATGAGCTGAGGCAAACAATCGAAGAGGTGTTCAATGATTTGCGCCACAGTGATGACTTCATCCGAATGCTGGGAGGAGCCGCCCACGCCGTCTTATCGAGAATGCGACGGCAGGGGCGGATCCGGGGGGGAGGGCGTGGGGGGCGCACGCCCCCTTTTCCTTCAAGGAAAAAAGACAAGACATGGAGAGGGAGAGAGACTTCACCATTAGCTGCTTGGTAGATTTCACGTCCCCCCCGTTTGGAAAATCCTGGATCTGCTCCTGGACGCTGCATTGCGATTGGTGGCCGCCAAGTGGAGAGTTATCGGTTCTATAAAGAGGTAAGTATTGAATTGGATGGTCTGAAAATCACCAGTCTTTTCTGTGCACCTGTTACGTAATAATCAGTCACTGGAACGGGGCTCAAGTTCTCATGGATAAAATTGCCCGAGCTCCTCATTTCTATTTCTACCACAGAATTTTGACTGTGGTGCCTTATCTGAATTATATACCCTGTACCAAGATACTCCTGTTGGGTTTTTTTCTTTTTACCATTAACAGTTTTCTGTAGGGTTGATGCTGGTGAAGTGGAGGGGTTACTATCTACAACGCTGATAATTAAGTCTAAGGGCTTTGCCGTTGAATTCAAGCCTGCAACTGCAGATTCAATTTGAAGTGCACCACTAAAATACTTTTGTAGCAGCCCTTATGTACATGCTTCTTTACATGCCCCTCTGGAAACCCCCCCCCCCTAATTTTTCAACAGCCTGTTCATATAAACAGCCACGATCGGGCTCATGACAAAGAGCCCTGGTGATGTGAGTGGCTCAGTGGTCACCCACAGTCACTCTTTATACACCGGATGACTTTGAGTGAACACTATTAAAGTTTTATCATCCCACTCACTGGACGTTTTGTGTCATCTTTTTGCAGGTATGTGGAATTTTATTGGAGTTCATGATCAGTTTATAATGTAGAGATTATCTAGGTGTCATCCCAGTTCCTTTCAGACTTTTTGAGATGAGTATTTTGACTCTTGGACTTTGATGAACTTTTATCAAACTTTGGTATTGTCTAGCCTGTGACACATTTACTTTTCTAGATTCCTGTTCAGAGTCATGTTTTATCCAAGGATTATCTTATTTTTCCGGGAGATATTTTGACTTATTGATTTGTGTATCTGACAGTTCAGACTTTATATATGTGATTTATACTGAGATTTGTGTTTGATCATTTTTCCCCAATGTATGTATTTTTAGTAGGAAAAGTCATTATTGATTTTCATTTTTTTAGCTGTACCATTTTCAGACCCAGACCACATTGTCCAAGACAATGAACTGCCTGTGTGGCCTACCTCCTAGCCTGGGAGTATGCACCATTAGCACTTAGCCTTGGGGCTTCACCAGTGTAATGGCTAGCTTGGGATAATCACTCTTGTTTATCTAGCTGGTATAGGACACCCCCTTGTTTTGATTTCTGAGAGGCAAGTGCCAGGCTAAGCAGGACGATAAGATGACTGGCAGGGTTGACTTGTTTATTTAACTCCAGACTTGCCAACATGAAGGTTTTGTAGTTAATGTTTTTCTTTATACCAGTAACTTAATGTGTTTCTTTATCTTGCTTCACTGTGAATTTAGACAGAGAGAAAGCTTTTAGTTGACAAGTTCATATTTTGTTATTTTGGTTGATATGACTTGGGCAGTAGAGACATGATTAAAAGACTAGCCAAGTCTTTAAGTCTAAAGGTGCTTCAGTTATAGAGTGCAAAATAGGATTGTTATAGTATATGACCAATAGTTTTATTTCATATGTTTTATGTTTAAGTCATCGATTGTTGTTATCAGTCACTCTTACACCGGATGACTTTGAGTGAACACTATTAAAGTTTTATCAGCCCACTCACTGGACGTTTTTAATGAACACCCTGCAGTGACTTAAATCGGGCCACCAGGGGTGCAACACTTTTTTTGGTAAATCCAATAGACGAATACCGAATTGAAGAAAGAAGTACGGATCTGCGCACTCTGGGTTTAAAAGCGAGGCTTACTTACCATGCTGGGCTGCGCTGATTTTATTCATGTATCCGTGATTCACTTATGCGTGCATGAATTTGTTGAATAGCACTAGTCTGTTTCTGTTTAGTACTGATCGAGAATGTTTTCCCTGGCCTTTATAGATACCGCACTGCTTCCGCCAAACAAATGAATATAAAGGGCCATGATTCAACTGTCTGAATCACAGAATATTTTTTTCTTCATTGTATTTGACTTTTTTCTTAAGCTGGTTTTGCGCAGTGATTTTTATTCTGTTTATTATAATATGCATCGTCATGCAGTTTTCGTTATCGTTTCGTGGCAACATAATGGTTTCTTCTGTAACTGGAAAAGGTCGAAGTCGAAGAAAGGTCTGGAGGTTAAGCATCTGATGACGCCTGTTTAGGGTTGAAAGATTGTACAGTACTGATAATGGTCCCGAAAATGCTGCTTGGGAACTACTTCGGACAGCCTATCTTTGACTGGAAGTTGAATCAAATTTAAGGTCCACGGAATTCCTGGTATCCGTTTGTAATTTTCTTGAGTTGAAGGTCACGCGGAAGAAGGACGTACCAAGTACCAGCAGGCGCGGATCCGGGGGGGGGGGGGGGGGGTCAAAGCACCCCCCTGCTTGTTGCCAATTTTTTTTCTTTTTTTCTTTTGCTTGTAGGGGCCTACGCCTTGCAAATACAGGTCTTATTTTGCCTATGGGTGAGAACAAAACAAAGAGGTTAAGGGGCGTTACCACTTTTCTGGGCAAATTTCAGAAACCCCCCTGCAAAAATTCCTGGATCCGCCCCTGACCAGTACAGATGGGGTAAGAGATGCGTATCATTGTATCATCAGCAACAGTAGCTGTAGCAGCAGCATAACAGCAGCACAAGCAGCACAACCAGCACAGGCAGCACCAGCAGTTGAAGTAGAAGCAGCACCATCACCAGCAGCAACAGCAGCAATAGCTCCGGCAGTAGAACCGGTAGTAGCAGCAGTAATAGCAGCACTCGCAGCAGCAGCAGCAGCAGCAGCATCAAAGTATAGCAGCATCAGCAACAGCAGCAGCAGCAACAGCAACAGCAGCAGCAGCAACAGCAACAGCAGCAGCAGCAACAGCAACAGCAGCAGCAGCAACAGCAACAGCAGCAGCAGCAACAGCAACAGCAGCAGCAGCAACAGCAACAGCAGCAGCAGCAACAGCAACAGCAGCAGTAGCAACAGCAACAGCAGCAGTAGCAACAGCAACAGCAGCAGTAGCAACAGCAACAGCAGCAGTAGCAACAGCAACAGCAGCAGTAGCAACAGCAACAGCAGCAGTAGCAACAGCAACAGCAGCAGTAGCAACAGCAACAGCAGCAGTAGCAACAGCAACAGCAGCAGTAGCAACAGCAACAGCAGCAGTAGCAACAGCAACAGCAGCAGTAGCAACAGCAACAGCAGCAGTAGCAACAGCAACAGCAGCAGTAGCAACAGCAACAGCAGCATCATCTTATACGTACTGAGCCACAATAACCCACATTAAATCAATATTCGGCCAAAAGAATCAATCATTATTGTGGACTGCCCTGTATTTTATGTAGCGTCTGAAGCATTTTAAATTATTGAATTTTGATTATCTTACTGTGGATGGACGTTCAAACTTGCTAAATGAACTCTAAAAAGGTCCCAGCAGTTGCTTACGTCAGCATTTAATTGACCTAAAAAGGTCAAACGTACTTTGTACTTGAGAACAGCATAAAACAGAAATGTACCACCGGGCGTTTACATTCCGTGTGCTGTCTCACATCAAATCAACATCGTTTACAAACAGTGAAGGCTGTTCAAAGTCTTCTTCTACTTGGAAAGGTACCATTGTGTTTGCTCGAATGATTTACCACAGTTGCAACCCTAACTATTTTTATGGTAGTTGAACTAACTATAATAGTGCATTCAATATGCATGGGAGCTGCTAAATGCTGGAAATATTTCGTGGGCTTAGAGTAGAGAGGGCTTATTCATTACAACATCATTACATTGAATAATGGCTTATAATATGCCCTTTCTCTTTTGATTTGTCTGGATATCATCTGTGTTGAAAACAAAATTGGGCCTCTTGGGAATCTATGAGGGCCGCGAAATACAACGGGGAAATTCATTTCGTTTAAAACTCCGTACAACTTGATTCAAACACTTTTATTTGGACGCACCGTCATAACAATATGCAAAGTTATCTTCAATTTGTTATGAAATGGTGTTATTGCTCTTGCAGATGGCAGGTGTGTCTGAGAACCCCTCGTCTGACCAACAGGTCCGACTCATGATATGGACTGTCCCTCGCTCCATCTCAACGGTGCTGGCTAAATGTCTGAGCTTTGTCGAGAATTCCAAAGCTTTCATTGATCCATTTGCTTGGGCATTCGGGATGGGGCCTGATAGTGTGAAGAAAGAGTATCACAGTGCCGAAGATGAAGAGAAAATGGAAGCTGCAATTGAGGAAGTTTTAATTCAAAACGCCGAGAAAATGCCAGGAATTGATACATCGCAGTTCAGCTTTAAGTGGGTGAAAGAGCAGCTTGAAGATGCCCATGTTGGGAAGAAGTTTGTTTTCTGCAAAGACATGGCTTACAGTGTCACGGACCGGCTAGAGGTCATTCCAAAGGGTTACACGCACATGTTCCTCATCCGCAATCCTATGAAGGTTTTCCCGTCTTTGAAGAAGTTGTCACATGTAGTGCTGAAGGTACCGGAAGACTCATTTCGCCTTGATGACCTGTCCGCGCCATTTATCCCAAAGGGTGGTGGTTTTCAGGAGTTGAGCGGTTTGCTGGATCACGTAAAGCAGGCGCACAATCAAAAGCCGATCATCATCGACGCCGATGACCTTCTTCAAGATCCCAAAGGTATCCTGTCTGCGCTGTTCGAGACCATCGGGCTACCCTTCGACGAGAAGATTCTGCACTGGGAGGCAGGGGATGCCATTACTCAAGAGTGGGTCATCTGCAAGCAGTCTTTGCAATGGAATCTAGAGGCTCAATATTACGGTAACGCACTGGACAGCACACTCTAAAAACTCCCGGGTCAGTTTTTTGACCATTTTTCCGGGTCAAAAAAAAATGACCATTTTCCGGGTCAGATTTCCCGGCTCAATGACGTCACTGCACTGCACGCTCTTCTGATTGGATAAAAATGGTCACATGGTTTGCTAACGTTCTGCCGCGCGGCCATTTTGATTGTCAGCAGTACGAAGTCGACGATCGTGAAATTCCTAAAACAAAAATTTGCAGAATGGAATCTGAGTGATTACGATGATGTGTTCCAAGGTATGTTAACTGTATTCTTCTTGTGACATTTTGTAGTACCGATGGAGATGCCAAGATCACACAAGAGCTGGGCGTATGACAGTGCTAGCGGCAAATCTTAGCCGAAATTTAAGAACCGGAGTTAACTTCGTGTAGGCCCTATTACTTTTCCTTCCTCCATGCTTTTACTATGCCCAAAACGTAAACTCGTACCCCAGTCATTACGTACATGTATCCGAGCCAACTCGTACCCAGGTCAACTCGCGATCGTACTTTCCTCTCTGTGGATGATTTAATATTCCATTAGGGAAAGATTTTACTTTAATACCCCACAAAAATCGGTAAGAAACAGCAAATCTTGGAAAATAACCATCCATTTGTGTTCATTTACTTAGCACAACCTTTAATTTTGAGATTTTGTTGGGACTTTTTAGTGCAATATTATAGATAGGGGAAGAAAGTTTGTGTTTTCTGTGTAAAGTCACCATGTAAAGCTAAAGTCACTCAAAATGTTCACATACATGTTGATTTCTTCCTCATATTTTTACAGATTTTGCTGAGATCTTGAAAATAACAGGTTGTGCCACATGTTTAGACAGTTGCTATCAAGGAGGGTTGGTTATTTCCAAGATTTTGCTGTTCTTGACCGATTTTGGTGGGGTATTAAAGTAAAATCTTTCCGTTATACGTTCCCATTTCCGCATGCACGTGAGTTGACGTGGGTACGAGTTGACGTGGGTACGAGTTGACGTGGGTACGAGTTGACGTGGGTACGAGTTGACGTGGGTACGAGTTGACGTGGGTACGAGTTGACGTGGGTACGAGTTGACGTGGGTACGAGTTGACGTGGGTACGAGTTGACGTGGGTACGAGTTGACGTGGGTACGAGTTGACGTGGGTACGAGTTGACCCATTACCTGAAAAACAGCGGCGTCCGTAAATTGGGCAAAAATTCGGCTGCATGTTCGTGGCGCACTTGAACAAATCCCAAGTAGCCTAAACATTTAATATTAAATTTCTTTAAAAATTACAAATTCTGATAGATCATCATTTATATCTCTATCATGTACCCAACTACAACTACATGTAGGCCTACAAGTTTGTCAGAACACTATTTTCATATTTTGGGGCACATTTTAAAAGGGCTCATTGTGCATTTAAAAAAAATATTGGAAAATCTTGCAAAAATCAAATTTGTCTGTAAACTGTATTCTGTAACTGTAAGTGGTGCTTAAATTTAAGATTTTTGAAAGTGAATGTTCAGAACTTGATGAAATTCACTTAGGCCTACAATATACTATTACTTGAGTGTGAAATTTGAGATTTTGTTTTCTTTTTTAATTTTTAGAAGCCCAATTTTACCATAGGCTATTACAGCAAGAATTTAAATTTTATGCACCGTATGTACAAATACCACTGCACAATTTACCCAAAAAATTCATCCGTTACTTATTTACATCCTCGCCTGGCATGCGCACTGTAAAGTGTTAGTCAAATTGGTCTTAATTTTCGAAAAAAACGTGAAAAAAAATATGTTCTGCACTGAAGCGATGTGACAAACACCAAGCAGCTGTTTGGTATCCCAGCATGCATGGGGCTGGGTCAGGCATGGGTCGGACAAGCCATGATTATTCAGATTAAATATGAAGTACAACAATAACAGCCACTTGATCCGCTGTATTTATATGCGCAATGTACATTTGTGCATCTGTGCATTATGTTGTAGCCATACTTCGGATTTAATCTGAATAAACATGGCTTGTCCGACCCACGCCTGACCCAGCCCCATGCATGCTGGGATACCAAACACCCGCTTGGTGTGTGTCACATCGCTTCAGTGCGGAATATATTGTTTTCACCTTTTTTCGAAAATTGGGACCGATTTGACCTACTATTCCTTTTGCGCAAGCAAGGTGAGGATGTAAATAACTAAGACGGATTTTTTGAGGCAGCAGTTTTTGTGTACACGGTGCATGAAAATTACGTTCTTGCTGTAGTAGCCCCTGGGAAAATTGTGCTACATGTATCTATGGGGCTGCGCTCTGGTAGGAGCCCCATACGTGTAGTTCTGGGGGTGCACAGCAGTAACTTCTAGACGGAAAAATCAAAGTGCACCACATTAGGGGCCGAACTGGGAAGTTCTAGCTCGGATTTCTAAAATGTACAATGTACAATGTACAATGTACAATGTACATGTACCGGGTACTACATGTACATGTATACTCGTACATGTAACTGGAGTGTACAACACAGGCTTTTGTTAATTGTTTGGCCTTAGACCGTTAGTATGCGTTGCACTGTTTTACTTTGGTTTCCAATTTTTCCTTTGTTTTCACAGTGGATCAAGAAAGCTTTATGCTTCTTGATGTGAGCTTGGAGTCATTGAAGGAGTTGATATGCAGCTATTAACTTGTTTCTCAAGTGGGAGAATGTCTTCGGGTCCATCTTTCGCAGTACCTGTGAATTCAGACACACTCAACTGGTATGCAGCTTTCATGTTTTTGTTAAGTGTTCATTTCATATGGAAACTGACTTCTGCTCACAGTACATGTATACTCTTATGTATGCAAGTTGTGTGCATCCAGAGTGTTTGAAGCACATAATACTTTTAGTTAACTGGTGGGTCCAGTATGGGCTCCTTGCTTACGGGAGACCACTTGAAGTGACATTCGAGTACATTGCCGACAACGCCTTACATTCACGTGTAGATGATATATGGCCTAGTGCGCTATATGTGCGCAAACCAGTACGTGCATGCTATGTGTCCCATATATCCACAGGGCTTTCAAAGGTGGTAAACAAGCACCATGTCATGTTAGCACATGGAGCCATCTAAATAATCAACATCGAGAATTGTCAACCTCAAAAATTGTATTAAATCATTTTTACCATATGGAGACATTAGCTATGATAAACTGCTCTCTAAAACTAGAAATCTCTTGGGGAAAACTTTTTACCCATCTACATGTATAAATGTAGTAATCTATATTGGTTGGTATGAGTAGTTGAAGGAAAAAAGTTGGTCAAGTGATATATACACCATGTTTCTATGTATCAAATGAATTAACCAGAGGGAACTTTCTTTTCAGATAAAAAAAAGGAACCTGGCCCTGACCTGTGAAGGGGAAAAGACTGGAGCTGTGCAAGTGTGGATGAGGCCATCAGGTCCGTTATTGATGTTCATCCGGTAAGAATGCAATTGATTTAACCCTAACCCTCCAAGGCATTTTCAGCTAGAACCCTGCCAGATACATCAGATTGCATAGCTTATCAAATTTACTTTTGTGCAGAGTGCAGCGAAGTGGAGCTGTCGGCACAGATGCACTGTGCTGTGTCTGGCAGGGTTAAGCCCAGTTCATACTTCATGCGAATGCGTATGCGAAGCGAATTCGTTAAGGTAATGGGATACATCACAATGAAACTTAAATTGTTGACGTCATGAAATTCGCTTCGCATTCACATTTGCATTGAAGTATGAACCGGGCTTTAGGGTTAAGAAGTGCGTTGGGGGTTATGTTATGCCGATTTTAAACTTGAAAAGCAATCTAATGTAGAAATGCTTGGTTGGTATGTTGCCTGTCAGCAATCAACATTCAGGTGACTGATGGGCATGACGTCACTAGACAGACACATCATCTATAGCCACCTGTGTGCAGATTTCCGTCTATTTCTTTTAAGAAAGTATGTGGGTAGTCAAGTTAGCTGGTCTGTCAATGTTTACTGAAGTTTAATATCAAGTCGAGACCAATTTTTGTGGTAAACAGCCAAGTTGTCCAATGTCCATCTGTTCTTAACAGTTCGCATCGGATGACCAGTTAACACGCAAAAGTTTTGCGCTACTCAGAACGGATGACTGAAAAACACGCACTCGATCGAGGTTGGGAATATCTGTCAGCAACCCACTTGCCCCGAGCGAGGCCGGAAACATCAGGGTGTACTTCTGTGCTACCCGCAGTTGATGGCCTGAACATGTCTGGCACCCAGGCCCGTGAAAAATAATCCTGCGGCTGGGTTCGGCAATGTCAAAATAAACCCAGTCTGAACTGGTTAACAAAAATAGAAAACAAGCAAACACAAAGCCACATTTCAGAGCCATTAAGCAATGCTGGTCAGTATGTTGTTTACATGAATCGTTTTCTTTGTTTTCCCTCCCAATGTAGATTGGATCAAGCATCCCTACCTATCTGGAGAAGGTGAAACAGTGAACCTTTCCTTCTGGCGCTCTGCGAGGCTTTGGATCCTGAGCAAGTGTTTGTGGTCGTACAAAGCAGAGCCATACAGGCAAGCTCGCTACTCAAGGGAGTAGACATCTGCTTTAAACTGTACTACATTCTGGACATATGCTTCCAATGGCAGTCTGCAACTACTTGGGAATGTATCCAAAAGGTGCTATATCAAATGGGGAGGGTCAAAGATATACCTCAGGATATATAACATCCTTTAGAGCTTACCTCAAATGTAAGCAGTCTGGCCCACAGAGGAACACGTTTAAATAGTGTAAATCACTGCAATTGGCACATTTTCATCAAAAATCTAATTTAAATTTGTTATCAAAATCACATCTTTCAGTCAATTCACCTTTGCATTTCACACCTTTCTAAATTCACTTCTGGGATTTCATTGAAAGTTCCAAGCTCACATCCTTTATTAACAGCTGGCCAAAATCCATGTGAATTTGGTGGAAAATTGGGATGTAAATTTGGCCAAGAAGCTAGACACTGCATGGATGTTATTTGGCAAAGAGTGAAAACAAGATGAGAGTTCAAGTAATTCTTACAAATACATACACATAAGTCCCAATTTAAATCTTGAAAACTCTCGTCTATTTTGAATGTAAATTTACATCTTTACCATTTAAAAGAATGAAAACAAAAATAATTTATGATGAATTTCCTTAACAGTGATATGAATTTTCCAGAGCAATAAAATACATGCTTCAATGTAATTGTAGGCATACTGAAGAATGTTTCCTGTTTTTCTTTCAGGTAGTTCTATGCATGTAAAATTCCCAACCCATGGTAAGCATGTGTTCTTGGCTCATCAAAACTTAATTCCTCATAAAAAAGCGTTTTTGACTTTCGTGTGTAATTTAGCTTGTTGTACAGGCCAATTTTGCAGCCAATGCCCATTGAACACATGCTTATTTCATGGCCCAGTGAACATTTCATTGTCTCATGTATTGTATTACTGTCAAAAAGGCTAGTTGAAATGGATCAGTGCATGTGACCCCACTAGAAACACTATATATGACCCAGAAATAGGTCAGCTCTTATGACCCTTTTCCGGGTCAACAGGTAATTTTGACCCGGAAAGGGTTGTACCAAATTAAACCCGGATTCCGGGTCAGATATGACCCGGAACCACCAGTTTTGACCCGGAAATGGGTCAGCACCTGTGACCCGGGTTCCGGGTCATATGGCTCGACCCAACTTTCCGGGTCATTTTGACCCGGAAAGGGTAGTACCATATAGAACCCGGATTCCGGGTCAGATATGACCCATTCCGGGTCAAATCTGACCCGGGTGTTTTTAGAGTGATGTGTCTGACTTATAAGCTATACACCAGCGATTACCCGCAAGAAACGGACATCACCTTGGTTACTTTTTTTTTTTACATTTTTGAACACTTTATTGTACATTGTGTCGTGCATTGACAGCCGCACGTTAAGGCCAAGGGTCATGCAACGAAAATAAGTGAATGTTTATGACGTCAAACTTTGTGGTTTTCACGTTCCATCGTATCATGCAGCTTTTGTTGTAAAATTCAATTTCTGACGATAATTTTAGGTGCTTCAAGTCTACAAATGAAGAAGACGTGAAGTTAAGAAGATAGAAAATGGAAATTATTCACCTGCACATTAGGTTTACCTATGACTTTCTGGAAAATTTCAAGCTCGTACTGACGAACGCCAACGGTAAATGTCTTGTCCAAAATGAACTCCGACGAGCCAGAACTTGCCTTTGTGACTAGGGTTCGAATCCCCACTAAGCCAACATTGCAAAATGAGGTTTTGACTCCGGCTTTTTCTCCACCCAAAAAATGCTAGACATTTCGTCATCATTTCCTCTCTTGCTACACGCGGTACATTGTTGCTTTTCGGAAATCCTTTGTTTTCAGTACGAGAAATGTAAGACGATTACATACGACAGAATGGTAATCATTTTGATACAAATAAATAAATAAATTTCATTTTCTTTAAAATGTGACTGAAAAGATATCGTGGCTTAGACTAGTAGTGATAACCTTTTGACATTATTTTAGAGCTGACTTTATTAACAAATTAGGAATTTGGGTTTTTTTTAATGAAATTTTTCTCAAAGTAATTTCTTTATGATTTCGTAGACTTCAACTCGTAAGCATCGTTCATTCAGTGCGTTTGTTGTGTCAGCCTCATCAGGTTGCCAATGTTGATAGTTTCTAGTTGCGCTGTTGTTTGTGATCAGAGGTTACTTCAAAGGCAGTGTGTTTTGGTTCCTCCTGTTGCCATGGTTGCCATTAGCATCCGTAAATAAATAGACAAGAAGCCCGCCCCCACTGATGTCTTGTGCATCAGGCAGCCAGTCCCTATAGAAGAAGCATAAACATTTATTATTTTGTCGCTCATACGTCAGTTTACACATTCCGATAGCTGAGCCAATTTAGAGGAAGTAATTAAAAATCAACAATATTCCTTTTTCCCCGCGCATATACGTCTAGTTATACAACGGTGGTGGATATGTCAATATTTACAGAAAATGCATTACTATTTTGTCGTATTTATAATTCATACTCGGGCCAACCGAACACTATATACTCAGGCTTTTTATAAAAGAAATTACAAATGTCCGTTTGCCTCTACAATCTGTGGACGATTGATCCTCTATTTCGATCTGGGCCCAGGAAAACCGTAAGGGTGGTAGGGTTGGCAATTCAAAATGTGGCCAGCCCTACCACCGCTGATCATAACCCTTTTATACCTAGAGTGGCGTTTAGCCTTGTATTGGGAGATTTCTGAGCAAATGTCCTCCTTTGTATCATCTTAGCGCGTCAAATACTAGATCATAGTTGTCTCGTGCGCATTGAGTTGAAAGTAACTCATACGAACTGTCTATGGAAGCAATTTAGGCCGTGTCCGAAATGGGCGTGTAGAGCTACAGCTACGGCTACGGCTACGTCACGCGTAGTTGTAATGGCGAACATCTAGACAATAGCCCTAGACAAGCGATTCGGACGCAGCCTTATATAATTATTATAATTCTAGCAGCATAAAAAAAACATGGTGCCGTGAACTTGTTATTAGTTACTGCGCGCGGTTGAAACAAGCTTTGGTTATCATTATGAAGGCAGACATTCCTAGAACTCTTTGGTCTCGTCTCGTTGTGCTCTATTTTGTCTTTTCTTAAAGGTCTGGCATTGTCATGCCTTTCAGACTTGGCAATCTTCCCACGCAAACATTTGCAGTGTTCCAATATTATTTATATCATGACCTTGTTACAATCAAGAGAAAAGAAATATTGTTAAATGTCGCGTGAAACAATTCCCATGGAGAAGGGATTACAATTCATTTATCGATGCAAGGTATAGAGCCAGAGTTGCCATGGTAACAAATAAACAGCTGCAGCAGGCTCGTGCTCAGGTTTTTCGAAGCTGGGGAGGGGAGGGGAGGGGGAGGAGGGGAGGGGAGAGGGTTGGGGAAAGGTGGAGGGGAAGGGGGATGCGTTTTCTGGTTTTGTAGACCAAATTGTAAAACAACATTTGCCTAAAAAATGTAATCTTTTTTTTAGGGGGGGGGCAGCAAAATATTCTGGGGTGGGGGGGGGGGGGCGCAGTGATGAAACTATTTTTTTCTGTTCTTCCTTCCCCAGACTTACCAGTCATTTGCTTCTCTCTTCTTCGTTCTCTAATATGAGTAGGCCCACCCACGGTAGGGTCAGCTGAAAAACAAAATTATGGTCAACATTCAGATGATATCTTAATTTGATTTTTCAAAATAATTCAGGTTTACCCATCAACCACCCCTGTGCTGATCAACTTCCCCATCCTCACAAAAAACAATTATTCGAATTAATTATTTTGGTAAAATCTTTTCAAGTGCACCCCTTGCAGTAATTATAAGAGTTTCTGTTATGTGGATTGGCATTACACAACCAAATAACCCCCCCCCCCCCCCCACCCCAACTACCCCTCCGCTCTTGTCACTCTTATTGACCTGTCACAATTACAATCATCACAATAACATTCTTCACCGGTTTTAGCATGTTCCTCACCAGCCGCGTGAGGGCGGTAGACACCGTCTGTGAAGCAGCCACTTTCGTCTTGCCAGCTGAGCACAGCCTGTAACCACGATAACTTGAAGAAATCCTCGTATCCCTTCAATCCGCACAGCAGCACTTTAGTCAAAGGATACAAACAACAAAACAAAACCAGCACTATTTTCTTAAAATGTGCCATTCTTACAAGGGGCCAGTCGGAAGTCGCATACCTCCGTTTTGAGCTACAGGCAAAATTTTCGTTTTATTGCTTAAAATGCAAGTTTCTGTAAAATAGAATCATCCTTACTACTGTTTCGTTTTTTTAATTTTAGTACAATAAAATGTTTAAAAGGGAGATTTTAGTAAGGTAATCATTGATAATCACCGGAATTTGTGTTTAAGTTTCTTCATAAGATTCGTTATTCGCCATTTTAATGCAATCATAACAAACTTGGTATCAATTTAAAGCTTGTGATCTAAACTCTTTATTGATTTCTCCGATCTGACCGATATTTCCACAAATACACCAACGGGAGACACTTTTAGGAGATACCAAGGCTATACCCCTTAATTGTGAGCCGTTCAGCGGTGCGGAAATGAAGGACAAACTTTATTGCTTGATTTCTACAATAGTGCTGGATCATCTATAATAGAACTAAAATTATTGTAACTTTTTTAATAAAGCTCTGATTTTAATAATTCTTTCATCATTTTAAAGCGTATGATGTGCTCTTTTCATACAATGGTATAAATCTAGAAATTAATTTTTGCGATGAAAGACATTCTCTATTGAGAGCGCCACATTTTAAGAGGAGAACAAATGAACATCTTCGAAAATGTTGATAACATAATACAGAAAGGTGACTTGTATAATCTTTTACAATATCCTTGTTACAAAACATTCTTCTCATAAAAATCCCAAGTTGTTTTTGTAACTACCCAAATTCTTAAAACTGTCTTAATTTTGAATAACCTTTAGAATTCTCAACACACAATGCTTTCATCTGCGTGACCCTAGATTGTGTTTATTTCTCATCCAATGAACTCATTGTCAGGGCCAATAGAAATCCCTATCCACTGCTGGACCCGTTTGTTAATATCTTCTGCGCCCATTGTCAGGTCGTAAGACGCATTGCCACCACGAATATAAAGCCACAAAAACTATCTTTTCTTCAGTAACGTCCCTGAACCTTTAAACCCCACCTTCAGTGACTCATCTCTAACCTTGCTCCATGAAGAGATCTTGGCTCCCAGCAGGATATCCTGCCCGGGCCGTTGTCTCTGTCTCTTTTAAGACATCAGAGCAGAATCCATCTATGAGAGAGTCTAGTAACGAGACGTCACCCATCTCAGGTCGATGGAATCGCTTCATGATGTGAGACTCACAGCCCATCTACAACAAAAACGAAGGGAGATAGATCGGACTATGACAAGTTGCGCCCTCAGGAAAGCAGCAGGCCAAATAAATGAACATATTTGGATTCTGTGTTTGACTCAGTTTGTATGATTTACCTCACATTTCATTCAAATTGCACAGTTAAGTCATATTGTTTTATCTTTACATCCTACCAATGTGCATGATCGAATAATCGGAAGTTTGGGTCATAGTTATTTTGAACTCTATATCTTTCCTTTTTCTTTTACAAAACCATTTTATTGCAGCTGATCAGCCCACTCCAGTATCAGAAAACACAACAGTTCCACCGAATAGGATGCTGCGCAATTTCCAAGGTTTTCGAGGTGACATATAACTTGCAATTTTTTACATCTAGAATGACCATTTTAAAAGCCCCACTTCAAACAAGATGGTATCTTGATCCAAGTAAATATCTGACTAAAATCCAATTACGTTATCTTGTGTTAATTTACCATTGATCCGACCGTGAGGTACAAGACTTGGTGACTCAGAGAATAGCTACGGTAGCCTCTAGGTGTCATAGCAAGCCAGCAAAATGACGTGATACTGCATGGCTCGGATCTATGATAAACAAGAAAACAAACAATTTGTCAGTATTAAACATGGCTTCAACAAATTTAAACTACAAACAAACCATGTTGATGGTTACACTGCCGTTAAAGGTACAACCATTCTGAATGGAAATTTCAAAATGAGGTTTATGTATTGGATTCCATACAGAAATCTTGTTTACTATGCAACGATTATAGATTATTACGTACAATGCTGTCCATATTTAGTGTCAATCTTATTATTTCACGACACCGGTGAAAATGACGCAAACCCTGATCACTAACTTGATTCCGAGAAGCTGGCTGATACACCTGTCAGTCAGTGGCTCACTTAGCGGGTCCCGGCCCGTTGCTTCCTGGGAGTAGCTGCCCAGTGATGGATTCGTTTGGCGTTTTTGGACCGTGCTACTCCCGGAGTTCCAGAAATCCCCGCTGACAAGTAAGCCTAAATCTACAGACGAGGTAACAAAACAAATCTCAAGAGTTTTATTTACTTCTTAATCGTGTAGGCCTACTGTGTTACCTACACTTAAAAGAGTAGATGGGTGTGTGGGGGGGGGGGGGGGGGGGGGGTGTGGATGGTGGGTGGAAAGCGCCACCATTCCAGAGCTGGTACTTAAGAGTCCCCGCTGTTTAATAAAAAATATGCTTGCAGTAATTTGTTACGAATGTTTTAAAATTCGGTCCACCAAACCAAGTACGTCACTGTCCCAGTCGAAAATCCTGCTGACGGACCTTGGAAGATTTGCCATTAGGCGGTATACACTGCATAATTTAACACCATAATTTAACACTTTGGTGTTATTTTAACACCATAGTTTTCGCAGTGTAAAATGGCGTCCTATTCCATGAACAAAACGCAAGTAAAATCTGGCATTTTAGGCACTTGAGATCGAGATGGTACAAATAGGGACTTTCACTTACTTGAATCAATTTGAGCTACCGTGCCTTTTTGCACATAGAACCGTGACCAATATAATCCGAGTGCAAAGCCGGTGTCACGGGAATATCAGACTCCCTAAAAATCCGACTGGTTGGTTATACTGCGTATGCGCAATATGCCCGCGTACACCAAAACACTGAGAAACCTAGCGTTAGGGTGTGGGTGAGGATTAGGGTGAGAAATAGGGTTAGGGTATTTGGTAAAGAGCAACTAAAACGCCCATTTTTTCCCCGACTTTTTGGACTTTTCCGACAGTTTAAATACTCTTTTAACTGATGGATATTAGTTTGCAGACGAGAGGGATTTTTTATTTTAAAAAAGGGGTTGTTATTCTGAACCATTTATCCTGTTTCGCGAAAGCTCATTATGTATGTTTAATGTACGTGACCCCGTGACGTACACGTGTAGAGTCGGTTGATGGATGCTACAGCCAAACACTATGCATGTACGTACGTGGAGTTGATGCTGCTGGAAGAGTTTTTGTCGACATAACTCCTCCGTTTTCCCGTCTATTTTGTCTAATTTTGATATTATTTCAGTATGAGCATGGTTCTGAGATAATCATTATGCCTCGATCGTGTGTAGTTGGGGGTTGCACAAGGAACAGCAACAAAAACCCTGACCTAACCTGACTCCGATTCCCAGTGCTGAATGGAGTTCAAAGGCGACAGTGGGTCCGCTTTGTAGACAATACAATATCTGATTTTGGGCTGTCGAAATGGTCGAAAAAATTTGCAGAACATTTCGCCAAAGACTGTATTGATGATAGTGTTAGTTTTGAGGC
The DNA here is from genome assembly GCA_037893225.1 of Hippasteria phrygiana. Lineage (NCBI taxonomy): Eukaryota > Metazoa > Echinodermata > Asteroidea > Valvatida > Goniasteridae > Hippasteria > Hippasteria phrygiana. Next base: position 498,625 of record JAZGUH010000547.1, read on the forward strand.
TTTGCATGGTGGAATATCGATATCGTTTCGGTTTGCGGTAACACCATGTGTTTATCTCAACTAACGAGAGGTATGGGTTCTGAAAAGAACCTTATCGCACTTGAACCCTTGAACCCTTCTCACTTAACGAAGGTTGAGATACGAGTTGTGCGATAAGGTTCTTTTCAGAACCCATACCTCTCGTTAGTTGAGATAAACACATGGTGTTAACCCATACCTCTCGTTAGTTGAGATAAACACATGGTGTTACCGCAAACCGAAACGAGATGATAGTGTTAGTATGAAAACTCAGCTGGGTTTGAAGGCACAATTCCGTTTGAAGGCTGGAGCCATTCCAACTCTAAAGGCACCGAGCATTCCAATCCTGTCCCGGACTCACGCGTCACAGACTACGACGACGTTCCCTGCGGTTGCTGGCTCGAGCAGCCAGAGCCCCGGCCGTCTCCCTGTCCACGCTCGCTTAACTCAACATGCATTATACACGCACGGTACCGCATGCGCTGCATGCGATTGAGTCTGGTACCTTATAACATAAATTGTGTGTATAGTTCTGAGAAGGTGCGGGTCCTTAAGAGGGCTGCATAAGAAAAGTCGCCAGACTAGAGTATAGCATCAGCTCACACACAACTCACCGCGCAGGTCCCAATAAAAGCCGACTGCAAACAAAGAAAAGTATGAATCATAACTAGCTTTTCAGCAAGAACAAGCCTACAACCCCAATTCTAAATGTGTCTCACAAAGATGTCAACACTTTAAAATATGTTACCGTAGTGTTACACCTGAATTATGTGCAAAAAGCACAGCAAGTAATACTAGCCTTCGAAAAAAATACGTACAGACTCTACGTAAAACAGTATAATACAGTGACGTCATATGTTTCTACACGATACGTCATCACTCGCGCGATACGGCACGCAGTTGACCTCGGCCTTTTCTGAATGAGTCAAAGTGGCTTAGAAGGAAATGAAACTTGTTACATTTCCTTTTGGGGAGGCATAAACTATCAGATAAGTCCAAAAAGTCAAAAAAATTGGCGTTTTAGTTGGTCTTTAAGGTTTAGGGTAGGGGTTAGGGTTTAGGATAGGGTTAGCCTCAGGATGAGGTTAATATGTCATTGCTCAAAATTACTGTGTTCATTATAAAAAACACAATTATTGTTTTGAAATGCATCCTTGGTAAAGAATCGGATATTCATGGAATCGGATATTCATATAACACCGAGAACCCATGTGTCCGTTATGCGTGATGCATTAATAAAATTACACGGAGAGCTATGGATCACTCAAAACGGATAACGCGATGCGCATTGCGGATGAATGGAGGTTATATCTATTGCACTTAGTGCAGTTTTATTCTGACGCATTGCGCATTCTTCTTCTTTTGGGGTCACATTTGAAGCAAGATATGGGACAGAGAGACCCCCCCCCCCCCCCCCCCCCCCCCCTTGTGGTCATTGTGTTCCGGGAATCTCGGAAATTCCTTTAAGATATCCGAGGGATGTGTGAGGTAACAGTCTAGAGTGTTTACATGGTATATGTCCCATATCTTGCTGGTTATGGGATCATGCCCGGTTGCAGCCGCATGTAATATGCGGTGTAAATACGTTGAGAGTTTAATAATACAGTAGTTTGCGGGCAACGAATAATACTGAAGGAAAATGTCAAGGTTACCAAAGAAACGCCGAAGTACACGATTGTCATGACTGCATTTCTTGCGACAATTTCACGCGTTTTTCCTTCTGTACTTTCCCTCATGGGTTTGGCCATTGAAGTAAGAACTGTGATTAGAATTAGGTATCAATACGAACGCCGAAGATGGGCCTCGTGGGTATTAAATATGCACGGGGCACTGTGACCAAAACGGCAGGTGCGTCGCTTATCCTCTGCTAATGATGCTCAGGGCCCGGGAGACAAATTGATGTGTCCATTATATACAGGGTCATTCCGCATCGCGTTTCCACCTGATGCTGAGTAGATCTCGTCAACCAAATGCTCCCCAAATCGAACCAGACAAGAATTGCACCGGGGGAAACACAAAAGAGGGTTTATCTTCGCTTGACATTTTCAATGCGAGGTAGATTTTGTCTTTTCATTAAGAATGTTCCCACTCCTCCAGAACTGATGGCATCATTTATCAATTTATATTGATGCATACATTGGTGCAGTTGTCTCCTGCATGGAGTCCTCTATCGGCGTTTTACTCGACCACTTTATGTCGCTAGTAATTTGGGATTTAATAGTTTATATTTTCGCTACAGTAGGCCTAATGTGTATGTCAATCTTCACACTCTTTACACTTTTTGGGGTTACCGGTTTCTGGGGGAAACCTGGGGGTGGGGGGGGGGGCGTGGGGGGGGGGGGGGGGGGGCACACATTTTATCCAAGGGGGAACTGAAAGTACGTGAACTGCAGCTTGTATAATTGTTTGTACATTTCAAGATTTCAAATGGGGGCACTCGGGGGGAACTGGTGTCAGCTGGGGGAACGTTCCCCGTTCCCCCTCCCCCCGCAGTTACGCCACTGCGATTTCAGTTTCTAAAGAGGAGAACAAAAAGAATATCTTCGAAAATGTTGATAACATATACAGAAAGGTGACTTGTATCATATGACATCTTTTACAATATGCTTGTTACAAAACATTCTTCTCATAAAAACACCCAAATTCTAAAAACTGGCTTAATTTTGAATAACCCTGGAATTCTCAACACACAATGCTTTCATCTGCGTGACCCCAGATTGTGTTTATTTCTCAATATCCAAATCTGCTTTCTTTGCTTTTGCTTTTGTTTGAGAAGCTCTTAAGAAGATTATTCTACCCGTAAGAGCAATGACGTTCTGCAAGGTACAGGACACTTAAGATATTGACGCAGTCATTATATGACATCCTTGAGTGGCCATTCTATCAATCGGAATTCAAGATAATGAATGGGCTTAGTCGATTCCATCTCCGCTAACTGTAAAACCTACTCCCCGTCCTTCCTATACAGAGACTGCTGGGATATTAAAATCGGTTTTAACATGGAAGAAATAACTCCGATATTTTAACGATTAAAATGTAATACGCGCTGCATGGGAACATTTTCTTTTATATATTAATTTTTTTTCATAATCTGCATCTGCCTTACAGCTGTAACTGTGTCTATGTTATATACAGAATGATGTCCAATACAAGGTTAGCCTCGCGGTACTTTGGTAATGCAATTTCTACGTAATGAGCAGTCCATTTACGGTTACTCACAGCGTCGCACCGTAAACAAATACGGGAATTTTGTTTACAGTGTTTCTAAAAATATTCTTTGTATAGAACTAGCTATTAGGTGTAAAACATCAGTGTCCTCTGTAGGCCTACACGAATGTTGTGGTCAGTCTTTCGATACGTGTACAAAAATGCAAACATGTAATGTGGTGCGTACTTGTTTCGCAAGAAGGTGCGCTCGGCAAGAGTGGGGGGGGGGCCAAATCCCCAAATATCAGGTCAACTGAAAAGTTTCGAAAATTAAGTCAACCAATATTTGACAGAATATTCCATGCTATGATTCTCTCACCTCTGTACTCCTTGGGATATTGTCTCTTAACCACCGGGATGGCTTGGTCACAGATCGTCTCAGCTTTGTCAGAGAGCTTCTTCAACTCGTCTTGGAAAGTCTTGAGCTCGGGGGTTTTGTCGAAATGGAGCTCAGAAAGGACAGCTTGGAGTTGACCTGTGAGAGCAGAGTTGAAGAAGTGGCGTATCAAGAGCAAGATTTACCGCCATGAGGAACTAGGTGTTCCAGCTCTTCTTTTTTTTCCTTTTTTTTTGGGGGGGGGGGGGGGGGCACTAATACAACATTCTAATGCACAACTGCCATCTGAGGGAGGCTCGTTGCTGAAGGAGGGGCGTTCCTGAAGAGGGGCGTTGTTTGGGGAGGGGCGTTGCTGAGGGAGGGCGTAGGCCTGAGTGTGGGAGGGGACACTGGCCCTCTCCTACCCCATACGCCACCGTAGGCGAATCAACGCCCACTTTGTGTTGATTGGAGGGAATATGGGGCGTTCCTCATTCTTCCTCTCTTCAACAACAAACTATTAGTACGTCTTGAAATTGCCAAAATTTCTCCAATTCTTCTCCAAACTCCGGAATATATTCTAATTCTTCGGTAGAATGTTTTAGCCAGAAACTAATGTCATGAACTGCAAGTAAAATTATTACAAATTAAAAAGTACCATCCACAAGCACACTTGTTTTTAAGTTCGAAAATAAATCAATTTCGAATGTAGACCTACCTGTACGTGAGTCTAGGAAAATCTAGCTTGGGGGACAAACACAAAACACCAAGATCAAACCCGATACATTTGAAACTACATTTTAGCTCAATTTAAAAGCCTGCCCAAGGACACCCATTAATCTAATTTTGTCTCCATCACAATAATTCACTCTCTTTCTGTGTCGCAGAGAGACACGATGCGGAAGGATATCGGCTCTCCAAATCGCGAGTTTCTCTCTGCCTCACTTCGATGTTTTTTAGTCTGGCTCCGGGGGCCAGTGTGGCAGATAAGCGGAAGGAACATCGGAAAGGATAACTGCACCGCCTCGGGCAGGAGCTGGCATTATCGGTGTATTCACTAGCTCAGCTCGTGTTAACGGTATACTTAGAGCACGGTCAGACGGAAACACAAATGCTGTCTCGGAAGCTCACGGTGCATTAAGTGAAGGTTGTGACACGACAGAATGCAATGCTGCTCTGGAGAGACAGGATTTTAACTCTAAGTAAATGTCACCGACAGGACGAAAGAAGGGACGTGGCAAATTTTAATTTCTTGAAAGCTTTGGTTTATCAAAAGGGGAGGAACTGAAAATTGAAAAAGCTGTGTATGTCCGCTTCCAAAACTCCATTTGGCCTAACTTGTCAAAATTTGATATTTTTCTTATTTGGATCCAAACTATATTTTTGTTTCTCTAAATAACAGCTTAGTAGGCCTGCTATGTCATCAATTAAAGCACAAGGATAGGGGGTTATGGTTAGGAGTTATGGTAAAAATGCTCAGTGGCGTAACTACGGGGGAGGGGGGCACGGGGAACGTACCCCCAGTTAATGTCCGTGACCCCCTCCCGGGTGCGAATTTTTGTTTCCCAAACGACATCCGAATGGGGTTAACGCTATGAGATTTCGGACTTGACTTCCCTTTTTAAAAAAAATCCTCCGGAGCCACGAATTAGGAAACAAGAAATGAATTCGAACATAATGAAATTCCGGACTTTATTTCCCTTTTAAAAAAAATCCTCAAAAGCTGGAAATTAGAAAAAAAAAATAAATTGGTAACGCGGAGGTCTGGAACCCGGCACCTTCTGCCATAAGTCTAGCACCGTATCCACTAGGCCATAGGAATGCTCGGCAGACCTCGAGAATTCATTGCATTATATACCCAGATCTATAACGAATGAACCCATTCGGATGTAGTTTGGGAAAAGTAATTCGCCTCCCGGGTGCCCCCATTTGAAATCTTGAAATAAACTAAATTATACAAGCCTTAGTTAATGTACTTTTCGTACCCCTTGAAAAAAATGTGTGCATCCCCAGGTTTCACCCAGGCTAATTCTGACCTTGAAGAAAAACAAAACACGCTGTTCAAAACGTGGAGTTTACTTGGTCCCCAAATATAAACAATCCAACAGTGAATAAACTGCAAAAACTCGAATCTTGATAAACCTGGTTCAGACACAGACATACCATCAAGTTTCACCTCCCTATAAACACACAGTTGAAGAGGAAAAATCCAGGCCTGAAGTCAAACAGGAGAATGCTATCGAGTTTCGTGTGCCGAAAGCTGTTTTACGTTTTACCTTATCCAATTAGGGTCGAGTTGCACTTGCAGTAAAATGCCAACTGAAGGAAAACGTCAATATGCATTACGAGAAATCCCAGAGGGTACGGCGATATCATCTTGTAGCAAGTAACGACTATTTCGTCAAGGACTGCAGTCACAAAATGATGAAAATGACACGCACGAATTCAAAATAACCTTAACGTTTTCCTTAATTTTTTTTTTTATTCATTCGCGTGTATAATAGCCCTGTTCACGAAACGAAGTTTTTTTCTTTATATTTTAACAACTGCTTGTTACTCTATCAGTATTTCGACGATAACATCACAATTTAGCAAAAAGTGACTTTACGGCCCTACTAGTGCCGCCCTACCGCCAACTATAACACTTCAACAAAAATTCGTTCCCTAATACCAGGCATATTAGGCGAAGTAAAAACAAAAATTGTTTCGCGTCCCCGCCCACTTCCTTTTTGGGGGGCCGCCTGGAATTTAATTTTTACCTTTGGAACATGAGGTGAAAAAAAAACCCAAAATGTCAACCGATTCATCGGGAAATAAAATACAAGCTTACTAAAACGATTCAAACCACTGTAAACATGTTTAAATCTGTTATCCAGCATGTCTCTTTCATTTGGTGTCTTTGAAGAGTTGAAAAACCTATGGTTGTTGGAAAATTAAAAAAGAATGGCGGCCATCTTAAAAAAAAAAAAAAAGTCCCCCTCCTTTCTTTTCTTTTTCTTGGCCTTAGATAATATAAAATGACAAATTTCTTTTCGTGTCATCTCCAGTGCGCCAAGCATTCAATTTTTACAAACTCTTGCGCATGCTATCTGACAATTTTTACAGTGTAGAAATTGCAAGCTTATTGTCAACAACAAAACACTGAGCTCGTATATTTAGTATACTCGGTGTCCCGTCACTGAAAATACGTTCATGCCATACAGCACGTTGAACACTTGCTCCTCTGCACATTCTTATTATTATTTCTGTTCATCATCATCAGTCTGTGTTCATCCCTTGTTGGATGAAGCCCTCCTCTAGCAATTTCCATTTTCTTCTGTCTCTTGCCATTCTTGTCCATGTTGTTGTGTTCAGATATGTGGTGAATTCATCTCTCCATCTCCTCGTCTGTCTTCTTCTTCTTTTTCTTTTGCCATTTCTTGGTTGCCATTCTGTGAGTTTCTTGGTCCACCGGTTATCTTGAGTTCTTAATAAATGTCACGCCCATCTCCATTTCATCTCTTTAATCTTCTGTATGGTATCCATAACTTGTGTTTTTTTTGTCTTATGTCAGTTTGTCTGACTTTGTCACGTAGTGTTTCCATAGCTCTCCGTGTTATCAATTTTTGCTCCATCTCTTTTGTTGTTGACCAATCACCATGTCTCTGCTCAATATGCCATAGTTGTGAAGATGCACTGATCAAATATCCTTCTTAGTGAAATTTCTTGTCAGTTAATAATCCTTTGTACATTCCAAAGCATCTCCATCCTCCTTTAATCCTGGTCATTATTTCTTCTTTTGTGGTGTCTTCCATTTTCAATGTTTGGCCAAGATATTTCTGTTGCACTATTAATCCCCAAAACAGGTGGACATAAAAACTGAAAACCAACGACTTACTCTGTGCCATCCGTACTCCAACCACAGCGTCCAGATTCACCTGATCATACTCCCGGGCAAAGAAGCCGAGCGTCCCGTCCAGAGCTTGCACCACGCGGTGCGTCAGATCCCCGCACGACTCGCTCGATCCGCAACACCCATACGACGACAGAAATATTACGTACAATACAGTCATGGACTTCATGTCATCCCGAGACATAATCACAATCAGTGAAATAACTTTAGCTTCTACGAAAAGAAAAACTTGATACCTATTTTCTCTGAACAGAGTAGCATATCTTTTTAGCTTGCTGTAGACCTGCTATAGAGTTTACTCGGCGCGGTGCAAATCTGTTCCGTTGTAACATTATCCCAAACATGCAGCGTCATCGCTCGGCTAAATTGAAAGTGCTGATGGGGTGAACACGTGACAAGTGAAGTGTAGCCCGTGTCAACTCAAGATTCTAAGGAGGTGATGCACAACAATTAAAGATAGACAAATCGTACATGTACATGGTTCCTTATTGGAACCGAATACACTGTAAAAACGTTGGGTAAAACATAATTGGGCAACTGTTATTTACCCAACATTGGTATTAATTTACCACATTGTTGGTTAATTCAGCTAAAAATGGACCAATTGTTGGAAAGAATTTGCCCAAGATTTGGGTTGTTGATATGTTGCCCAACAACTTTTTTTTAGCGATCCGGCGCTTTTGCGTTGGGTGGGATAAGCTGGTAAATTGATAGTTCAAAATCGGTGAAGCAATTTCCAATAATTGAAACATTTTTTTGAAGGACTAGGCCTACATTTTATGTCTTGGGAACGAGCTTGTGAAGGAGACACGGGATTCTTTTTGAATGAAATGAAGGTAACAAACTGACTCCAGCATGGCTGCCATGCACTAACGACAGAAACCGGTGAATGCAATATCTTTCAAGGTCGTACAGAATTTATCAACATTTTCAAAGTGAACAAAAGAAACTCGCAGGAGCGGAATTCGAACCTGCGACCTCCGGAACGTACCGGCGCTCTACCAACTGAGCTATCTTGCCCTATGTTGACTGTTTCCAAAATTGTCAGTATATCTTTGTTCGGGTGGGCGCTAGTCAGAAGTCATAAACCCAGAATGCCGTATAGCCAGGGATCACACCCAATTTTTACGATACAACCTGGGAAGCGACATTGTGGGGATCACTCAATGAGGATACGACTTTTTAACAATTCGTCAAACAATCCACAAGGGAAACTGACTAGGTAAATTTATCAACCATAGGCCTGTGCTAATAATAAATTATACACACACCCAAAACCTTTCAAATTTGCCCACCCTTCTAATTAAAACCATTACAACAGATACGGTATGCAAAATCACACTGTTTTCAAATCTGGAGTTTTCCTCTTTTTCGCGCACAGCCTTCGATGAATTTGAAAAGCCAAAGTGACTATAATATAGTCTGGTTCTCTGACCTGACAATTCCCTGACGTCTATAACTTGTAGGTCAGGTAGCCGCCACCGACAAAAATAGATCATGACGCATGCTGGAATAATTCAAAAATAAGACTTTCCCAAAAAGGCACGACGCTTGCATTGGCTTAATAGTGATATTTCGTCTGATACTGATTTTTGACAATTCGAGCTTTGATTTCATGCACAACTGAAACAATTCTGCATCGACGGGCATTTTGTTGTTTACCTTATACAACCATTTTACTCCCGGAAACACCCCACCATCGCGAACTAAAACGATAATACCCGAACGTCAATGGAACGTATTCGGTAAACGGCGCAGGTTTTCGGAAACGGAAAGAATTCTTCCCGTTTTTGGTCGCATGAGATTGGCGGCTACCTGACCTCAAGATCACTGATCTCTACACACTGGATTGGCTGCGGCGCAGCAGTGATTAGCTATGCGAGAATTGAAGTCACCGGCGGCCATCTTGCTAAAGGCAAAACATTCGTCCTGGATACGGCGTTCTGTGTAAAACTATGATGTACGTGTGCACATTGTCGATCGAAATTCGCAAATAGAAATAACTTTTACTTGTTTTGACCATTTTGATTTTCAAGTCTTCACAAACCCCCACCCGATGTTAGACATTACTCTCTTTTCAGACTTTCATCCGGCCTAACCGTACCCCCACCTGTGTGGCTATATTCCACATGTATTCCATTGGCTATTTGATTGTCAAGCTAATTGTGTTATTGTAATGTCCATGTTTTGATTATTTGTATCTTTGTTCCCTTTGTTTTTGTTCTGTGCGCCTTGAGCATCTCATTTAGGTGGATAATGGCGCATTATAAATTGCCTATATTAATAAAGCCATTGGGCCCAGGGTGCTGCCAGGACGGTAGACATGATGAAAATAATATTTAAAAAATCAGTGCCTAATCACTCTGCCTAATTCATCAAAAATGGTCAGAATCGTTTGGTCTGGGAACCAGACTACAAAGGCTTTCTTGTTATTTGGATTAAAGAAACAAACAAATGTATTCGTAAAACAAATCTTGTAGCACAGCGATTCGGATTCTAGGTCGATCAATTAAACACGCCTCCTTGCCATATTGACCAATCACAGCCGCGCGCGCCACACGTTCGTCACTTCCGTCGGACCTTAGTCGCGCTGTGATTGGCCAACACCTCAAAAGGTGGTGCTTAATGTGACAGTCTATTGACACGGCACCCTTCCACTGAATAAAAACCTAAGATGAAATGTCACTAAGCATCAAGCTTGAACAGCAACCAATTGGCAAACGCTGGTCGATTTTCCATGGCAACACATATGCACGTAACCTTAGTAACAAGTAAAATGAATCAGTGGTCGGCCGAAAGTCACTGCTTGGGCTTGCCCAAGTAGGAATCAAAAAGTGAGGGCGCCCTTCGGTTATAGAGCCGTAGACACACAGAGCTGCTCAAATTTAGAAACAAAAATTAATGTTTGTACTCCGTTCAGGCATTCAGGTCACTTGGTTTTAAAAGTTTCGCAACTCTCTTTAATAGTATTAAACTATGGCTAAGGAAAGCCACCCCGTGCATTAACCACACTCTGCCTCAAACCACGGATTCGAGTTAGAAATGTTCGACGGTCATCAAAATAAGAAGCAAGTTCGATTAACGACTATAGGTCTACGAGTCAACCAAGAGCAAGTTTGATCAAGGACTATAGTTAACCATAGTTCGACTAACTCTGATCGAACGCACGCCAGTCGACGATGGTTGGACAAGTTTAGTGGACGATTCGCGACCAGCCTACCGAGGTTGGTCGCATCGCATGGTTACCAATAGCCGTTTTAATAGCACACTGCAGAGAGGACCAGTTATCAGAAAAATTGCGAAAAAACGTAAATAGCAGCAGTGAACGATCATTTTTTTGTTACTTTGTCTTTCTTTGAACATGTTGAAATAATGCACACGTTACCACTTGTGACATTGTTGATATAGGCCTACTGAGCAAATATCATCCGTCTCGCTTTCATCTATGAACTCGTCCAAAAACGTAAATAAACTAGCCACCGCCATTTCTCATGGTCGCCCTGACATGACAATAGTTCGACTAGAGTCGTTCACACTTCAACTTCAGTGCTCATGCGCTACGTGGTACGTCATGAACCAACCACTAGTTAACCATTGGTCCTTGATCGAACCATGGAGGTATTAATCGAACTTGCTCCATGACTAACACTGCCTGAACGTTGGCTAGTCGACCACGTCTGGTCGACTAGATGGAACCAACCCACAGGGCATGGTCGTACTATAAACTGTGAAAAGAGGGGACCAGATACCATAGTTCGACAAGCTATCGTGCGCTTGGACATTTACTGCGCAGGATCAAGGTACGTCACGAATCAAACACTGGTCAACCAATGCTCTCTCATCGCACTTGCTTGATACTGCTGTCTGCTGCCCTCTTGTACTTACGCGTGTACGGCTCATTCGCGCGCTTGTTCAGTATTTAAATGACACCCATGAAATATGCTCGATCAAGTTTATCACGGAACCTTAAATTCTTCATGCTTTAATTGTGTATGTAGTGCAACGGAAACTAGTAGAGATACAACCATTCAAGGTCAGGTGTGTGATGTCTAATGGTCGACAGGTGACAATAATATACAACCACACACTCTTCTTTCGATGTAGGGGAAATTGGGGTAGGCCCTAACTGGTCCATGGGGTAACTGGTCCAATAAGTGTTATGGGAATTTCTAGCATACTGCCCCCCTCTGTAAACCAAAGTGAACTATTTTGACCTTTGACATGATCTACCACTTCACTTTTCTCAGAAGAATTGACACGTTTTGCTAAAAAAAATTGAATACTCGGGATTCATTTTAAAAGTAATGAAACTGAGCTCTCTCATGAACTTTGTTCAATTAATTCACTCTGAATGACATTTGAAAGTGTTCGCATCCTTCCTGCGTCATTTTGTATTGTCTTATGTCTAATTTAATAATGTGATCATGTTGGACGCAAATGGACATTTTGTAATTAGTGTTAAATGGAATTATCCCCATCAACACTTGTACATTAAAAGATTGTATGTGCCATCTGACCATAGCAATTGTAAGTCACACAGCATACTTTTATTCCACAAAAAAGGCTCAGATGGACCAGTGACGCCAAATTTCCCTACGTTAGCTTGCAGCTTGCATCGAGAGAGAGGCCCTTAACAGTGGTAGGTGGGGTTGTTGTTACGGTATTGAATTTAAATATTGTTAATGTACTATTAAACCGTACATCGAAGAACGAAATTGAAGATTGAAAGTTGAACTAAGAATGGAGAAAAAATCTGACTAATTTGAAGTGCGCGTAGTACGTTTGGCATCTTTCAAAATCAATTAGGCCTGCGTTAAGATACATTATTAGTGAGTTCAGGTGCTCGAGTTAATCATAATTCAACAAATGTGTGTGCACGTCACTTGAACATTGTGACGTCTACACAGACTCGGAGGCATGGCCAGCCAATCAAATGACTCATTCTAAGATGTGGAGATGACCTCAATGCTATATAATGAGCTTTATGGTTTACGGTAGCCGATACCGTAAATTTAATACCTGCTGGCTTCTTGGTTCTTGTCTAATTGTGACCTTGCAGCACATAATGAGTGGAAAGTCGAACTATGGTTTTCTACGTTACAAGCAGAAACAACAATTTTTCATTGAAAAGTCAATTTTTGGGATTTTAACAACTGTATATTTGAAAAGCCCTATTCTATCATATCCCAATTGGGGATGATTCTTTTTGAAACTCTCTTTAAAGTGTGCACAGATCCCAAACTTTGAGCTTCATTTTCTCAAAACAAGGGGTCAAGACTCTGACAACTCCAAAAGATTGTATCAGGGGCTAGGAACGAGATATCACAACACACAATACAAATCAAATTAAAGCTTTCAACCTGTACTTTCGGGAAATACCATAATCTTGATTTTCAAATTCTGCGACTTTCCACTCATTTCGTGGAAACAGGGCACATATTGTCTTGGTGGGATTCAACCCTTGGGGGAGACTATAATTTGTTGGCAGCTGCACCGAGAAAAAGCAACATTTAACGGTTGAATCTTCTTTCGGTGGCCGACCCTTATCATCATAGCTGGCGGGATAAGGCATAGGCCTACGATCAATCATGGAGGAAGGATATCCTTCCTCCATGGATCAATGAACCTTCTAAAACAAAACTGCACCACAAAAAAACAAGACTAATTTAAATGACGGACTAATCTACCGAACGTCAAATAACAAATATGCATAGTCATGTAAATTAGATGTGACGAGTTATTTTTGACATGACAAATTGAATGACTAACTTTTTACAACTGGACTAATTAACAGAGCGAGCCCGCCAAAATATACCGATTTTTTTGTACTTTTGAACTTTGATTGCCGGGTTTCCCACCCTGGGCGCGCTACGTGGGGCGTTTCTCGACTGTTTCATGAAGGGAAGGCCTACAACGGATCGATGTTCGCAGTAAATGTCGGTTGCGCGTTACGACTCATTTTCCTTCAGGAAACAGTCAACGGGAAGCCGCGCGATGCATTAGTCAACGTCATGCCGTGATGTATTATTATGCGCGGTCTGTTTAAAATATGTGTGTACAGCGTAATAGCAAACAAGACGATACATGATGTATCGCTGCGGTTGCCTCTCGGAATTGAACGGGAAATTTGACTTTTTATCCGGATCGTAAGTAAACCCTAGTACCTATACCTATATCCTCGAACTCTACTTGTATCTCTGGTTGCGTACCAGTATTTTGGTGGCCGTTATAAGGGTGAAATCTGATGTTTTCGTTGGGTCTTCAGACACTTTTACCGAAGTTATTAATGTCAACCAGTTTTGTATTCCATTACAATACAAGCTTCTTCACAAGTCCAGTTAGTCACAACTCACAATTAAAGGGAAGAACAATGACAAATGAATGTTTTTGTTTCCCTGTGAATTGCTTGACTAAATTGACACTGATAGCTATGAACCTGATAACAAAAATCTTGAATTGAAATAGCGAAATTTAATGTCAATTTGTTTTGCTTTTTATCAATGTGTTTATTGTGCTTCTTAGGACATATTTATTAATTCTTCAAGAACTACATGTACGTATGTACATGTAGTTAGAAACCTGGTTGCTGACTTCCATAATCAGGCTTCGATTCAGAATGAAAAGTGAAACTGGCAGTATTCAGTTCAACGTCTGATTCAATATCTTAAAGATATTGAATGGGATACTGCCAGTTTAAATGTATACATGTACTAGGCCTAGGCCGAACATGACAATTTAGAATGGTCAGCATGACAAATTAATTTCCTTGCATTACTAATTAATTTTCTTGCATTACTAATTTATTTTCTTGCATTACTAATTAATTTTCTTGCATTACTAATCATTTGAGAAGTTGGTCAAATAAGACACTTTTTCATGACTAATTATAATTAGTCAAAATAACCCATGCATGACAAACTATTAATTAGTCAAATAGGACAGTGTGCATGACTATTTTTTTTTAGTCAATTGACTAAATAACATTTTCAGTGCAAACGCATTTCACAAGAACCGTATTTCCTGTTTGGAGCAGTAGAACCTAAAAACCATTTTCTGTTATTAACTAGCAATTTCCTTTAACGTAATTAAGAAATCGGGAAGTCTTTGAACGAGTAAACAAACGCCCTGTCTATATCAACCAAACTAGCGGCAGAGAACTTGAGGAAATGTGATAATCATTACCCGTATATTTTATAAATAACGTGATCAGATTTCAGTGTGTGAAATTAAGTGATTTTCGATGACGTTTGTTTGTAAAGACGATGTAAAGACGTTTGTAAAGACGTTGTTCAATATCCCTGTAATGACTTCTTTATCAATAAGTATACAACGTGACATATTAATAAACACGGGCGGCGATCCTTGTGTCTCCTGGGAAATGTTTGAAAATGTGTGCTTATGTTTGTGTGTTTTGGTGCACACTTGTGCATGTAAAAGTCAATGACCCATGGCAAAATATTGGGGGGACACTGCCATAGCCGTCCCCCCCCCCCCACAAAAATATTGGGGGGGGGGGGGGGACGTGTCCCCCGTCCGCCCCCCCCCCCCCCCCGGGATCAAAGCCCATGCCAATACGTATCCGCCGTCCACGGCTGCAAAGATCAGGAACAACATACAGCATCAATGCGTTATGTGGGAGGTTGCAGGTGACACGTATGCGTGCATGTGATGAGTGCTTGAGCTAGCCTGGTACACGACAAGTATGTATCGCGAATGTGGCACAGTTACATAATAATGTGGAAAGTACCAAGCTTACGTGCACGTGTTGCTGACAGCTTCGCAAACTATTGAGACTGGTCCCCCATCACTGTTTTCATACTAAAAACCCATTTTCAGTACAACATTCAGACATGTAGAATGGTTCCCCGTGGCCTTCTTCATATAAACACTTACTTTGAGTACAGCATCCAGACATCGTGTTACTGCTTTACCATAACCGAAATTTCCTTTCAAAAATATATAGGAAATAATTAGGCCTACAGAGATAAATTTCGACACTTGTTTTCTACTCAGGACAACATGCACACCACTCTCGTGTTTGTGAAAATAACAAAGCCATTTTTTTGAACGGCCTTGATTACATCTTGTTTTTCGCTCTTCAAATAAGTAACTGAATAATGAGACGTTACCGCAAACCCAGCACGCTTCCACCAACATTTCAAACCGCTAATCTAAACGCACACACGAAATAGAATCACACCAAAACGTCCGGTTTTTAAAGTATATATTTTTAAACAGGTATACGTCTGGGTACAAATGACCCGGCAACGCACCGGATTACGTAGTCTTGGTTCCAAGACGTCCTTAGCGCGGTGCGACGTACAGCGCGCACGGCAGCGCCCTCTAGCTACACACAAACACACGCCAAGGCCAAATCGCTAAGAACGTCTTGGGAATTTCGCAAGGGAGCGCGCGCGACCTGCTTATGCATAATTTAACAGGCTGGTCAAACGAATAATGGCGCTTGCGCACTGGAGGAAACTCATGTTTAAGTAATAACTTACTAGTCAGTTAACGTTCTGAGCAGAGTGATTCAGGATTGAGAAATTTTCGGATTGTTCCCAAAATGTGCCATCTGGAATATCAGACGTTATCTATGCCAATTTCAGTCCCAGATGTTCAGCACGATGTAACTGATCAACGTCCAGAGCTTTCAATGGCACGACGACAATAATCAGCGCTTTCTCCTGTTTGCATTCGGTTACTTCGTTTATGGAGGTAGGAAACACCTCCATGCTTCGTTCAAGAAATCTAAGACCAATGGAGCAGCTTGAAATTACACTCTTGCCAAATCCCGTTGGTAAATTAACAAACAAATCATGGCCACGTACAAATTGATGAATGGCACTGATCTGATGACTTTTCATCTTTCCAAAGCCCAGTTTGTTTGCTGTAAAATCGATTGCTTGGTCCACGCGGTCAGACATTTTTCCCAACAAACAACGAATGGCTTGGTACTGCGCTGCACGTAATACGTACGTACACGTAAACCCGACGTGAGTACAGAAACTAGACTAGCGAGGGTTGGCTATTTACATGCGATAATGCAGCTACGTCACACGCGCATGCAAATGCCACATAGTTCTGCTCGCGATTTCGCGAGCAGAACTTGCGAAATTCCCTAGACGGTCTAAGCGATTTGGCCTTGGCGTGTGTGTGTGTAGCGAGAGGGCGCTGTCGGTCGGCCGTGCGCGCTATACGTCGCACCGCTAAGAACGTCTTGGAACCTAGACTACGGATTACGTGGCAGAACGCCGACGGGAATCATGGGAGTCGTGCGCGTCGCGGGCAAGCGGCGACCGGGGTAAGACGGCGGATCAGGAAAAAAGGGCGGGCTCCAATCCGCACCCCCCCCCCCCCCCCCCCCCCCCCCCCCCGCCGTCCCATCCACGGCAAACCGCGACGGGCAGGCGGGACACCGCGCACAAAATGGCGCGGAGCATATAGATTTTCGGAATTAATAGTACAGATGGCAAAATCAGGAAATACATCGAGGATGCACAAATATTCCTTGTATACAATAGTGATTTATTTACGCACCACAATACACCCACGTTACAACATCGGCACAGTAAAAATGATAGCAGTTGGTTTAATAATAAATAAATTTCAATTGAATATTGAATTCGGATAATATAGCAAAAAGTAAAGGCTGGAATAAAAGCCATATCTCTATAAGCACAAGTTGGGAATACCATGAACTGGACAAGACGCGATCGATAGAACATAGGGACAAACAGAGAAAAGAAATAAACAAATCATAAATGGGCTGACGAAACAAATACGCAAAATAAAATAGTCGATCCGTGATTAAAGATGCCGCATCCCACAGCATTTCTCGGAAAAGTAAACGGAAAATAGAACACGTCAAAGAAAACCCCAATTAATTTCCGGAGCAGAAAATCCAAAACAAGGCTAGATTGTGTGAATCAATTTAAATCTGTTTTCCCACGGGCAAATTTCACTCATTGATTTACGCGCCAAACGTGGCCTCCACAACGGATGGTGGTTTGCCGGCTGTGGGGAGAACGAAATCGGAAACAACAACTCGAAGTCAGCAATCAAGTCACCACTTGAAAGCAATCACATTGGTTTCGATCGCGCTTACATCGACACTATCATTTTTCCAACGCGCGCGGCCTCTTCGCGGTATGACGTCACATCAACGCAATGACGTCATATCGCGTGGAGCGCTGCGGACTACCGCAGTTAAAACATGAAGGGGACGTTTTTGTGTAATCATTTCGTATAAACGATCTAGAGCGCTCAATGCTTGGTTGTGGAGGGAACCGGATAGTACATCAGGCGAAGGGGAGCTGGGAACAATGAGAGGAATGGAGGTTGCGCTACCAAGCAACGGGTCTATGGCAACGGGAGATGCGGTCCTTGCTACGGACCCCTATCAGCATATGGGGCCGGTGTACATCGCAGACTCCATCCGGAAAACACGCTGGAGAAAGGTGTGCTAGTAAAGGATTTCCTTAATTAGCTGTTGCAGATTAACCATAGGCCTATAACTAACATTTCGCTCAACATTGCAAATGTCACTAAATAGAAGTTACATTAATCTATCCCTTTGTTTCAGGGTGGGTTGGAGTACCTCGTGAAATGGAAAGGCTGGTCGACGAAGTAAGTTGCTTTAAATATAATTTCGTACATTGTGAAAAAATGATATGATGATATTTTGTATATTATAATGTGTGAATTTGGAATTTTACTATTTAATTACTGATTCCAAAACCCATTCTATGTTTCTTACTTGTATTGAAAACAACATTATGAAACATATTTTCATTATTGGCATGGAAACAGCACGATTTTGATAGTTCATTGCGAAGTTGCAGCTTTCGGAACTTGTTCCTTCTGTGCATAAAACTAGAAGGCATAATTTAAATTTAATCGGGGCTGGAGCTGTATAAGCCACACCCACCAACACACCCCAAAGTTTGTCTAACCTCTCAGAAATGTTGCTCCTTTTACAGAAACATCGATAAAAAACCATTTTCTTTTCTTTGTCAAAGATTTAACACCTGGGAACCGGAGGAGAACATATTGGACGTGACCCTAATCAGACTCTTCCAGCAAAGAAAAGCAAGGTACGTCTTACATCAAGTTCTTAAGAGGGTAGGGAGAGTTCCCTATTCCCCTATGCCTGAAATTGAAATGATAAATCTGTTTTGTTTCAAGCTAAACTGGCTTGTCTTTGTTGTGGCTGCTATTGTTTATCCCGATGTCCATTTGTTTTAATTTTTCTATTGTCTTTAAGGTCTGAAAAATGTGTATAATTTCTCTAGAATCTGTTGAAAAGAATTATCCTCTATTTAGATCTGGGCCCAGGAAAATCGTAAGGGTGGTAGGGTTGGCAATTCAAAATGTCGTTAACCCTAGCACATCTGATCGTACCTATGCTTTTAGCCTTGTATTGTGTGATTCCAATAATACAAACAAAAAATTGTTGTTGCTGTTGCTGTTATTTTTGTTGCTGAATTTACGGTAGCTTTTGCTGATATTGTTACAATTACATATTGACTTTGTCATGTTATTAGTTCACAGTATTTTGTAAAACGCGCATTGCCGTTGCATCACTATATGGTGCTAAGTTAGTACCGTACTCGTTCATGACGTCATTGTGACAGAGCATAATTTGATTTCGATTTGTGTATCAACAACAGGCCGGACGATAATTAGACTTCATTGCATCATTCATTTTACAAAAAATAATGATGTTCTACTCGGGCCAGTACGTATCTCAAATTAATTAGGTATATAGCCTAAAGACCATGCTCTCTAAGAAAAAAGAAAGAAATAGATTTTGCCTGACAACAAATCATCAAAGACAATAAGTTTTGTAAACTGTGTTTAGCAATTAAACATAATCTTGCCATCAGTTTGTAAACGTGTTTATAAGCTAAACATTACGTGACCAATTCCTAAACATCAATGTTCAATGGCTAAACACTATCCGTCAATACGCTAAACATGTTTAGTATGTAAACGTGTTTACAAACTGATAGCAGGAAAGTATAGGCCTGTATTTTTGTACGATTTTTCTAAATGATGCAAGTATTGTAAAGAGTTAATAATTGAATCAAATACACTGTAAAACAGTGTTTAGCAATGAAACACTTTTCTAAACACTTTCTTGCTAAACACGTATGTTTGTAAACATGTTTTATTTTAGTAGCAATTGAACATTGATGTTTAGGAATTACCTTCTAAACATGTTTACAAACTGATAGAAAGATCGTGCTTAATTGCTAAACAAAGTTTTGTTTTAGAGCATGGCGTGTTAAACAATTTTTTAAAGAGCATATTTCAACAAATTCTGCACAGATTAAAATAAATAAATAAACAGAGCCAATCTTCATCTTCACGCGCCTGAGTAAATCAGTCAATCATTGCGCAACAATTACGAAATTAACAAAAACAAGTCGCGTGTGGATTTCTAATCCGTCTTTGCGTACGTGTTCCTCATATAGTTTCCAAGGCATTTTTATTTACACCAAAACACTCATCCTCTCATCTTCAACTAAAGCAATGACGCCAATTCTTCTTCTAAGAATAACCCCATTCGTTTCTGATATTTGGCAGGGCTCGCCAGCGGAAACTCAGCGTGCGCCGTGGGGTTTTCAGCGGGGGCAGAACGGCCAGCGAACGCCCACAACACGCCGTCATACTCAAGGTAATTACTGGAGTCCAATTATTTCCTCTATTGTTGAAGTCGGAAATGTAATGGCTTCTTTGGGAACAGAAGGTACATGCAATTAGAATCGGCAGATTGGAATGGGCAATCAAACGGTATTTAAATTGTTTATTTATAAAAAGCACAGTCCGTGAAATTAAAAGTAGCAGTTAGCCGCAAAAGCCGCAAAAGGGTCTTATACGGTTTTGATCCATAGCAGATTTCTTTTCGAGAAAATCAGGCCCTTCTAACTTATATCATGTATATATTTATTGATTTTTTCGGTCATGACATAAATTTAGCATTCTGAAGCGATTTTTGTAATTAAACTAAAAACAATCATCATTCTGTTTCTATTAAAGAGTCAACAGTAACAAAAAAAGTAAAAAAACAAACAAAAAAATCAAATTATTGCTAATTCCCAGACAATTAAATTTATAACCGTTTCTCAAATTCTCATAGGCCCTGTACAGATTTCGTAATACTTGAACTAGGCCAAAATTCCATTTTTCAAATATAATCATTTAACAAAATCAAACGAAGACTAGACTACTAGAAAATTTGGCTCATTTTTTTCAATATGGAAAAATCTATTTGACCTGTCATCTTCATCCTATACACCGCAAATTATTCATAACACCTACGCGCGTTTCAACTCTCAAATACACAGCAGCTGAATAAATAACATGCATCCCACAGTAAAGCGTATATTATCAGCAAGGAATCTCTCGGGTTTTATATGGCAATTTGAACCATATGGCCGGATGAACCTATACTCTGTGAACTTCTAATTTCCACCAATTTATATTTACATTAGTGATCGAATACGTGTAATGTTGTAGCGTAATCTGTTACGTTGCTGGCGGAGTAACACAGCATTTTATATATAGCGCCTTTCCCCAGCTCTACGTGACCTTTCTTATCCTCCATACTTGTTTGCCAGATCATATCATACACTTGTTAAATGGCCTGTCCGAAATTAGAACGAAAACATATTATTGAAAGATGCATGATAATTTATAAATGATCATAATTTGTAAAAATCAAGAGGTGGCGAGGAAATGGCTCGATTCGATTTTGGTGATTATTTAGATTCTGATCTATTTTTAGCAATTGCTATAGATTTGCTTTTTACATTTATGGAATACGTTTTAGTGTAATTTAAATTTTAACATTCCTGGTGGGTTTTATTTCAACTTTTTTTTTCGACCTGGAATTTTTTAATTTGCTTATTTTAAGGTCAATGGTATACAATCAATCAATCAATGCAAACAAATAATTACTTATAAAACCATTTAATTATAAAAACCAGAATGTACTATACGAAAATATTACAACAGTCATCTTTAAAAAGTAGTATAGGCCTACATATTAAACTATTTTTGTAATCAAATCTAATAAGATAATTGGGGCCTATAGGTTTTCTCGGCCAATTTCGCAAAATGTTCCTTCACTTCTGAAAATCGGTCATTCGTGTTCGCCTCATACTGAATGAACGTGGCTTCAATCCCGTTTCAATTCAAGGAAAGTTGAATCTTTTCCGTAGTTTGAGAAAGGTTACTAGTGTGCATCCGATTACGCAAGCGTACCTTTCCCAGCCGATCTCGGGAATACAATTTCGTGCATGTGCAAACAAAAATAACTTTCGTTCGTTCAAAATAACAGGCTGCATTACGAAAGTCCAAAAACCCGACGGAGAATCATTCACGCTGACATGAAATGATTATGTTATATCAGGGACGTTTATATAGAAAAGTATAAAAGAAAAGTATATAAAAGTATACCTTTCTTACATGTTATTCACATCGGAGAAATTTCCAAAAAAGATGGGTTAGCCCATGTCTAGCCCTAGAAATATTGAGGGCTAACTGTCGCAAAATGAACTAATTGATCTTTGACTGATATAGTCAGTGGTGGATCTGAGGGGAAGCGAGAATTTGACCGAATGTAATTTAAAGACGGTAACAAAATGGATAGAAGTTCATTAAGTTAAAGACTACCCAGGTAAATGATGAAAAAGGAAAACTGAAAACAAAACCAATGGAGAAACAAATAAAAGTCACATAACTGTCTTTAGATGCCATGATGATTGGTTGTTTGACAATTTCGACCCGACTCCCTTCATCTACATACATTTCCAATTTTCCATATGCATCCAATAATGCATAATGCAGCTCATTAGACTTTGCTATCAATTGATTTATGTTTGGCTAATTTGATTGTTGATAAATGAAAAAAGAAACCTAAATTGGGTTTGCTGCATGACGACATAACTCTAAAAAGTGAAATAGAATGGTTAATATCCGAATTTAGCCCTATAAAGTGTATGAATTCGATTGGACATAAACGAAATATTCTGCACGAATATGTCATTGAATGAACTGAAATGGAATCGAATGCTTTTGTAGCGGAAATGAAACGAGGATTCTGAACGATTCTAAAAATCTTTATTGAATGAACATTGTATATGAATGAATGAATGAATGAATTAACACTTTGTGAAATTAATAATAAAAGTCATCTTTAAGGAATCAAGTATATGCCAACTGGCACAGTCGAGGTCGGGTGTCTAAAATAAATGATTAAAATCTGCCATATGGTTCCAATAGGCCGGTTTCGTGAAGACTGTTTATCACAATCCATGGCTGGCAGATCCTCCACATACACACAAAGTGGGCGGACGTTTCAAATTAGTAATTAAATTAGGGGTTTTTACGCGCTAAACAGTGAAAGCTGAAACAGCGTGTAGTAGGCCTATGTGGCCTGATGCACGCCTGATTACGTCAGCGCTGGCCCGCCGGCCCATGGCAGTGTTTTGCTTGCGTTGGTGGTTCGCACTTAATTACTTAGCGAGTTGGCTAATTGAATTTAACGTTTATTACGGCCATTCAACTCAATATTTAATTGATTTTTGCTGTCACTGCTTCGTATGTTTTTATGGAAGCCAAGGAAATTAAAAAACATTTTAGTTTGTGGATGACTTAATTTTGTGTAATTAGGGGGCTACTTGAAGTTGAAAATATGTTTACATTTCTAAAAAGCAATAATAAATAACATTAATTACGTTGCAATATCGATTTTAATGTTTTTTTTTTTCAAATCCAATTAAAACAAATTAAGATAAAGGTAGCTTTGAAATCATATAGTTTATGGAATGACAAGTTAAACTTCGATAAATGATAAATGTACCGGTACTAAGATATTGACACTCGATTATCTCATTACATTTCAATGCGTTTGGCCAACTTGATAAACGCATTAAATAAATAATAAATTAACTAATTAATTAATTAGTAATTAATTAATTAATTAATTTGATTGAGATTCTAAGAATAACGTAAAATTATCTACTTGAATCTACAGTAATACAGTTACTAATTTTAATAACGAGATTTGTTCTAAGTGTTCCGGGAACTGGCCCATGGATTTGAACTTATACATGTATTTAGGTTAGCTTACGGCTAGAACTAAGTAGAATGTAATGCAGGCCTATACGATTATCACAATTCAACATATCTTACATATTTATCATGACTCAATAAAGTCACATTCTTTATTCGAATCTCTAAATACATAGCATCATATAAATTGCAATTATTATTCAATTAGTATCTCAAATTCTGAGTCATTTTGTTTGATTCTATTTTAACCGATTGTCTCAACTTCTAGGCCCTATCATTCATTCAAGTTGACTCTTGTTCCATATAGTTACCGTTAATTTCGTCGTTTACACTTCGCGTTTTTCTCAACAAGATATCACTTCCACAGTTAAATGAATTCCAACGCACCGAACTACACGTTAAATTTTACTTTTTTGGTTGTGTGCACGCCACAACACACTCTATCGTCATTAACCGTTGAATTACATTTCCCAACAACCGCTCAAGACTAATCAAACCCAATTACGATTGACGTTACTGCAGCGGTCTTTTGAGGAATTGACCATCCTCCCAAGCATTAATCATTACAGACGATTCGAAAGACAAACAAACGTTTGTGGTGAAGGCTAACTGATAAAATACTTTAGTATCTATCATTTACGATAATCTTTAGTCTTGGCGAAGACGCAAGTCGTGACGTCATTTTGTGATTTAATTTGCCTCCTTAAAGAAAAGATAAACTATTGCAAAGAAATGTATAGTCGAGGTGTCTTCCCACACAAAACGGTGCACTCGCAAATAACTTACGGGACCGATTGTTAGGCCTTGGCCTGTGCCCGTATGCTAGGTGTCTTTTTTCCGTAGGTGGGTGTATCAATTTAATGAATAATTTATTAGTTTTTATGAGAAAGCATGTTTATTCATTTAATAGAACAGAACGTCACAGCATTGTTATTGTTTAGTCAACTAGTTTGTCGAGCTGCTACAGACTAGTCTAGTGGATAGTGGGATGGGCTATGGATCAAAAGGTCCCTAGGTCGAATCCACCTGAACCCATTTTTCTTTAATGTGATATCTTTGGGATATTTTTAATTTAAGAGGAAACAGAGACCGAGAACCTAAGCGCTAGCTGTGCAGTGATCAATGCAACACTGAATTATTCATGAAATTGATACACCCACCTACGGGAAGAAAATTCGCTGCCTGTATAAGGGGAAATCCTTACCATGCCAGCCTAAACGCCAGCATGCACCTACCTCACGGTGGGACACCGCACGAGGTGCGTGCCCATTAAATTATATTTTTGACAGCTGAATTAAGTGGTGGGTTGCCGTGTTTAGGCAGTTAAACATGGAACAAGTCGTCACCGTTTTCACGAAGAGCCACACATGTCAAAAATGACAATTTTTTCGATTTCGATTTTTTTCACTATTTTGCTTTAAAACACTCTACTTAACCATTTTGACATGCTTCTGTAAGCAAAACATCATTAATTTCCAAATTACATTAATTATGCAAGGAGCAGACATCTCGATAATTGCATTTTGCGTTTTCACGAAGAGACGCAAAGATTACTGCCCCTTGAACGCGTACAAAACGTATAGCACGGAAAGGAGTAAAAGTAGGTCAACTGAGATTTTCGTTTTCACGAAGAGCCACACATCTTTGTTACATTCTCAGCTGCGCGCACGTAAACACGTGCGCCCCTTCCATATGGAAAAACACATTGAACAGAAAGGGCCACAATGTAAGAAAACTTGAATTTTCGTTTTCACGAAGGGACACGCATCTTTATTAATTAATTTAGGCTAATTAACCACCGTGTTAATTCTAATTACTGGGTTCACGTAAAAATTCACCTCTCATAGAATCATGTGAATGTTTCCTTACTGCACAAAGTTGTTGCAAAGTAGTATTTTTGGCAGTTTTAAAATAGGAGAAACTTCTCTTGCGATTATCTCGAAAACGCTTTTTCTTCAAAATCCACATGTGTGGCTCTTCGTGAAAACGGTGACGAAGTTATCTAGCACTTTTATGACTAACTAGAGGTAAAACTTTGCATAAGCTTTCGTAGCAACAACTACGTCATCAGATGCATCTTATTTTAATTCATCAGTGATTGCATCTGATGAAGTAGTTGTTGCTACGAAAGCTTATGCAAAGTTTTAAGTCTACCCTAGTTAGTCATATGACTCTGTTGAGGATTCGTTGTTCATTTTAGTCTGTTTCTGCAATGTCTTATTTAGATATAAAGGAACCTTAATACGATGTCTAGAAGCATCAACTTATGTCGTGACAAAGTAGCACCGCACTACGGTCACATTTTTTTTTAAATAGTGAACAATTAGTTGTATAAAAGAAAAAATACTTTAAATTTTCTCCACCTTTCCCCTTCATGTTCCCAGAACGGCAAGAAATGCTACGCCACAAAGAAAGAACGGGTAACAAGTAAGCCAAGTCGCTCCTTGCAGGTGAAATCTCACTCTGTGGTTAAACCAGACACCTCACACAGCCATCAGCCCACCTCGTCTGTCGCCCATCGATCGGTCCCTGCTCGCTCACACGACCAGAGTGTTCTCGACACCACCGAGCGGAAAACGGACGAAGACAACGACCGTGAAAACGCGCGCAAAGCCCCGCAGCTGGACTGCCTTCGGGGCATCAAATTCAAGCTGGGCTGGCGGTACAACAGACGACAGAGTACGAGCGAACTCATCAGCGCTCCATTCACCAATCGTGACGTCAATGCCTTGGCTTCACCCCCGCTCGGGGCCAATATCTCCCCGGTAATTCATCCCTTCATCCTCAGGGAATCACATCAAGAGACAAGGATGTCGGATTATACTGACAGTCCTCCTACAGGAGTTAGTCTTAAGCTCACTCACAGCGGGAGAAGAAACCCCGCCTTTCAAGAATTACCCGAATTAAATGACTGTAACTTTGCGGGTCAATTTGACGGGAGGATACGGCCGTCCATGGAAGGATCAGACAGTGTTTGTCAGCTGGCGGGAAATTTTCCCGCCTCTGCACCCGGCGCCAAAACAAGTCAGGGCGGCGAGGCGGCTGTTTCGAATGACGTCATTACGGGACAAAAGGGACGCTGTGAAAACATTGATTTTAAAAATGACTGTAGAAATGAAGTGAATACCAGTTGGTCGAGCTGTGGGGAGAAATCCCATAAGGGAATCGGAATGATCCTACTCAGAGAACACAATGTTTGGAACGTGAAAAGTAATATAATCTAAATTTTAATGGAATTAAGAAACATAAACCAACGTTTGAGAAAGGTATATCCATTCCGGTGTCCTTTCACTGCGTAAACAAAGAATAACTTAAAATTCAGATGCAATTGAGTACATGCATGGACAGAAAAAGTCAAAAACTGCACAATACTATTATTTGGTTATTTCATTGGCGGGAAGTTTCAAATGAGAAAATGTTTGCCAGCCAAATCTATGTTGCCATCTAATAGAGTACCGAAGTCTGACGTCAGTTGGCATGACAACTGGTTCCAAATAAATGTAAATTTCTACTGTTCCTTTGTTAACAGCCAGTCATGCAAACACATAACAACAGTATTCTGGTTCCAAACATTGCATTGACGTCATCACTTCGGTGCTCTATAGTAAGTAAAGTAAAAAATAAAAAATAAAAAATAAACAACAACAACAACAAGCAAAACAGCTTTCGTGATATCCAATCACGTGTCTCATTGCTGGCTGGTAGGTCCACACATTCAGTAAAATTGCGGCATACAGTATAGGTTTACAACCAGGGGTGTGCATGTACGGGTAGTGCAGGAATCGGGTACCCGGTTACCCGTTAAAGAAAGCCAATCCCAAAAATTATATCTCGGAAATTGCTATTCACATTGTTCGTAAAGGTCCGCACGGTACATCAATGCAGCAAGATGCAAGTGTGTACAGTGATGAGCTTTATCTGTGGCTTTACGTGAATCTGTTTTGTTTGTCCATGTACCCTGGTTTTCATTTTGATAATTCCCCACAAATGACATTCACAAACTTCCTTTTTCGTTTTCTGAGAAAGAAGTAATTTCAGTAGGGTAGGCTACTCGATTCCATAATCTGGAACCGGTTCCTGACATAAGCGGTCGGGTATTCAGTTCGGATGCACAGCTCTATTAACAACACACTTCAAAGAAAAGAAGAAAAAACACTCACAAAATCTTTCAGAAATATCTTTTGGATTTATTGGAGGGAATCAATAAAGATCATTTTCATACAATAGCCAGGCTTATCACTTTATCAAAATATAATTTTCTATTATGCAAGACTATCATCTAAGGAGAAACACACTCTAGAATTGCAAACATACAGGTATGCCCAAAATTATCCAAACCCTATAAAAAATTTGGTAGTTTGCCTTTCTCTCATACATAAAAGCTGGATTGGCGGAACTTAGGTTTTACTTAATGACTTTTTTAGTTGGCATGTACAAATCTACATATATTTTGGTTTCACATCATTAGCATAAAAGTAGAAATAATCAGAGTTGTATTCGAGTCCCTGCAAGTCCTTTCACAAGTCCCTGCAAGTCCATCACAAGCCCTCCAGTCCTAATCGCAATCACAAGCTATTCAAATGAGCTGTGACAAAGGCATTCCTTTGTCATTGTTCATCCAGTTACTTGTGACCCGCTTTATGAAAGCACTTCTGACTGGGCTTGCGAAAGGACTTGTGAAAGGACTTGCAGGGACTCGAATACAACTCTGGAAATAATAAATAAAATGATTCACAATACCCCGAATTTGGCATGGGTATGAATAATTTGGGGCATAACTGTATCATGTCTTATCTTATTATGAAATTCCCTTGAAAATATTTTTATAAGAATATTACTGTACATACAAAAATACAGCCGTACATTCAAATAATATGCTATATTTGACTTGACGGCATCCGAAAAGCCTTTTGATTCTGTACATACGAATTAAGTTCTAGCTAATTTTCGCTATAAAAAATACAATAAGCCAATTCTGTATTCCAACTGCGCATGCGCATAACAAGATTCAACGATTTTTCTCTCGGGAAAAATGTGGCAGATAAATGCACACAAGGCTATGGGGGACGTGGTAACCGAATCTGCATTCTGTGAAATTTTTCATGCAATCGAAAAGACGATGGAAACTTTTGTTTGAACAAAAGTTTGGACACACAAGACACCTGAAAACACTTCGCTGTCTAAACGTTTTTTGAAAAATGTTACTTCAGAACACGACGATCTCTTTGCTGGTACCCGCTATGCTTTTGCATGCATACAATGAAATGTTTCTCCAGAGAGAAAAATTGTCAACTCTTGATGTGCACATGCGCAGTTGGAATACCGAACTGGCTTATTGATAATACATTGTGTTTTAAATTCACAGTGGTTAAAAACATTTAGTGATAAAAAACAGTTTTACTTCGGAAGGTGGAGTCATTATCATAAAAAGACAATTATGTCTTTTGCATCTTTCCCATAATTATGAGATTATATACAAGACTAAACCAATGACAATACCTGTATTTGGCTATAAGAAGCTTCAATAAAAGAATATATTTCAACGATGATTGAAAGAGGACT
Source organism: Hippasteria phrygiana (assembly GCA_037893225.1). Classification (NCBI taxonomy): domain Eukaryota; kingdom Metazoa; phylum Echinodermata; class Asteroidea; order Valvatida; family Goniasteridae; genus Hippasteria; species Hippasteria phrygiana. The sequence goes on from JAZGUH010000547.1 coordinate 527,703, forward strand.
GAACATGTGATTCCGAGTCTCAATTCTACTTTCTCAAAATATCAGGGGGCCAATTTCCCGGAGCTGCTCAGCACAAAAAATTTGCTGAGCACCGAAAAGTCTTGCTTAGTAAAAACAGGTTACCAGCCAAAAAGCCATGGGATTTTCATACTAAGCAAACAACAGCTGAATGCCAGCCACAAGCGATACACTTCACATCAACATTTTGTTGGTAATCCTGTATTTACCAAGGAAGACCTTTCATGCTAAGCAAATGTTTGCGCTTAGCATCGCCGTGAAATTGGCCCCTGTAATAAGCCATCTTAACGAAATAGAATAGTCTTGTTATAATGATGAAACACTCTATCAGCATGATAGCTTGGAAGGGTTTTGTTTTCAGTGTACTAATCATCTTGGCTATAATCCTGTGATCTTTTAGAAGTAGTCTTCAGATGATCTGGTTGTGGGCCATGCTCCTTAATTAGTTGGCTCTGTGAAGCTCTAAAAGATTACACAGGCACTGTTTCTAATGGCTTTAAGCTGCAACATGCTTCCCATGTTGGTTCTCTGTTCAAGGACTAAGGTAGGTCACCTGGTTGTTTATTCTCGCTTTAAGAGAATTCATCAATCATTTTATAGCAGAATTTTGAGCCGATCAAGTATGTGAATGGGATTCCATATTAAATGGTGGTGTTCAATTTAGCTTTAGTAAAGTTCTCAGGTTATCGACGCTCAGAGGTCATTTCCCTGCTTCAGTGATTCTTCAGAAGAGTTCTTCATCAGTCAGTTGTTGAAGAGGATGGAACTCCTCATCAAGAGGTGATGTTTAGTTTGCCTTATAGTCAAGTTCTCGGGTTATCAACGCTCAAAGGTCATCTTTCTGCTTCAGTGTTTCTTCAGAAGAGTTCTTTATCAGTCAGTTGTTGAAGAGGATGGAACTCCTCATCAAGAGGTAATGTTTAGTTTGCCTTATAGTCAAGTTCTCGATTTATCGACGCTCAAAGGTCATCTTTCTGCTTCAGTGATATTTCAGAAGAGTTCTTCATCAGTCAGTTGTTGAAGAGGATGGAACTCCTCATCAAGAGGTGATGTTTAGTTTGCCTTATAGTCAAGTTCTCGATTTATCGACGCTCAAAGGTCATCTTTCTGCTTCAGTGATATTTCAGAAGAGTTCTTCATCAGTCAGTTGTTGAAGAGGATGGAACTCCTCATCAAGAGGTGATGTTTAGTTTGCCTTATAGTCAAGTTCTCGGGTTATCGACGCTCAAAGGTCATCTTTCTGCTTCAGTGTTTCTTCAGAAGAGTTCTTCATCAGTCAGTTGTAGAAGAGGGTGGTACTTCTCATCAAGAGGTGATGTTCAGTTTGCCTTACAGTCAAGTTCTCAGGTTACAGGCTACTGGCTTGGTAGTCATCGGGCTTAGCATCTTGTGATCATTTGGAGGAGCTCTTCAATCGATCTGGGGTACGAGTAGCACTCCTTGAGCCCTGAGAGGCCTTCAAGTCATTCAAGATCCTCAAGGATTTGGCAGCTTCTCTGTGTGAGACAAGAGCGGCATACACTTCACAAAACAAATGCATTGCGACAGATTCACGAGAATCGTGAAACTAAACTAAACCAAGTGGCATAAGTAGGGGGAAATTTACAGGGGGCAACAGGTGCGTAAACTTTTGATAGAGGTAGGAAACACAAATGAAGAAAACGAATATCCAATGGAAGTCGTTGGTCAACTTCCATCACTAAGAACCAATACACCCTAGAGAGCAATGTTCGTCACTGACCAACTGAGCTACAATCCCTATTTGAACATTGACCTTATGCATGAGCTGACCCGGGTATCAATGCGCATTTGATGCCCAGATCAGGTCATGTCACTGTCTGAAAGTTGTACATGCACCGGGTATACACGTATTCATAACCTCATTTTGACATCATTATGCAAACCTTTTTTTAGTTGAAATCCCCCAAATACAAGGCTAAAAGCCACTCGAGGTAAAGGGTTACAATCAGAAGTGGTAGGGTTGGCGACATTTTAAATTGCCAACCCTACCACCCTTACGGTTCTCCTGGGCCCAGATCTAAATAGAGGATAGTTCTTCAACAGATTCCAAAGAAATGATAGCAATTTTCAGATCTATAGACCCAGGCGGGGTAACTTCCACCAACGGTAGGACTAACTCACCTCCTCCTTATATAATTTGCTACATATTTTCGTCTGGGAATGCAATGAAGGAATAAATAGTTGGCAAATCGTACACACCATTTCAAACCAACGTTTGCGCTCGCGTGAAACTTAAGGAGCGGGTGAAAAATACACTACACCATGATTGCGCCGATGCATATCAAGCTCATGAATACACATGAGGCATAGATGTTTACACTGATTCTACTTCTCGGTCTCCTAGCCTGTCATTCCATACCTTGCCAGTGGTCCCTCTGATCGCTCCCTTTCCTTCAGTGCCCTCATGATCTTGATCTTAGTGAGACCCAGGCTAGAAAAGGTCCTGATAATCTGGAGGCGGACGTAATCACACGAGTCAAGCTCCAACATCTCCAGTAAGGTATGGACGATCTTATCAGACTTCATGCCCAAGACACCCTGACAAGATAAAAATCCTCTCATTATCAGCCCTGGGGCGCACATTGACCAAAAAGATAATTTTTAGACTACATTATGTTAGAATGCCACTATAACGAACATCATGGGATCCACAAAAAATGTTCACTATAGTGGTTGTTTGTTATAATTGTGAGGAAATCCCTGTTGCTGGATCAGGGTCCAAGTAAGACCCTCAAGTTTTTGAGGATGAGGAACAGAAAGAAGCTGTGACACTGAAGATCAACCTTCAAATGCTGATTATTTTATTTCTTTTCCAACCCGTCGGACGAAGGACAAAGATTAGATGAAATAGTTTACTAGACTGCTCAAATAAATGGTCCAAACAGACCCATCACATAGACCCATCAAATAGACCCCAGACACGAGTCACTGGTGTTACTCTGGAAGTAACGGTGCATCCCATGGCTTACGCGGGAGGCCGTCAAATGCCTGTACTCCCTCTGCAATGACGGAGAACTTTCTGGACAAATAATTTCAAGCTCCTCTGCATAATGAATAATGGTATGTATTGAAAACATCAATTTGGGAGCCAAAGATGATGTTTGGTATAGCCAAATGTTCGGTATACCAGTGTTTGTTATATAGCGATGTTGGACTGTATTTCATACATGGAGTACTGTGGCCTCGTAGTCTAGTGTATCGAATTCAAGATGGTGGTGCTACTACACATTGTGGGTTTGAGTCCAGCAGGGGTCATGGTGCTCGTGTCCTTGAGCAAGACACTTTTTCACAAAGTTGTTTCTCTCCAACCAGGAGTAAGTGGGTAGCTGTGAGGGCAGTGTTTGGATATGTGATTGAGCTGGGTTCAAGAATGATTGTTGGGCCTGATGGTAATTGTAAAATATAATTGTAATATATAAATATAATCATTGTAAACGTTGTGATTTAGTTTAACTAAAAGGAGCGTTCCAAATGCAGGTTATTATTATTATTATTATTACAGTGGAACGCCGCTATACCGAACGCCGCTATACCGAACGCCGCTATAACGAACGCCGCTATAACGAACGCCGCTATACCGAATGCCGCTATACCGAACGCCGCTATACCGAACACCGCTGTACCGAACACCGCTATACCGAACATTCGGCTATATCGAACATTCGGCTATACCGAACACCATCTTTGGCTCCCAAATTTTGTGTACAAAACTTACCAAACATTGTTGTTAAAAAAAGAAGACAACAGATTAAAAAAAATTACTGGGCATTTGGGCTGTTTTGTAATTTCCAAACGGCCAGAGCTTTATGTTGAAGAGTGACAGGTGGCTATTATTTCCCCAAGGAATAGAAGGGAAACGCCAACTGTTGCTTTAGAATTCGGTAAGCTTAGAAAGTATGAACATACATTATTCAATGGCCGGCCCATGTTTAAAGTCGTCCTTAAGTAACCGGCGGCTGAAAATCACTATACCGAATGATCGCTATACCGAACAAAATCTGTGGATCCCGCGATGTCCGTTATAGCGGCGTTCCACTGTACATGATTTCTATGGCAATGAAATATTTCACAAACAGATATGATATTCACTCATGAGCACAAAGACTTGGTCTCCATCATAAAAATCCGGTGAAAAATTATGTTAATCCTGGCAGAACACTCAAAGAAGAATACTTACCACAGCTATGACTGCATGTGCTCTGTGATCATCGTCATCATCCTCCAATCTCCTGCAAAAACAGCAGAAACTGTCAGAGTTATTAACAGCTGATAACCTCTGATAAACACAGTTCAGAAATTTGAAGACGCTGTCAAGGAAACTTGAAACACCCTCCCAATCAGTCAATCAATCTTTGAATAGCCACCTGCTGATAAAATGACCCAATCTTCATTTGAAGTATGGCCATCAGTCCAATTCCTGATCCAACAATTCATTCAACCATGACTCACCTCTCTACAAGATCTGCCACTAGTTCTCTCAGCTCCAAGGATGTCAGTGTGGTTGCTATCTCACTACGTACCTCCTGCAAGACGAAGAGAACGGCTGATAAGACCATTTGGCAACAGGCAAGACTTTGCTTAAACTTACAGTGCCTTCAACTGTGAAACATTCAAACTAGGACATTAACTAGTTAAATTTCTGAGTGGCAAAGATGCATGAGCTGTTATTTCTACTACAGATCTGAAACATCCAAAGCTGAAATACGAGTGAAATTTGTTTTGGAAAAATCAAAGCATTACATAAGTTCTAGCCAAACGTTGCAAAGTTTACAAACAGCAGACAAAAAGTAATAAAACCAACATTGTTTTGAACAGGACTTCCAAGCAACTTTACAATTCTCCACACCAAAGGTTCAGCTGCTCTTGTCTGTCTACAAAGTACAACAATCTCACCCTGCTTGGGTCATCATACAGCTGCCTCTCTAAGATGTCAAACACCATCTGCATGTCTTCATCTGTCTTCATGTGCTTGGTGCCTGCCAGAAATAAATAATAACAGAATGAAGTAAACAAGATGGAAAGGGCTATATTTAACTGCTTACAACCAAAATCTGACCAGGCAAAATAGATGTAAAATTGGTATTACCTGATCACGTAATTGTAACAGGGACTTCCTTAACGGTATGAATAATGACAAACACAACATATAAGACCTGCTCTGTGACAATTGTTACATGTGACAAAACTCTTTTACCCGATTACCCACCTATAAGGACTAGTAGTCTTGCTGCAGCCACTCGGTGCTTCCAGGATTTAGAGTACTGCATCTGATGTAGAACCATCTTGATAACATCCGGCTCTCTTGCATCCATCTGTCTGACCAGTATCTCTAAGGACTGAGAACAAGCCGGAGTCTGGCTGACTTTGTACCAAATTCTCAAGCTATTTAACCCCTTGACACCGGATTTCATATGGGCGCCAGGCCGGCTTGTGCAGCCAAGCAAAACGGAAACAAGAGGCTTGTGCAGCCAAGCATAACGTACACAATACCCCAATAATGGATTGAAAATGCAGAAATTGACGTGTATAGACGTCACCCGGCCAGGTGGCAATTTCAATCTGCACGTATTTGTGTCAACTGGTGGCAAGGGGTTAAAGGTAGTATACATCATTTGCAAACATCAACAACCAAAACAACTGAATTATTACGAAATACCGCACTAGAATAGTAAATAGCAGTCTCAAGCATCCTGTGAAATCATGGCACCTGGTGTGCTGTCGTTTTCAAGTAAAGTGGAAATTTATATCATTTTCCAACGATTGCCGGCCGACAATCGTTGGAAATAGTCTAGTTCCCTGACCTGATAATTCCCCCGACATCAATAAATTGTTCCGTTTTGTCTAAAGTATGGTCAGGCAACCAGACAACTAAAACAGAATTTTTTTCTCTCTGTTTTCCCAGCATCTATGCACACAAAACTTTAAACAGGCCAGTGTTACAGTATTTGCTAGTACGATATCAAATACTAACCGCAAATCCATTTATTTCTGAAAATGACAGCAAAAGCAAATCATGTGTACTACCTTTAAGATCAAGAAAGCTATAAACAAAAGACTGAAATCAACTTGTCAACTGTAAGGACTACGTGTATATGAACTTTTACTGAACGAGGGAGTTTTGGCCGCAAAGAGAGCTCTTTAATTAGGACGTTCTATATAACAATAAACAAGAAGTCTATCTAGATTTAAAACTCCAGCAAGTATTCTATTTGTAAAGGAAAATGAGATTAAAAGCGAACGTGATGAACTTTAAAACCTGATAAAAACATCTCAGTCAAATCCCATCAAATCCCCAAAAAAAAAATGATGGAAATTAAAGAGACACTGAATAGGAAAATCGTTAGGAAATGAGACTGACGTATTTTGAGCTGCCTACCCGTGATATGACGTTAGTGTCCTTGCTCGTCAACGTTCCCTTCAGCTTTCTCTTAGCCCCAAGGTCTGCAACACCGAAACATCCCAGGCAGACCGCACAGTCAAAACCCAGGTCACCCGAGTCTTTGGATGTACAGATGTCTCGCAGGATAGAGATCAACTTCATGGTATGGGCACTTTTCTGCAACAATCAAGACCAACTATTACTAAAATTCAGTCCTAATCCTCACATAGCTTTTGTGTGATTCAGTGAGATCTTTTCTAACCATCATCCCTCACAAATCCTGACCCCCACCTGCCCTCTTTTACCTTAGTTAATAGCCATATTTCATTACTACCATTCTAGTGCACTACCCGCTGAATTGCCTTGCCTTATGTTGGAAAGCTGCCAATTTTGTAGTCCTCTTTAATTACCTTCTTAGCTAGCTGCACAGGGGCGGATTCAAAGCGGGGTTTTGGCGGTTGAAACACCCCCCCCCCCTGCTTGCCAATTTTTTATTTTAATTTAATTTAATTTATTTATTAATTTTTGTTGTTGTTGCTTGCAAGGGCCTACAGATAAAGTTGCAAGCCAGAAAAGTAAAACCCTGTAAAGGTCTTATTTTGTGTGTACGGGTAAGAACAAAACAAAGAGGTTAAATGGCGCCACCAACGTTGAGTTTTGTTCGCAGGCAAAACATTTTGGGAGTCAACTTTTTGGGCAAATGTACAGGAAAAAAATCAGAAACCCCCCCCCCCCCCCTGTAAAAAATTCTTGATCTGCCGATGTTGTATATTCCTGGAGTTCATTCGTGTCTTGATCAAGTCTGATCAAGTCTGACCACTTCTCCTGGTTCCCTTATCATGCTTGACGATGACTTACAAGAAATGCTCACTTCACCGCCCTCATCCGCACCCCACCCTACCATACCCAAGCCCACCCAATCCACTATCGTTTTACCTTGTTATCTAGCTGTATAGTCAGAGCTGCCAACTTTTTAAAACTCATTTCAGTATTCAGAAAGCAAAACAAAAATCAGTAATTTGCTCAGAAATTTTACTTTTACCTGAAAATCAGATATATTTTTTTCTGAGCTCATACTATGCGAGCATGCCGTGTGCCTGGTGAGTTTAACGAACCCACGCGCTGGATGGACCGTCTCCTTATTATTATTTTTTTAAAGCTAAAGTAGCATCCGATTGGTTGGATCGCAATAATGAGCAAGTACACGTACAGTATAATGGCGTAATATGCATGATAACAAAATTATTATGGTCGGAATTTACAAAATCTGTATTTATTTAACAAAAATTAATACTTTCGTAATTTCTGTATGAAATACGGAATATCCGTACTGGTTGGCAGCTCTGCCAACCTACCCCACCCAACCCTCGCACTCCACTCAATCCACTGTTGCCTTTACCTTGTTAGCTAGATGTATATTTCTGGAGTTAATCAGTGTCTTGACCAGGTCTGACTGCACCTCCCGGTTCCCTTCTTCCATATGCTTGACGATGACTTGTAAGGAATGCTCGCTCCAGAATCCCAAGGATATCAGGGATTTAGCGGCTTCGTAACGCACCCTAGAGTCTGCGTCATTCTGAACCTGCAGGCAAGAGTCATGTGTTGTCATTACAAAGGGTGGACCCAAACATTTTCTTGAATTTGAGAAACTACTCAGTTCAGTAAAGCACCTTATTTACCGTAACCAGCCCGTATGTACTTTTAGAATCAAATCAAATCAAATCAAATCAAATCAAATCAAATCAAATCAAATCAAATCAAATCAAATCAAATCAAATCATTTTTTAATAAAGTACAAACTTCCTGTAAAATATGTTCAGATATGCATAACCGATTAAAAACCAAACTTACACAATTAAAAAAAAAATCAAGGTTCAATTATATCCAATTTATTTTTGGATAGTCAATTCAAAGGCATGCAAAACCCAAAATTACAATTAAAAAATTGAGGACAACAATAATCTATCAACTAATCTAAGGAGTAAAACTCACCACATTTACTAGGGCAGACAATACTTCTCTCTCATTGCAGTCTAATGAGCCAAGATGCTGTAAAAGACAAGCCACAAATTAGCATGACAATGAGTAAATTTGCATGACAATATTTAAATTTTCATGACAATAAGTAAATTGTAATTTTGATCTTGAAATGATTTGGTTACGAACTCTAGTACTTTACCACCCTCCCCCCCCCCCAAAAAAAAAACCTAAAAATAACCAACACAGGGCAATATAGCACTAGTACGGCATTCTGGAGGTCGCAGGTTCGAATCCCATTCCTACTTGTTTTCTTTGTTCACGTTGAAAATTTATTCAAAAAATAAATTGAATTAAATTTATAATCGTTATTAATGGAATTGCTTTTAGAATGAAATCTTTTTCTAATGAAACTCTTCTCACGCCAAAAGCGATTCCAGTTATGCTAATATTCAAAAAAATTGTGAACAATTGATTATAATGAGTTACCATGGCAGCATCTCTACGTTCATCCACTCGCTCCGACGACAACCTCTTCAAAATATCCTACAAGAGAGAAACAACCACAAAAGTACTATCACAGTTTGCTTTTAGAAAAGAAACTTGTTCTAATGAAACCTTCTTCTGCAAGATGGTCTAGTTCACCTACAGGGAATATAATGTTACTGACAACATAACATTTTTCTTTAATGAAATTTTCTTTAAATAAATACATACCTCCATTCTCTTCCATCTCAGACTGTCTTTATCCAAGCTGAGTGTACTTAACTTTCTTCCTGTGAGTTTGACAAGAAAAAAATAAGGCGTCAAAGACTTGTGTGGTTTTTGCTGATGGGCTCCTTTGTATTTAGACTTCATGCTGTATATATTTATTATTGATTTCTATTTAAATAATATATTTTTTAATACATTTTCAAAGTGAACAAAGAAACTGGCAGGAGTGGGATTCGAACCTGCGACCTCCGGAATACCGTACCGGCGCTCTACCAACTGAGTTATTGCCCTATGGTGGCGGTCTCCCAAATTGTCAGTAACATTTCTAGTACTTAAGTCTGACTGTGACATTTGGAAAAACTTTCTAAACAGAAACAGACTACTTGGAACATACTAGGTATTTCTGTCTTGAAAACATTTTTGTCTAAAACTTCTCTAAAACTAAGTTTAAAGTCCGAACAAAATTGCTGCTATGAATACAAAAGTATAAGCATGGATAATTGCAAGTGTCTGTTAATTGCCAGGTTGGACTCACTGGTATTCACGTGAGCCACGGCAGCTGCTGCTGTGATTGCCGGGTTACCAGCCAACTTCCATCGTCTCTTACTGCCAAAAATAACCATGAAAGAAAACAATCAATTTGGGGAAAACACTTCAAGTCAGTGATTCGTATGCTAGTCCACAAAGCAACCTTGTCAGTTATTTATTGAAATTGGCTTTTGGGGGGGGGGGGGGGGTGGGGGTGGGGGTGAGGGTGGGGGTGAGGGTGGGGGGGTGGGGTGGGGGTGGATGGGGGAAGGGCAGCGGAGAAAATATTTTCCCCTGGTGTAATCGTAGCAATTTGGGGTTTTTTGTGGGTTTTTTCTGGAATTTAGAGCACTGCCACTTCACAATCAGTTCTAACTTCCTCCCACCCCAATTTTTCAAAATATTTCTACTGCCAAAAAAAAATAAGGTGCCACTTTTCATTAAAAAATTGCAATTGTTATGCCCCCTCCCCTCAAACCAAAACCTGAATAAGGCACTGTAATTCTTCTATTTCACATGGTGTTACCCGCAATCCCAGTCCCTCTCATATCGCACCCACCATGCAAAGCTTCAAATCGTATCCACTGTACTTCTCTCTGAAGGTATAATGATTTCTGAGACAATGAAACGTACAAAATCTGAAACAAAAGCTCATTATTTTTGTTAACCTTGCTGTTTCTTTCTGCTGTCTACCACCAGCAGACATTGTCAGGTTCTTCCGCTTCTTATCTTTGCTCTTGTACACCAACAAGTTGGTTTCCTTGGCGACGTTCATCTGATTGACCAACCGGAGCGTTGGGTCCATGGACTCTTGCGGAGTGTCGTTCCAGTCACTTGATATCCGAGGAAATTTCTTGGATGGATTCTGGGAGACCGTAGATATCACCCAAAAAAACGATACGTTAGAAGTTGGCTTTGAAATGTTTTTTTGTCAAGTAATGACTTCAACTGAACTACAAGACGGCAGTAAGACATTGTAAAACATTCACAATTGTAAAGGTATCACAAAACTGGGGTCAGAGGATGGTTGGTTAACGATACTTTCCTGACTTTCAAACGCTGTGACCCTGGTTCGAATCCCGCCCGGTTTTCAGTCCCTGCCTGCATGATTCCATGGCTTTTTTTTCTCCAAAATTATTCTCTGGGCTTTTCCTCCCATATAAGAAACTGTAATTGCCTTCCTCATCTTTGACCGAGGGACCCACTAGAGATAATTCAAAAAGACTCTCGAGGGCTATCCCGCCTGATACTAAATTGTTAATTCTGTAGGAATATGCGTATCAGATCTTCTGCGTAAAAAGTCCGATTATTTTGTTTAGAATTCCACAGGTCAGATAAACATAGGTGAGATTAACAGCTGTCAATGTAGATTGTTTATCACAATCAGATAACTTGTCCTGATTGCATTATTTTCCTACTGGTAGTCTTTGCACTAAGCAGCTCGAAACAGTTCAAACTAAACTAAATTAATAAATGAGTGCAGTGCACCATATCACAAGACGTTCTTACCGTTCTTGTCAGTGGGAGCATTTCTGGTTCAGGCACGGGGCGTGGATGGTACACCATCACAGGCCCGTCTACATGTACCCCACGCCCCTTGGGTATCTGAATATCCCCTAGGGCCTTGTCAGAAGGGGGTGCAGGACCCCTGACAAACCCTCTGCCAGAGGATCTGCTCGTCTTGCGTGAATCAGTCTGATGGGGCAATGAAGGGAAAATTATGGATTAATTAAGACAGAATCTTAATGGATTTAATTAAATACAAATCAGAGTCGTTTGTTCCAGGAAGAAAAGTATTAACCTCTTGAATACAGAAGACGGCCATAGCCACGGTTTGAAAAAGACCACCTGGTTGTTGTCCATATGCACATTCCTGTGAGTACTCAATCCAACTACTATATTGTTTTTGTATGGGAGTGTAATGAATAGACGCAATTTAATTCACATGAAAGGGGGGGGGGGGGGGGCGGCTCCAAGTGCGATGAACAGGACCACTCTATTTAGAGTGGTGCCTATTGTTTGCATTTACGCTTTACTGCACACCCCGTTCTTGGCACACCCATCAGTAACAGCCGAACACAAGGGGTTAAACAAATTATCCTCGACTAAATCTCACCTTCATAAAAGAACTAGCTGAATCTTCGCTTAGGCGACCTAGAGTAGAAATAGTCAATTGAATATACTTTATTTATCATACTCTAAAATTAGACCTTTGTCAAGACAAGTATGTTTATAAAAATTTCATCTTTATGACAGAGAAGGTTAGGTATAAAATAGAAAAGTAAAAAAAACTAGAACATGTTTAGCGTCTCCGCCCGCTTTCTTTTTGGGGGCTGCCTGGATTGTTTTTTTTTTTACCAGTGAAAATGAAGTGAAAAAAATATTGTCAACCGATCCATCGGAAAATAACATACAAGCTTACTAAAACTATTAAAACTGTAAACATGTTCAATTCTCTTGTCCAGCATGTCTCTTTCTCTTTTGTATCTTGAACAGTTGAAAAACCTACACTTATCGGAAATTTTAAAAAGAACGGCGGCCATCTTAAAAGTAAAAAAATAAAAAGCACTTCCTCCTTCCTTAAAAAAAAAAAAACCTGGACACTAAACATGATTTTTTTACTTGGCCTTACTATACCTCTTGACAAGAATTCTGTGAAATGACAGAATTGTTGGCCAAATACACTTAAGTTACAAAACACATTGTCAACATTTATAATAGTTCTGTGCAGAAAATAATGCTTAGCACACTCACCCACTAAGCAGAAATTGGCTGGGAACCAGTTACAACAGCATACATCACGTGTCATTTTGGCAGGTAACTTTTCTGTGCTCAGCAAATTTGGTGTGCTTATAAGGAGCCGCATAAAATTACCCCACAAAGCTTTGTTGAGAGTTACTTACTCTCTACTTGTCTGATGATGGAACCTTTCTGCTCACTGATCTGGCTGTTGCCGCAGTCAATGGATTTTCTTGTAGCGTTCTCCATCTTGTTCCAAATCTTGTGGATCCGCTCAGATAACTTGTCAAGAGCAATTTTCTATATTCACCAAAGAAAACGGCACGATAGAAATCATAAAATACTCTGAAGTTCCTTACGTGGAGTCCAACAGTTCAGCTCACTGGTCAAAGGTAGTGTACACGATTGGTAATCCTCCAATTTATTTTTTACTGAATTATTACGAAATACCTTAGACTGTAAGTTAATAGAAATCTCACTCATCCTGTGAAATGATGGCACCTGGAGTGCTGTCGTTTTCAAGAAAAGTTTAAATTTATATCAATTTCCAACGATTGTTCGGCCGTAAGCTCTTTGACACGTAAGGAAAAATTGAAATTTATTGAATTAGCAATTTTCAGGAAGTATTGAAACAGGTGAATTTTAAATAACACTGAGATCCCAAAACCAAAATATGTGAATTCCCAACAAAAAAGCAAATTCAATAAAGTGAAATGTTCAACAAATTCTTTTCTGTTTTTTCATTCAAAATGAACAATGCAGTGCACCACAATGCAATCAAGAGGGAAAACAGACACAAAATATGAACGGGACTGGGATAAGATAATTCACCGCCATGGCAAAAAATATGAGCCAATGAGATGAGCTGATGAGCAGCAATGTCTAAGTTTATGAGCCAATCAAATTAGAGCATTCTTCTGCTGATCTTTTCTCTTTGTCTTGCAGCCATGATGGTGAATCTTGAAACGAAGGATCACTTATGGAACATTTACCAAACATCATGCAAATTTATGTGCACAAATATTATTTAATTGTCTTTACAGCTACCTACTGTATCTGCTTACAAACACCATTGAATCACTCAGCAATGTAATGTTTAAAAGAAGAAATCAGAGTTGTAATCAAGTCAGTCACAGGTCGGTCACAGGTCGGTCACAGGTCGGTCACAGGTCGGTCCCAGGTCGGTCCCAGGTCGGTCCCAGGTCGGTCCCAGGTCGGTCCCAGGTCAGTCCCAGGTCAATCACAACCTACAGGGGATGAACAATGACAAAGAAAGACATTTGTCAAAGTTCATTTGACTTGACTTGATTTCAGAGGGGATTTGGGTTTGCCTTGTGGTACTTTCCTTGCCTTTCACCTGTGACCCGGGTTCAAATCCTACCAGGGTGAACAAGTGGATTGGGTTTTCAGTCCCTGCCTGATTCCGTGGGTTTTCCCCAGAATATCAATCTGTGGTTTTCCTCCCACTTCTAAAACTGAACATTTCTTCGTCTTCTTCCTACAGGTTTCTTCAGGCTTTCGAGCTACAGTGCTTTTGAGGAATCCTTGGTTTTATCACCAGAAAGAATAAAATAATAAATAATAAATAAGGCCCTGTCCGAATTACTTGGCTACGGCTTGAAATTATACACAAGTCTATGTGATGTGGCTGCAGCCACTACCATAGACTTGTGTGTAATTTCAAGCCGCAGCCGAGTAATTCGGACAGGGCCTAAGACTTGCGATGTGACTTGTGATGACTTGAATACAACTCTGGAAGAAAGTATAATCATGTGAGGTGATATTAATTGCAAAAAGAATAAACAAAAAAGTCCTCTTTCTGGAGTCTTTTTATTCAGTATTTTATGCTCGCTGGATGTGGTATTGAGTCCTGCCCGAGCAGCAAGCGCAGAGCATGTGCTAAACTGGGAAGGGTTAATGACCAAGAATATCAAACATCTAATCAACTGATTTTTTTGTATTTCCAAAGTGAACAAAGAAAGCTGACAGGAGCCGGATTTGAACCTGTAACCTTCAGAATACAGCTCTAACTGATCTATCTTGCCCCTTGTGGGCATTCTCACAAATTATCAGTGTCAGATTTTTTGGGGGTTGGCTTTGCTAAGGAGATTTTTTTTGACTAACCTGTGGCGATTTGAAACCGGCATGATGTTGGCACTGGGGAACACATGGCACACATTAGTGGGTTACAAACACAGCAAAATGGTTAATTTATGATAACGTTGATTGAATAATGATAATTAATGAGGTTAGGGATTAATCTAAGTTGTTTTCAGACTGGACGATGCATATACACCAATAATTTGGACAGTTTCTCTGACCACGTACCTGAGAAAAAAAATGTTGTAAAGAATAAAATAATTTAAATAGACTGTTCGTGTTCCCAGCAGGGTTTCCTGGACTGAAAATCTGCTCGCCTGCCCCCAATGAAGATTAGAAATCTACTGTCCACTCCAAGAAAATGTACACAATGATACCTATTAACCTGAGCCTATTAACCATTTCACATATTATTTTGAGGAAAAATTATTTCATTCATTAGTGTGGTCAGAAAAAAAAGTGTGTACACACAGTCGTACTTTCCCAATACTTGCGAGGACAATGCTTTGTGTTTCCTATTGTTCCTTTAATATAACCCAACCCCATAGACTAAGCACGTACTTCTACGTGCGAGGACTGATTTCAACAAAAGACTTGACGTGCGAGCACTGAAAGGTTTCTTTGTATTTCCTTTCTCCTCTTGTCCAGTGTGAATACAGCTCAATTAAGATTGCAATGTCAGCACACGTAATGAGCAAGATCCCACAGAAATAATGCAGACAGACTTCCACACAAATCAGGAACAGGAACGGCAACTTACACCCTCCAACTAGCGGCAGATTGTCATGCAGGCAGAAAATGCAATATTAATTTTGAAAATATTACACAGTTTAGTAGGCATAAAGACTGTGGATTGAACAGGTTAGCAAATAATAAGTTGGACCTTCAGGTGTAATAGGTAATTTCACATGTCAGTGATGTAGGGGAAAAAAACTAGACGTTTCTATAGCTCTGTGCAGCGTGACAAATTGTGCTGGTCATGTAAAAGTTTATTAACCTCTTAAATGGAGACAACAGCCATGGCCGCAGTTTAAAAAAATACACCTGGCCGGTTGACATCTATACGCACATTCCTGCACATACTCAATCCATTTTTTTGCTTTTGTTTGCATTACACTTGGCTGCACAAGCCCGTAATAATAATAATAATAATTTAACATTTATATTGCGCTATTTCCATTATTACAAAATGATCAAAAGCGCATATATTGGCATACCAGCACCCCATTCATAATACCCTGACAGAATGGGTTAATAGAATTAATGCCTTGGAGTACACCGTAGCATATCATATTATTTCTAATGGGATGTGAGACTCTGAGAATTAAGGTCCTGTTTGTTTCGCAAAGATCCGGATCTCGATCAGTGATCCAACCGCTGGTTCGCTTCATCCATTAGTTGGGATCTGGTGTGTGAACCGACGTAAAGATCACTGATCGAGATTCAGATCTGTCTGAAACAAACAGGCCCTGATGGTTTTAGTTTGACAAACTTTCAAAATGGATTTGGATGGTAAACAAATACTGACTTTATTAGACTTGAACCTGTCACCTTTGAGTATGTTCGAGCGGCGACCATTTGTCAACCTAAAGTCATTTTCCATGGTAACCTATGTACCAAGTACATCTTGGGCACCAGCCATAATCGACCAGCGGCCGGCAAATACTTGCCTCTCAAACTTGCTCTTGGATCTACTATTTCAATAATCTAAAACTACAACTGAAATTTATGTTTTGCAAAGTTTCAAATTGAAAAATGACAACTTGCAAATAGCATTAATGTGCAAAATTTTTGTTTTCCAATTACTTGACAATTTCTTTCCTAGGGGCGGGGGAGGAGGGAATGGGAGGGGTGACAGTGGGTTGGAAGGGGTTTAGCAGACAAGGGCAATAATTTTGGAGTGGGGTGTGGTGGGCATTGCTGGCAAAAGGGAGTAGGTTTGGGTAGGTAAGGGTGACAGGAGTCAGTTAAAAGGGATATATGATGCACGATATGGGGCAGAGGGAAGAGGGACCCCCACCCCCCCTCTTTTGTGTTGGTCATTGTGTTCCCAGAATCTCAGGAATTCTTTTTAGATCTCTAGGGGGATGTGTTAGGTTACAATAGTCTGGAGAGTGTATAGGGTATAGGGACAAAAGAGGGGGTACCCCTCTGCCCCATATTGTGCTGGGTATAGAAAGGGAGCAGACAAATTAAATCAAAGCCCAGCTGAAATAAACAAAATGATGTACACCTGTTAACTTTTCACATTAACCCTAACTGCCTCAAGCCTTGCAAACTCCAACAGCAGGTTTTGTCAAGTTTTGATGGGTTCAGTACTGCAGGGGCCTTGGCACCATTACTTTACATGGAGCTATGATGCGCCAATTTGTCTAAGTCCAAAGAATGTGCCATAGGTATACTGCACAGTGTTGGATTTTGACAGGTTGAGGAAGCCTCCTAGTAAAAATGCCTGGGGGGTTAGGGTTAATCAAGCTTCTAGCAATGCTTCAAACACAAATAATACTCACATGCACATCCGGTAAGTCACTGCCACGCCTACGTGTTCTCCATGGGAGTTCCTCCATGGCTGGTGGTGCTGTCGGAATAAGTATAGGATGATGTAAACCTTTAATAATGGGCTCAGAATTTTCGATGGCACTTCTCAAAATGTAGTACACACGATTTGCTTTTGCTGTAAAAAAAAAAGCCTGTAATTTTCAGAAATAGATGGATTTTGGGGTTAGTATTTTATATCGTGCTAGCAAATACTGTAACACTGACCTGTTTAAAGTTTTGTGTGCATAGATGCTGGGAAAACAGAGAAAAAAGATTATGTTCTAGTAGTCTGGTTCCCTGACCATACCTTAGACAAAACGGGGAAATGTATAGACGTCAGGGAATTATCAGGTCAGGGAACTAGACTATTTCCAACGATTGTCGGCAGACAATCATTAGAAAAAAATATAAATTTCCACTATTCTAGAAAACGACAGCACACCAGGTGCCATGATTTCACAGGATGCTTGAGACTGCTATTTACTTACAGTCTAGTACGGTATTTCATAGTATTTTTGCTTTTTGATGTTTGCAAATGGTGTATACTACATGCACATGTACCCTTAAGAAGTAACAAAAAATGGTATTGAATATCAGTAAGGTACAGAATTTGGGCGGTTTTAGTGCAACAGAACTGTTTTGACAAAATAACATGGTTTGGCAGTTTTAGAGTGAACAGACAAAACTGACCTGCAGGGGGATGAACCTGTAACCTCCAGATTACCATTTTGACACTATCAATTGAGCAATGTTACCCTACATGTCTGCTGGTGATGTAAATTCATGGGGTTTTGCCCTTCACCGACGTATTTTATAAACACTGTATACTCAGTGTTGAGAGATTATTTGGAGAAAAAAATCACTCGGGTGGGACTCGAACCCATGACCTCCTGCTTTCTAGTGTAGACGTCTTGCCACTCCACTAGCGAGCTTGCCGGAGTCAGCTGGCTGTTTCGAATCTGATATAGCGGCGGGTACCGCAGCCAAACTATTCATAAGATGGAATTTGTGTCGGGGTGATGTAAATTCAAAATTGGGTTTTGCCCTTCACCAATGTCGTCACAGTTAAATTTCCAATAATTTAAACTACATATTATTTAATGTGCATTTGTTTGCATTGATCGAGAATTGAAAAGATTTGTTATAAATTTTCCACATTTATAAACTAAAACACGATATCTTTATAGTAAATAGTGAGCACATGCTCAGTCTTGATAACAGTATGCCGGGATGACTAACCTGCTTCAATAAAGGAAGACTGAACAGCTAAACCCAGATTATGGTAAGACAATGGATTCTCTCTAGTAATCACATCTCGCTGCTCACTGTACTCAAACCTGCACAAAAAGTAAACCAGTTCACAATCTCATTTCAGTAATTGAATAAACCGAGTTAACCCCTTGTGTCCGGCTGTTATTGATGGGGTGCTGGTATGCCAAGAACGGGCTGTTCAGCCAACATAAAAGCTAACAATATGCAACACGCTGAATAGAATGGTCCTATTCATCGCACTTGGCGCCCCCGGCCCTTTCGTGTGAATGAAAGCTTTGTCTGAAAAAGCTCCATCTATTCATTACACTCCAGAGTTGTTAATCGAGTCATCACAAGTCACATCACAAGTCACATCACAAGTCACATCACAAGTCACATCACAAGTCACATCACAAGTCACATCACAAGTCACATCACAAGTCACATCACAAGTCACATCACAATTCTGGTCTCAAGCCATTTGAATAACAAGCTATTCAAACACACTATATAACAAAAGCATTCCTTTGTCATTGTTCATCCCATGTAGCTTGTGAGCCGACTTGTGATCTGCCTTTTGATCCGACTTGTGACCGACTCGATTACAACTGTTACACTTCCATTCAAGAACAATATAGTTGAAACATGAATGGATTGAGTACGCACAGGAATGTGTATATAAACGAAAAGCGGCCAGGTGGTCTTTTTCAAACCGCAGCTACGGCCGTCGTCCGTATTCAAGAGGTCAAAAATTATCAAATGCTAAACTCAATCTTGATAACATAACTAGGATCAGAATGATTATCAGATCAATTAATTCCCATTAGTTAACACATAACTCTAATCAAACGGAAAATTCTCAGGACTGTAACATACTAAACCTGAAACTCAATAATCCCCTCCCCCCCCCCCCCCCCCCCCCCGAGAAAGAGAAATCCTTAGATTTTAGTAACCAGGAATTGATTCCCCTGACAAAATATCCACATTTCTTCTCCATGCCTGGCATCTTTGTAGAACTCGCTACCCGAGGCATTTTTTTCTTCATCATATGACCGCTTTCCTTCAAGAGAAATAAACATTTGTTCTTTAGCATTTTTGTGAAGTCATCTGTATTTCAGTTTTTCTCATTTGTACTTCTATCTTTCAAAGGGGGAGGTGAGTTGTTCTCACCGATGGTGGAAGTTACCCTGCCTGGGTCTATAGGTCTGAAAATTGGGATTTCTTTGATATCTATTGAAGATTTATCCTCTCTTTAGATCTGGACCCAGGAAAACCGTAAAGGTGGTAGGGTTTGGCAACCTAAAATGTGGCCAACCCTACCACCTCTGTTGTAGCCCTTTACCTAGAGTGGCTTTTAGCCTTGTATTAGGCGACTTCCTTAAAAGAAATCTCTACCTGTGATGTGGGGACATCCAGTATTCAGCTGCCAAGTCTCTGTCATCATCACCATCTGCCTCATCTGTGAAGCAAGGTATTAAAATTTGATAAACAAAATAATTCAAAAAATTACATTTGTCAGAGCAATTATATAATCAGTTCCGGACAAGCATGCTAAGTTATTTTAAACCAGCCCGTTTATTACACCCAACTTAATGACTTTTGTATGTTGTGACAAAATAACACAGACATTGATTTAGTAAACTGTAGTGCTCTACATGAAGGTGCACCTTCTTGTTTATTTGGTTCTCATTTCTGACCGACCCTACTTTTGGCTCCCGACCGAAGAAAAAAGAACTCTTTTTTTATGCCGCCGACACTGTCTGGAATTTCTCACCAAGAAAGCAAATTAAAGAAAAAAAGAAATCTTTCTAATGTCATGGAATTTATTAAGTTTTTTTTGCCCCAGATTTATATTTTTTCGACTGACCAATTCAACCCTCCTTCAAGTGAAAAGAAAAGAGAACCGTACAAATAAAAAGGGACGCCTTAAAAGAATCATAATTTAGACATGAACGTGCAAGTGGTGCGACTAAAAACCATAACCTTTTAACGCATTGAACCCGGTTGACCTCTATAGCTGAGGTTTGAAAATTGACACCTTGCCGGTTGATGGCAAAAGCCGCATTTTCGGCTTTTTCAATCCTTTGTTGAGTTATTGTGTTACGCCTGACTGCACAAGCATCTTGTGTCCATTTCGCTTGGCTGCACAAACCAGCATGGCATCCGGGCACTCCATTATAACACCATTAACACCATTATAACTCCATTATGTACCAACGGAAAGAGCTTGTTCGGATCTTTCCAATGGTGCTATCAAATTCATGGGTCATCACCATTACAATATTTTGAGAAAAATGTATCCGAAGCTTCCCTGTTGAGTTATGTGTATGGAGTGCCATTTGTTTGTGTGACAAACAACTTTCCAGTGTTTAATAAAGTGGGCCAGAAGAGAAAACAGCCGTAACTTTGCTATTTTAGCAGTTATGACTTTCATTTTTACACCATATGAAAGATAAATTTTAATGGAACAATCTTTACACACATTTTCCTTTACAATCAATTCTTGAGGGTGAAATCTTTGGTTGAAAATACAACCATTCAACAAGCAGTCAGCTGCTTTTTCCGCATAAGTGGTTTTATGCTTGACTGAACAAAGAATGTGGTACTGGGGGAAGATAAGCCAATAAACAATGTGGTAAAGAAAGGGTTAATACCTTGGTTATGGGAAGCTGGTAGCTGATGAAAAGGAAGATCCAGGGCTGATAGAGAGCCTTCAGTGATGAAGACATTGGCTCCTTGTTCGCCCTCATCAACTTTATCTACATCACTATCATCTTCCTCTTCAACCTCATCGTCATAACTACCATCATCACTGTCCGCTGAATCCAGCCCCTACAGGCCAAATCACAAGAGTTATGTCAGGAGACTGAGGTTGGTGAAGTATTCCTCTTGTGTTTCACCTTTCTGACCAAGGTTCGATTCTCAGCTGGGGCTAAATGTATGTTTGGTTTCTTCCCCCAAATGTTATTGTCCCTTCTGTCTAGACCTTCACTCGCAGGACACCATTTGCAGTCTCCTCTCATTCCTTCACTGTGACTTTTCCAAAGGCCAGTATTGTGAGATATTCTGCTAGTTTTTTTTCCCTCGTACTGCTGCACTTTGGAACTCCTTACCTGATTCCTGTTTTCCTCCAACTTATAATCCCCCCCTCACCCCCGTTCAAAAGAAATGTGAATAGATGTCTTCTCTCTCTGTAATACTTTCCTCTGTAGCCCACACCTCGAGTGGCCTTCTGGCCTTGTGATGGGCGATTACCATAAAAACATCATTTTCCCCCCATGTAACCTGAATCCTCCAACATCCTCTGATTTCAAAGTGTTAAAATTCCATATAACCTGAATCCTCCAAAATCCTCTTATGGGGACCATAGCACGAATCCTCCAAAATCCTCCAGGTTTTTTTTGCATACCCCTAGTAACCTCAATCCTCCAAAATCCTCATGTATCACATTGAGCCTGATAACCTGGATCCTCCATATTCCTGCAGGGGCAAAAACCCCTAGTAACCTCAATCCTGCAAAATCCTCCGATGCATCAACTTCCAAGTGCCCTCAATCATCCAAATTCCTCCATTTTGCAAAGAGGATTTTGGAGGATTTGGGAAGGTTAGGGTTAAAGATATAATTCCGAGGTTTTCATTCCACCTCTCAAACTTCAAATTTCTTAATTTTCTTCTCTTCGCAGGTATCACAAGAACTCTTTAGGGATCCTCGGTTTCAAAGTAAAAAAAAAATAAAATCATTATTAAATTTGTGATCGTTTCTGACTGACTTTTGACACTTTCGTCCATTGACTTTCAACATAGCAAACACCACAAGCAATGATTTGTTGACCAACTGGTTGAACACATCCCACTAGTTCCTACCACACCATAACTCAGAACTGATTATTTACAAGGGCTAACGGGAGACCTGCACACAGTCTTACCTCACTCCCTGAAGCGGTCGTTCTAAGCTCCAGGATTTGTCTTGAACCAGAAGGGTTGGCTATAGCGAGGGAAATATGAAAAAGGGAACAACTGTGACAGAACAGTAAACTAGCAGTAGCAACATGGGAGTGCTTTTACGGTATGGCCCTTACAAAAACCTCCCATGGGATTTTGGAATGATAAAAACAATTTAAGGAGCAAAACAATCTGAAAGACGTTTCCTGAAATCAGGAAAAATCTAGAGAAATCTCACCCCTGGAACCAGTTCCTGACATTAGCCTTTTAGAGGTATGGCGGACACAATAGGAGGGCGCTATTTGATTTGGGTATACCTTTTGTATGGCACAAAAGGTATACCCAAATCAAATAGCGCCCTCCTATTGTGTCCGCCATACCTCTAAAAGGCTATATGCACATCTCTATTTTCAACAATAGAAACAAACAAGTCCATCACAAGTTCCTGCAAGTGCACCACAAGCCCTCCAGTCCTAATTCCAATCACAAGCTATTCAAATGAGCGTTGACAAAGGCATTCCCCTGTCATTGTTCATCCAGTTACTTGTGACCGGCTTTATGAAAGGACTTCTGACTGGACTTGTGAAGGGACTTGTGAAGGGACTTGTGAAGGGACTTGTGAAAGGACTTCCAGGGACTTGACTACAACTCTGGAAACAAACAGTACCAGCAACAACAACAGCAGCAGCAGTATTAACAGCATGACGGCAACAATTCTCACCTTGTTCAAAGGACAACCTCCGATCACTTCCATGTTTGTCAGATGGCGTCGCTCTCCTTTCACCACCTCCCCTGCTGCCCACCACCCCCTGCTTCAGAATAGAACGTTCCGGTTTGGGCCCCTCCTTTTTATCTACTCCTCCAAGTTGGCTTTGATCCAAGTGGGCCAGTTCATTTTCCAGGGGTGACTTTTCTTGAATTGAGGAGGGATCTGTTGCAGCTCCGTTGCAAATGTTGGTACCCTGTTGCTGATTGGTCGCCTGTGGTTGGTTTTTGTTTCCCATGCTGTCAACTGCAGGCTTCAGTAAACAGAATTTGTTTTTCAAAGTGAACAAAGAAAACTGGCAGGAGCGGGATTCGAACCTGTGACCTGTGCTCTACCAACTGAGCTATCTTGCCCTATGTTGGCGGTCTCCCAAATTGTCAGTATCTTTGTTCGGGTGGGCGCTAGTCAGAAGTCATAAACCCATAATGCCGTATAGCCAGGGATCGCACCCAATTTTACGATACAACCTGGTAAGCGACATTGTGGGGATCACTCAATAAGGATATGACTTTTTAACTTATAATTTGTTTGACAAACTAAACAGAATTTGAACAAGATAACTTATCATCGTTATATGAAATTATTCCATAGATATATCAAGATGCTCCAAGAGATAAAAACGTCAATCAGGGGTGAGATTTGAGGAAAATTAAGAATCCACCAAACATCTGGAGGCATTTAATTTGTATGACATTGCTGAAAAATGCACAAGAAAAAAGGTGCATTTTTCACCAAAAGATACGGTTCAAAATTGCAAATAAAATAGGCTCGTTAGAATTAAGAAAAGACTGTTTCAGGTTGCAGAGGTCATTTTGGAATGATTAAAACAATTTCAGGACCAAAGCATCTTTCGGAAATCTGGAAGACATCTCACCAACAAATCCTTAAATCAGGAAAACAAATCGACAAATTTTGAAAATGTTTCTTTATTCCGAGGAAGAATCTCCATTAGTAATTACGGATGTGACGTTTACGCGTTAATAAAACATAATAATAAAATCTGTTTAAAAATTTCCCCAAACGTTTAAATGGAACTCAAATTTTAAACATTGGACTTGTATTTACGCAATCTACCCTCCAGATTTATTTACAAAGAATCTACGATGTTTGTAAAATTATTTAATTTACAAAGCATTAGAAACGCCTTTAGTACTTGATCACATTTCAAGAAGTTTAATTGATACATCTCTCAATGACCGGCAACTATCTATTGTGTCAGTGATACACATTGTATACAATTAAATGTGTTTGATATTTTCAATACGTTGCTGCGCCAAGATCAATGCCCGGCACAGAAATGTTGACTAAATGTTTAAACGTTACAGGAAAGTTTTCCTAAACGTTATCAAATTAAACGTAGATTCCTATCCTTATTAGTAATACATTTCGATTCCTTTTTTTTTTTTTTTAAGCTACATATTGGACAAACTTATATTGATAAACCTGAAACTGTTACATAATGCAACCAATCAGATTTACCTGCATTTTTCTGGGCATCTTCCGATATCTACTCAGCAGATTCTCCATCCTGTCTTCTAGCATCACTACTCGCCTCCTCGGCTCTCTGATGTCACCCCCCGTCTTACCCACCTTGACCAGCTCCAGCTTGGCGTACATAAGCTCCGCCTTCAATTTGGCTACCACCTGTAGAAAATCAAATGGATTAATGAAGAATGGAGTGGTGTGTGTTTGTGGACCAGCATGGAAGGACACAAATATCACCAAAGTATCGAAAGATTGCTGAAGTGTTTCTCACCGAAAGTATGAGTACCATCTCGTCACACTTGGCCTTGAGGTCAGTAACCTCTGACCTCCATTTGGTCAGCTCAAGGTCATTCCGAGCATTGTTTAGATGCACCATTGCTTGCTCCAACTCATCTTGGGTCTGGGTGACCAGAGAAATCTGTTTGTAAAAGAAAAAGAAGAAAATTCAAGTTTCAAACATTTGGGCATTAATAAATGTAACAGTTTTGGCCAATACAACTAAGTCAAGTTTTTATAAAAATATATCCTGGTTTATCGTCAGTATAACCTTTCTCAAATTCAATAAACATTTTTCATTTTGTGGGGGGGGGGGGGGGGCCGGGAGTAGGGGTTGTACAGACTCAAACTCAGAAGTACTCCCCTAATTGTTTGTTTTAACCTATGATTTTACCAGTGAAAAAAAAAGGATAAAGTGTCATGTTGCACTATATGCCAGTCATCGGTCAAAGTTTCTCACTGTGAACTGCTCTGCCATGGATGTAAAGATGTTTAGTCTCCTGCCAGCAACTGAATATGGTAAGTCTAGGTGTTGGTAGTCAAAACATATTAGTACCATAGGGGCATCATTTTTTATCAATCAAATACAGTCTGTTGATTTATTTTGCTACAATAACTCCTTATACAAGTGACTTGATCCAAAAGGGTTTTAATGTAGTTTTTGGTAATTTTTTTCGAGAATTTCATCTTTTTATCAAAATTCAGGATCAGGATTTTATCAAAAACCAGAATCACAAAAGTTGGTTACCTTCCAAAAAATACGTCCTCCCAAATATTTTCAGTCCAGAAGGAAAGTCTAAAACCAACGTCATGAAATAATGTTAGCTATTGAAAATAACTTAAGGTTACCACAAAGACAGCAAGTGCAAAACAGAAAATGATGAAAAATATACCTGATCATCCAGGAGTACTTCGGAGCGATGTGATACAGCTTTAACTCTAGCCAAGGCAATGCCACTCTTGACTGGTCTTGGCTTGCCGGCAAATGACTTCTCTCGCTTCCTGTTACATCGGACGTCTGTTAAACTTAAAGTCGTCATTCTTCGTCTCCTGAATCTATGGATAAATTTTTCAGAAACCACAACCTAAGCTTCCATCAGACCGACATAGGGGAGATCAAAAGAGAAAAAAGCACCCGGACTTAGAAATAACTCAAGAGCATGAGAGATTAACACATGGAATTAACATGTACCAGATTGATGTACAAGTTGGTGTAATCATGGAGGAAGGAATATTCCTTCCTCCATGGTGTAATAAAGCTTTAGAAGGTGGCCTGAAAAAGTCATGTTTATTTTAACATAAATTAGGAATGGAAAACACCATTAATTAACGAAAACAATATGCCAAGTTAAGAAATAATATTTGTACAGAGCTGCAAATTGCAACTATTTGCAAGTGATGAGGCGCGGCATCAGTTTGTCTGTTTTTCAACTGGCTGAGCAGAGAGGGCCTGATGAGCTACGCGCGCTGTCAACAAAGGCATTTGTGTAAACAGGATAAGTAACTTGTTTACTTTTGGCCAACCAGTGCAGTTAAAATAAGCTTACAGTACACTACCATGTTCAGAAGAAAACATGCATACGAATTTTAACATTTATCCACAATTTTAATCGCCTTTACCGATGTTTTTCCTTCTTTTTTTTAAGCCAATGATCATGAATATACCGCAAACTCCCCAACTCTGTCTCCATCGAAACCCCAAGCAATCAATTGACTAAACATCCCCGGGGTCTTAATATTTTCGTATCTTAAATGACTGAACATTTAACGAGGTTGAAAGTAAGTCTTGTGCCCAGACTATAGATATCCCACTTTCCACGTGTAAGCGTACATTATTGATAGTAGAACCCCTCTATCCCTCTTTCCACTTTTACTGCAGCTCGCCTGTGAGTTAATTTTAGAAGTGGACTAAAAATCCAGTAACATCTGGCTTTATAAACAGTATTTCCCTTTAAACTTATTTTAGTATGAAAGATAAGGAAAACCTTATTTCAAATATAACTTTTAATGAAAGGTTTGGCCTATTCGATCAATTGTTTTTTATACTAAAATTGACGTTCACTCGATTTGTTATTTAGCACACAGTGTTTACGTACGCATTACAATTGTACTTTGAAAACGTACGAACGTTGAACGTAAGTTAAAACACTAGCAGTTAGGTGATGTAGATCGTGGCAGTTTGTGGGCATGTAGGTTTCTCGTCATACTAGATCTGAATTGAAAAATACTTGGTGGGGTTAACTTGGGCATGCTAGGACTTAGGAGAGAACAAACCAACCGCGTGTAGGTTATTTTGGTTAACTTTAGCCAGGATCAGACACTGTTAATGAAAAATCACTGAAAATCCCGGCACAAGCAATTGAATAAACCTTTTCGACATTCTCAATGCATTGTGGGTTTGGAGGCCAAACAAACCATGTAATTTATACACAAACCTAAGGCACTGTGAACCAGTCCAAATATTAATTGATTTTATGCTAAATATCTGTCATGAGTTGAGCGATACCCTTTTCACATATCTTTGCATGAAACATAAGGAAAATAATAACCAGAAAAATCTATTTTAAATGGCAATAAAAATAAAGGAAATAATTGGGGAATCCCTCTCACTCTCAGGGTACCAGTTACTGATGAATGCAAAAATCTGGAATTAGAACAGCTGGTAATGTCACATTATTAGCCAATCAGAAGAGGATTTTTGCAAGCATGACAACGAACATGTGACCAATGCGACCAATCACGTCCGTTCTAATGTGCTTGCTCTTCTAATGCCAGTTAATGCTGATGCAGTTCCCATGATGCTTTGAGAATGTCACATTCGGACACCAGGATGGGAACTTCGCTTGAACTTTGTACAGAGATCAATGGGTTGCTATGCAGCGCGGAGGGGAAAACATGCACACGCGGCGTATATAAATTAATAGACGAAGGGAAAGATGTGACGTCATGCTGACCGCGAGAATGACAAGTGGCACAGTATAGTACAACAGGGCTTGAAATGAACGACGGCCACGACGGCCAGTGCCGTCGTTGCCTTCTTACTGGCCGCGGTGCCCCACACAAAATCTCCGTCTTCACAGCCAGTTTTGCCTTGCCCCAAATTTACCTTGGCCGTCGAGCCCTTTTTGCAAAAACACCGCCACTACAAGTACAATCCTTCATATCATTTGTTTTTTCGATGTCATGCCAGCCCTTCATAAAATCTCGCTGCACAACACGTTGACGATCGCGCGTACAGAATCACAGTTCATGCACGTCGCACACAAACTATTAATCTGGTCCAGTTTCGAAGTGTGCCGATACTTCAAGCATCAACACCCCCACCGCAAGATTAAATGTGTGTATTCGTACGTACACACAAAGCAGCAGGAGTATGTACATGTACGGCAACGTTTACGTGAAGTCAACTGACTTTCTTTTTCTCAGTACTTGCACGTGCGCGCCTCACAATACGCATCGATGTTCGTGTACGAGGAAACGCGCCCTGTAGGCGGTGCTATGAAGCACGCCTTCGGCGCGCTACATACATACAGTAACTTCATGAACTTTGGTCACAACATGCGGTGTTCCGATTGTCAAAAGTTTCGATGAATAATTAGGCCCAAAAAATCGATAGAGAAAGAAGATTTCTGCACGTTAATTCACAGAACTTGATCTATTTTATCTGTGTATGCATTTTCCGTGTTCATGAATTTATTTTGAGGTTGTACCGCTTGTACGCCGCAGCGTGTTTCCCCGACATTTCCTGCCGCAACACGAGGTTTATCGCCCGCCACACAAAGTGCATCACGCACGCATTACCACCGTACGATAAACCATGGAGAAATTTATTTCTCCATGGATAAACGGACAGTGTTGGCCAGTTTCCCATCGTGGTTAGCGTTATGGTTATAAATTAGCGTTGTGCATAGTGATGTGTACGACCTAAATTCTCCATGATTTTTAAGAATTATCGACCGTAAATATTTTTGACATTAATTAGGGCAAGTTTGGATAATTTTTTTTGCAATTTTTTGTTATAGCTTTCGTAGCGTAAACGGAAATAGTTTAGGCTGGAATTCACATATAATTGAATACCCATGTGATCGGAAGCAGTATGTTTTTGGCCTCATAGTCTTACTCTTACTCTTAGTTAAATACGTTTTGAACGGAAAAACATCAACAGTGCCGCGCCCTCCGTGCCCTTTCTGCAGATATAATTTGGCCTTGGTGCCCTACTTACTGGCCTTGGTGCCCTCCATAATTTTGCTTTATCCAAGGCCAAAGTGGCCTTGCCCTAAAAATTACCAAATTCAAGGCCTGGTACAACCATTCCTCCATGGTGCAACAAACATGACAAACAATGTTAGAAAATGAATAAAGGAAATGAAATGATATGGCAAATACCGTGCATATCCCTATCAATTTTAAGTATTTAAAATACACTGATTACTGAATAGTCTGTGACCTTTATAGCTCAATTTCTGGTTAAATTTGTAATTTGTTTGTTTGTTTATAGCTTAAGACTTTTGTTTGACCCAGCCCCCTTGTTAATTTTATGGCAGTGGTTATTTTGCCATGAACTGGCATCAACTTATTTAAGCTACTTCACCAGGCACGGCACTGAACATGCGCAGTGAGTGTTTTGGGGAACTTCAGTTTTTACCATAACGTATTTAGTCTTGTTGTGTGACTTCATTGTCGTTCTGACATCCTATTCACGAGATGTGAATCAGACCAAATGCAATTCTATTTTCCTTAAAAAATACTTTAGAGCCATGAATGAGAAAACAAATTTATCTGCAATTAAATCAGGATTTGATTTAAATGTAGTGTACACGATTGGTAATCCTCTAATTTCTATTTTACTAAATTATTACGAAATACCTTAGACTGTAAGACTGTAAGGTAATAGTAGTCTCAATCATCCTGTGAGATAATGGCACCAGGTGTGCTGTCATTGTCAAGAAAAGTGTAAATTTATATCGTTTTCCAACGATTTCCAGCTGGAAATCGTTAGAAAACTGCCCTGTAGCCTTTAGTCAAGACGCGCGTGGCTACCCGGACAAGTGGCGCGCCCCGGACATGTTGGCATTCTGGGTGCGTCAGGTATCCAGGTAGCCACGCGCGCCTTGTCTAAAGGCTATCATCCGCCCGACGGTTGAAAATGAGCACCGTTTTATTTTGCTATCCAACAACGCAAAACTTTGAACGGGTCAGTGGAACAATATTTCCTATAAAATACTAAGCCCCAAATCCGCCCATTTCTGAAAATTGCACAATGACCAATCACGTACACTGCCTCTAAAACGGGACAAAAAAGCAATTCATACTTCTTTGGAAAAAAATATGAAAAAAATACACACCAGCGCTGGAGATCGAACCCGTACAGGGTAGTGCTGTCGCTTACGAGTCACCAGCGTTAACCACTCCACCACGTGCCAACTCGGCAGGTAGAGCAGTTTATTGTTATAATATGAAGTTGAGCTCGCCAAGAAACTGACTGCAGATGCTCAGCGAATTTAATGGCTGAATAGCGATAAAAAGGCAAGACCGGTTCACGGCAAAATAAACCCGTAATGTTATTTGTTCCAGCTACCCAACCCCATCTGCGTGTTTATATAAGCCTAGTCTAGGAGAAGTAGCTGATGGGAAGGTTTGAGGGAATCTTTTTTGAAAAAACAAATCAAATCAAACTGTTTTCTGTTTGGGTTTTCAGCCAAGCCAAGATGGTGCGGATGAGTGTTTTGGCAGATGCACTCAGGTGCATCTGCAATGCAGAGAAACGCTGCAAACGTCAGGTGATGATCAGACCTTGCTCCAAAGTCATCGTCAAGTTCCTCATGGTCATGATGAAGCATGGTAAGTACTCAAGGGGTTAGAATCAGATCATCTTGATTTGAAATAGATCAATGAGACCTGATTCCTACCAGATTAACCTGATCATACAGATCAACCTAATCAAACTAGATCAACCTGGTCAAACCAGATCAGCCATATCAAACCAGATCAGCCTTATCAAACCAGATCAGCCTAATCAAACCAGATTAGCCTAATCAACCTGATCAAACAAGATCAACCTGATCAAACCAGATCAGCCTGATCAAACCAGATCAACCTGATCAAACCAGATCAACCTGATCCAACCTGATCGAACCAGATCTGAGCCAGATCAATCTGATTTTTAGCAGATTCTTAATCAAATCTGATGAACCTGATTCAAACCAGGCAAACGTGATTCTAAGCAAATCGGCTTGATTTGAGCCTGATTTGAACCAGATTAACCTGATTTTGTCCAAAGTAACGTTGTTCAAACAAGATCAACTTTATTCAGACCAAGTCAACCAGATCCAAACCAAATAATTCAAATTCCAACTATTTTAACTTGATTACCCCTCCCCCCCCCCCCAGGCATTTTTACTAGAAGACTTCCTTGACCTGTCAAAATCCAACACTGTGCAGTATGGCACATTCTTTGGACTTAGACCCTTAGCATCATAGTAGGGCTAGTGAACTTTTTTTGTAAAGGTTTTATTTGTTTAAGAGATTGTTTTCATTGTAAAGCCCACCAAAAAAGAAAACAAATGATGGTAAAATGGCCCCAATTGACCAGTGCAATCCAAAGTTATGGCCAAATATATGTTGCTCAAAATGACATTATTTTGTATAGGAAATGTGTACGAAAATGTTCAATTTTTTTGAAACTGAATAAAAAGGCATATTTAAATATCTGTCAAAGTGTAAATAAACGCTTTAGTAACCTTTAACTTGTTTTTTCCCATTGTTTTCCAGAAATACTATTGGTTCCAGTTGGTTTTGAGTTGTTAAAAATCATAATGTGCAATAAAATGGATGTCAAAAATGTAATTTTACACCAAAAATGACCAACGGCAAGGTTGACAAATGACTAAGTCCAACCTAAAAACACTCAAACAAAACGCCCCCATGTAATACAAATAGAATAGTCCATAAAGCTATATGGGTGTGGGAGTGGGTATGATCCATTTTTTTACTACAGGGTAGAAAATTAAAATCCCACAATGGGATAGAAGCTCCTGTTAAATTTAACAGGAAAATTATGGTTAATTTCATCAACAATAAACAAAATACATCAGGTATGATCTTGATTTGAAAGGGATTTGGCTGTATTTCGTAACTGGGACAACCGCATGAACTCGATTTTTTTTTCGAACGTCAACGAGCCAGTACAGTCGAGGCACACAAAATTGCATTGCGCAGCAAACCGCAGTGCCGAGCCCCAAAAAACGGCAGTTTATTTCAGCAAAAAGACCCTAACAAATCTAAATGCATCACCTTTTTACCTGATTCATTAACTTGTGAGACCATTTTCACATGAACAGTAGTATTTTTATGTCTACATTAACGATCAGCTAGTGAACAATCACACTTGACTATCGATCTGTTGACACACGCGTCAGGCAAAAGGCGCCATGATGAAAATCCACAACGACACAAATGTGTCTATAACTTTAAAATAAAATTATATTTTGACAGTTAAAAAAAAGGAAATTCAAGCCTTGATATTACTAATTAAATTTGTAAAGGTTCCATTATTATTATCAATATATTTCGTAAAGAAAAAGTATTGGAAAAAAGAAAAAAAGTCGTAACTTTGCAACGCACGGACCGATAATCATGGAACGAGGATGGTTGAATGCACTTTTTTATTAGCTTCCGAGTTATGTATGGTTTCTTGACGTCTGCAATGCGATACTACCGTCGAGACCGAGTTAAACAAAGTCACCAGGGGAGAAGATTCTTGCCATCGATCTTGAACACAGGACTGCCGTGTCATGCCTCCGCACGCGCATGGGGCCGGGGCCGAGTACGGCCCGGCCGTGAATGTAACATGTGCGCGCCACGTTTGTCGGACTATTTGGAGATAAAATGAGACTTTTCAAACAGCAAAAACCAGTGCAATTTCAACGTCAATCCCAATCAAAATGGGAAAATATGTAAGTTTATTACATGATTCAACTATCAGTTTCCAAATTACGAAGAATATTTTCTAATTTTTACTTTTAAATGAGGAATGAAAAATCCGACTTTTTAAAACTAAAAATCATTGGGCGACGCTGTTAACGTCGGGCGTTCATTTTGTACACAAAGTGCAACCAGGTGCAACTACCGTGTGCGCGAGCCCTAATCATAGCTCCATGTAAAGTAATGGTGCCAAGGCCCTGCAGTACTGAACACATCAAAACTTGACAAAACCTGCTGTTGGAGTTTGAGGTTGTTAGGGTGAATGGTTTGGTTTTGTTCACTTTTTTTTGGAAAGAATTCTGTATCCGGCCATCACAGATTCACCATCAAACATAACATATTTCACCTCACCTAGTGTCTTCATTGAAGACAAACCCATTCAGCCTGGGAAAACTTAAATTTATCCTCGCAAGAAAAAGGTCTTTTTAGGCGATATTTTGGGTGCACATATCATTCGCACGTCAGATTGTGTGTAGGCACCCATGTTGAAGCGTCAGGAGGTGCATGATGCGGACATGACAACGCATTAACCACCAATAAGCAGTGTGTAATATACGCAATAAATAAACAACACTTTGGGTCTCTACCATTTTTTAATAGAGGGAGCAACACAGTATGGACTGCTGGGGTGCGTTTTGGTAGTCTTAATCTTAAACAGTCGTAACCAATGAGGCAAAGGAACAACATCTTGTTGCACCACATGAATTACATTGGAGTATTCCAAATTTTGTACGTCATAAAATAAATAAAGACACAAAAAAAAACAACCCAATATTGAATTTGTCATCAAATTTATATTCATTTCTAAATATTCATAAGCCATATTGCCGCATACAGTGTAAGTAGTACTGAAGTCCTACTTTCGGCAACAAGCGCTCGTGTCCGAGCGGTTAACCCCTTGAGTACGGTTATTTATACTGAGGCCCATGGGCGGCCTGTGCAGCCAAGCAAAACGGACACAATAGGCTTGTGCAGCCAAGCGTAACATACACAATAATCTAACAATGGATTGAAACTGCAGAGATTGCTTGTAAAGACGTAATCCGGCCTGGTGGTAATTTTTATTGTTTACGTGTATAGATGTCATCCGTCTTCAAAGGGTTAAGGATACTATCTCCTTGCAGGCTTGACATCGATGATGTGGGTTCGATTCCTGTCAATAACCTCCTCTCTCATTAGGAATAGAGAAATAATCATGGAGTGATAGGGATACATCATAGAAGGTGGATAGAGGACAGGTGTGAGGGGGAGACAAAAAGGAGAGAAAGAACAGCAAGGTTTTTATTAATATAAAACCCTAAAATAAGTGATGGCCGGATACGGAACTCTTTCCTTTTTTTTGTCTGCTGTGCAGTCTGCGATACAATTGGGTTCCAGGGCTTGAAATGAACGACGGCCACGACGGCCAGTGCCGTCGTTGCCTTCTTACTGGCCGAGGTGCCCCACAAAAAATCTCCGTCTTCACGGCCAGTTTTGCCTTGCCCCATATTTACCTTGGCCGCCGTGCCCTTTTTGCAAAAACACAGCCACTACAATCCTTCATATCATTTGTTTTTTCGATGTCATGCCAGCCCTTCATAAAATCTCGCTGCACAACAACACGTTGGCGATCGTACAGAATTACATGCACACAATACGTGCAGCATATGCACATACTTTGCACACAAACTGAATCTAGTCCATTTTCGGAGTATGCCGATACTTCAAGCATCAACACCCCCACCGCAAGATTAAATGTGTGTATTCGTACGTACACACAAATCAGCAGGAGTATGTACATGTACGGCAACGTTTACGTGCAGTCAACTGACTTTATTTTTCTCAGTACTTGCACGTGTGCGCCTCACAATACGCATCGATGTTCGTGTACGAGGAAACGCGCCCTGTAGGCGGCGCTATAAAGCACGCCTTCGGTGCACTACATACAGTAATCACTTCATGAACTTTGGTCACAACACGCGGTGTTCCGATTGTCAAAAGTTTCGATGAATAATTAGGCTAATAAATTCGACAGAGAAAGAAGATTTCTGCACGTTAATTCACATAACTTGATCTATTTTGTCTGTGTATGCATTTTCCGTGTTCATGAATTTGTTTCGAGGTTGTACCGCTCGTACACCTTAGCGTGTTTCCCCGACATTTCCTACCGCAACACGAGGTTCATCGCCCGCCACACAAAGTGCACCACGCACGCTTACCACTGTACGATAAACGGACAGTGTTGTGCATAGTGATGTGTATGACCTAAATTCTCCATGATTTTTAAGAATTATCGACCGTAAATATTTTTGACATTAATTAAGGCAAGTTTTGATCATTTTTTTGGGCAATTTTTTTTTATAGCTTTTGTAGCGTAAACGGAAATAGTTTAGGCTGAAATTCACATATATAATTGAATACCCATGTGATCGGAAGCAGTATGTTTTTGGCCTCATAGTCTTAATCTTACTCTTTAGTTAAATACGTTTTGAACTGAAAAAATCAACAATGCCGCTCCCTCCGTGCCCTTTCTGCAGATCCAATTTGGCCTTGGTGCCCTACTTACTGGCCTTGGTGCCCTCCATAATTTTGCTTTATTCAAGGCCAAAGTGGCCTTGCCCTAAAAATTACCAAATTCAAGGCCTGGGGTTCTGTGGCAGTTTTTCTCATGTAATATTTCCTTGATGTTTTTCTGTATCTGTCGCAGGCTACATCGGTGAGTTTGAGATCATCGATGATCACAGAGGAGGTAAAATCGTGGTCAACCTCACAGGCCGTCTCAACAAGGTATGCTTGATTTAAACAACCTCCTTTTCATGTATGAAACATGGTTTAAATTGGTTTTGCCAAGATGGAAAATTGATGTACCACCCTTTATGTTGCAGTCATATTTAGAGGGATTGGGTTCGGAACTTTTACATGATAGCCTATGATTTTTGGATTACTTTTTTTTTTGTATACGCTCTGTAGAAATGTATCTACAAGTTGTAATAACTTGAATTTGCTGCCGTTTCATTGTAGTGTGGTGTCATCAGTCCTCGCTTTGACGTACCTCTAAAAGAACTGGAAATGTGGACTGGTAACCTTCTACCCTCCAGACAGTTTGGGTGAGTTGAAAGGAACTGTCTCATGAATTTTGCTCTATTTTTATGCAAGTTTGCCCTGAACAAGGCTAAAAGTCACTCGGTGTACA
This sequence comes from Hippasteria phrygiana, assembly GCA_037893225.1. Classification (NCBI taxonomy): domain Eukaryota; kingdom Metazoa; phylum Echinodermata; class Asteroidea; order Valvatida; family Goniasteridae; genus Hippasteria; species Hippasteria phrygiana. Next base: position 563,592 of record JAZGUH010000547.1, read on the forward strand.
AAGCTACAAATGGAAAAAAAAAGATGGAAGAGGTAGGAATTAAGAAAAACTGTAAGATTCCTCTTGAAGCAGTCTAGATCGTAAGATGAAGGGAACCATGCACCAGGTAAAGAATTCCATAGAAATACAGAACGAGGGAAACAGCTGTTGGTGTAGATTTTTATTCCACATTAGTTACGGCTAGAGTATATGTGACCCGCTCTGGAAAAAGGTATATTATGTCGCAAAATATGAAAAATGAGTTCCATGCATGTTTGGAAAGCCCGCAATGTAAGCTTTCATTTGGTACATGACAGAGCTCCAAAGCCCTTTCCGTTCTGGAGATATCATGTTTTTGCATATTAATTAGTTCTATGGAGTTCAAATGACACAACAGAGTAAACAGGCTTTGAAATAGCTAGTTCTAATAAAATGCAATGGAACAATGTACTCTAAAAAGGTTATTTTTTCACTTTATTCACTGAAATCAACATTGTTGTGCACCAAACCTGAAACTTTAGATATTTAAGATGTCATTAAAGACAAAAACAAAAAATAAATTGACGAAAATGTTTACCCTCTCAACGTTGAAAGGGCCATTACACGTAAATGCATAGCGCGACTTATATCACCTTTTTCTGGAGCAGGTCACATATTGTTGGGAACAGGCAAAAAGCTGAGTTTCACGCTCAAACACCTTAACTGGAGGAACCAAGCTGGACAAGCCGGTGGAACATTGACCATGAAAATATCTCTAGAACAGACTAAAAGTAGCAACAGATCTCCAGTGAGAGCGTGATTGTTAAGGATGAGCCCAACTCTTGCAGAATCGCAAACATTGACTGAAAACACCACCCTCGTGTATCTTTTTCAAATTTCAAAATGTTCTGTAATGTTCTTGATGGTGCCATGAGCAATATCGCATCCATAGTAGAGCAAATGCTAACAAAAATTCATAAAAATTTGATGAATCTTCTATTTTAAAGAAAATTGTGCCGAGAAATTTGCCCTGCAGATTTATGTAACAAAATCATTCCCTGTTGTCTGTATGTGCTCCTTTTTTCCCCCTGAATGAAACCCAACCTTAATCTGTCATTGTTTTCTGAAACTTGTGCAGGTACGTCGTCCTGACAACATCCAGTGGTATCATGGATCACGAGGAGGCAAGAAGGAAGCACGTCGGAGGAAAAATCCTGGGTTTCTTTTTCTAGTTCACCCATAAATAAGAAGGGGGGTTGCTGAGAGGCACCAACAGACTACAACCGGTTTTTAAGGGGAACCCCCCAAAATTGTATGGAAAAAACCCACTTGTGTTATTTAAGTAAAGTCGGGCCACAATTTGTTGAACCTCAACCGTATGAATAGTTCAAGAAAGTTTAAGGAAATTCTGGCTACCTGTTGTGTGCCGTGTAAACAGGGTGAAGTTGGGCCACCCGTTGTGGACCATGTGAACAGTTGACAGAATAAACCAGGTTTGAAAAACCGGAAAAAATGAGAATCTTGTCAAATGAGTTTGTTTGTTCGTTCCAGTGCGATGTCTGATTACTTGGCCATCTTATAAAAACAAGGCAAGTCGAAAGATTATAAGGCAGACCAGAAGCAATGCGGAGAAAGGCTGAAAAATAAACTGCCTGTACAGTGTACATGTAGTCACAAACACGGAAAGGCATGGGAATATCTTTTGGATTTAAAAATATACGTCTGGATATTTATTTTCTAACACTAAAACTAACGTGCTGCTGACAAGACGAAAGAAATGGCTTTTAAATGACTTTTGCAAAAGCAAGACGAACACTTTGGGGGAAAAGTCATACATTCAATTAGCACCGATTAAGATTGTTCAACGCATGTTATTTAGTTTATATGCATGAAGACAAAACTTGTCAGAATATCTTTGGGACTTTTTTCATCAGGGAAGGAGCATTTTACAAAAGGTCACGACAAATGTATTTAATGAAAATATAAATTCAATATATGGGGTTTTGCCCTTCACCACTGTATAACTTGGTGTTGTCCCGAGAGATTATTTGGAAAAAAATCACTCGGGTGGGATTCGAACCCACAACCTCCTGCTTTCTAGTGCAGATGTCTTACCACTTGACCATCAAGCTTGCCCGAGGTGGCTGGCTGGTTCGAATCTGACAAAGCAGTAAGTACAAAAATTGAACTATTGGTAGGACGTCTGCACTTGAAAGCAGGTCGTGGGTTCGAATCCCACCAGAGTTATTTTTTTCCAAATAATCTCTCGGGACGACGAGTATAATGTTTTAAAAATACGTCGTTGAAGGGCAAAACCTCATACATCACCTCTAGGCAAATTTGGCGGGCACGGCACACTTTCTCAACATCAGTGGTCAGTGGGGCACCCGGGGGGGGTTTTTATTTTGTTATTTTTTAGTCTGAGGAATTGACCGCGGTGATATGTATGTGGCCTATTACCGAGTAGTAATGGCGTCAAAAGAGTCTACCCTCTTACCCACCTTTCAAAATTATTTCCGGAGCCAAAAATCTGGGGCAACATTTCTTTTTTAATTTCAACATTTCTTTACAAACAATTGGTTAGCCCCTCCCAAAGTCAAATCCTGGGTGCGCCACTGTCAATGGTGCCATTTAACCTCTTTGTTTTGTTGTACACGCAAAATAAGACCTTTATAGGGTTTTGCTTTTCTTTTTTGGTTTGCTACGATAGTAAAAGGTGTACGCCCTTGCAAGCACAAAACAAAATTGGCAATGAGGTGGTGGGTAGGGGGTTTAACCCATAAAACCACCCCCTGTAGTTTACAATAATTATGAGTACATGTACGTGCATAACGCAACCAACATTTCATCTTGGATTGAAAATATCCCAGTCTGCCGCCAGCGCAGGTTAGATATTCCGTCCGATACACTTTGCTGTAATAACTTGAAGCCCATGTACAATTTGTACCTACTACATGTACTTTTGGGTGAAAAGTACTTCAGATTTTATTAAATACATTTGTATTAAAAGGAGAAAAGGCTTTGCACATTTTCTACAGGCGAACCTGCCTATCCACACCAATCCGACATTAACGTTTGCCTGTCCATTAGACAGGCTTTGCCAAATATGTTCAAATTAGTTTTTCGTCAAACAACCCACAAGGGAAACTGACTAGGTAAATTTGAGTACATTTTCAAAGTGACCAAAGAAACTGGCAGGAGCGGGATTCGAACCTGCGACCGGGTTACCGTACCGGCCGCTCTACCAACTGAGCTATCTTGCCCTGTGTTGGCGGTCTCCCAAATTGTCAGTATCTATGTTCGGGTGGGCGCTAGTCAGAAGTCATAAACCCAGAATGCCGTATAGCCAGGGATCACACCCAATTTTACGATACAACCTGGGAAGCGACATTGTGGGGATCAACTCAATGAGGATACGACTTTTTAACTTATAATTCGTCAAACAATCCACAAGGGAAACTGACTAGGTAAATTTAAATACATTTTTAAAGTGAACAAAGAAACTGGCAGGAGCGGGATTCGAACCTGCGACCTCCGGGTTACCGTACCGGTGCTCTACCAACTGAGCTATCTTGCCCTCAAATTAGTTTTTTGCGAATTGGCACTATGGCCCAAAACTAGCTCAGCTGCTGAACACCAATTAACTCCAACATAGTCCAACTAATTGAGTTGGTTGAGCATTTTCTTTCAATTTTCGATTCAAAACAACTCAACACCAATTCATTCAAACTGGATGAAATGCCCGTCGGAATGAGTTGGACCGAGCCTAAACAATCAATGGGATTTCCTCTTGTGACGATGGCTCGGTTTCATCAGGCCGGTTTTCCTCTCTCAGCCCGACCGCCTTCTGTCTGTCTGATCGGGTTCGAGTCAACTCGGACCCAAACCAACTCGGACCCATACCAACTCGGACCCATGCCAACTCGGACCCACTACCAACTCGGACCCATGGCCAACTCGGACCCACTACCAACTCGGACCCACTACCAACTCGGACCCACAACCAACTCGGACCCATGCCAACTCGGACCCACTACCAACTCGGACCCACGGCCAACTCGGACCCACTACCAACTCGGACCCAAGCATGACCAAGTCGGACCCAACAAGATTGAATCGGCATAATATAAATACTGGATAGGACGAGCGTATGCAGTGAAGATTCCCAAAACGCGAAGAAATGAAAAAACATTGTTTCTGAACTACTGTATCTGAATTAAATACGGCATTATTTTTCTGAGTTGCTTTTGCGCTTGTAAAATTTGTAAGTCAATCGGCAATTCAGTGAACTTTGGTTTATGACCATGGGCGGCGATCTCGGGGGTGGGACGGGGGGACATGGCCCCCAACCCAATATTTTTGGGGAGGGGACGGCTATGGCAGTGTCTCCCCCCCCCCCCCCCAATAATTTCCCCTATAGTTATACATTTTAAGGGTAATTGGCTTTTACATATACCAGAATATGCACCAGAATACACAAGGATCAGCACACATTTTAAATAAATTTCCCAGGATACACAAAAAGAGGCATCAAGTACACTTACGCTTAACCGATAATTGTTGGTTGTGTGCTTTCTCCCCCCCCCCCCCCCCCCTCCCCCAACCTTGACGAGAAATGTTGCATTTAGAGTTACTCTATACATGGAGGTGTTTCCTACCTCCATGCTCTATAGCTTAATTACAACCGACATGCGTACTTCTATTTAACAAATTACCACTGTGACAGAAACATTATTTTAACAGGAAGAATTTATGAAAAATTACATTCAGGTATTATTTTATGCTCAACCATCCTTCCTCCGTGGCTCAACAGTCACCAAACCGGATAACGTGGAGCCAATTGCCACTGGCGCCCAAGCGGCCACTTCAACTCGTGTCCTTACTCTTTTCTATTTGACCTTAACACAGACATAAGGAAAACACCAACGCCCCTGTCCCTCTCTCATATTCATGCAATTTCATACATTGCTCATATTGATTCAATTTCAATTTTAGCGAAATTCAAAACATCCATGTCTCCATTCATACCTGATTTTTCTATTCACTTAAGCCTCTTTACATTCTACTGCAAATTCCATTGAACTTCCATGTCGCTACTACTGCAGATTCCAATAAAACTCCGATTGTAGAGTTCACACAAAGAAATTTCTGCAAATGAGGCCTCGTATGTACCCCTATGTATTTGGAATATTTTAACGAAGTTAAATTGGATGTTCTTTGCGCGAATTTATTGTAGGGCCTACTAGCTTTGAATTGGAATTAACATATATTCCCTTGTGTAAAAATAAGAAACAAGAAAGCAAACAAAATTGAGAAACGTAGGTATTCTGAAATAATTATGTTAGATGTTTGCTGCTTCATCACATACTCTACGTAACCGTGTGCATGAAAGTTGTAACTGTCTTGTTTTGCAGCCCGGTGGGTGTAAGGAAAACCGGTTTGCATGATGAATCAATTGGCATAAGTTCCCTCTTTGTGCCTTTTATTTTTGAGTAAAATTTAATGCGCTTGCGGCCGGAGAGAGCATGCAGGAGGAATATATGTTTGTTCTAATTAACGAGTATCTGTTTGTCAACCATCCAAGCAAGGCTTTCTAATTTAGACACGATTTGTTTGTCACTGCAATCATTCAACAAACACGACCAACGCCAAGGGATTAAACTTTGCGGGTGAGACGATGTGCGGCGACGCGACTACCCACACTCACGGCCAGTGCGGCCGAAAGGCCCTTTTTTAAAGAGCGGGTCACATACTATAGATACTTATAAAACATATATCTATATAGGTTTAATTTTTTTGAGCGGAAGAACACCGTAAACAAATACATGTACATGTAGTAGGTAATATCATGGAGGAAGGAGTGTTCCTTCCTCCATGGTAATATTGACAGCAGAATCGTCACTTGAACCTCGGCCTCCTCCCTCCCTAGGCTCCCCCACCCCAAGCTTGTTTTCCGCCACACGGTTGCCTTACTAGATGCCCCCGTTCGTTCATGCATTCATCGACAATGTATAAATAGGCATATTGGCATATCTGCATGCTTTAGTCAAAATTCGCACGATGGGTCCGAGTTGGTCATCGTTGGGTCCGAGTTGGTATGGATCCGAGTTGGTATGGGTCCGAGTTGGTAGTGAGTCCGAGTTGGTATGGGTCCGAGTTGGTAGTGGGTCCGAGTTGGCCGTGGGTCCGAGTTGGTAGTGGGTCCGAGTTGGCCGTGGGTCCGAGTTGGTAGTGGGTCCGAGTTGGCATGGGTCCGAGTTGGTATGGGCCCGAGTTGGTTTGGGTCCGAGTTGACCTGCTTCCGTCTGATCCCTCCCTTCAAGACGGTGGAGATTGGCAGTGATGTTGCCAAGATTCTCAATAGATTACCGAAGTCTGAAGTCAGTTGGCGCGACAACTACTGGCTCCAAACAAATGGATATTTCGACAAGGGCGGATCCAGAACCCAAATTGTTTTTTTTTTGGGGGGGGGGGCAAACATTTCTTTTTTGTGCAATATTTTTGGGAGGGGCCAAAACAATTTTCGGCTGAGTTTTGTGGGTGGGTGTACGCAGTCCTCCATGTAAAGACGTTTTGGAAGGTTTTGGAGCATTTGTCATTTTTGAAGACCTCACAGCCGGACGAATTCAGCATTTAGTAAGCCTTGTTATATATGTAGAAATTGCGGGGAACATCTCAGGAATACAATGATGTATTGTATATAAAAGTGTTCAGCTTTAAGAATTTGGGGAGATACTTGAAATCAAAGTCTACCGGTTGTAAAACTCGGCGTGTAGGGCTGCCGTTGGAGTAGGGCTGTATACGTAATGGTGACAGTAAAAAGCCAGAAGTTAAAAAAGGAACCATTTACAGCCCTATTTGTAGGGCTAAAGAAAAACATGAAAACTTACAAGGGCAGCTACGTACGTACGTATCAGCGCAGCGCTTAGTGCCGCGTGCCGGGCACACTTTAATTTAAGTTCAAAAGTTAAGTCGCCGCAGCGCGGATCTACTGTTCTGAACTGATTCGCGACACTAGTCCTATGTAAAAAGGCACTTTTAAATTAAAACAAGCACATTTTTCGTCAAATGATATTATATTCCTCGAAAAGTCTGAAACAACACTAGCAAAATTTACAAAACGGGCGGTATATGATAGCGCCCCCAGTCGTCGTGGAAAGTCTAATAAAAAACTGCAGAATACAGGATCGGAACCTGTCGAACCTGAAGATCGATTCCGAATACAGCTGATTTCTTGCATTTGTCTTTACCGTGACGGCAAACCAATTTTAAATGAATGGCACACTTATTTTGTTTAAAATGCTCTGACCAGAAATGTCCTTCCTTCTTCTACCGAAAATAGCCCGTAAATCTTTCAAATTGGAAGGAAACGGTTCATGTACCAAAAATCGATACCGTAAAAACCGATGAGTTGCACGTATGGTTCCCAAGCTCATTGAAGATTAGTACACGCATGCATGCTGTGCTAAAATATCGCGACATGTGCAGCATTTCCACACGTTCAACATCGATAATCTTTGTAATTGTAGAATCTTTCACCATCATCAACCAACGACAACATGGCAGAGCCTGACATAACTGTTAGTGTTAAAGCCATTGAACCTCAAGATGAAGTAAGGTTACGCACGGGGGAGCCGGGAGGGCCAAGGGGAGGGGGAGATCCAGGGGGGGGGGGGGGGGGGGGGGGGGGAGGCGAGGGGGGGGGGGGGGGGAGGCAAGGGAGGGCATATGGAGGGGGAGACAGTGGTGGTTCGGTCATGTCGGTCTGCTGTAAATGACCAACTTTTTTTTTACATTTGTGGGTATGGACATGGGTATGGATGACGAGCAAACCGTGTAATTTATACACACATCTCTGGCACTGTGATTGAACCAGTCCAAATATTGATTGATTTTATTCTAAATAGGATCTGTCATTGTGGAGTTATTAACGCCCCGTTTTTTATTCTCAATTTTTTTTGTTTTGTTGCTCCAAAGTTTGGATTCTCAGACTTTTTTTGAAATTATACCGACCCTATTTTTTCCCCAATTTTTGAAGGGCATTTTGGGAGAAAACATGACTTTCTTACCTGGATTTCCAGTGGCGAGCATGCAAATCGACACTCGCACTGCTGCACAATTCGCTCCCCCTTGCTTTTCTGGACTAACGTTAATTGGGGGGGGGGGGGGATCTGGTTTCTTATCATTATGCCGTTACCGGCTAAATATCTACTACCTTTTACAAATAAAAACTAATTTTAAATTTTGTTAGAATAAGCCAGTTTGGTATTTCAACTGCGCATGTGCACAATGACATTTTAGCCCGTGTGACCCGCATGACCTAACGCGTGCAAGGTGGTCGCACAACGCACACATGTTAAATTCAATCAGAATGGGCGCCGTTCGCGTAACATGGCGTGACATGACATCAGCAATTTTATCCCGAATAACCTTTGACCTTTGAGATACTGAACTGGCTTATTTGAAAATACATGTACATATGTAACATTAGGCCCTAGCCCTGGCCAAAAAATCTTATAAATTCAGTGCAACTTCTTCCGCAGCCTTTTGTAATGTTCTGGAGTTAATATTTGATTTTTCCATCAATTTCTTACAAAATAGGAATTTGAAGATGAAACCATTGCAGAGCGACTGTACGGCCTGACAGAGATGTTTCCAGAGAGTGTCCGCAATGGTGTGTCAATCCTCACAAATGCCTCATGGACAGGCATCAAGGTGTCATATAACTTCAGTCGTAGTGCCCTGTGGATTGGCACCACATCATTCATGGTCTTAATGTTGCCTGTCATCTTTGAGACGGAGATGGCGCAGATGGAGCAAGCTCAACTACAGAAACAAAGACAGGTGTGTGTAAAATCACAAACACAAACTTTCTACCCCTATATTGCACGAAAATTTCCCAAATAAATTCTCCAATTTAAAGGTTGTGCCAAGTGTTTATACAATTCTGGACACAGATGGATAGTTATTTTCCAAAATTTGCTATTCCTGACTGATTTTTGTGGGGGGTATTAAAGTAAAATCTTTCCATTTGTTATACTGAAGTAGGTCTTCATTGCTTATAATTTATATTTCCTACTGTTTCTTTAACCTCTTGAATACGAACGATGGCCATAGCTGCGGTTTGAAAAAGACCACCTGGCCGGTTGACATCTATAGGCACATTCCTGCACATACTATATTGTTCTTGAAATGGGAGTGCAATAAACGGATGGAGCTTTTTCAAACGAAGCTTTCATTCACACGAAAGGGGGCTCCAAGTGCAATGAATAGGACCACTCTATTCAGTGTGGCGCCTATTGTTTGAATTTACGCTTGGCTGCACAGTCCGCTCTTGGCACACCAGCAGCCGATTTCACTAAACCGTGCGCAACTTACGCCATTGCGTAAGACTTGCGCTATAAAAATGTTGCGCTATAAAAATGTTGCGCAGCTGCGCTACATCCTTGCGATCCATTTCACGAAACAGTGCGTAGCTGCACAATGTTATATTTATTTTATACATCGCGGACGAGGCTGAATGCCGCTTTTACGACGACTGTTTTAGTACAACAATAAAAATACATGGAACAGTCGTAAAATTGAACTGCGGGGCGCCATTTTGAAACTTTTCACTTTTGAAACATCGGCTTTCGCTCCGAAAAAAAAATTGATGGCTACTTTCTAAAAATATCTTACAGGTAAACCTGCAGCGGATTATCATTTCATTACTCTCTGAAATAATCTAGTGAATTTAATTAATGATTTGAACAACTGACGGCTCTGCTGTGCTCACGCTCAGCTAGCTAAGTCATCATTTCGGTGTTTTGTGCCAACAACTTAAGCCACCTAAAACGAGTGCGTAAGTTAGGCCATAATTTGTGGCGCAAGTCAGTGACTTACGCACTGCGTAACTTTTGTGAAATCGATTTTAAAATGTTGCACAATTGCGCAAGGTTTCGTGAAATCGGCTGCAGCACTCCATCAATAACAGCCGACGGAAAAGGGTTAATTTCAATTTTGTTATCCCTGTCATGCCTATTAACCCCAACTACCCCAAGCCTTACAAACTCCAACAGCAGGTTTTGTCTAATTTTGATGGTTCAGTACTGCCTTGGCACCATTACTTTACATGGAGCTATGATGCCCCAATTTGTCCAAGTCCAAAAGAATGTGCCATAGGTATACTGCACAGTCTTTGATTTTGACAGGTTGAGGAAGCCTCCTAGTAAAAATGCCTAGGGGGTTAGGGTTTTAATACTAAACCGAGACACTGATTGACCTACAGTAGCCATGTTTGGTTTTGTCGTCATTTTGACAGATTCTTCTCGGGCCCAGCGCTGCCATGTCGGGTTCAGGCGGTATACCAGGGGGGATGACTCCGCCCATTCCAGGGATGCCAAGATAGAATGCTACATCCACCATTATGGACACTGGTTTAAATGGAATTGCTGTGTACAAAGGAGTTAATGTAACCTACAGATGGATCAACCAACACTTCAAAAGACCAGCAATACAAATAGGGGGGAGGGGGGAGGGGGGGGGGGGGGCTGTAGAAAGGAAGGGGTTGGGTTGGCTATGAGATGTTGGATGGAAAGGTGCTGTTAGGGCAGGTGTTGTTCTCGACCAAACATTTTGAGGGCCCAATGATAACTGTTATTTGAGCAACTGAATTTGGACACATTTTCAGAAAACGTTTTCAGAAATATCTTAAAATAATGAAAAAAAAAACAAATTGTTGGAAAATTACAATACTTGTTAATTTCATTCACTTAATCCTCCAATTTCAATAGGATTTTTCACACCACCTAGGAGGGGGGGGGGGCATGCTGTGTCCGTGATTTTGGCGTGGCACCCCCCAAAAATATATTTGTATATGAAATTGCTAATTTGTTAGCATTAGATAAGGTATAAGCTTTCGAATGAGACATTACACACACAAAAAGCGATTGGAGTGTTAATCTATAGAGCAGTCACGGTGCATTAAGTTAAGACATTGTGGAGTGTACAGTTTTTCCTCCATTATTCATTTGTAGGAGGAAATCAAAAGAAAAATTGATGTGGGGGGGGTATAACAACATTTTATTGCGCCAATATGAACCATCTACTGCATTTTGTTACTTTAGAGACCTTCCTAGAATGTCTTTTTTCATTTTGATAGATGGCTCTAATAATTAAAACAAAAGTACCCATGACAACACAATAAATGTTAAACAAGTTTATTTACAAATGTCTCTGCAGACTATTTTCTTAACTAGTGTAAAACAGACTCCTTTGTGCTATGCATGTAATACATACATTGTATTCACAAGAACTTGACCTTGTGGCATTTATCCCACGCCAACAAGTAGGGAGGAACTTTTTTTTACGTGGGGAAGGGAAAGGGTGTCGAATAAGTACGGTGTATGTCATAAGTAAGGGCTGCTCGTCACGAAACAGTGGTTAACAAATTTTTCAGCTGAGGAAATATCAACTAGTCGCAAGTAATTCACATTTTAGCTTGCAACCTATTTCTGCTAAGGGGCTGTCATTTTCACAAGCCACAAAAAGTATGCTCTCTTTTTGGACCCTCCCCACCTCCCAGAGAGTACAAACTGAAAAGGAAAAAACTGCATAAACACTCATAGGATACCATGTATGATAATCAAGACTGTACAACAATCCTAAAAAACAAAAATGGGTGAAGCTGGAATACCCCCGAGGGTGTATTTGTATATGGAGTGGATATGGATAGCGGCAGGAATTAGAACTATGCGGGCTGTTATTTTGTGGGAAATTAAGATGATGGCGGTAGGTATCATTTTTAATTTTTAAAAGTGTAAATGGTTTCTCTTGTGGGCCTTCAGTTATGTTTGGCAAACTCCAACATAATGTATAATTGTATGGCATTCAGATATTGGAGGCTGCTGGACTTTTCAAGGTCATTGTTGTAACTGGATAAACTGAACAGATGGTCTCTTTAAAGATGCCGCGGCACTCCAACACTAAATGTTCCAACTGAATAGCTAGTTTGTTAGGATTAGATAAGTTATGAACTTTTCAATGAGACATTCTAAAAAAAAAAATAATTGCAGATAAGTTACAGAGTTAATAAGTTTCAATTTGTTTGTAATGGGAGCGGGAAGGCTGTATTCTTATAGTGTTACTGTACCGGGCAATCATTGCCCAATTTCACGATACAACCTGGGAAGTGACATCGTGGGCATCACTCAATGAGGATATTACTTTTTGGCATATAATAGCTTCAAACAAGGGAAACCGACTAGGTGAGCAAAGAAAACTGCATTCGAACGTGTGACCTACGTACAGTATTCCGTAAGTCACTGGTTCGAATCCTGTTCCTGCCAGTTTTCTTTGTTCACTTTGAAAATTCAATTAAACTGTGGTAGAATCACGTGAAGACTGCTGATTAAACTATGTCCAATTAATAATAATAATAATAATAATAATAATATAATAATAACCGGCATTTAGTTTGACTAAATCAGTGTTTACAATCATTCCTCCGGCTGGAGATTGGCCAAAAATTACAAATCCACAAAATCCACGAGGACCCCAGATCAACATATAGGTTGTATTTGCCTAAAGGCACCCACTTAAAATATCCGTTTTTATTGGTCTATATCCACTTTTACAGGTAAAAACACCTTTTTGAAAAAGCCTCAGGAATTCCAGAATGCAAAAAGGATTCTTTAAAAAATCCTGAAATCGGGAAAAATCCTGACAAATCTCACCCCCGATTCCTAAAACCTTCTCAGCTCCCTCGGGAGTATTATTCAGTGCATAATGTATGCAGACTGAAATCACCGAGTTCAAAATTGAATACCATAGGAGTTGTCTTAGGTTCCTGGCTGTGCATCATTGGGAGAGACCCTGGTTAAACTCTAAGGGGATGGAACGTCTTGAGAGTTCTTGCTGGCTCATTTTCCTTGTATCACCTCTTCCTGCTGGACTTCCTGCTTCCGGTTCCGTATTCTCCAAGCTCTCGCTCAAGTATTTGCTTCTCAGCAGTTGTCTCCGCAAGCTGTAAGGGGGGAGAGAACAAAATCATCACGGATATTCAGCGCTGTTCATTTTCGAATAATTTAGTATTCGATCATTCAAAACTGGATTTGATCGAATATTCGATACTCGCCCATCAAGTTTTTCACATGTCAGCTACAATTGCATGCTGCGCTGTCACAAAGTTGCACACAAAGTACGCCAGTGTTTTACGTGCGGCGATCAATATTATGGACCGCCTGATCAATATCTATTTTGCATGCGCCTGTTGTATCAAGATCATTACAGGTCGTATAAGGTTCTGATAACAAGAAGCCAAACTCCAGTCTGCATTTTTGCAGTAATCATTTTATAGGTGTCAAGGGTTTTACGAACGTTTTACAATAAAAATGTGCCATTTGACACTGCTAAACGCCGTAACTTTTCTATTAAACAAGTATCAGAGTTATAGTTGTACGTGCATATATATATATATTTTTAATTATTTGAACCGGCAAAAAAGTATTCAAATATTTGTTTGACGATAGAAAATTATAATATATTTGGGACAGCCCTACTGACATTATATAATCTGAACACATCAACATATTTTTCAATAGTTTCCCAAGTAGTTATTACCACGGCTGAGATTGGCTGAAAATGAAAAATCCATGAAATCTGCAGTGTTAGGGGGTTGCCGAGGACCCCAGAGCAATGTAGGGGTCTATGGTTTGTATTTGCCTAAAGGCACCCCTTAAAATACCTGTTTCTATTTGCCTATATCCACTTTTACAGGTAAAAACACCTTTAGGGCAACACCTCAGGAATTCCAGATTTCCAAAGAGATTCTTTTAAAATTCTGTCAAAAAAGCCTGAAATCAGAAAAAAAAGACAAATATCACCCCTGTATTACACAAATTTAATTCAATTAAACTTGCAAAGATTAAAATATTGATGAGTATTTGAGCACAAAACCTTCCTATCACAACTCATGCAATCTGCTCGGCTAGACCCCCACTTTTCAAACTATTTAGCTACAATGAACGACTTACCATGTCCAGTAGCATTTCAACCTTAAGCTTCAGAAGATTATTCTCTTCGGCAAGAGACTCGTTCTGTTTCCGAAGTTTGATGAATTCTCTTTGACTTACACCACCACTGCTACCTGAAGATTCTAAAAAAACAGACATTAATTTTTTTTTAATTAAGTCAAAATTATGTGACCCAATATATACTGGAAGCCATCATATAATTCTAGCTTCCTTGCAAATAAACGTGGGTAAGTATAAGTTGGTCTCACCGACGGTGGAAGTTAACCGCCTGTTTTCTGGGCCCAGGAAAAACCGTAAGGGTGTAGGGTTGGCAATTCAAAATGTCACCAACCCTACCACCTGTGATCATAAGCCCCTTTTAATATCGAGAGTTGATTTTAGCCTTGTATTGGGTGATTTCAATAAAAAAAAAAAAAACCCAAAAAACAATTTATCTTTGCTCTAATTTACAGCAGACCTACTGTTAAAGGCTGTGTACATGATTGGTCATTGTTGCAATTTTCAAAAATGGGCGGATTTGGGGGTTAGTATGTTATAGGCAATATCGTTCGACTGACCTGTTCAAAGTTTTGCGTTGTTGGATGGCGGAAAAACCCGAGAGAAAAACGGCGCTCGTTTTCAACCGTCGGGCGGATGATAGCCTTTTATAGTCAAGGCGCACGTGGCTACCAGCTGGACACGTGACGCGCCCTGAATACAAGCATGTCAAGTGCGCCACTCATCCGGGTAGCCACGCGCGCCTTGACTAAAGGCTACAGGGCAGTTTTCCAACGATTTCCAGCTGGAAATCGTTGGAAGACGACATAAATTTCCACTTTTCTTGACAACGACAGCACACCTGGTGCCATCATTTCACAGGATTATTGAGTCTACTATTAACTTACAGTCTAGTAAGGTATTTCGTAATAATTCAGTAAATTTTTTTTAGAGAATTACCAATCGTGTACACTACCTTTAACAGACTGGTCCATTAAGCGTCGCCCTTAACATAAATACAGCTGTGCACACCACGTCTTTTGTCGGACGTTTGTTGGACCATATCAGCTACTGTGATTGGCCAATAGGTCAACTTCAAGAGGCAGTGCTTAATGGATCAGCCTATTGTATACGCAATCTTAACGATGATTTGTGGTTGGGGGAAGTGAAATGGGGCAGGAGAGATTGGCACACATAAGGGTGGCTTAAAGATTCACATCAATTTCAAGTACTAGTTGAGGAATCTTGATTGTCACAATGCTACTGTCAAACAAATCTGTTCATGGGACGCCAGTGACCAGTTAAAAAGTCTGTATTTTAATAAAAAAAAAATAATTTGGTTTCTTTTTTGTGGGGGATTCATTTAAAATATTTTTTAGAATGACTAAAGCACAACACTGCAATTTAATAATCAAAATTCCATCTACTTTGTACAAATAAATCACAGAATAAGCCAGTTCGGTATTTCAACTGCGCATGTGCACAATGACATTTTATCCCGAATGACCCGCGCGACCTAACGCGCTCGTGTGAACGCAAAAGGTGGTCGCACAACGCGCCCGTGTTAAATTCAATCAGAATGCAAGTTCGTGTAACATCATGGTGTGACATTACGTCAGCAATTTTATCCCGAATAACCTTTGACCTTTGAGATACCAAACTGGCGTATTGTCCATCTTAGGTTCTGGAATTAATTTGTTTTTCTGAAGCACTGTTGGAATTCTGCTTCTGAATACCTGATATCCAGATGCCATTTTCAGCATCAAATTTAATGACCTGGCCAGCAATGCGCATCGCTGGCTGGCCATAGTCCACGCCGTACTCTTCCTCCCGGATAGAACTCTCTAGCTTGTTGAGGTTGTTGAGTGACAGTGATCGTCGAGGTGGTGTCTTCTTGGTATTAAACTTGTTCCCAGTGCTGAGCAGCGGCATTTTGTGTTAGTAGTTGGGGCAACACAAAACCTGCAGGAAAATAATGGTAATCAAAATATTTAAATTATTTTTATTAACAAAACTTGTAATGTGAATTTTAATTTTTGTTATTTACAAAGGTACTGTATGAACAGTTACAGGGTCCTAAAGTACGCTGTAACGTCTATCGCAAACTGCCCAAAGAAAGGTGCACAAGGTGTCCTAACACTATACCACAAAATGTAGGGAAAGATTTTACTTTAACACCCCCACCAAAATGGGTTAAGAACAGAAAAACCTGACAAAATAACCATCCATTTGTATTCAGAATTTTATAATCACATGGCACAGCCTAGTCTTGGTTCCAAGACGTCCTTAGCGCGGTGCGACGTACAGCGCGCACGGCAGCGCCCTCTACCTACACACACACATACGCCAAGGCCAAAAAGCGATTTGGGCGTGGCGTGTGTGTGTGTAGCGATAGGGCGCTGTCGGCCGCTATACGTCGCACCGCTAGGAACGTCTTGGAACCAAGACTAGGCACAGCCAAGTTTAAAACTTTTGCCAGGGAAATTCGTGTGCGAAATATAGAAGGGAAAGTGTTTCGTCTCGGATGTTCAATCATAGACCTTATCGCAAATACCGCCAGGTTGAGATGTCACAATGGTCATAAGGGATTGTGGGAGGGAATAAGGAGCAAACATTGCTCCCTTTTCCTTCAAACATTGCTCCCTTTTCCTTCAAACAATGCCTTTTGACCATTGTGCCGTCTCAACCTGGGGTGCGTTTTGGCGGTCATAACCGAAAATTGGTTGTTATTTTTGGTTAATCATTATGGTTCCTAATTCTCGCCTATTTAAAATTTCCAAAGAAATTCACCGACAAGAAACAACCTAATTCTTGGTTATGACTGTTATGACCACCGAAATGCACCCCTGGCTGTATTTACGATAAGGCTCAAGTTATGGAGGAACATAGAGCTTGGAGGTGTTGAGCGCAATCTTCAAAGGCGCGCATTTTTTTTAAATGCGCGCTGCGCAATTTTTGAACACGAAAATTGAGTTGGCTTGCGTAAATATAAAATGTGCGCATTATA
Organism: Hippasteria phrygiana; assembly: GCA_037893225.1. Taxonomy (NCBI): domain Eukaryota; kingdom Metazoa; phylum Echinodermata; class Asteroidea; order Valvatida; family Goniasteridae; genus Hippasteria; species Hippasteria phrygiana. The sequence continues at coordinate 580,545 of JAZGUH010000547.1, forward strand.
GATGGAGCGCAATTTTTGAAAATCACGCAATCTTTATTATTCAAACAGTAAACGGGGTTGCACACGAACTGTAAGTTCTTAATTTCTTGTGACAAAGCACTTGAAAAGGGATGCTGGGATCCGGGGCTGGGATACAATTCAAGCCTCAGGTTTGGCAAAAGTATGGAAAACCAGTAGAAAAGTGTAAAACAAAAACAGAATAACAAAACTTCGTAAAAATGCTAGAAAATATATAAAACAGTGCTCAAGCTATTAGGAACAAGCAAATACATTGCAAAGTTCGGACGCGTACGTGAGGGGTGCACCATCATGACCAGCATGTGACAACATAATCTCCCACTATACTGACCTATAAGTTATTTCATAGAAGAAAAAAATCTTATCCAGTAGTCTCTCAGTTGCTGTGTGAAGAATGCAAATTAATTATAGATTGCTTCTTAATTTGCCATTTTCTTTTAAATGTTGGGAAGTTAGCCGATCAGACACAGAGGTTTAGATCATTTCCCAATGAAAAAAACACCGAAGGCAACTTGTCAAGCCAAACATGACCCAACTTCATAAAGATAGAAGCACAGAATCTCTGGTGATAATAACAGATGATATGACATCACCACAACAAAGATATGCGACAAAGTACATGAAGTATATGCAATAAAATTCACATCGTAAACTTTATTCGCTTATAAAAAATATAGTTCACAAACAATGTCAACATATTTGCAAATCAAATAAATAAATGCTACACACACATTGTAATATACGAATTTGCAAATATTCACGACATCGTGTAGCTCAAGAGCTGGAAAACTCAAAACTTGAAACCCTCTCCTCTTCACAAAATTATCCGACAGAAACGAGCGCCCTCTCACTTACAAGTTACAACTTTCAACTTCAAGATGATCACGATCTGTTTTTTTTTACATGCATAAAAGATAACTATGATAACCATGAATAAGGCTTACCATTGATTAAAGAAATCTTAATGCATGAAAATGCACCAAAAACTACATTATTAAACACGATCGGGACAGGAATGATAACGTTGACCAAATTTCAGTTTACCTTTGTTTATGTCTGCGACTGTTGCCAGTTGATTGCTTGCACAATGCACGTCGTCAGCGCACGTACCGTACGTTCGCACCATTAATTCGCACTGTACTGTACTATGGCCGGCAGCTACAATGTAGACAAACATGCATCAGCCGTTGAAACAGTAACCTTTGACCCGTACAACATATTTTGTGTTGCTAGACAGCGGTTTGGGGTCGGCTGCGATTTTGTTCCCTACTTTCCGTGAAAAATGGTCAGATCTGCCTGAGTTTCCAGTACGAAGATAACACAGAAAAAGGTAAGAGTTTACTGCACTACACTAATTACGTTGATTGTGAAACACAGTGACTGAAAAATGTTATAAATTTGTAGAGTTATTTTTCGTCTCGACCAGACGAGCCGCGTGAGAGCAGAGGCAGAAACCAGTCTGACATTGTGTTAAATAAACGTGAAGGTGGAACCAGTCTGAACTTTTGTATAGTGGCTATTTTTACGGCAGCCGTAACGCGACTTTCAAATGCTATTGTTACGGCATAATAAAAACACAATGCGAACGTATATCAGATTTACAACTCCCCATCCTGCCAGAGTGCTTCGGTAGCTGGATTGGTACGGCGTTGGTTTTGATAGCTGTGGACCTAGGATCGAATCCATGCCGCGCTGTCCGATTTTTAAAAATAAAAGTAGATTTATTTTTCTTCCCTAAAAATTGATTTCAGTGGTTTTAGAGATATTAAAAAAAAAAGGGAAATAAAGTCCGAGAACATTTGGTTGATAGTCTAGTTCCAGCAAGCAGCAAACATCGTGACGTAATACCATTACGACAGGGAACTAGGCTAGACAGTTCCGTAACGATGGCTGCTGTAACAGTAGCCACTGCGTTATATATAAAATTATGCTTTCCAGTCACTTCGCCCATTTTTCACTTCGCCCATTTTCCACTTAGCCCATTTTCCACTTAGCCCATTTTCCACTTCGCCCAAATGCCCTCTCGCCCAAATGCCATTTCGCCCAAACGCCAATTCGCCCAAACGTTATTCACCCAATCATAACTTCACCCTTGTTGAGTCTTTACTCTAATTTTACAGACTTTTAAAATATAAACAAATTGACAAAGCAACCTCCCCCTCCCTCTCGTTCATGCAACTTAATAACACTGATTAAACTGGTAATTAAATTGACTGATTTGATATCCCAAAACATAAAATGTTTATTGTGAATGATTTCTAACCGGTCTATAATGTTTGTCTGTCTCAACTTATCTCCACTTAATTTACGCTGAACTTGTCTGAAGCATCAATGTACACATGTTTGTATGGGTAATATGGTTGAAAAACAAACAAACTAAAATGCAAGAGTGGAATCGGCAAATCAAAAGAGCTTTTCTTTTCGTTTTTCCTTTATTGCTTTATTGAAAAGTGAATTTTGATTTTCGATTTTCAACAATTTTCCTTGACCCACCCACCCACCCACATTTTAGAATAAAACAAACGAAATTTGAAAATATTGACAATTTTGAATGGCCCCTTAAAATATTCAAATCAATTTGTTAAGATCGAAAATTGGGGTGCGTGGGTGGGTCAAACAGAATTTCGAAAAAAATATCGAATTTTTGAATGGCCCCTAACATACACTATTCATACATTTCAGTTTTAATGTATCTCAGGAGTATTATTCTTATGGCCACTTTATAGAAAATATATTTCCAAATGATCAGAAAGTACTCACAACATTGGGCGTATCAGAACCGATGCAAGGAGTTGAGAATAAGTATTATTGGTTCTTTATGATTTTTTTTCCCCTTGGAAAAAGAATTGTTTTCATTGTAATCATATTTCTCTGTCTTTTCGGTGTAGTGTTTTGCCATAGCGATGACTGTTTATTTTGATCACCGTGTGGAGCCTCCCTCTGCTGGGGCTAACGTTGACATAGCCTGGCATCCCACTCGTCCCTATTTAGCCGTAGCCACGAGGGGTGAAGGAGTGGGTGGCTACATTCAAGTTTACAACGAAGAAGTAAGACATGTTTTTGGTTTTCCATATTTATCCGCTTGTGTTTTTACACATTTTTAAAATGCAATAATAATGTGAAAAGGCAGATACTTCAAATGACAGTCAGTTACTTGTTATCAATAAACTTGTTTTCGCATTATTTGTACAAGTTTTTGGGCAACACATATCAATGAACTAGGATTAAATGACAATATTTATAGTGGACCTGATGTAATTGGTATTAAGGAAACTGTCGGACAGTGTTGGAGTTGAGTCCTACACTCCGAGTACCAAGTTCTCTGAGTACATTTAGAGCCAAGTTCGGGCCGAGTCTGAGTACATTGATGATAGAGTCCTGGGCCAAAAATTTGAGTCCAAGTTTTTCAGGGTCCGAGTATGGGCCGAGTACGAGTACATAAACAGTCGAGTATGGGCCGAGTACGAGACAAAAATGCCAAGTTATGTTCTGAACATTATTATAACGAACCTGCATCATCAAGAGTCTAAACACCAACAATTCAGGAGACTGACTATTTCACTTTATTTGCATATTTTTTATTTACTTTTTACCCAAGATGATGAAGTTGAACCAACTCAAAAACTCAAAAAGTTGTGCATCACATGTGATTGAGCCAGAAATTTCACCTTTTGGGAATTTACCCAACAGCGCAAGAACTGTTTATGAATGTGTACTTTTGAGTCCGAAGGTGCAGTATCAAAAGATAAAATAATCGATTGTATTCCCGAGTACAGGTATCGAGAAATGAGTACAAAATGCCGAGTCCGGGCACAAGTCAGAGTACAAAATGCCGAGTCCGGGCACAAGTCAGAGTACAAAAAGCCGAGTACGTGCTAAATCCAATTTTTTTTTAGTACTGAAAAATCAAGTTTGGGCAGAGTACTTTATACATGACTTAGTGGTACTTGAGTTGTACTTGAGTACGATTATGAGTACGCACAGTCCAACACTGCAGTCAGAATCGTCTTAGAAATTCATCAGACGGCACCTGTTTGGACAGTGTTGTCAAACGTTTCTTGACCTCCTCCCTTTAGGGTGAGCCCATAGAGAACTCCAATGTACAGCGATCTTTCTCCCCATCGGCTCTAGCCTGGAATCCATCCAAGCCGTCTGTCGCAGTCGGCTGGGAAAATGGAGAGATCCATGTTTGGAGCGAGCAACATCGTGAGGTGTACGAGGCGCCCAAGATACACAAAGGGGAAGTGTGCTTGATTGTCTGGAACGATGCGGGAAATCGTGTCTTGACAGCCGACAGGGTATGATTCTATCTTGAAATTTTTTCCTACATTTTTGTCCCGAAACTGAAATCTCATTGAACATTTTTCATAACAGTGTTACACACTGTCATATGAAAATCACCCAATGAAGGGCTTGGGTGCAGGAGTACTGCAACTTTACTTCCAAGAGCTTAGTTGAGGATGGAGCACTAGTGTTGTGAGTACAGAACATGCCAAATGAGGTTTGTGATACCGTCCTACGTTTATCCAAATGTTTTCCTCCAAAGTCCTACTTTTGTCCTGTTCTTTGGAAAATTTTGATCTTATTATTCTCCTATTTTTTCACCTGGGTCTGTTTGAAAGCCTGTTCTAATATTTCCAACTTAAAAAAAGTTATATCCTCATTGAGTGATTCCCACACTGCCGCTTCCTAGGTTGTATCGTAAAGGCTATACAAAGTTAATGACTTCTAACTAGCTCCTTGTAAACATACATTGTGTAGGGCAAGAGAGCTGAGTTGATGGAGCACCAGTATGGCAATACAGAGGTCATCGGTTCAAATCCCATTCCTGTCAGTTTTCTTTTACCACATGGTAAAGTTAACAAAATTTGTCTTGAGGTTTAACAGAGAACATTACTGGAAGTTTAAGATTTCAGATCCTTGTCCACTCCCCGAATGATCTTAAGTTTCTAAGGCTCGACTTTGGCGGTAATGTCAATCTTGCTTTCTTTTTACAGACGGGATTGATTGCGTTGTGGAAATGCGATGCACGAGGGCACTTCAGTTCGACACCTCTGTGCAAGGAAGAATTAGATCAGATTACAACTCAGTGCGTGTTTCAGCCAGGCATCGGCACAGATATTGCTGCGTAAGTCAAACTCTATTGACTTTTTGGCCTACTGCCAGTTTGTACTAATCTTGTAGAGCTGTGCATTCAAACCGGGTACCCGAGTACTCGATCACTAATGTCAGGAACCGGTTCCAGATTATGGAATCGAGTACCCGTAACCGAATTAACATATTACTTAGTAATTTCTTAGTAATTTATTTTTATGTCATTTGTGGGGAATTTTCCAAATGAAAACCAGGGTACATGGAAAAACAGATTAACGTTAATGACGCTTGCAAAAATGCAGTTTACACCATAAAGCTATAGAGCTCACTGTAAACACTTGCATCTTGCTGCATTGATGCACCGATGTGGTAGTATTAACGTGCGGACCTTTACAAACAATATGAACAGCAATTTCCGAGATTTATTTTTTGGGATTGGCTTTCTTTAACTGGTTCCAGTGTAACCATGCTTTTTTTCAATGGAGTACCCGATCCCTGTATTACCCGTAAATGCATACCCCTACAATCTTGTGGGATGAGAATGAATAGAATATTTTTCAAATTTACCTTTTTTCTTTCCTCCTGCCGTGCCTGTAGTGAGACCTCAGCCCTAGCTCGAGCTGCTGTGAGCGGTGATCAGAGGGCTCTAGATATGTTCTCATGGGACAAGAGTTCTCTGAAACTGCCAGGATCTAACAACGATGGTCTGACTTGCTACATCGGTGGCTCTGAAGGTAAATACTCAGGTTACTCTACATACTACCGTTGATATCATAAAATGTTTGGATGTGATAAAGATGGATAACAAGATGCAAAATAGGTATTATTTGAACTTTGCATGGTGGAGTTGTAGGGCTGTGCCAAATATTCGAATATTCGATCGATTATCAAATATTCAAATAGTTATTTTCAAGTTTGAATATTCAAAGATGAAATGCAAAGGAATATAAGAATGGGTAAAAGGTCAAATTGTTAAAATTTCATCCATGACTTGGTAACTGGTTCCTGTCCAAATAATTGTATGACAGCAGGCTATCTATCTGTGTTACAAACACGTAATTGATGACGAAGGTACCTGTTCCTACTTTTTGTCAGGAAAATGTAATTTTCTCACCCGGGCAAAAAAGGTTTAGTTTTTTTTCAGAAAAGTTGTTTATTATTATTATTATTATTTATTTTACTCCACAATTCAAAATACATGTTGTACAAAATTACATTAAAAATATTGAGCAATACATGTATACAAAATCTAAAAAAAAAAAAAAAAAATTGTGGAGAAGGCAAAGCCGAGGAGGAAAACAAATTCCTATAACCAAAAGGTTTGACCTGCCCTAAGAGGTTCGACCTGCCCTAAAAGGTTCGACCTGCCCTAAAAGGTTCGACCTGCCCTAAAAGGTTCGACCTGCTACAAAGTAGTAGTAGTCAAATACTAGCTGGAGTACAAATGTACTGAGCATAAATACAAGCGTATATGAGTACCTTAACCCTTAGGTTGTTGTCGAGTATATTGTCCTGTGTACGAGTACAGAAAAATGTACTCAAGTCCGAGTTTTGTATGAGTACTATGTACTACAACTCTAGTGCCCATTACAAGAACAAGGTTAACTGTATTAATTGTTGCAGAAGGGTTTTAGACGAATTCTACAGTGATATTTTTGATTCCCTTGGTTCTAGGCAAAGGTTTTTACATTGATGACAAAGGCACCTGCAGCCAGGTTCTGACTACGGACGGACCAATCAAGAAGATGCTGTTTAACAAGCATCGTAACATCCTAGTGGTTATAACGCAGGCACTCATGCTAGCTCAGTACAGTCTGTCATCGGACGGCAAGACCACAGAAACTATGAAGGTAGGTACTTATAAGTGTCAGTCTGCTCCTCTGTCTGCTTGGCTGTTGATTTTTCATTGCATGTCATTCTGACATGATGGGCAAGTTCTAGCTGTGATCATTAATCAGTTTACCACGAAACAGCAAGCAGTGGTTGGCAAGTTCTCAAACTTATCAAACTTTTCCATCTGTATGTGTGTCTAATGTTGTCCGTTATTGTCTGAAGCATATGTGACCTTGTAACTCGTTTTCTCTTTGACGGTGTCACTGTCTGTCAATCGTTGTTTACCTTTATGTCTCTCTTTAGCTGTATACGTGTAAAGGCCGGTTTATACTCGCTGTGACTGCGTTTGCGCATCCAGACATTTGATCTTCGGATGAAGCGTTCATACTTGGCCAAAGTTTGAATTCGATTTCATGCGTGTGACGCCAAATGTTAAATAATTTCAATATGACCCACTATGCATACGATCAGTGTGTACACACTTTCAAAATCTTTCTTAAAGTGCGCGTACATACGAACTTTGTTTACGCACTACATGGTTTTTTTGCGCACTGAAGACCGCTAAAAATGGACCAGCAAGCTGCGTACGCAATGAATACACAGCGAGTACACAGCGAGTATGAACCAGCCTTTACTGTCACTCTCTAAATGTCACACTCACTCTTTCACTGTCGCTCTCACTGTCACTCTGTCATTCTCACTGTCATTCTGCCACTGTCATGTTTAACTGTCATTAGAACAGAGGTTTTCACCCTTTTCTGACGTAGTGTAGGAAGCAGTGTATGCTCAGTGCTCTCCAAGAGCCTGTGTGAAAAATTTTACAGGCTGGATTCGAACCATGAACTCCTGCTTAAGAGGTTAAGACGTCTGCACTAGTAAGCAGGAGGTCGTGGGTTCGAGTCCTGCCCGAGTAAGCCTGTGATTTTTTTAACACAGGCTCTCGGAAAGCTCTGATCATACAGTGCTTCCTACATTATGTTGGGAAAGGGCAAAATAGCCTCTACTCCACTCTAATTTATATCATCCCGATACAAATTCCATCTTCTCACTTAACTGTCATTGTTGTTCTGTCATTCTATCTGTGTTTAACTTTGTCACCATCTGTGTATGTCTCTGTGTAGTGACTGTCCTTTTCTCTGTCTTCCTCCTTATCTAAACCTACTGTTGATCGATAACTGAATATTTGACTTCCTCACTGCTCATTCCTTACATCCTTTAGGTGAAGCTGAGTGGTAAAGCAACAGAGACGGACTGTGATATGGTGTGGGCTGGCAAGGGCTTGCTAGCGACGGCTAGTGGAGAATGTGTCATCAGGTAATTCTCTTTTTTTTCTTTCATGAAGGCAATTTTAAATTTTGTTTTGAGTCCGTAAACCCACCCAGAGCTAACAGATAGCTGAGAGTAGACAAATAAAGTGTAGGCAACTTTAGGTTGGGTATTTGACTGAATTTGGAATTTAACCATTTCATCCATCCATTATATTCCAGAAATTAACTAACGATTGCTCCATAAAAATGTTTCAGTAAAACGGCAGTAGTTGAAATAGAAAAGTAACATTAGACTATTTGGTATATTCAACTTGCTCATATACAGACAATGTGAATGGTATCTTTTTAAAATGGTTTTTCACACCAGCTGTCTTTATAGTGGTACATGTACATAGTGATAGAGGGCACGCTGCCTCGATTTTGACAAAATTACCAGATTCAGAGAACTTGCAAGAGGATTAATTTGTCCAGAGATTTCAGTTATATTCTTGACCTTTCAGGATGTGGGATCTGGACAAGGATGACAACTACATCTTGGGTCTTGATGTTCATCAGGGATTTGAGACGGGGGAATGCATCAATTGCGTTGCCTACTCCTCCAGGAAAGGTATGTGTGAATCAACGCCGATCCGTTTCGTCAGTAGACCTTGATCATTCTACAGTCTGGTTTCCAGAAGGGAATTCATCACTGAAGCACTGAGTCATCAGAAGATAAATTTTTCACCAGACTGAGTTGTCTTGTGAAAAACAGATGATTTGGTCCTTGAAGCATGACAAACATAGATTTAAGTTTTCCCACTGTCTATTGCTTGCATACATTTGTATCTCCTCCCAGATTTTGGCGAACACTTTCAAAACTGTTCACATTTTCCTCAGAGTGATAGATATACTGTAGACAATATGTGACCTGGGGCCGATTTCACGAAACTCTTCTTAACTTATGACTCATCTTAGGACTTAAGACGAGTTCCTGCTCTAAGATCGATCTTAGCTAAGACGCGTCCTGAGATCGATTTCACTAAACCCTTCTTAAGCAAGACGCATCCGAAATACAGATAAACAAACCGCTAATTAATGGACGAGGATGACCTTTCGCATGCAACGGCTGTATCATGTTCAATTTGGCACTTTCGCGTAACAGCCGTCAGATGTGTACGCGCATGCAGTAAATTCAAGATGATTGATTGGTGATTGTTTTGGATGAAAAATTTGAATGCCGATTCATAAATGCCTCAGCGAGTTTCATTATCCCTTTTGGTCGAGAGCCTGTCACATGGGTGTGTTTAAACGGTTGTTTAAACACGGCTGTTAAAAACGGTTGTTAAAAACGGCTGTTAAAAAACCTTTCTAAAACGGCTGTTAAAAACGGTTGTTTAAACACGGCGTGTCATAACCAACTGTTTTCAGCCGATACGCAACTGGGAGAGCGTAGTAGGTGCACGCACAATATTTACTGAACTTCATAATGTAAGACAACGCTAATGCACGCGTATAAAATGCTGCATTCGTGCGTGTGCGTACGCGCACGCGACAGACAGGCGCGGAGTGCCTTCACGCGCTCACAAGTCCGATACGTACGCATGTGTTTTGTACTGAGCAAATGGGAGAAAAAGTGGGGAGAAAAAGCTTTGCATTTTGTCCTTTTTACGGGAGGTTTTTGCATTTTTCGTAAGGGTCGTGACCGCTGTTAATGATCCGAGCCTTTGGCTCGGTCCATTAACAGCGGTCACGCCCCTCCTCGGTTATTTAATGACGTGGCAAAGACCGGGTCATCACACTTTTGTCCCTTTATTAATATTACACTCAACCGGGTATCGGGCTCCAATTCATCTCCAACCCTTGGAATATTCCCTGCCTTTGAACCTATATCTCTTAAGGATTTCCTCATCATTTAGATTATCTAGTGGATTTCTTCTATCTCGGAATATCCTCTCTCTCTCCTAATTGCCCGCCGAGCTTTGTAATCAGCGAGAAGCATAAGCGCCATTGTTGCTTTTCAGTAAATTGTATGTGTTCGCATATAGATAAGACGACCCCCAGACCGATCTTAAGTTAAGACGAGTTCAGCCGCGTTGCTAAGGAAGTTAGGACGTGTTGAACGCGTCCTAACTTTGGTGAAATTGATCCTAGGACGAGTCGCGAGTTAAGACGAGTTACTCTTCCTAAGATGCGTCTTAGCGTTTCGTGAAATCGGCCCCAGTTCCCACAAAATGGGTAGGAAGAGCAAAATTTGAAAATCACACCTCGAGTGCCCTAGGGCTTGTGATGGGCAATTTGCATAAAAAAAATTAAAATGCGTGTATCGCAAGCGTGATTTTAATAAACCCATAGATATGGAATATAAAGACAAACCACGATTTCTCCCATATGCGTACGCTGATAGGTATACGAATACGCGTACGCAAAATACGCACGCATTATACGAACTCCGTTAATCGATGAAAACAGCCTTCAACTATTACACAAATCAAAGTTAGTTTTGAGTGTTTTTTTTCATTATTTGTTTTCATCCATCGTGGTATGTGCAATTTCTTAAACACCTCCTTCCCATATATAAGGACACATGGAATACATAGATGTGAAATTGGCTTCTTCCGCAAGTTAAAACAAGAATAAAATATTTTTATGTTTTGAGTCGCATTACACAGAGGTCTTAGAACCTGGATGTCAGTCGTAAAGACTAGGATGTCCAACCTGGGCTACGTAGAGCCATTCTCTACCACCATTGTTTCTTGTTTCAGGAGTGCTGGTTGGCGGGACAGACAAGGGCCGCGTTGCCATGTGGAAGTTTGCACCAGCTCGGGGAATTATGGCACGGAAACAAGAAGGAGCAACCAAGTGGAAATTACAGGTATTACACATGTATTTTTATTGCTATATTTTTTATCTTTCTCTTACATGTAAGTAATGCATGATTGATAATTTTCACGAAAAGATTAAGTTATTGTTATGAATTTTATTTGACCATTTTAGAATTAATTTGAAATTTTTGAGACTCCTTTACACTGCCTGTCCGGCTGTAGTTGATGGGATGCTGGTATACCAAGATGGGTTTGTGCAGCCAAGCGTAATGCAAACAATAGGCAAACAATGGATTGAGTATGCGCAAAAATGCGCATACAGATGACAACCGGTCAGGTGGTCTTTTTTTCCAAACCACGGCAAGGGCCGTGTTCTGTATTCAAGTGGTTCAAACAAAATCAGTAAAAAAAAAATTAAAAATGGAGAAAATATTTAGCTTTTCTTTTTAATATTATCAAACAAACCTCAAGGAAACACCTACAGTTTTGGGAGACCGCCAACATAGGGCAAGATAGTTGGTAGAGCACCGGTATGGTATTCCGGAGGACACAGGTTCAAATCCCGCTCCTGCCAGTTTTCTTTGTTCACCGTACACATATTTTTAATGTAAAAGATATGTAAAAGTTCATGTGTGTTGATAATACCTACAGGCTCCGTCTGTGCTTGAGGGAAACATCTTACAAGCCAAGTGGGGTACAAGCCGAGATTATCTGGCTCTGAATAGCATCAGTAGTGTGGTTATACTCCATGCACTCAACATGAGTGCTCACATCAAAGATCAGGTATAAACGGGTTTCAAGTATTCCTGCTTTTCCTACTCTTTTCCTTATTATTTTTCCTTGCTCCTATTTTTCCTACTTTTTCTTGAAATTCCCATTTTTTCCTGCTATTTTGTCCCGCAACTCCGAAAAATGAAATCTCATTGAATATTTTTTATAACTGTTTAATACACACTGTCATATGAAAATCACACAATGAAGGGCTTGGGTGCAGGAGTACTGCAACTTTACTTCCAAGAGCTTATTAGTTGAGGATGGAGCACAAGTGTTGTGAGTACAGAACATGCCAAATGAGGCTTGTGATGCTGTTGACACGGGTGAGCATTAACGAAAACTACTCCTGAAAGCTGGCAAAAGTCCTACTTTCATCAAGATTTTGTTCTCCAAAGTTTAATTTGTGTCATTTTTGATGTTTGATGTTTCCAAATGTATATTACCTTTTAAGTAACAAATTGTAAGTTCTAATCAGTCTGTTTGTTCAACTTCTATCCGTACCACTTAATATATGTGTGCTCTTTTTTTACCCACATCTTGCTATCTGTAGGTTGCCGCAGTCCAGACAGGCCCAAGCTCCATGACCCTTGACATCCTGGGCTCAGGGTCACACCACGAGGTCAAGACGGACATTCACATCAAAGGCATCTATACCACCAAGGTAACAGATGAGCCAAGACGAGTATTAAGGCATTATGCTATCAAATCTAATATTGCTTTCATGACAAATAGCATTTTCATCAAATAGGGCAGCGCGGACATCCAGGAACTTCTTAACCTATCATGCAGTTAATGCCAGTGAAACGCGGTTATTGTTTTCACCAGCACAGCTGGTTGCCGTCACGTAATCTACCGACCTGAGACGTAGCACTGCCCTGGCCTATACGAAGGTCATGCAAAGCATTTATTGTTAACTTCTTGAGTCATTGAGTATCGATTCTTTCTTGTTTCAGGAACATGTCGCTATCTGGAATGGAAGGAAGGTCGTTGTGTACGATATTTCGACAACTGTCAGGGCAGCTGGTAAGTTTGTCCTGAGTTTGTCCTAAGTGAGCCCTTCCTTCACTTAATAATAATAATAATAATAATAATTATAAATCTCCTGGATGCGGCAAATGGGCGACTCTTCCCGAAAAAACTCTAATTGGGCGACACGAGTGTCGCCCTTTTAGAGCACTTTCCCAACGCGCCTTACTAAAAAACACTCCAAAAGGGCGACTTTCACAATAGGGCGACAGTTATGTGTCGCCCTATTCGACCAGGTCACCCTAACCCACTCTTTTCCAGGATTATGTGTCGCCCTATCCGGCAATTGAGGAAAATTAGAAATCTCCTGGATGCGGCAAATGGGCGACTCTTACCAAAATAACCTTATTGGGGCGACACGAGTGTCGCCCTTTTAGAGCACTTTCCCAACGCGCCTTACTAAAAAACACTCCAAAGGGGCGACTTTAACAATAGGGCGACACCAAATTGTCGCCCTATTCGACCAGGTCACCCTAACCCACTCTTTTCCAGGATTATGTGTCGCCCTATCCGGCAATTCAGGAAAATTAGAAATCTCCTGGATGCGGCAAATGGGCGACTCTTCCCGAAATAACATTATTTAGAGCACTTTCCCCACGCGCCTTACTAAAAAACACTCCAAAAGGGCGACTTTTACAATAGGGCGACAGTTATGTGTCGCCCTATTCGACCAGGTCACCCTAACCCACTCTTTTCAAGGATTATGTGTCGCCCTATCCGGCAATTGAGGAAAATAATAATAATAATAATAATAATAACAATAATAATCATCATTACTTTGCTATAATAATCATTATTAGGGCGACAGTGGTGTCGCCCTAATATAGCATTTTCCCGACGTGCCTTACTAAAAAAGATTCCAAAGGGGCAACTTTCACATTGGGGCGACACCAAATAGTCGCCCCAACCGAGCAGGTCGCCCTAACCGACCCAAAAATAGCAATTTGTGTCGCCCCAACATAGCATAAGAAGTAGTTTTAATGTAAACATTCACATTTTCTTACATAATAATTATGAAGTGTATTACAGTGACTTTAAAACTCAGTACTAAGGAAAAAGTCGGATCACTGAGCCAGTGCTCAAACCACAGCATGGCGTGATGCGGCGCAGAATGCAGCAGTGCCGGTGTAGTGTGAATTTATGGACTCTAAATACGGACGCATCGGTAGTATTGCGCTTGTGTGATTAGGAGAGTGACTGGTCGCATGAGTGTTCAACCAATAAAAAGGACCAGATTTCATATGAGACTAAATTTCATGTGACACCGGAATTAAAAAAAGAACCGGTTGGCATTTTATCGGCCGTTTAAAACCACCCACGTGACGGGCTCTCGACCAATAGGAACGGGTAAACTGTCTTAGGTATTAATGAATATAATTTAATAACTGTGTAGAAACCATTTGGGGTAAACTCACAGTAATTCAACATTATTCTTCCGTTTTAGGCACTTTTTCCACAGACTCCAGCTTAGTATGTCTGTATGAGCAGAATGCTTATACCACCGAGCCTGGCAAGATTCAAGTCCGAACATTCCAGGTAGCTATCTTCTCTTTGACCTCTCCTGACTCCCCTCCCCAGATCGGTTTAATTGCTGTTTGCGTGGGTCGATGGTTAGTCTCGCCACAACATAAGCAGTTGGCAGTTTTACACAATTAACCCTAACCCCCCCTTCAATGTGTTTCACATGGCCCTGCTAAATCCAACAATTTCTAACAAAACTGAAATGAGAAGCCTGCTAAATGCAACAAAATCCAACAGCAAATTTGGTTGGATTCTGCAGTGTACCACCTACACACCAGCCTTGGAATTTTTGCAGCTACCCTGCTGAATCCAACAAAATACCAGTATTTGTTTGTATGAGCCCTGCCAAATCCAACAAAATCCAACTGAAATGTTACTAGAAGTCTGCTTCCACCCTCCTAAATGTGACAAAATCCAACAGGTATATTTAACCCCTTGACCCCGGATTTCATGTAGGGGCGCTGGGGCGCCATGCCGGCTTGTGCAGCCAAGCAAAATGGAAACAAGAGGCTTGTGCAGCCAAGCATAACGTACACAATACCCCAATAATGGATTGAAAATGCAGAAATTGGCGTGTATAGACGTCAACCGGCCAGGTGGCAATTTTTTAATCTGCACGTATTTGTGTCAACCGTACGCAAGGGGTTAATACCCTGCTAAATATAACAACATCAAACACACCCTGTAGTTTGTGTTGACTGCTAAATCTTACAAATTACAACAGCTTTTTTTTTACCATTGTTGGATTCTGTTGGATTTAGCAGGGTTAGAGATAAAACTTGTTATAACACACCTCTCGCTGGTTCTTTATCCTGGTTGGCGGAAACACGGTCACATGGGATTCACTAGTATACATATATGGACTGGCAATGAGGTCACTAGAGCACGTCTATGCACCCCGAGGGACTGAGTGACCGAGTGACCAGAACAGGGTCACTCACAGGCCCGAGGGGGGCATAGACGTGCAGTAGTGACCGCATTATGCCAGTCCATTTGTGTTCTATAACACACCTCTGTCAAAAATATAAAATATGAAAAGAAACTTTTCAGGGTTTTATAATCGAACTGTTTTATTTTAACAATTAACTCATCAGCAATTCAACAATGTAGCAATTCAACAATTAAAGGAATGCTTTTAGTTTCCCGAGATTCAGTGTTTGAGTTGCTGTTCACTGTTCACATCATGTTAGTGTACGCTTAGTAATTATGAATAATACCACACTTCCATGAAAGTTGTAGTTGAGGGCGCTGTAACCAGTCAAAATTTTTAAGTAAAGTGCCCGATCGGGCACTATACTCTTGACAACATTTAGTTCGCGCTGATGCAAATTTCATGCACTAGCCTATTATATATTTTGGACAGAGGTGTGTTATAAAACACATGGACTAGCATAATTTGGTCACTAGTGACCCCATAGCCAGTCCATAGGTGTATGCTATAGTAATAAACTGTCAGCAAATATTATCAACTCCTATAAATCCAGCTCATTTATTGACTGGTACCCATATTTGTCATATCAGGGTACAGTCAAGCAGCTGATTCCACTGAATGAGACGGAAGGGGAACCGGCCACAATGGACATCACTGGTCATTTCTTAGTGGTCACTACCACCACTGGATTCATCAAGGTCTTTGATATCTCCAGAAGGTATGACCTTTCAATCCTCTCACGTGTCGTCACATTTGAATTTCAATACTGAATTGTGAAGAGGTCACTTCAAAAATGTTGAAACACATAAATTATATCTAAAATTCCGCCAACTATAAACAGAAATAATTGAAAATTCTTCCAAATTGCTTCTTTTTTTTCAGAGAGGCCAAACCCCATTGCAGTCCTATTAACCTGAGTGAGTCCGTAACCGGACTTGGTATGATCACAATGGGACGAATCAACAGCAATGGTACTAAAGTCTGCATCATAGCTAATAAGGTTAGTTAGTAAACAACAAGCGGCGGCGGCGGCGGGCAGCAGCAGCAGCAGCAGCAGCACCACATATTAATATGTTTTTATTTAAAGAAATTGGACAGTTCAGATAAATAGAAACATTGAATATGATAAAACATTCTGGTGCTGGTAATTACAAATTCTAATGCCCAAAAGATGGTAGTTTAAATGTAGTGTACACGATTTGCTTTTGCTGTAATTTTCAGAAATACATTGATTTGGGGGTTAGTATTTTATAATGTGCTAGCAAATAAACCTTTTCGACATTCTCAAAGCATCATGGGAACTGCGTCAGCCATAACTGGCATTAGAAGAGCAAGCACATTAGAACGGACGTGATTGGTCGCATTGGTCACATGTTCGCAAAAATCCTCTTCTGATTGGCTAATAATGTGACATTATTAGCTGTTCTAATTCCAGAAATTTGCATTCATCAGTAACTGGTACCCTGAGAGGGATTCCCCAATTATTTCCTTTATTTTTATTGCCATTTAAAATTGATTTTTCTGGTTATTATTTTCCTTATGTTCCATGCAAAGATATGTGAAAAGGGTATCGCTCAACTCATGACAGATATTTAGCATAAAATCAATTAATATTTGGACTGGTTCACAGTGCCATAGGTTTGTGTATAAATTACATGGTTTGTTTGGCCTCCAAACCCACAATGCATTGAGAATGTCGAAAAGGTTTATACTATAACACTGACCTGTTTAAAGTTTTGTGTGCATAGATGCTGGGAAAACAGAGAGAAAAAATTATGTTCTAGTAGTCTGGTTCCCTGACCATACCTTAGACAAAACGGAGCAATTTATAGACGTCAGGGAAATAGACCGGACACGTGATCGTTCTAGGCCAATCAAAATAAAGTATCCGTGATGGAGATATAACAATGACATTTATTTACAGGTCATATTAACGTGACTGTCATCATGCATGCTGTATTTTGTTTAGACCATTATGCATTGTGGTTTTATTCATATTCCACAAAAAAAATATATTTTGGTTATCGTTGATTACTTCAATATCATCTTACATGCATTTTTTCAGTCTGACGGTACCCCCGACAGCAAGCTGTATGTGTGGGATTGTGACCTGGGTACCGTCACCCTGTTTGACCTAGCTACTGGCCGGGGTGACCAGGAGGACTACAGCGGTCAAGACGATGAAATCAGTGATGCAGAGAGGTCAGTGTTTCGTTCAGAATTTCGCACGTTTTGTTTTATTGGAAAGTGCAATGCAAACGAAGGCAGTATGTGTGTTTAGTTTCACACACCATGTGTAGAGTCCCACGTATTTGGGAGGACGGTACTTCTTCTTTTTTTCCTGGAAGTCGCCAAATACAAGGCTAAAAGCCACTCTAGGTAAAGGGCTACAACAGAGGTGGTGGGGTTGGCCACATTTTAGGTTGCCAGCCCTACCACCCTTATGGTTTTTCCTAAATAAAGGATAAATCTTCAATAGATATCAAAAAATTCCCAATCCCAATTTGTGGCGCTCTCGATAGAGAACAGTCTCCTATCACAAAAGTTAATTTCTAGATTTATAAACCATTGGAAAGGACACATCATAAGCTATAAAATGATGAAAACAAGTATTAAAAAATCGGAGCAGTATTCAAAAAGTTATGATCATTTTAGTTTTATTAGATGACACAAATTCCGGTGATTATCGGTGAGTTACTTTACTAAAACTCTTTGAATTTTTTGTTATTGTACTAAAATAAAAAAAAAACGAAAACACAAAACGGAGGAATGCGACTTCCGACTGGTCCCTTGTAAGAATGGCACATTTTCAGACCTATAGACCCAGGCGGGGTAACTTCCACCATTGGTCAGACCAATTCACCTCCCCCCCCCCTAATAGCCATAAAGTTCCTCTATTGACACCACAGGACTGCATTCTATAAACCTAAGTAGCCAAAAAGAAAACTTATTTTTAAGTGAAAAAGCTCAGATATATTCAGCTTCGATAAAAAGGTATTTGTTTTTCTTCATTGCTGCCACCCTTCATACATGTTCTCTTGGTTTTGCAGAGGTCGTGCCGAGGCGGCACATGACATCGCCGGTCGCTATCCTGTCGCTATCCACTGGGATCCCAACGAGCCAAAGTTGCTCATCTGCCAAGCCAAGTTGTCGGAATCTAACGACAAACCAGTCAAGACATCCTCCCTACTCATGGCGATGAAGGACTCCCCAGTAAGTCAGTCTTGAGGTGTCCAAATTGATGCCAGCATCCTAATCTGTCTTTTTTTCTTCTGTTTTCCCCTCAGTTTCTGTCACTTTTTTACATTTTAACTACTTTGTAGGGGTAGTACAGGAATCGGGTAGCCGATTTAAAAAAAAAACGGGCACCCGTTCAAGAAAGCCAATCCCAAAAATTGAATCTCGGAAATTGCTGTTCACATTGTTTGTAGAGGTCCGCACGTTAATACTACCACATCGGTGCATCAATGCAGCAAGATGCAAGTGTGTACAGTGAGCTCTATGTAGCTTAACGGTGTAAATTGCATTTTCACGAGCGTCATAAACGTTAAGCTGTTCTATTTGTCCATGTACCCCAATTTTCATTTTGAAAGTTCCACACATACGACATTCAAAAACAGTTCTTTCATTGTCTGAGAAAATACTAAGTATGTTAATTCGATTACCGGTACTGGATTCCATAATCTGAAACTGGTTCCTGACATTAGCGTTTGGGTACTCGGGTACCTGGTTCGGATGCAAACCCCTACTGCTAATCTTGCACAGCCTGGTACTGAATTGATTGTGGCTGTTTCTTTCACAGCCTGATGTCATGATCATCTCATTGTTTACTACCCTGGAACATGGCATTGTATTACAAGATGGGTTTGGTTTGGCGTCAGCTGTTAGTCACCTGCTTGGGCTGAAGGTACCATACTACTACTTCATCAAGAAGGTAAGGAACTAGACCATCTCGAGAGAAAGCTTCTTCTTTTATACTTCTCCGCACACAAGTTTTAATTCTTTGAAAATATTCGTCAGACTCGTTTTGTTGGAATTGTCTACGCAACCTTTTATCTTAACCCATTGAATACACCTGGCCGGTTGTCATATATAAGCACATTTCTGCGTGGACTCAATCCATTGTTTGTCTATTGTTTTTGTGTTATGCTTGACTGCACAAGCCCGTATGGCATACCAGCACCCTATTAATAACGGCTGGAAAGAGGGGGTTAAGATGACACCGTTAAACTTTGCCTCCATGGTATGACTAAACAATTGCCCTGCTGACAAGTTGAGCTTGGTTTCCTCAAACAGGCCGGAGAGAAGAACGACGGCATCACAACCTTGTCCCCAGGGTCCCTGGTTGCTAAGCAGGTCATGAGGGACTTTGTTGGGCTGGAGGAGGGAGATAAGAATGCTCAAGAAGCCATGATGAACTTCAGTTACTTCTTGACGATTGGTAATATGGACGAGGCTTTCAAGGCTATCAAACTCATCAAGAGGTATGCAGACAACGCTGTAACATTCTTGTATTTTGTTGTTCTTGTAATGGCAGCCAGGTTACTTGCGCGTATCGGGTGCGTTTCGGTGGTCATAGACAGTTTGGTTGTTTTTTGTCAGTGAATTTCTTTGGGAATTTTAAATAGGTGAGAATGATGAACCATAATACTCGATTACCCAAAATTATTACCCAAAGAGAAACAACAGAACTGGATTTTGGTTACGACTGCCAAAACGCACCCCAGGTATCTGTGAATAAAAACAAAATACTTTTGATACCATGAGCCAAAATTACATGTTATGTATACTATTGGTTCTCGGCCGATTTTCCCTTAAATGTAGTGTACGTGATTGTTAATTCTCCAATTTTTTTTTACCTGAATTATTACGAAATACCTTACTAGACTGTAAGTTAATCGTAGTCTCAATGTTCCTGTGAAATGATCGCACCTGGTGTGCTGTCGTTTTCTAGAAAAGTTGAAATTGTTCCGGTTAGCAATCATTGGAAAAAGATTTTTTTAATACTGCCCTATATTGATCAAATGTAGTCAGTCCGCGTTGCGTCTAAAATGTTTTAACAATCCGAAAACGGGCGCAAGGTTGCAATTACAGTTCAAGTGTGTGTAGAGTAGTGTACCGAAATGACGGGTTGTAACCAGTCGGCTCGGGTAGTTATGTGACCAATTAAAAATGATCCCGTTTACAAAAATTGGGCTTATTTTACAAGAGGGCGCTATAACAAATCCAGTTAACTGCCGCCCGACGGTTGAAAACGAATGCCGTTTTTCTCTTGTTTTATTTGCCATCCAAGAACGCAAAACTTCGAACAGGTCAGTGAAACGATATTTCCTATAAAATTATAACCCCCAAATCCACCCATTTCTGATAATGGCAGCAGTGACCAATCATGTACACTACCTTTTAAAAGCATATTTTTCAAGTCAGGTCTGTGGAAATGAGTTCATACAGTGGTAAATGCTATTAAGCAAAGCAAGCATCTGTACAATGCACATGGGCTTTTGTCTATACAAAATAGTCTGAAAGTTGTATTGCGGCATTTGTCTAGTGAGTCCGTCTGGGAAAACATGGCCAAGATGTGCGTCAAGACGAGACGACTGGACGTTGCTAAGGTGTGCCTCGGCAACATGGGCCATGCCAGGGGAGCGAGGGCGCTGCGTGAGGTAGAGAAAGAACCGGAGCTGGACGCTAAAGTGGCCATGTTGGCCATACAGCTTGGACAGCTGGTAAGTGGACACCGAATTGACCATTCATTGCATAATAACCATTGACAAGTTTTTTTTTTCCTAGCTTGACTAAAGTCTGAGTAACTTTGCATTTCAACTAAGGGTCACTTTTAAGCTATTTTGGTATCTGTTTTATTGCAGGAAGACGCAGAGAGATTGTATAAGAATTGCACCAGACACGACCTGCTCAATGCATTCTATCAGGCTAGCGGGCAGTGGGGAAAGGTATGAAAAGAAGAACAAAATCAACCAATCCAAAAAAGAAGCTCAATCTACAGTGGTATGCACAATTATTCGAACACTTGGCATATTTTAGGTACTTTAGTTGTTTGTGATGAAATGGCAATCAATATACCAATGTACATTCAAATGAAACCCTCTTGAATGAACTTCAGAAGACTTGGAACAGCATTAGTGATTGCTGCCAAGGGTGGACACACCAAACATTAGAGTAAAGTTTGATAAAAAAAAGATGGTAGGACTGGCAGATACTAATGTGAGCTGCATGTATGCTCACAACAATTACCTTTTCTATTTAATATAGGTGAAAAATGTAAACCAGGCATTGTAAGGCAATAAATATCAATTTCTTCAGATATGTCAAGTGTTAGAATAAATTTGCACACCACTGTATATAGGTTAGTGGAAACACCGTGTGAAAATCTGACACAAAAGGAGTCCTCAGAGAAAAATGGCACGTTTTAGCCCCGTTTGGTGGAAATGTCAGCAAGCACATGAATATCGGCACAGATAGGAAACTAATTTGGGTTTCGGATGTGTTTGACTTTCAGAAGTCATGTTGTTAGTTTGTCATCTGTTGCTAAATGTGGCGCTCTCAATAGGGAACCGTCTCTCATCGCAAAAATTAGTTTCTAGTTTTATATCCCATTGGAAAGAATACATCTTAGTCTTTAAAATGATGGAAGAATGATTAAAATCGGAGCAGTATTTCAAAAGTTATGATAATTTTAGTTTTATTAGATGATCCAGCACTATTGTAGAAATCAAGCGATAAAGTTTGTCCTTCATTTCCGCACCGCTGACGGAACGGCTCACGATAAGGGGGTAGCCTTGGTATCTCCTAAACGTGTCTCTCATTACCCCGGTAGTTTATTTGTGGAAATATCGATCAAATCGGCCAATCAGTGAAGAGTTTAGATCACAAGCTTTAAATTGATAACAAGTTTGTTATGATTGCATTCAAAATGGCGATGTACATGAATCGAAAAATTACGAATCTTATGAAGAAAACTAAACATAAATTCCGGTGATTATCCGGTGAGTTACCTTACTTTTTTAAAACATTTTATTGTCCTAAAATTAAACGAAAACACAGTATGATTTTATTTTACCTAAACCAGCATTTTAAGCAATAAAATAAAAATTGAAAATTTTGACCCTCAATGGATTTTATCCTGTAGTTCAAAACAGAGGAATGCGACTTCCGACTGGTCCTTTGTAAGAATGGCACAAATGTAGCTCTGATTAATGTCATTTGACAAAAGGTATTATGTTTACCCTTCAGTACAAAAACAGTTTGTCAGAGGAATCTTTTTGTATTCACTTGCACTTAAAATTTGCACAAAAAGAAACACCTTAGTCGTAATGAGTTACACATGCTTTAACCCTCCTACTGTTACAACTATCATAACCTATCAAAAAACCTAAGCCCTTCCTCTCCAACAGCTTGTGTGTTTCAACCTGAAACTCGATAGGTTTTGATAGGTAGGGTAGTTGGCTCCATTTTGGCACCAAGAGAGGGAGGGTTAATTATTTCCTTTTGTCACACTTCATCAACCAGGCTATGGAAACGGCAGAACTTCATGACAGAATCCACCTACGGACAACGTACTACAACTACGCCAAGCATCTAGAAGCTAAAGGAGATATCAATGGAGCGATTCCAAAGTAAGTTATTCAGACGTATTGCCACTGTCGCATATTTCATTTGATTCACATTATTTGGTCAGTTTTCTAATATTGCATGTATTGAAGTGAAGCGTTGTGGCCTCGTGGCTTAGTGTATCGAACTCAAGATCTCGGTGACACTGCAAATTGTGGGATTGAGACCGGCTGGGGTCATGGTGCTTGTGTCCTTGAGCAAGACACTTTGTCACAAGTTGCTTCTCTCCACCCAGGAGTAAATGGGTACCTGTGAGGGCAGTGATGGTTATGTGTTTGATTAGCCCGTGTGCGCTTAATTTGCAGCCGGGGCTGTATACTCCCCAGGGAGATGAGAAGGTTTCAGAAATGAATAATGGGCCTGATGACCAGGGGTAATAATATTTGTAAAGCGTTTTGATCTTGCTAAAAGCACTAAGAAACATGTATTATTAGGCTAAATAGGACATTAGAGAGACATTTAGTGGTTCATTATTATCACTTAGGGAGACAACGGTACTTAGGGAGACATTTTCATGTCTCCCTAAGTACCCAGCCCCCCTAAGGAGGCATACTTTTACTGTTGAAAGTGAGTTATATCGATAGAGAATGGTCCAAAACATTAATATACCAAAATTATTATTATAATTATTATTATTATTCAGCAAAACTCTGCCTTATTTGGTTTGTGAAAGGTATAGCTGTTCGTGTACATTGCACACCAGTACAAGACAGGGGAATTTCATTCAGGAGTGGGCCTGCATTGACTGCATGGAGTGGTTTTCATTTTATTTATACATAAAATGCTCAGACTTGTTAATTGAATTCCCAGTGAATCAAAAGATTTCTTCATTTATTTAAAACAAATCTGGTAATGAAACCAAAAATATTTGAATGTGGCTCAAAAGCCTGAAGAAACCTGCAGGAAGACGACAAAGAAATGTTCAGTTTTAGAAGTGGGAGGAAAACCCACGGAATCAGGCAGGGACTGAAAACACAATCCACATGTTGACCGTGGTTGGATTCGAACCCGGGTCACAGTGGTTGAAGGCGAGGAAAGTACCACAAGGCCAACCGGACTGATAGATTTCCAATGGAGACCTTTTTAATCTTTGCTTGTCATTTATTTTGCATCGTGCAGCTATGAGAAATCCGACACGCATCGTTTTGAGGTTCCTCGGATGCTGTTTGACGAGCCCCAGGCGCTAGAGGCTTACATCATGAAGAACAAAGACAAGTATGATCAGATTTTGAATTCTAGAAGTAAATGATACTTGTGACCCGCTCTGCAATAAGGGCACATAAGTCGCTGTATGCTTTTAGGCGTAATGGGCCATTCTATGTGAAGAGGGTGAACAATTCTTCAAACAAGTGATTTTGAAGGGAGGGAATTTTTTGACACCTATATTTGGTTATTTCATAACCAAAATCTTTGATTTCAGTGAATAAAGTTGGAAAAAGAATGTTTGTGTCGAGTGCTTCCATCTATTGCTTTGCTTTTTGATTTTTTAAATGGCTTGTTTCTCCTTGAGTCATTTCAAGAAATTCCTGAAAACAAATATGCAAATTTCCAAATATCTTGTGATTGCAAAATGCTACAGGCCTCAGACATATACCATATGAAAGCTTATAAAATAGCCTTTCCAGCTATATATAAAACACTATTTTCAAATTTTGCAACATAATTGCCCTTTTTGCAGAGTGGGTGACATTTGTGGATACAAAGGAGTTTTTCTCTGCAATGATTTCCCAAGTCTTGGGGTTTCTTCCCCCTTTGACAGGTTGGAATCTTTGAATGAGGTAGTGCAACATTTTGTAATTAAATATGTGCCCTTTCCCAATACGGTATTATTACTATTAGCACTGTGTATAATGCTTCCAGGAACCTGTGAGAAAAACGTCACAGGCGTAATCAGGAAGAACATGACTTTTTCATGGTATATCAGCCTCGTGAACTTGCATGGGAAATATGATGAGAGAGTACTGTGGAGTTGTTTCTAAGATGATTGAGTTTGATTGGTTACATCAGGTCTTTAAGGAGGTGGTGGGCTCAATACATGGAGAGTACCGGTGAGATGGAGACGGCTCTTCAGTTCTACGAGGCAGGCCAAGACTTTCTCTCCCTCGTCAGGGTTTACTGTTACTGTGGCAACCTAGAAAAGGTATTTATTTGAAACTTCATTTTATTTGATTATTTTAATTGTAATTACTTAGTATTTCTATAGTTTTCTTAAATTTACAAATTTAATTTTATGTATTTATATATATATTTTAAACTTTATTTGATTTATAATATTTTATATATATTTATATGTATTATATTTATTTTAGTCATTTTTTGAAATTTATTTGATGTATGCTATTTATTTTATTGATGTCAGTTGTAGTGTTTACTATTTAGTAGTATTCATGCTTCAAAAATGGACGCTTTTTCCGATGTAACCAGCTAAAAGAATTTATGACAGACACAGCAGAAAGGGTTTATTTAAAACCCAGCGAGACCCAACAAAACACGGCTGCCTTGCCGCACTGCAGTTTGCAGTCCGTTGGTAAAACGTGTATACGCCCTCTATAATGTGGACAAAATAACTTTTTTCAAAGCTAATGACCTATCCAGAGGTTGTCAATTTGACCTGTTTAAAGGAAGAACTTGAGAAATATAGAACAAATTACGAAGGGTTAAACTGACCAAATATATTTTGTCATTTTTTTCAAATTTTGTTTTTTTAGGCTGCTGAGATAGCCAATGAGACTGGTGATAAGGCAGCCTGCTACCATCTAGCAAGACAATATGAAAACCAGGTAGGGTCTTCATGAATATGCATTGTAACCCTGAATTGTTGACCTCCACCTTTGACCTTTGTACATCTGTTATCAATCCTCTATAAAGGTTGGACCACCTTATCCTTACAGGGTTATAACCTTGCCACGCTGTGCTGTTCCCGCACTTTTAAAGTCATGTGTGATCTTAACCCCTTGTATTGTGAAATGAAATTTTCCGGACACTTTGGACATTCTGATCAGGTTTGTTATAGTCACGGCAGCCAATCAGCATTCAGTTATCTTTTTTAATTTTTGCATGCGTATCCTGCCACACCCATTTTCCAACGGTTCACTTTAAACGTAAATACATACCATTGATCCGAAATGATACGCATGCGCATGACATAATTGTATTTAGTGGCATATCAAGGTTTTCGATCAGGTGTCAATCTGTTAAAAGAAAAGAATATTAGACAGGTAATAAACATTTATCTCAATCCTAAATATGTCGTCACGCAGAACAACAAAAAGGACGGCTCATCCGAAGTTATTGACGATGAAACCAGAATGGTCAGTATACGATCGTCGTATCGCCTTCAGTGTTCACACTCTAACTCTCAGCTTCTTTGTCTGAGTTTATCGTCTTAGGAAATTCCAGTGCAAACAATTTCTACAGCATTTGCGGCAACTTTTTGTGTCCTACTTTGGAATATTTCTTAACATCGTTACATCTGCTCAGAACGAGAAGTTCCTTAGTAACAATTTGTGATAAAAAAAAAGATGCTTTATAAACTTGATTTGTGTATTTCTCGATATGGTGTTAGGCACTGTAAATTTAGTGCTTTCTGCATTCAAAAATTCCAGTTCTTGACATGAAGGTACTTGTTGATAACAGTGGCTATCATCAACATGATACAAGTTTGCAGAATCTTAAAGGCGTTTTCACACTATGTATGTTAGACCCGTGTCGAAATCTACACGGGTCCAACCCGTGTAGACTTTAAAAAAATTTAAACACTGGTCAATTACGCTACCTTTTCACACTACTCAACGCGGTTACACGGGTCAAACTCAATCCAGAGGTTTTTTCAACACGAGTCGAACTTCTCTACACGGGTCGAGAGCTCTCAACACGGGTCGAGAGCTCTCAACCCACCTCCCGAGCAGGGTTAGTTTCAACCCGGGTTGAGCGCTCTACACGGGTCAGTGCCGTGTTGAAATGTTGTAGTGTGAAAAGTCAACATGGAGATTTTTCGTAGTGTGAAAAGGCCTTAAGTAACAATGCATAAAAACATACTTCTACGAACTAAAAGGTTGAGAGGTTTTTTTTTTTTTTCATTTGATTATCCTGAGGAACTTGTTGGTACTGAGCGGACTTTATTGTTCATATTGACCTAGCTTGTTGCTTTTGTCATGTTAACTTGAAATGTTGTTTTCAGATATTACGAGGTAAACTCTTCAACTTGATGTTACTTGTTGATATTGTTACTGCCCGTGTTCTTGAGGAAGAAATCTTTTAAGTCTTCATTCAACTCCTGCTGTGTAATTTCTTTTTTAGTTCATTCTGTGTCTTTAACTTAGAAAGCTTTCAAATGTTTGTTTTATTAGAGCCTCAATGCTCGGGTTTCAAATTGTTACTGAAATATTTCACTATATGTGGCGTCCGCAAGGGAAATCGGACGTAAGTCGCATGACCTATTTTTGAGTACTTGCAATTTATATGAAAATCGTCCAAAAATGTGCATTCCTGTTTTTGTCAAAATACTGTAGTTTAAAGCATATTGAATTCAAAATACGTGGTTTGCTTTTGTGTTGAGACCATTAATTGTGAACAATTTGACATTTTAGTCTGGCGTACATCCGAGAAAAAAAAGGGGTAAACTATGTATTATTTTCCATTCTCAATGCTGAATTTACGGCTCTATTCGAAAACCAAAATATCGTATAACAGTAATTTTTTCACCATTACAAATCTTACATTATATATTTTATTATGGAATGGAAATCTCAATTTTGAAAATTCCCAATTAATGTCTGATTTTACTTGCTGGTGCCACACATAACACTATACGCACAGGCAGCTGTTCCAAACTTCAACCTGCAAAATTTGCATAAATTCACACTTTGTTTTATATAATCTTCTTTTCAGTTTCAGTGGCATAGCCAACAATATTGTTCCTGTTTATCTTATAACCTATACGGATTATCCTAACAATACAAACCTTCCCATAATTCCATCCACTAACTCCGCCCATTGCCCTATCCCAAACCCACTATTAAGGTAAACAGTCACAATATTGATGGCCACACCACCCTATTGCATGGCTGATTTTTGTTTTAATGGTTCTCGCTTGGAATAAGTACTTTTGTACCAGAATTTGCTCTTGCTGTCTGTCGATGTTAACTTGTTGAAATCTAACTTCCCAACGTTCAACCAACTCTGTTGTAATATACGTTGCCCACTCTGCAAAATTAAGAGGCTTGTCACAAAGTATCGATCTGATAAATCAATTTTATAGAAAAAAAATCAACAAAATTTGCTGGCCTAATGTTTCGAACTTAAGCAAGTTCTTTCTCAAAGGCCAATGAGGTTTTATTCTTTCTCCAAAATCATTTGCCTTTGAGAAAGCACTTGAGTTCGAAACGTTAGGCTAACTAAATTTGTTGATTTGTATATTCCAGGTCAATCCAGTCAGTTTGCAGTTTGCAGCAGTTGAATTCATTTTCATGTTTATAAATGTTGAATTTTCTATTTTTATTTACTTTCCTTATTTCATACCTGTAATTTGTCTTTTGATTTTCTGCAAACAAATCTCTTTCTTTATACAGTACCTTTGTCTACAGTAATTCCCCTCATATTGTAGTACTGCCTGTTTATTAACCAGTTCGCGTCGGATGACGAGTTAACTCGCAAAGGTTTTGTGGTACTCGGAACGGATGACTGATAAACACGCACTCGATGGAGACCGGTATCTATCTGTCAGCAACCCACTGGCAGCGAGCGAGGCCGGAAATATCAGGGTGTTCTGCCTGCAGATTATACGGCTTGATTCTGCCTGAACCGGTCTGGCATCTAGGCTCGGGAAAAATATTCCCGCGGCTGGGTCCGTGAATGTCAAAATAATCCCGACGTGAACTGGTTAATGTTCCTCCAATGCTATTTTCCTTTTTTTCAGGAAAATATTAAGGAGGCCATTCACTTCTTTACAAGAGCTCAGGCATACGGCCAGGCAATACGACTCTGTAAGGTAAATTAACATCAGGGACAATTTCAGATTGATAGTGGAATTTGTTTGAAAGTCTGTAGGATAAGAAACCTTTGTGTCGTTAAAGGTAATATACAAAATTTGCAAACATCAAAACACAAAACTGAATTATTATGAAATACCTTACTTGACTGTAAGTAAATAATAGTCTCAAGCATCCTGAGAAATCATGGCACCTGGTGTGGTGTCATTTTCAAGAAGAGTGGAGTTTTTGTATCAATTTCAATATCAATTTTTTTTCAAATACTGCCCCCAATTTACCAACTTTAGTTAGTCCACATTTTGGTAACACATTCCTGAATGGCTGCAAGCCAGCAAGTCTAGTTCCCTGACCTGATAATTCTGTGACATTTATAATTTGCTCCATTTTGTCTGAAGTAGGGTCAGGGACTAGACTACAAGAACAGCATTTTTTTCTCTGTTTTCCCAGCATCTACGTACACAAAACTTTAAAAAGGCCAGTGTTACAGTATTTGCTACAAAATACTAAACCCCAAATCCATTCGTTTCTGAAAATTACAGCAAAAGCAAAACCTTTAACCACTGTTGGTGATTACAGAAATTCAAGAAATGACGTAATTTGTAGCGGTTTGTCAAAGACTTGGCTCTCTGTTTTGCAGGAGAATAATTTGGAGGATCAGTTGATGAACTTAGCATTGATGAGCTCCAACGAGGATATGATAGAAGCAGCTCGTTACTACGAAACCAACTCCAACACGATGGACAAAGCTGTTCTGCTGTTCCACAAGGTATACATATGAAAAGAGGGCCCCCTCTTTAGTTTTGATCAAATTAGAGTCAAGGGTATTTTTTTCTCATTCCAAAATGAATTTTTTCAACATAAAGCAGACTTCTCTTAATTCTATTGACATCTTTTTTTGGGTAATTTTGAACAGTTTATTGCAGTAGAAAATGCAATTTTCTTACGCACTTTATGGCAGTTGCCATGCGAATTAACGCGGTTTTGCGTGTTTACTGTGCGTTGCGGTCATCGCCATCTTTATTTTCGTGTTGCGTTTTGTCGTCTTTATCGTAGCTTTACCCCAAAATTTCCCTCAAAAACTAAAACCCTGCCCTTTATCGACGGCATACCTGTAATGTCGCTATTAACTAGTTTGGCAATTCTAAAAACCTGAAAGTGGATTTTTGTTCCCTTATAGGCAGAGTTGTATGCGAGTCCCTGCAAGTCCTTTCACAAGTCCTTTCGCAAGCCCAGTCAGAAGCCCTTTCATAAAGCCGGTCACAAGTAACTGGATGAACAATGACAAAGGAATGCCTTTGTCAAAGCTCATTTGAATAGCTTGTGATTGGAATTAGGACTGCATGGAGGGCTTGTGATGGACTTGCAGGGACTCGTGAAAGGACTTGCAGGGACTCGAATACAACTCTGCTTATATGGATCAGGGTACTACACTACACAATCACAATGGTGAGTATTGACTACACAATTCCAATCTCTCTTTACCTCATAGGGTGGGCATTTTTCCAAGGCCTTAGAATTAGCCTTCAAGACCCAGCAGTTTGGCGCCCTCCAGCTGATCGCGGAGGATCTGGACGATCGTACCGATCCCATCTTGCTGAACCGCTGCGCCGAGTTCTTCCAGGAGCATGGGCAGTATGACAAAGCCGTGGACTTAATGGTGGTCGCCAAGAAGGTCTGTAGCAAGAAGATCACTGATCTAAGGAGGCGGGTTCTTACTAAGAGTGTAGCTCGTAGAAGAGGACATATACAATTTTTCAGGAAGATGATGCAAAAATATTTCAAAATAGAAGAAAAAATAGTTTATTGGAGGGGGTTATACTACAGGGTGTCCTTAAAAAAAAGTATTCCCATTTTTAGATTCATATTATCGCAAAACTACTGAATATTTCAGAAAAAGACAAATGTCTGTGGAAAGGGTAGAATGTCCTCTGTCCAATGGTCTAAGGTTCATTATGTCACTGCCATGGATGACTGAACAAACAAGACGGTTATGAAAGGTACTGAAATCAGCACTGTGACAAGTTGTTTACTTGATGTCAGCTATGCATTATTAACAGGAATGGTGGCCATGTGGAGGGCACAGCACCTTAAATGTGTCAGGTACGTGTGGGCCTAACACAAAAAGAAAGGGATCAGAAAAATTGATTCATCGTCCCTGTCATCACTTTTCCAATGTGTTCAAACAGCAAAATAATTTGTCCTTAAAACACCTGCCTGAGCTTTGCCACTCAAGTAAACTTGTCACAGTGCTGATTTCAGTAACTTTCATAACTGTCTTGTTTGTTCAGTCATCCATGACAATGACATAATGAACCTTATACCATTGGACAGAGGACATTCTACCCTTTCCACAGACATTTGTCTCTTTCTGAAATATTCAGTAATTTTGTGATAAAATAAAACAATGGGTATACTGTTTTTTTAAGGACACCCTGTATAGAAAACTTGTCTAGATCAGGCACAGTTCTACTTGGATTAGGTGATATATTACCCCCCCCCCCCAAGTAGAAAATAACGTAAACATTCCCAAAAGCAAACTACATTTTTGGCAACCTGCATCCACAGTACAATGAGGCCCTAGACTTGTGCGAGTCTCAGAGTGTACCTATCACGGAGCGCCTAGCAGAGAAGATGACACTGTCCAAGGATAACAAGAACAGTGACGTCCGACTGAAACTACTGGAGAGAGTCGCTGACATCTGCTTCCTTCAGGGATCCTATCACCTAGCAACCAAGAAGTACACACAAGCCGGAAACAAAGCCAAGGTACGTGTCATGTTTTTTCTGGTCGAGTGGTAAGACGTCTGCGCTAGAAAGTAGGAGGTCGTGGGTTCGAGTCCCACCCGAGTAATTTTTTCCTAAATAATCTCTCGGGACAACACCGAGTATACAGTGTTTATCAAAAATTTGTAAAAATAAAATGAAATACATCGGTGAAGGGCAAAACCCAATATTGAATTTACATCACCCCGACGCCTTATGTTTTTCTATGTTTATATCGGGTGTATCTAGTAGGGCTGTCCCAAACATATCAAATATTCAAATATTCGATATCCAACCGAATTTTTGAATACTTTTTGCCGGTTTGAATATTTGAAAAAAAATTGTTTTATCCACATACAGATACGACTCTGATGCGATCTTACTAGAAAAGTTACAGTGCTTAGGAGTGTCAAATGGCGCATTTTTTTGTAATTTTTTTTGTAAATACCGTAACTTTTTGTGGAGGTTTATTGTTCCTGTTCGTAAAAACCTTTGACAACCGTCCAAAAAACTCTAACCCTAACCCAAGCACAGGCAGGAGTTTGGTTTCTTGTATCAGAACGTTATTCGTACCGTAATGATCTTGATACAACATGCACATGCAAAAATGTCAGTCGAAACACCGGAGTGCTTTGTGTGGAACTTTTTACTGATCAGCGAGTATTGAATATTCGGTCAAACCCAGTTTCAAACAATCAAATACTAAATTATTTAAAATGAAAAACCCTTATGAATAGTTTGACTGCAGTACCCGCCGCTATATCAGATTTGAACCAGCCAACCGACTCCGACAAGCTCGGTGGTGGGTTCGAGTCCCACCCGAGTGATATTTTCCAAATAATCTCTCGGGACAACACGGAGTATACAGTGTTCATAAAATACGTCGGTGAAGAGCAAAACCCAATATTGAATGTACATCACCCCGACGCAAATTCCATCTTATGAAACCCTATGATCTAGTAACCAAGTGCAAATGATACTTTAGCTCGACAGCCCAGAGAAACCTGTGGAGGGAAGACAATGACGAAATGTTTTATAGTTAAGAGGTTGGAGGGAAATGCCCAACCTACTCTTGGCTTGAAGTTGATCATTATTGTTTCCTCTGTCCTAGGCCATGAGGGCGCTGTTGAAATCGGGCGACACCGAGAAGATTATCTTCTTTGCCGGCGTGTCTCGTCAGAAGGAGATCTACGTGATGGCAGCCAACTATCTACAGTCTTTAGACTGGAGGAAAGATCCAGAGATTATGAAGAATATCATCGGGTTTTACACCAAGGGGCGAGCCTTGGATTCACTGGCTGGATTCTATGATGCTTGCGCCCAGGTTAGGCCTGACATCCAACTTCATATTGTCATATTAACCCCTTGCCACCGGGTGGCACCGGGGCACCAGGCCGGGTTATGCAGCCAAGCGAAACGGAAATACGAGGCTTGTGCAGCCAAGCATAACGTACACAATACCCCAATAATGGATTGAAAATGCAAAAATTGGCTTGTATTTGTGTCAACCGGCCAGGTGGCAATTTCAATCTGCACGTATTTGTGTCAACCGGTGGCAAGGGGTTAAGTAGGCTTATAGACCTTGTGATCTAAACTGCCCTATATTCAAATGTGCCCGATGCACATGCATTGTGTTTTGCATAAATTTGGTTGAGTGACACTAAAGGTCACATAATTCAAAGGCGATCTGACCTGCATCGTCACTCCTAGACCACATTTTATGCAAAACACGATGCGTCCGGATACCGCTGGGCACAATTCAATATGGATGTAAACATGTGACGTCAGAGGGCTCATCATCTATACCGTCCAATTTCTGTTGATCGGTGAGCTGTGTCGACCACACGGCGTGGCGTTATTTGCAGTTTCCGTGCACATGTTCAGGAACCGATTGTTGAATTGTTTAACTCGAAGCAAAGCTAGGCAGTAATGACTTGCGTAAATGTATAATGAGAAAATTGAAGCAAGAAATATAAACAAAATACATAAAGCAATGACACGGAGAGAACCAATAAAAGGCAGAGCTTGTCAATTGCGATTCTTATGTATGACGATCAATTGTGACCCGCTTTACAAAAAAGGGTATTATGTCGCAATGGGAGAAACCACACACAGGGCTGTTCTATGTGAAGTGGGCGAACAAATCTTCATATCATCAGTCATTTAAAAAAAAAAATTTGGGTTTGTTGGCTTCTGTTGTATCTATATTTTCATAATTTATTTTCAGAAACATAAATATTGATGAGTAAAGATGAAAAAAATAAATGTTGATAGAAATTGCTTCTATCTCATTTCTTTGCATTTTTGAGTGCTTAAAGGGCTACATCTCTAAAACACACTTCCGTTAAATTGGAAAATATGAGTATGCAGATGTCAAAATATCTCGAGAACACAAAATGCCACAGGGGTCAAACCTACACCAAATTAAAGCTTAGGATGTGACAAATTCAACTATGTATGTAACTCATTTTTCAAATTTGGCGACATAATACCCATTTTTGTAGAGTCGGTCACAAACTAAACGGACAACCATACCAAGATAATTTATTGCTTGATTGATCGATCGTTTGATTAACAGGTTGAGATTGATGAGTATCAGAACTATGACAAGGCCCTAGGAGCCTTGAGTGAGGCGTATAAGTGTCTGAGCAAAGCCAAGATGAAGAATGCCTCGCTCCAAGAGGAGAAACTAAGCGCCTTGAAGACGCGGATCGGACTTATTAAGAAGTTTGTCACCGCACGCAGGTAATTTTGTGAAACTGCATAAAAGTTTCAATTTATACTTAAACAACCAGCTTGACTTATATTTCAAGTTATCCCCAGCTGTTATTAATGGTAAGCACTTATAAAGAACCACCAAAATGACATCGTCACGCGCATCGCGCCTTGTGCCTAAAGGCCTTGTGCCTATTCAATAAGGCCTTGTGCACTTTCAGTAATACATGACGATGTCGTTTTAGTTGTTCTGGAACAGTGCCTTCCGTTATTAATGGGGGGCTGCTTTGTCAAGACGGTTTGTGCAGCCAAGCGTAATGCAAACAATAGGCAGTTAATGGATTGAGTACACGCAGGAATGCGCATATAGACGACAACCGGCCAGGTGGTCTTTTTTTGTATTCGAGAGGTTAAATGATACGGATCGGCCAGAAAACCCCCACAATTGAAGCTTAGTGGTCGAATATGCAAGATGTCTCCACTAGTAAACAGGTTGTGGGTTCCAATCCCATCCGAGTAAGCCTAACAAGTTTTCTCACAGTCCTTTGGAAAGCACCAACTAATACTAGGTCAGGAAGTGCAAAAATTTAGTTTAGGAAAAAAAACTTGTATTCAATTGAATATTTCTATTTTAAAGGTAGTACTAGTATACGTCATTTGCTTTTGCTGTAATTTTCAGAACTAAATGGATTTGGGGGTTAGTATTTTATAGCGTGCTAGCAAATACTGTAACACTGATCTGTTTAAAGTTTTGTGTGCATAGATGCTGGGAAAACAGAGAGAAAAAATGATGTTCTAGTGGTCTGGTTCCCTGACCATACTTTAGACAAAACGGAGCAATTTATAGACGTCAGGGAATTATCAGGTCGGGGAAATAGACTATTTCCAATGATTGTCAGCCGACAGTTGTTGGAAAACGATATAAATTTTCAATTTTCTTGAAAATGACTGTACACCAGGTGCCATGATTTCACAAGATGCTTGAGACTGCTATTTACTTACAGTCAAGTGTAGTATTTTGTAATAATTCAGTAGTTTTGTTTTTTGATGTTGGCAAATGTTGTATACTACCTTTAAAAAGAAGCGCGTTTCTAAATTCAGTTTCTGAGCAATACCTTGCATTAATTGCTAAATAGATGTAGATGGCCTCACTTTGCTAAGAGCACTGTCTAATTGTCTATGTCCCGAAAGTATGATCCAGTATCTAGTTCCATTCAAGATTGACGCGTGAAGAGCTTTTTAACCAGATGACGACATTGTATGGATCATGTCTTGTACCTTGACTCCACAGAGTGTATGATGAGGATCCTGATGAGGCAATGAGGCAGTGCCAAGTCTTGCTTGAGGAAGCAGACTTGGACAATGCCGTCAGGATCGGTGATGTCTTTGGCATGATGATTGAGCACTATGCCAGGCAGGAGAACTTCAAGAAGGTATACGTCTCCAAAATTCAAATTATAACATATATTATTTATGCCTTTTTGTTTTGTTTTGAAAACTTAAAAAAATTTCAATCAGTATCCAATTGCCTTGTCTAAAGTTTACAGTATTATTTAAGCTACACTGGTTCTTTCTGAAAAAAATTGATTTTGTGTAAATTGATTTTGTGTGTTTTTTTTTTTTTTATCAAACCAACCGCAAGGCATTTTTTTAACACAACCTGTAGTTGTGTGCGGATGCATTTGAGTTTATGGTTCTGCGCTTTAATTTTTCTGTCTGAAATTTTGCTGGGGTTGTTGGGCGCGATCGGTGGATCTGTGCGGTAGCGCAGCATTCTCATGATCTATCATTCACGCAAACATTAGTCGATCGAGCAGAGCAGAGTTTGCACCAACTACCAATTGTGCAAGGAACTTGCGTGATTGACCGATTACACGAACCCGTTCCTGCACGTTCTGCGGGATTGGTCGATCACAAACCCGCCCTTTACAATCGACTGATCACGCAAACTTGTTCCTGCACGATCTACCGATCACACAACTTTTGCCGAGTGTGATCAACAGATCGCAGGGCAAAAACTGCCTTGCACGATTGGGAGATAATGCAAAGTCTGCGCTGTGCGATTGGCCGATGATCAACCAATAATTGAGAAAGCTCAGCGCGATCGCACCAACAGACACACTTTTATGTACAAGAAATCATGAAATTAATACATAATCTTTAAAAGAAATCACTTTGAATTTTCTGGTGAAATTTTCAGCTCCTTTTGTTTATCCCCTAAAAATGAACTTTGCAAAATACTTTTAAAAATTTTATTTGTTACCGACAGGCCTATGCTTTCATGGAAGACATGCGTAGTCGCATACCCACTGTTAACATGGCGTACTACGTCAACATGCGTACAATCGAGGCTGTTCATAGGGCCTTGGATATCCCACTAGGGCGTGGCACGGGGGCGGAGTCAGGGGCAGGCCAGGGGGAGGATGACGACGTGGAAGAGGATGTACAAGAGGACTTTCAAGATGAGGGATTCTGTTGAAGACAGAGGGTGTGGTTCTCTGGGGCCACTGCTGTGGTCCAGTACTTTTTTGACAAGTATGAGTCAAAGACATATACTCCAGTGCTGGGGGTTGAGCGGGGAAAGGGCTCGTGCAGAAAATTGTTTGAATATGTAGACATTTTTTATTCAGATTTTAAAAAGGATGTCTGAGCATTCTGTGCAGCTTTCAAAATTGTTTTTACAATAACCTGAAAATGTGCGAGAAAATTCTGAAATTCAGATCGTCAACAAATTGTTATCCAGAGATTCTCGATGCCCACCTGAATTTTTTGGTCTGGAATAATGACCGAGAGTCATGCAAATTTGGGTTGTTTTTCTGGTTGCTTTCATGCTAATGATATTTTTTTTACGGTTAAATATTGCACCATCTTCCGTATATGGTACAGTTTGACTTGTGTTTGTGTGAAATATTTATGTAAGAGAAACGAAGTGAAATATGCTGCGTTTATTACTTTTTTGGGCATGGCACCCCGAAAAAGAATTTCTTCAAATTAATAAGTTTCAATTTGTTCAATCTGAGTGGGGCACTTCTATTCATACAGTGTTAATGTATAGGGCAGTCATTGTGCGTAAAGTTAAGACAGAATTGATTGAAGAGTGTAGTAAGCATTTTGTTTGGTTCAAAAATAGTTTTCCTGTCAATTTTGTAGGAGGAAATCTATGAAATTGAAATTTTCAGCCATAACAATTGGGAATAGGTCAAGGAGTTCATAAAGTGTTTATCTGTCTGTCTTAGTTCAGCCACCAAGTTTTCAAATTTTACACAACTTTATTAGTAGACAGTTCCGCAAGCATTTTCACATAAACCATAACCTTGTTTAGAGAGAAAGTAGTGATGTATTTAATTTATTGCCATTTGAAAAGTTTGTATATATTTACTTGTATGATGATTTGTGTAGACAGTTTGCAGATTGTATATTGTGTTTACAGTGAAACTGCATAACAAATTTATTGTCACTTTGAAGGAAAATCATCCTTTCATTATTTTTTAACTTCAAAGAATTCACTTGTTTTTATCTAGACTTGAGTGTGTACATAAAAAAAGGACAATTTTTGAAACTTTGGATTTTGTTTTGACTTCTTTGAC
This sequence comes from Hippasteria phrygiana, assembly GCA_037893225.1. Lineage (NCBI taxonomy): Eukaryota > Metazoa > Echinodermata > Asteroidea > Valvatida > Goniasteridae > Hippasteria > Hippasteria phrygiana. The sequence goes on from JAZGUH010000547.1 coordinate 618,495, forward strand.
AGGGACAAGAAATAATTAACACTATTCCTTATTTGCAATAGGCAAAGTTGAAAGATTGTATTCACGTTGAATTATTATTTACTGTAAACATATAGATAGTGTATGATTTTATAGCAGACAAAAATCAAATCATCTGACTTTAATTTATGTACTGCAAATATACATTTTGTACATAACCTATGTATTATACAAAATTAAATCTGAGATTTTACTGCATACGATTATTTACAAGCCCAAAAAAGAATGAATTTAAAGAATAGCAAACCTGAGATATTACTTTCACAAATGAAATCAATGCACATCAATTCAATTGTTATAGAGGAATTTCACATTAGCCCCTTCTGCGCACTTTCGGGTTGAAAGCGAGAATGTCAGTGCTAAACAAAAAAAAACATTACTATTCAACAAATTCATTCATGCGTTTTAGCAGTCAGCCTTTTTTACAAACCCGGAAGTACGCAGATCGGTGCTATTTTCGTCAACCAGTTATTAACCTCAATGGAAAATGGTAGAATAAATAAGATAAGTCAGTACCTCGTTGCCACAGTTACAAAATTGTATTGACTCATGGCTCGGACTTGAATCCATCTAAAAAAAAAGGCCAGTGAATGACTCGTAACTTAGATTTGCACTCGACCTTCCTGACTCATGACTCCAACAAGACCTAAATGAGTTGCTAACTTGAAAACAAGTCTGCCTGGATACTAGGGGTGTGTATTTACGGGTAGTACGGGAATTGGGTACCCGTTAATACTACCACATCGGTGCATCAATGCAGCAAGATACAAGTGTGTACAGTGTAAATTGCATTTTTACAAGCGTCATAAACATTAATCTGTTCATTTTGCCATGTACCTGGTTTTCATTTTGAAAATTTACCACAAATGACATTCAAAAACTTTCTTTTTCATTATCTGAGAAATTACCAAGTACAATATACATGTGTAATAATATTATGTCAGTTACAGGTACTCGATTCCATAATCTGGAACCAGTTCCTGACATTAGTGGTCAGTTACCCAGTTCGGATGCACAGTCCTAGTAGATACTGTCCTTGAACAAAATAAACGAGCAGCGAAAAAGATAAAGGAGTCAACGTCAGAGAAGCATGAAAGTAGTTTAAATCATTGAACATCGTTACGTTATGTGTAGACTTGATCCTGCTGTAACAATGCCTCTTCAACAGCCAACGCAGCTCCGGTACTAACCTCATCGTGGTCTTTCTGTAAAGGACAAGAAAATATCACCACACATTTATAAAAAATGCTGTTTTCACTTTTTCAATGTTTTGTTTCAGCGTTTTGGAAGTATGTGTAAAAGGCTATTGAAAGTGGCGCTATTGAAAAACTAGACACCCCCCCATGTGATAAAATATTTTGCAAAGCAGAAAAAATTTAGTTTACATTTTTTACAAAACTTAAAAAAATTGCATATCCACCCTCTCCTGCACAAAAAGAAACCACACAGCAATGCACCGTAATTGTGGAGAACATACACTGGGGACCAAAATCATTATGGGGACAGAGAAATGTCCCCATAACTCGGTCCTAATTTGCCTAACAAATAAGAATACCCCACTACGGGTTCGATGCCTACCCCTGCATACAGGCCGGCACCTTGTGATCATTGGTAAAGCTATTTTTAAAATCATTACAGCTCCGCCAGGCATAAACATCTGTCCAGGAAATGTACCATGTAAATGGGCTTTCCTTTCCTGAGTTCTAGATCAATGCTTATAAGAAACATTCAATGATATAGTAACAATTTTTAAGTAATATGAGCCTGATGTTAACCCCTTATGTCCGGCTGTTATTGATGGGGTGCTGGTATGCCAAGAACGGGCTTGTGCAGTCAAGCACAACGCAAACAGTGGATTGAGTATGCGCAGGAATGCACACGTATTGACAACAACCAGCCACGTGGTCTTTTTTAAAGAGTTGCTTGGAATCTTACCAGTAACTCGAGGACCAGCAAGTCACTCAGTCTCTTCATCTCTCTGGGTTGGGCCATCAACAAGTCCTCTCGTCTAAAAACAGACACCAAAACCGATAAAGTACAAAATTGTATACTCGAACCTTACACTTGAAGAAAGGAACAAATAATTGCCCGTTTTCGAGGCATACATGCATTGACCCATGTCAAGCTCAATTCTGTATTACAACCATGCACGCTGCATATGCGCAATGGAGCTTCAGACATCTGACGTCATGTATATCTCGTTTCGTGTGTCGAAGTACTCATTTCTACTACTTTGATGGGCAAACCGTTAAGGAAAAGTTCTGTGATGGTGTGATATATAGCGTACAGATGTACAAACCTCTTACTAAACACTGAAAAGACCAACTGTATATTTCTTTTCACAGGTAGGTCTCTTTATTAAATCATCCCATGCACATGCGCGATATTGTTGCACTAAATTGAGCTTCAGATGTCTGACTGCATATATATCTCTCCAGTTTTCAGGCAAAACCCCAACTTCAGGCTTTTTCATGTAAAATGTTGGGCTAATTCTTGGCCTTATTTTGTACAATGAGGATTCCATTGCCTTATTTTCATGCTGTAGACAAGAACCTCACTTACATCCCTAAATACATAAGGATAATTCAGTCAATCAAACTACAAGGAAACTAAGTCATTTTGAATGAATTTTCAAGGTGCAAAAAGGGAAAGGGATTCGAACCTGCGACCTCCGGGTTACCGTACCGGCGCTCCACCAACTAAGCTATCTTGCCCTATGTTGGCGGTCTCCCAAATTGTCAGTATCTTTGTTCGGGTGGGCACTAGTCAGAAGTCATAAACCCAGAATGCCGTGTAGCCAGGGATCACACCCAATTTTACGATACAACCTGGGAAGCGACATTGTGGGATCATTCAATGAGGATACGACTCATTGCAAGTTTTGTTTGTTCACTCTGAAAATTTATTGAAGGATAATTCAGTTAGTTTTTGATAGAAGGCCAAGTTATGAATATGGATGGACACCGGTTACCTCGTGTGTTCCTGTAGCTGTTGTTTCTGCTTCTTAAGGAACTGGGCGTGGCTCCTCAGTCCTTCATCATACATCATGTGGTAGGTCTCATCTGCTTGTCTGACGGAGTGGAAGGTGTCTTGAATTAGCTGTTTGTAGGTTGGGGCATCCATCGTGCAAAGAAGTTAAGGTAAAATTTTTGTTTATCTATTATTTATTTTAATTTATTTTAATTTATTTACTTTAGCTTAGTTAATATTTATTTATTATTTATTTTTATTAATTTTGCTTTCATTCTTTCTTATAATGAAACTCAAAAGTGTGTATATGGCACTGAAGGTAGGGGTTGAAAAAGGCATGGGTACCAGGGTACCCGTAAAAAAAAAGCCGATCCCAAAAATTTAATCTTGGAAATTGCTCTTCATATTGTTCGGAAAGGTCCGCACGTTTATACTATCACATTGCATCAGTGCAGCAAGATGCAAGTTTATACAGTGAGATCTATAGGTTTACGGTGTAAATTTCATTTCCGCAAGCGTCATAAACGTTAATCTGTTTTTCTATGAACCCTGGTTTCTATTTTAAAAATTCCCCACAAATGACATTCATAATTTTTTTTTTCATTGACTGAGAAATTACTAGGTAATATGTTATTTCGGTTACAGGTACTCGATTCCATAATCTGGAACTGGTTCCTGACATTAGCGATCGGGTACTCGGGTACCCGGTTCGGATGCACAGGAGGTCAAAAGAATGAAGAAACCTGTGAAAAGAAGACGAAGCCATTCATGAAATAAGTGTCTTCACTGTGTGACAATGGGTCAGATGTCACAAAACTGAATTTTTAAGTTGATTACTTGCTTGAAAAGTGCATGAAACAAGCTTTATTTGGTACATGTACATCCTCTTTATAGGGAACTTTTCCCACATCTGGGCTGGTGCTTCTGCTCGTCACTAATCTTTATCAGTACGGAAGCGCGTTATTAATTTGGTTGGAGAAGAGTTGGGCTCATCCTTACAATCACTCTCTCACCGGAGATCTGTTGCTACTCTACAGATATTTTCATGGCAAATGTTCCACCGGCTTGTCCAGCTTGGTTCCTCCAGTTAGGGTGTTCGAGCGTGAAACTCGACTTTCTATCTGTTCCCAAAAATATACTCTAGCTGTACCTAGATGTAGAACAAAAAGCTATGCCAATAGTTTTTCCCTAACTCTGTATCTCTGTGGAATTCTTTGCCTGGTGCATGTTTCCCTTCATCTTACGATCTTTCCTGCTTCAGAGGAATCTTAATTCCTACCTCTTGCATCTTTGATTCTTTTTCTTTTTGTAGCTCCGTACCTTGAGTGGCTTTTAGCCTTGTTCGGAGCAAACTTGCATATAAACAATATTTTGGACCCCAGGGTGACAAAAACTCTTGAGGTAATTTATGTCAGTGGTTCCAAAAGGATATGGAGGTAGTTTCTTGATCTCTGTTCTTCTCAGGAGGTTGTCGATGCCGGTTTGTTGATCCAATCCCTTCTGCCTCAGGAAATGTAGGACGAGTGGACTTTGACCGTTGCTGTTGAAGATGACCTTGGTGAATGTAGCACCGTCACCGACAGGTTGGGACTAAACATAAGGATTAGTATTACACAAGTAGGAATTTTAACCTCGTGCATCCGGCCGTTATTGATGGGTACTGGTATGCCAAGATCGGGGCTGTGCAGCCAAGTGTGTATGCAAACAATAGGCACCACACTGAATAGAGTGGTCCTATTTATTGCACTTGGAGCCACCCTCTTCGTATCAATGAAAGCTTTGTTTAACAAAGCTCCGTATATACATTACACTACTTTTCAAAAACAATATAGTTGAAAAATGAATGGATTGAGTATGCACAGGCATGCGCCTATGGACTCCGTGCACAACTACCCCCTCAGCGAAAAGAAAAGGCGAGTTGGGGGGTCAATATCGACGCCATCTTACCTGACTTCAATTTAAGTGTCTGGTTCCCGCTATGTTATTCTTATTGAAAACGCAATTATCGAGAGTCGGCAAACAGACAAAGCAATCCCACTGGTATACGAGTATCAAATGAACGAGGAGCGCAGTGCGTAATACTAGCGACGTACTCCCCATGGAAGTGCGGTTGCTATGTGAACAGCGCCCTCTTTCGGTGACGCACGGAGCCCATAGTCATCAACCAGTCAGATTCTGCTTATCATTGTTTTCGGAAAGGGTGAGGGTTAGTGAGTATTTTTAATTTTGTTTATATGCAAATCGCCCATCACAAGGCCAAAGGCCACTCGAGGTGTGGAAAGTGTGGAAGAACCAGCCCCTCACACTGAAACAAGACAAGATAATCTGATCTCTTCACAGTATGAATAGGGTCGGGATGGGTAACTAGTCCACTGCAAGGCATTCATAATGCCTCTACCCATATTAAGCCTAAAGTGCTATAGCCCAGGACTGGGCTCGAACCCACAACTTGCAGAATTACCCGCAGACCACAAATTCAATGCTCCAAACCACAAGGCCACGGCACTTCCAGAAAATCGAGTATGGGGTAGTGGGATTTTGAGGGCAGGGGTTTTAAAATAACAAAACGAGACAATCCTTTCAAATTGTTCTCACCAAACTAACCTCTGCGGCTACTGCATTGTTCTTGGGTCTAATGACAGACTGCGTTGTTGACTTGGATGTCTGCGCCTCCAACGTTTGCCTGCTGCTGCTGCTCACCTTAACTGCACTACTCTTGGAAACAACCTGACCATTTTTCGGATCATTCTTTGCTTTGTTACTCCTCCCGGCTTTTGACTTCCCCGTCTTACACTGGCCCTGCTCTGGGCTATCAATCTCAAATAAGTTCTCGCTGATCGGTCCAAGCCCTCCCATCTTTATGCTACCTTTTGCCGGCGCAACCTTTCCTGTTTGGGAGACAGCAGGTTCCCTCGAACCCCCTCTTAGGTGAGCATGCTGCACCCGCGCCACCGTCGAAATCGACGTGAAGTCCGAGTCCTGGGGTACTACGCCTGTAGCGGCCGTCGACACGGATGACTCGCTTGATGTCCGTGAAGGATGCCTGGCTTTACCCGGCTGACTGTGAGGGGGTTGTTGAGGGGATATCGGATCAACGGCCTTACAAGGATTGGAGTGACTGCTGCCCTCTTGAGTCAGCATATCAAAGCTGAAAAGACCACCTGAGATAAAAAATCATTCAAAACCTGAAGAACAGTAACAGAGATTCAGAGGTTCAGAACCAAATAACCACGTTCTCGTGTCTTTTTTTAACCGTTTGAATACAGATGGCCATAGCCATGGTTTGAAGGAAAAAAAATACCACCTGGCCGGTTGTCATCTATATGCGCATTCCTGCACGTACTCAATCCATTGTCTGCCTATTGTTTGCATTACGCTTAGCCGCAAAAGCCCGTATTGGCATACCAGCACCCCATTAACAACCGGCCAGAGAAGTGGTTAATGGACCCCGCCTGTAAAATTCAAATACTCTGCACCAATTGAATATGGCATGTGCAGAACGTGCTGCACAATTCTTTGTAAAGCCTGAACCAACTGCAGCAACTTTCAAATTTTAACCCCTTCTGCCCCGTTATTAATGGGTGCTGGTATGCCAATAAGAACTTGTGCAGCCAAGCTTAATGTCAACAATAGGCAAACAATGGATTGAGTCCGTGCAGGAATGCACAAAGGCAGCAACCGGCCAGGTGGTCTTTTTCAAACCACAGCCATGGCAGTCGTCTGTATTCAAGAGGTTAACTGGCAAGTTGGTAAGATTTAATCATTGAAATTTTTACCACTGTCCCCTGGTAAAATTCCCCCCCCCAAAAAAAGTCCAGTGTGAACGGGGTTATTAGTATTTCCTTCCCTAACCTTTTTTGTTGTCAGTTTTCATGAACTCCTCTCTCTTCATGTTTGGCGGCTCCAGCGCTGGGTAGTTCCACTTTAGCCAAGTCCTCGGCGTGGGCTTGGTACCCACGGCCCACTCAGAGGTCAGAGAGCAAAGGCCACCCTTGAAGTCCAGGTCAAACTGCCGCCACGAGTTGGGAAAGGCTGCGCAGAAGGCGCTGTAGATCGCCTGGGCTAAGATGTCACTGTAGTTCTGCAAGAAACAGATATCCGTAAACAGTTTCATCAAACAAACCATAAGGGAAACTGAATAGGTATAACATTTGAATGATTTTTCAAAGTGAAGAAAACTGGCAGGAGCGGGATTCAAACCTGTGATCTCCGGAATATCGTACCGGCGCTCTACCAACTGAGCTATCTTGCCCAATGTTGGCGGTCTCCCAAATAATCGGTATCTTTGTTCGGGTGGGCACTAGTCAGAAGTCGTAAACCCAGAATGCCGTACAGCCAGGGATCACACCCAATTTTACGATACAACCTGGGAAGCGACACTGTGGGGATCACTCAATGAGGATACAACTTTTTAACTTATAATATCGTCAAACAAGCCACAAGGGAAACCGAAAAGGTAAATTTTCAAGTATTAAAAAGTTGGGACTCAACATAATTAACATCACACCTGCCTGAGTGAATTTTGACGGTGTTTGATAGACTAGTTCTGAAATATGTACAGTTATACACCTCCTCTCTCAGATGGATCTGCTATACCCGAGGTCCTCTCTTCTAAACCTTTGTAGCCATACTGACAAACTGAGGATACTATCTTGAGGCTGCAAATCCAGCGGCTTGTTGTACACCAATCAGCACTGGGTTCCACTCTCATCAATTTAAGAATGTTTCTTTTCCAGAGTTGATACATTTTTCTGACAGCAGTCAGAGCATGATACTGACCAAAACTGAGTTAAAGGTAGTATACAACATTTGCTAACACAAAAAAAAAACTACTGAATTATTACAATATTCCGTACTAGACTAAGTAAATAGCAGTCTCAAGCATCCTGTAAAATCATGGCACCTGGTGTGCTGTCATTTTCAAGTGGAAATTTATATCGTTTTCCAACGATTGTCGGTTGTTGGAAATAGTCTAGTTCCCCAACCCGATAATTCCCTGATGTCTATAAATTGCTCCGTTTTGTATACGGTGTGGTCAGGGAACCAGACTACTAGAACAGATTTTTTTTCCAGTTTACCCTGCATCTATGCACACCAAAATTTGAACAGGTCAGTGTTACAGTATTTACTAGCACGCTATAAAATACTAACCCCAAATCTATTACAGCAAAAGTAAATTGTGTATACGACATTTAATACCTCTCGGTCTTCCCACAACCACACACTTCCCTTTGTATATTACTTTGAGTTAGTCACTGCACATGGTCTCACAAACTTCTCTCAACTGATGTGGACTACCTTCCACAAGAAGTATCATCTTACCCATAAGAAGATGGAGTCTGTGTCGAGGATCAAGTAAGTTAGAGGAGAGAATTTGTTTGGCCTTTCCCGACAGTGTATACTAGTAAGCAGGAGGTCGTGGGTTCGAGTCCCACCCGAGTAAGCCTGTGATTTTTTTTACCCACAGGCTCTCGGAAAACACTGAGCAAACAGTGCTTCACACTCTGCGTTGGGAAAGGGACAAACAAAATCTCTCTTCTAATCTTACTCGTACTTACTTGGAAGAAGACATCCCTGTACTTTGGATTCTTAGCAAACAGTAACAGCTTGACGTAATTATGAGCGACACGGTTGAATATTCTCTCCTGCGTCTTCTTACTGGGATGATAACGATGAAGAAAGAACCACCAGAATGTATCCTTCACAGATAATGGGGGAAACAAAAAATTATGTTTAGCATCCTGTTTTTTTCTTCGTTTACTTTTCAAAAAGGTATCCCAGCTCATTCTGATTCAATGGAACGGGATGCCAAAACCTAGCATTAGTCATGATGGGACAATCCAAAGAAATAGATTCTGATTTTTTTTGTTTCATTTTTTTAAGTGAGTTTGCCCCGACCAAGCCACTCAAGGTAAAAAGAAGAAGTATCAAAGATACAGGCGGAGCGCCGAGTTTCACGCTTAAACACCGTAACTGGAGGAACCAAGCTGGACAAAGCCGGCGGAACATTTACCATGAGAATATCTGTAGAACAGACTAAGAGTAGCAACAGATCTCCGGTGGGAGTGATTGTAAGGATGAGTCCAACTCTTCTCATACTCTGACACTGCTTCATTACGAATGATACCTTAACACTGTGAACCCCTTGGACAAAGAGGATTAGATCAATGTTTTATTTTAATTCTTTCTGGTAATGAAACCAAGGATTCCTCAAAAGCACATATAACATTGTAGCTCGAAAGCCTGAAGAAACCTGTAGGAAGACGATGAAGAAATTTGAGTCTTAGAGGTGGGGGGAAACCACCAGCATGATATTCTGGACAAAACCCACGGAATCAGGCAGGGACTGAGAACCCAATCCACATGTCGGCCCTGGTGGGATTCCAACCCGGGTCACAGCGGTGGAAGGCAAGGAAAGTTGCACTAGGCCAACCTGTGAATTTAACTGTAAGGCCCCAAAATCACATCCAGATCCCAGAATCACGATGAGGTTTATGTGTTTGCATCCAGACGTCACAATGTACTCTTTGTCAAGGTGGGACAATAGTTTACAAGTTTCAGATGTGATTTTGAGAAGAGTAGGGTGTGATTTTAGAAACCCATTGTTGAAATCATGTCGTCCTAATCCCGTCTACTTTGAATAGAAAATCACATCCATGGGATTCAAAGCGTAATGTAATTTTCATCCTTTTTCCTTATTGGTCAGTATTTTTCCTTCAATAGAATGTTTAAGAATGTGATTGTAACAAATGTGTATTCGTACTAAAGGTGGTAACAATTAGGTTCAACCTTGGATAAAACTTCAACAAAATTAGCCGGCATAATTTTTCTAAAAGAACTTGCTCAAGTTCTTGATTTACAAAAATCAGAAGAAATTGCTCAAATTCGAACCCTTGGGACAGCTAATTTCGTTGATTTGTAAAATGTATATTTCAGGTCAATCCAGTCAGTTTGCAGTTTGCAGTAGTTTAATTCATTTTTTTGCGATAAAACTACTGCCATTGTCCATGCATTTTAAGGTCAGGCATGCAACTTGGAATTAACAAAAATACAAGGAAATTCCAATCTCTACAAGACTTTTAATGGCATAAGTGTAAAGTGAAAAACAAGGAAATCAGCTGATCCGAGTTAAAGTTGCATGCCTGTATTAAGGTGCCTTCGTATATTAGCCTCCTTGAACTTACAACTAAGACAGCCTCGGACATCTTGGAGAAGAACAATCTTTTGAATTCCTGCCTGTACTGGGGTTTGCGCAGCAGGTCTGTCTGGGCTTCTGTCACCCTCTTTATGATGGTAAGTGCCTCTAGGTCTGGTAGAAGTGTCAGTTGGTGTGGATCATAACCCATGTACTGATGAAGCTGTCAGGTGCGTTTCATTTCAAAGGAAGAAAATTATCAATTTTGCAGGATTAAAAACACTTTTATATATTGAAGAGCATGTTGATTTCTGGGAGAAGTCTGCATCATTTTGTAGTTTAATGTAGATTCCGTATTGTAAAATAAAACGGCCAATTATTTCTGCCATGAAATAACAAAAAAGTGACTTTTGAAAGCTATTTTTATCAAGTCCCCTCTAGCGCAGCATATAGCCCGCTGGTGCCATTTGTCCAAAAGTCGTCGTCGAAAATTTATAAACAGGGAAAAGTTTCTGAAAATATTTGACAAATGTACATGTATTCAGTTTGCGAAGAATTATGTTTTTAAATTTAAAAAAATGACAACTTGAATGACAACTGCTGAACAACTGCTTGTTTTTTACAAGCAGTGACTTCACAGTCATTTGTTAAAGTCCAGCTTCCCAATTTCATATTAAATCTGACAATTGAGAACCTCCAAATGACAGGGAAATATCCAAAGAATTTCCTTACCTCAACTAGTTTGGGTTTTGTGTCTCCTTTATCTTTCGCAATCTGAAAAACAGAAAACAAGATTGTGGCCAATAGCAGGAGATTTAGTGAAACTCAATTCCAATTTTACGCAAAGAACATTCTACATGAGATTCCAAATTGCAACACACCGGCACAATTAGCATGACAGGGTGTGTAAACCCAAACTTGGCTGCACCAAGGTAACCTCCAACTTACTAATGTTGCCTATTACCAAAATCATTGGTAAACGATATAAATTTCCACTTTTCTTGAAAACGACAGCAAACTAGGTGCCATGATTTCACAGGATGCTTGAGACTGCTGTTTACTTACAGTCTAGTACGGTATTTCGTAATAATTCAGTAGTTTTGTTTTTTGATGTTTGCAAATGTTGCATACTACCTTTAAGCTGTATAAAGTTGACTCTCGTTAATATGAGGTCCTCCGGACTTTAAGTAAATATCTTGTATTATCCGGGCTCTCATCCTATCCGGGCTGCAGGTTTCCCAAAAGTTTATTGTGTATAAATGTGACGTCTGGATAGGCCCCAACCTCAATTTAAATGCCACGCACATCATGTCGATAAAGTTGTATGGCTTTATATTGGTTATGAAAATGTTGCAAGCAGATTTTTAATCAAAGAAGCATTACGAGACACAAACAGCTGATGTCTACGTGGAGTGAAAACCGCAGTGCAGGATTAACGAGCATTATGACTGCACCATTATCATAGCGGCATGAGACACAAACAGGTGATGTGTACACGGAGTGAAAACCGCACTGCAGAATTAACGAACATTAATTACAATAACTTTTCAAATTGAATGGATTCGCTGATTGGCAGGTTGTTTTCCAAAATGTTCATGGAAAAATAGATAACAATAGATGTATTTGCGCTCAATCAGGCCGCAAAAAATGCTCGTCTTAGCCGAGTTCTCGCGTAACCAGAGCTCGTATTAATGAAATTTTCAACCATAGGAATGTGCACAATTTCGTTGGGACCAACGAAAATTCTCGTCTTAACCGGGATCTCGTGTTAACCGAGATCTTATTAACGAGAATCGACTGTACTACATTTATTTTGTAATACCGACATTTACCATAGACAGATTTTTGGACACCCTCGGCAAACAACAACCCCAAAGTCTGCACCAAGGAAAAATCACAAATCAAACCATTTCTGATAATATTAAAGGCCGCTGCCAAAAAAGCTAACCTTTCTTACCTTTTTGCTTGACTCATTGATCTTGGCCAGGTGGTTCATCTTGGGTGTAACTGCTGGAAACAAGTCTACATGAGGGAAAACATTGCCATGGGTAAAAACGTCTTGAAATGAAAGGCACAAAGCTGAATTTTGCACTACAAAGAAATTGGCTGTTTGCAAATATTCTGCTTTGTGAAATAACTGCCAAACTACACCAATTACCTTTATCTGTGATAGTTACCTACATGTAAATACTTGATTATATCTTACCTTATTTTTATCTTCGTTCCTTTTTTGTGAATTTCTCTTTTTTCCATTTCTTGTTAGTTACTTAAATTTCTTACTTTGTTTAATTGATAATTTTCTGTAGTTACCTATGTTTTACCTTGTTTATTTTTTCATTTCTTTATTTTTGATGTTACAATAATTCATTTGAAGCAAGATATGGGACAGAGGGAACACTCCCCCCCCCCCCTTTTGTGTTGGTCATTGTTTTCCTGGAATCGCGGGAATTCCTTTCAGATATCCAGGGGGGATGTGTTAGGTAACAATAGTCTGGAGTGTGTATAGGGTATAGGGACAAGAAACAGGGGGCGGGGGTACCCATTGGTTCTATATCTTGCTGGGTATACCATAATTTGTCACCAACATGGAAAATACGTGTTGGATGAACTTAATTGTATTTGAACTGTATTTTTGTTTTTGCCAAAGAACACTGACCAAACAAAACCCAAACCTGTCAACAAATTCTATTTGCCCTTTTTCCCATCACCTGTCTCTTCATCAATAAATCAGAGCGGCAGGATTTGGTTCGGAAACACTTTCTCTGAAGGAAAACCCGCTGGGATGGAATCGCTAGGTCGGACTGATCCCTCGCAACCGTCAACCTGTCCAAGCAATCGCCCCCTCACAATGAAATATCAGTGACCGCATCATGAGGTGTGAAACCCAACAGCAGTAACTGGCCGACATGATGGGTTTTATTTTCTTACATATTAAATATTGATTTCAATTTTGAAGGGTATGACGTCATTAGTTGGTGGGTGAGTATCTTCCAGTTACGGTCCTAATTGAAACTGTAAGACTATATCGTGTGATGGCCTTCTTGAAATCTAGTTATCATTGATTGAGATGAAGTGAGTATAAAAATACATCGGTTTGGTTTCGTCTTAAAAAACTAAATCAGGTAAATCCCTACCCCAAATCATGATAAATTAATTTTAAAAAATAGAGAATTCTGAGAATTATGAAATATGAGGCGATTAAGAACAGTTAATTTTTGTGGATAAAAAAATATGATTTTCTCTAAAAGTTTTAATGGAAGGGGCGGGGGCCTGTGGTTGATAGGGTTTGCAGTTAGTGGGTGAGTGGATGTATAGACATATGAAAGATGGAAAAAATAGACTGAAGGGGAGGATATAATTTTAAATCACATTCTCTTTCCTGTAAGAAATACAAAAACCTAGACAAATAGAAATCAAACAAGCTTTGCATCATAACAGGTACAATACTAAATAGAACTTTTACAAGAAAATTCAGAAGTGCTAAATAATGAGAAGATGCAACGTCAAGCAAAGCTAGCTTCATATTCTTGGTGAAAACATGCATTTTACATTCACTTTATACATCGTCTGACTCCATGCACGATGCTACAATGTTGAAGAAATTTTTGGGGGTAATTTTAATGACACAATCTAAAGACCTACGATATCAACCATGTCATTCTTTTATTAGTAAATGAATTGTGTAAAATTATAGTCAGTTTTTTATTCAATTGCCACTACAAAAAAGCATGCATCGTCAGTTTTGATAAGAAGTTACGCATTCACAATCTGTCATTCATTTTCGCTGTCATTAGATTGAGCCAACAGTTAAAATATTCACAAAAATGTAAATGTTTTTGTTACAGGTAATCATTAGAATTCTTATAAAAAAATTCAATTGATC